>CM062293.1:393027610-394227610 GCA_031216915.1 Pictodentalium vernedei | reverse complement strand
TGGTCCAGCAACACAATGGGTCATAATTTCATTACGTAGGATGGCTACCAACTGAACGTGTGTGGTAGAACAATTAATATTTTCAATGTGCAGCCTTAAGGCTGCACGTTGAAAATATTAATTGCTCTACCCCCAAATAATGGATATGGACTCTTCCAATTTCTGCCATTTAACTGACATGGAAGATACCACCAGTGTTCAAAGGGTTATTAGGTGGTTATAAAAAAACTATCCTTAATCCTTTACCTAACAAATTGGCCACATCCGGCCACGTGTTATACAAATTCAGCAGTAGCAAAAAATTTAATTTAAAAAAAAATGTCAACAAACCTATATCATGTGACCCCTCATTGGAATGAGCTTGATTAGCTCGTTCAAATGAGTGTTCACATGATATGGTTTTGTAAAAAAAAAATTTGAAAAAATAAATATTTAAAATAAATTTTGATATCGTCTGCATTGGGTAAAGGGTCAAGTTTCTGATGTTTACTATTTTTCTACCAGTTCAGCCATTTGTCTTCACATACTTTGGAAATGCATAAATTGCCCAAAAGGTACAGCTGAATGTAAGGAATTGTTTGTTGTCATTTTTCTTTAATTTTTCCAAAATCCAAATGGATCCGCACAAATTCCTTTCACTGAATCCTCTAAAATCCTACAATTCAATATTCCAATATATATAGAAAGGCCTAAATTTTGATGTGTTGACATCAGTGACCAGAGAGTTATTTATTTATTGGTGTTTTAATGGCACTTTGGACAGCCAGGGTCACCTTGTGCCAGACAGTTTTACTGGTGCAAAAAGCCGGAATACCCGGAGCGAACCACCGAGCAATGGCGAGCAACTGTCAGACTCCCCAATGTACTAACTCCATACAAGCAGGGTTAGCATTGGTTGAAGACAAATTTACCATCGACGCCTTAATACACTGCACCACTATGCCAGCACATGGTCAATTGGGATTAAGTGCCTTGCCTAAGGACACAACGCAGTTACCCCTGGTGGGGATCAAATCATGGACCTTTCAGTTTGAAGTCCAATTCCGTAACCTCTTAGCCACTGCGCTCCCACCAGAGAGTTATGGTGACTTTCTGAATTTATGAATTTATCATGACTGCAAAACAAGTCTAAAGTCAAGTTTAGCCAATATGATAACCCAGATTATTTAGCCGCTCATATTTAACCCTTTACCTAACGTAACGGCCAAAACCGGCCAGCGTTATTCTAAAAAATCGCCAATTAAATTTCATTATTTTTTTCATTTTTTGTCTCAAAAACATAGGTTATGACCCCTCGTTGGAACGAGCTCGTTCCAATGAGGGGTCATAACCTATGTTTTTGAGACAAAAAATGAAAAATAGTAGTTATTCAAGAATTATTTTTGCAAGTGTCGTCTGCTTTTCAGGTTAGGTAAAGAGTTAATTATTTATTGGGGTTTAATGGGGGTGTGGTGGCTCTTTAGTACGAGCCCTGACCTTCAAACCACAAAGTCCACAGTTTGATCCTAATCAGCTGTAACTGCATTGTCATCTCGTGTTGGACAGATTTCAGGTACAGGAAGCCGGTGTGCCCAGAGAGGATCGCCAAGCAGTGGTGAGCAACTGTCAAACTTCCCAACGTACTACCTCCACACAAGCAGGGTTAGCATTGGTTGAATGGTGCACTATCGCCATATAGCATACCCAAGGCTACAGTGGCTAGCATTAGTTGAATGGTTGAAGAGGGGGTGCAGTGGCTCAGTAGGTAGAGGTGCAGGCTGCAAGCTGATATGTCCTCGGTTTGAATCCCACCTGCGGCAACCACGTTGTGTCCTTGGGCAAGACACTTCACCCCCATTGCCCACATGGGGGCATGGTGGAGTTGTGTACTAAGGCGTACTGCATGTTGATGGTGCACTTGTCTTCAACCAATGCTAACTCTGCTTGTGTGGAGTTAGTATGTGGGGAGCTGACAATTGATTGCCATTGCTTGGTACTCCAGCTTCCTCCACCCGTAAAACTGTCGTGGTCATGATTAGCCATTGTGCAGAAATATGTGACCTTAAACACCAATAAAGAAATAAATAAATGAATGGTTGAAGGCAAGTGCACAATCGCCATACAGCATGCCCAAGGGCACAGTGGCACCTTGGGCATGCTGTATGGTGATTGTGGACAATCAGGATTATGTGCCTTCCCCAAGAACACAACACAGTCACTGATGGTAAGGATCAAACTGTGGACCTTTCAGTTTGAAGTTCAGTGCTCTAACCACTAAGCCTCTAAGCTCCCAGTCACGCGAATAAACTGGATTTTGACACACAATCCTCCCCTTGGATTATGTACTTTGTTGCACTTTTTATCTGTGGAATATTTTCTTGCTTTCCAGCAGCCATGAATTGATTTGATAAAAAATGAAAGAGTCAATGACACTGTAGCTCAACTTGACAAACTTGAACTTAGTAACTTATAAGTGAAATGGCCAAATTGAAGATCACTGGTTCCAATGTTATTTGGTGAAACTTCAATATAACAGCATTGTGTGTGTGCAACGGCAGAGCAATCCATGCATTTTTAAATGTAAACTGTAGGGCTGGCTAGAGGAAGAATGCTGATACACAAATGCAGGATGTTTAAAGGTCATTGTGAATGGCAACTTTTGTCACAGCAATAAATGCTAATCGATTGCTCTTATCTGGAGATCTCGCCTAATGAGCACTCCAAGTTCTAAAACAATCCTATGATAAATGCACCTTATAGGACATGTCAAAGAAAAATGTTGATGCACAAATGCACTAAATTCAAAGGTTGTTCCTAGCAAAAATGTTGATGCATGAATGCACCAAATTCAAAGGTTGTTGCTAACAGTAACAGTTTTTGACGGAAATGAAAAGAAAATCAATAGCTCCTATCTTGATCACCCTGAATAAGAAGTTTTAAAGCGATAATGAATCGCCCTCTGAGGCATACGAAAGGAAAATGTTAATGCACAAATGCACTGAGTTTGAAGGTGGTTGCTAGTGGCAATGTTTGTTTTTTTTATGGAAATTCATAAATATGCCCTGCAGGAAGTGCAAAGGGGATAAGTTGCTACACAAATGCACTAAGTTCAAAGGTTGGCACTAACGACAACATTTTTTGATGGAAATGACAGAAAATCAGTAGCTCCCATCTAGAGGTCACCCTGAACACGCATACCAAGTTTCAAAGCAATCTTTTCATAAAAGTGCCTATAGAGCATGCCAAATGAAAATGTTGGTGCACAAATGCATCAAGTTCAAAGGCCATTTTTGATGAACTTGAACTAAGTTTCAAAGCACTCCATTCATAAATGTGCCCTGCAGGGCATGCAAAAGGAATATGTTGATGGACAAATGCACTGTTTTTAAAGGTCAATGCTGACAGCAACAATTTTTGACGGAATTGGAAGACAATCGAAAGCTCACATCTAGAGGTTACCTCAAACATGCACACCAAGTTTCAAACTGATCCATTCATAAATTCACCCTGCAGGGTTTGCCAAAGGAAAATGTTGATGCACAACTGCAATGAGTCCAAAGGTCATTGTTAATAGCAATGTTCGGCAATGTTTTACAAGAGAAATGAAAGAAAATCAAAGCTCACATCTAGAGGTTGCTCCAAACAAGCACCCCATGTTTCAAAGTGACTGAATCCTAAACGTGAAGTGTGCGGAGTTCTGAAGAAAATCATCGACAGACAAAACAGCAAAGTTGAAGGTTGTTGCTAAGGGCAACATTTTTTAACGGAAATGGAAAACAAATCTATAGCTTTCATCCAGAAGTCACCCTAAACAAAACGATATGGTCATAAATGTGCCCTGCAGGGTGTGCCAAAGGGAAATAATGATGCATAACTGCAATAAATTCATCAAAGGTCATTGCCAACGCCAACATTTTTTGATGGAAATTGAAGAAAATCGATAGCTTCCATCTAGAGGTCACCCCAAACAAGCATAGTAAGTTACAAAGTGATCCAATCATCAATGTGCCCTGTAGAATGTGCCAAAGGAAAATATTGATGCCTGACTAAACTTAGTTCAAAAGTTGTTTCCAACGGGAACATTTTTTGATGGAAATGGAAGAAAAACGATAGCTCCCATTTAGATGTTCCCCTACACAAGCATACAAGGTTTCAAAGTGATCCGATCATAAATGTGCCCTGCAGGGTGTGTCAAATGGTAATATTGATGCCTAACTAAACTAAGTTCAAAGGTCAATGCAACGGCAACATATTTTGACAGAAATGGCAGAAAATAAATAGCTCCCATCTAGAGGTCACCTAGGAATGGAAAATGGAAAACAAATCTATAGCTCTCATCTAGATGTCACCCAAAACAAAGCGATCTGGTCATAAATGTGCCCTGCAGGGTGTGCCAAAGGGAAATAATGATGCATAACTGCACTAAGTTCATCAAAGATCATTGCCAACAGCAACTATTTTGGATGGAAGTGGAAGAAAATCAATAGCTCGTATCTAGAGGTCACCCCAAACAAGCATACCAAGTTTTAAAGTAATGCGATCATAAATGTGCCCTGCAGGGTGTGCCAAAGGGAAATATTGATGCATAACTGCACTAAGTTCATTGAAGGTCATTGCCAGCGGCAACATTTTTTGACGGAAATGGAAGAAAATCGATAGCTCCTATCTGGAGGTCACCAAAAACAAGCATACCAAGTTTCAAAGCGATCCAATCATAAATGTGCCCTATTGGGCATGCCAAAGGAATATATAGATGCTTGACTAAACTAAGTTCAATGGTTGTTGCCAATGGCAACATTTTTGATGGAAATGGAAGAAAATCGATAGCTCCCATCTAGAGGTCACCCCAAATAAGCATACCAGGTTTCAAAGTGATCCTATTATAAATGTTCCTTGTAGGGTGTGGCAAAGGGAAATAATGATGCCTAACTAAACTAAGTTCAAAGGTCATTGCCAACAGCATTTTTAGACAGAGATGGAAGAAAATCAATAGCTCCCATCTGGAGGTCACCCCAAACAAGCAGCATACCAAGTTTCAAAGTGATCTGATCATAAATGCGACCTGAGCGGTGTGCCAAAGGAAATAGTGGACGCACATACGTATGTACGCTGACAGACCAGAAGTGACGGCAATAGCACAGCTTAACTTTGTCATCTTGAACTAAAAATGAATAGAGTATGGCATAAAAAATCATTGACCAGAGAATTACATCTGAAACAAGCTGTTTTCATTTTTGGAATTCACTTCAAAAAAATGTACACAGTCTAGTCCAGTACTTCCATTAGAATCCTGCACCCTTTGTATCAAGTAACCAACTAACCCTATGCGTTTTTTAAGCCTTAGTCAGTTCATATCTTCATGTTGTGTGTGATATATAGAGGATATCTACGCTGTTTTAATGAATATCAGGAATTTTCTCCTGAGGGTGGACCTGAAAGTTTAATTTTTCACGTGCGCTTGCGCGAATGTGGACCTGAAAGTTTTATTTTTCATGGGCGCTTAGGTGAGTGAAGAATAATACTTTCAGGCCCACACCAATGAGATAATTCCCGATATTCAGTAAAACAGCGTAGATTTTCTTTTTATTATATGCTACGTGACATTTTACTGCCCAATATTCAGCCCAATTCGATTGTACACTGTTTCAAGACAATAATAACAAAAAGCTGCTGATCGTTCCTTCAAGGCGACGTCAGGCGCCGAAGAATAACATCATTTAGGAAGCTACTGAAAACAAGAGGCCCCCAAGGGGCCTGAGGGTGCTCACCTGACATGGTAGCCTAAATATCAACCCAGAGAATTGATTTCAACAAGTTGCATCTGCTCCTCCTAAGAAAAGCTTATACCAAATATCCAAAGATTCTGACCAGTGGATCTAAAAAAAAAGAAGATTTTTAAAGAATATTCCTCATATTAAACTAAGTTATAATTTGGGCTCCCACAGGGAGCCCATATATGAACTCAGGGACTTGGCTTTAACAAACTTGAATCTCACCCCCCTAAGGATGCTGCACACCAAATATCAAAACATTCCGACTGCTGGATCTGAAGATGAAGATTTTTAAAGAAAATTCCTCATTTTGAACTAAGTTACAATTCGGGCTCCCACAGTGAGTCCAAATATGGACCTAGGGACATGGCTGAACAAACTTGAATCTCACCCCCTAAGGATGCTGCATACCAAATATCAGAACATTCCGACTGCTGGATCTGAAGATTTTTAAAGAAAATTCCTTCATTTTGAACTAAGTTATCATTCGGGCTCCCACAGTGAGTCCAAATATGGACCTAGGGACAGGGCTTGAACAAACTTGAATCTCATTCCCCTAAGGATGCTGCATACCAAATATCAAAACATTCCGACTGCTGGATCTGAAGAAGATTTTTAAAGAAAATTCTTCATTTTGAATTAAGTTATAATTCGGGCTACCACAGTGAGCCCAAATATGAACCCAGGGACTTGGCTTGAACAAACTCAAATCTCACCCCCCCTAAGCATGGTGCATACCCAATATCAAAAGATTCTGCCTGCTGGATCTTGAGAAGAAGATTTTCAAAGAAATTTGCCTGAAATGCACTAAGTTCAAATTTGGGCTCCTATACTGAGCCCAAATATAAACCCAGGGGGCCGATTTGAACAAACTTGAATCAGATCCACCCCACAATGTTGTATACCAAATATTAAAAGATTCTGCCTGCTGGATCTGGAGAAGTGGATTTTTGAAGAAATTTGCCTGAAATGCACTAAGTTCGAATTCGGGTTTCTATAGTGAGCCCAAATATGAATCCAGGGGGCCGATTTGAACAAACTGGAATCAGATCCACCCCACAATGTTGCATACCAAATATCAAAAGATTCTGCCTGCTGGATCTGGAGAAGAAGATTTTTGAAGACATTTGCCGGAAATGCACTAAGTTCAAATTTGGGCTCCTATACTGAGCCCAAATATAAACCCAGGGGGCCGATTTGAACAAACTTGAATCAGATCCACCCCACAATGTTGCATACCAAATATCAAAAGATTCTGCCTGCTGGATCTGGAGAAGAAGATTTTTGAAGAAATTTGCCTGAAATGCACTAAGTTCGAATTCGAGCTTCTATAGTGAGCCCAAATATGAATCTAGGGAGCAGATTTGAACAAACTTAAATCAGATCCACCCCACAATGTTGCATACCAAATAGCAAAAGATTCTGCGTACTAGATCTGGAGAAGATTTTTTAAGAAATTTGCCTGAAATGCACTAAGTTCGAAATCAGGCTCCTATACTGAGCTCAAATATGAAGCCAGGGTGCTGATTTGAACAAACTTGAATCAGATCCACCCTACAATGTTGCATACTAAATATGAAAAGATTCTGCTGGCTGGATCTGGAGCAGAAGATTTTTTAATCTTTTTCCCATTGCCTACAGTGTTAAAAAAGTGCTGACTCAGCACTTTTTCAAAGTCCTGAAAAAAAGTACCTTGTGATCAAACCGATAGGGATTTTTTTTAACCATTCTATTCTACTGGATAAAAGTAAGCTTTATACAAAATAACAATTCTCTGTGCTGTGTAGTTTTGGAGATATGGCAGTTTTAAGGTTTTTCCTATTTTTAGCTCCCGGGGTTCCCACGGGGCAATGAGAAAATTTTTTTTTGCATCAATCAACTACTTATGACCCATTATCATCTCATATCAAATCTGGTTCAAATCGACCTCACAGTTCAGAAAATAGAAATTATAGGCGTGGCCAAAATTTTTGCCCCTCCCATAACGAAGGCAAATAATGCCCGACAAACTCCTCTTGAACAAACTTGATTCTAAACCTCAAAAGGACTCTGTATACCACATATCAAGTCCCTGCTACTGGTGGTTCATTAGAAGAAGATTTTCAAAAAAATTGGCCATTTTTTCCCCCACACCTCTGCTCAATATGAGCCAAAACCTAATTTGGATAAAAATCAAAATGCCCCTATATAATCACTACTTACATGAAATTTAATTAAAATGTGGCCAGTGGTTTAGGAGAAAGAGGCTCAAACACCATTCTGACGCAGGACGACGGACGGACGACGGAAGAAGAGTGATAAGAAAAGCTCACCCTGACTTTCAGTCAGGTGAGCTAAAAATAAGTGTGTGGACCTGAAAATATTATTTTTCACTCGCGCAAGCGCTTGTGAAAAATAAAACTTTCAGGTCCACACTCATGAGATAATTCCAGATACTAACTAAAATAGAGTAGATTTTCTTTTTTATTATATGTTACGAGACATTTTATTGCACAATATTCAGTCCAATTTGACAAGAAATGCACATGTTTCAAAACAATAACAAAGATCAGTTGATCATTCCTTCAAGGCGACATGATGCAGTGCAGCATACTGTCATTTAGGAAGCAACTGAGAGATATCCATCGAGTCGGTGGATATTGAGGAATATCTTTTAGATAATTTGTGATAATTCACAGGCTAGTATATGAATAAAGCAGACTATCATCTAATCCTGTGTATTTGCCCATGGCCGGCCAGTGTATGTTAGCTTACCAACTATCTCTGTGCAATGCACAGGTTTAGTCACTCTTTTCTTTCAAGTTAAGATTATTTCTATTATGTGACTAACCCTGTGCAGTGCATCACACAGCCTAAGTGAGTGTACATTTTCATGTAGTGTGTGAAAGGGCAGTTAGGCCACACAAAGTAGATCTTCTGTTTCTCAGGCCATTATCTGTGAAATTGCATGCGGGCGGGCGAGCGTTTTTTTATTTTATTTTTTATTTCAGTAATTTCTTCTTTGTCATCAAAAGTTCATGTTCTTGGTTCAAGTTTTAGGTCTCATAATCTACAGAATAGCATGGGTGGTGGTGTATTTCATCCCTTGAGTGCAAGAAGGCTTTGCAATGCTAAAGCATTGCAAAGCCTTCTTGCACTTAAGGGACAAATTCATCAATATTTTTAACTTGGGTAAAATATCAGACATAAACCATTTAATTTTTATTTTTTTAAAAGTTTAAATTGGTAATAAAAAGAGAGCATGTGGCAGCCAAAAGGACCATGCGGGAGGGCTTGAGAAACAAATTATATTTTTAGGCCTTACCAATTTTTATAACCAGAAAGTGTGACTAACCCTGTGCAGTATTATTAGCCCTTCTTTAAGTAATGTAATGGCCAAAACAATGAAAGTGCCAATGACACTACAGCTCCACTTGTCCAAGAAGGGACTGAACTAAATAGAAAGATTCAGTAATGCCATGTCACTCATTCAAGTTCCTACAGAAAAGACATCACACCAAAGCTACAAATGAAATCTGAAAAAAATCAGGTGAGGGATGGGACCTGTTGGGTGAACTAATGGAACTGTTGACAATTTATATGTCAAATCCAAAATGGCCGGTGCCAGGCTATCTTTTTCAACGGAATGCAGAAAAATTTGTTACCACCCATATGGACATAGTACCATAGTTACATATAAAATTAGAAAAAGATCGGGTGGGAGGTGCGACCTGTAGGGTCTGCTAATGGAATTGTTGACAATTTATATGCCAAACCCAAAAGGGCTGGCCACTGCCAGCCGTGTTTTTCAACAAAATTCAGAAAAATTAAGATAGCTCCCATCTAGACATCACACCAAAACTACATGTGAAATTTGACAAAGTTTGGGTGAGAGATGCGGCCTGCAGGGTGTGCTAATGGAATAGTTGACAATTTATATACCAAATCTATTATGGCTGCTGGCAGCCATATCTTTGAATGAAATTCAGAAAAATTTGATAGCTCCCATTTAGACATCACACCAAAGCTATATATGAAATTTATAAAAGATCAGGTGAGAGATGCGACTTATAGGGTGTGCTAATCGAATTCTAGACAATTGATATCTGAATCCAAGATTGCTGCTGGCAGCCATGTTTTTCAACAAAATTCAGAAATATTCAATAGCTCCCATCTAGACATCACACTAAAGCTACATGTGAAATTTGAAAAAGATTGGGTGAGAGATGCAGCCTGTAGGGTGTGCTAATGGAAGTGTTGACAATTTATATGCAAAATCTAAGATGGCCACTGGTGGCCATGTTTTTTAATAAAATTCAGAAAAATCTGATAGCTCCCATCTAGACATTGCCCCAAAGGTACATATGAAATTTGATACTGATCGGGTGAGAGCTGCAACCTGTAGGGTGTGCTAAAGGAATTGTTGGACAATTTATATCCAAATCCAAGACGGCCACTGGTGGCCATGTTTTTCAACAAAATTCAAAAAAAAATTGACCGCTCCCATCTAGCATTGCACCAAGGTCACATATGAAATTTGGGACTGATTGGGTGAGAGCCATGGCTTGTAGGATGTGCTAAAGGAATTTTTTTGACAATTTTATCCAAATCTATGATGGCCACTGGCGGCCATGTTTTTCAACGCAATTAAAAAAAATCAATAGCTCCCATCTAGGCATTGATCTAAAGCCACATATGAAATTTGGGACTGATCAGGTGAGAGATGTGGCCTGTAGGGTGTGCTAAAGGAATTGTGGATGGACAGACGTACAGATGGACGGTGGATCACAACCCATCCCAATAGCTCATACTTGACTCTTTTCTGGAAAGTTCCCTGTAAGTGTGCCTTCCAATAAATCAAGATAAATCCAGAATCAGGATATGTTTTAAGGCTACATATGTAAAGGTTCATATCCAGTTAACAGAAATTTGGCGGGTCATTCTATTAGGCACAAGTGAATTGGTGCCTGTTAACACTTTACCAAACTAATCAGCTGCATCCGGCCACATAATATGCAAATTCTGCAGTTGAAAATAATATTGTTAAACAAAATTTCAATAAAACCATAACCATGTTGCCAATTTTAGAGGACTTCTATCTCAGGCATTGATGACCAGGTCCACTTAAATCAGTAAAACAGAGCTTGTTTATCACAGTAAACAAGCACTGCTTCACTTCCTGAAGTTCATACAGGAAATAACTTTTGATGTCGTCTGCATTGGGTAAAGGGGTAAACATGCAAGTTGAGTCTGTCACTGACCATGAATGACTTTGAGGCTTGATTATTATCAGGGATGGACTGGGCCAAAAAGTACCAAGAACACCCCGGATCCGGACAAAATTTTATTCATTTTATTTTTCAAACCGAAAGAATGCTGCCTCCCTGAATCTGAGTGAGCAATGGCTGTCCACAAAGAGGACATTTTCGATGGCATTTTTATATCATCTTTGTTGCACCAAAGGGGCCCCATACTCATCAGGCCGACCATAGTTTGGCCCAACTGGAGAAAATTTTGATTTTTCAAACAGAAAGAATGCGGTTTCCTTGCATCTGGCCATTCAATGGAGGAATAGACTGCTGGTATATTGAAATGCGCTCTATGTGGACTGCCAGCAGCAACAGTCCACAGAGAGGGCATTTAAAACAAGAGGCCCCAGGGGGCCTGCGGGCGCTCACCTGACATGGTAGTCTAAATATCAAACCAGGGACTTGAATAAGCTGCATACACCCCTCCTAAGAAAAGCATATACCAACTAGATGAAGCGATACACATGATTTTCCTTCTATTTTCAGTTCCTGCACTTTTACATCCCAAAATTGAGATATATGCATAAAAAACAGAATTTTTTCCCCAAACAAAATATTTTCAGCCTAAATTTTTTTTTTTTCTTAAAACGCATAAATAACTAATTTACGGATTTTGGTCCAAAATTTTCTAAGTCCCACCCGGACCCCAAATTTTCAGTGTAAAAAAATTTTTTTTTTCTCTCTTAAAATTGACCAAAACGCATAAAAAAGAAAAAAACAAATTTCCGGATTTTGGTCCAAAATTTCTAAGTCCGCAACGGGACCCCAAATTTTCAGCCTAAATATGAACCCAGACACTTGGCTTGAACAAACTTGAATCTCACCCCTCTAAGGATGCTGCATACCAAATATCAAAAGATTCTTATTGGTAGATCTGAAGAAGAAGATTTTTAAAAAATACTCCTCATACTGCACTAATTTAAACATTTGGGCTCCTATAGAGAGCCCAAATATGGACCCAGGCAATTGATTTCAATAAACATGTGAAACAATCTTCCAAAGATGATATATGTGAAATTTTAAAGCTTTTGGAGCAGTGGTTTGGGAGAAAAGTAGTCTTAAATGTTTTTCCCATTACCCACAGTGTTAAAAAATGCTGACTCAGAACTTTTTCAAAGTCCCCAAAAAAGTACCCCATGATAAAACCGATGGCAATTTTTTTTTACCATACCATTCTGTTGGTCCTAAGGAAGCTTCACAACAAATAAGAATTCTCAGTGCCGTGTAGTTTTGGAGATATGGGCGTTTTAATTTTTTTCTATTTTTAGCTCCTGCGGTTCCCATGGGGCGACGGGAAAACATTTTTCTGCATAAATTAAGTACTTATGACCCAATGAGCCCTCATATCAAATTTGGTCAAAATTTGCCTCTCGGTTTGGAAAACAGAAATTTTGGGAGGGGCAAATATTCTTTCCCCTCCCATTACGACGCCAAATATAGCCCCACAAACTTCTCTTGAACAAATCTGAGTCTACACCTTAAAAGGAAGCTGCACACCAAATATCAAGTCTCTGCTGCTGCTGGTTCATGAGAAGAAGATTTTTTAAGATTTCAGCTCACTTTTTGGGTGTGGCCCTACCCACGGGTGAGGCAACTTGATTTGAACAAAATCAAATTGCGATGTCATAAATTGGTTCAGCGGTTTGGGAGGAGAAGATGCAAACACCATGTTCACGGACGACGGACGGTGAGTGATCACTATAGCTCTCCTGACTGAAAGTCAGGTGAGCTAAAAACCGAACAGTCTTTGCAATCCGATCCATTTCACCTTTTGGTCATTTATACAAATGTACCAACAGATGTTGGGCTGCATAAATTTTGGGGGACCCTGTGTGGCTCCCAATAAGGGGGCCCACAGGGAAATTTCCTGGTGGACCATATGATCAGCCCACCACTGATTATTAAATGGAATTCTAGTTTGGTCACTCTTGCCCTGTGAAGTGATGTATCAACAGACACAAAGTTGGACACGATTCCTGCCGGCAAGGACTGATAAAATTCAAGGCTATTCAAGGCCATCCGTGATATATTTCAGCATTTTTCAAGGCCCTTTTCAAGGCCCTAGAATAAATTCAAGGATTTTCAAGGCCCTACCTTCACTAGTCCTAATTAGGACCTCCAGACATTACTTCTTTCACCCACTTCCCTACAAGGGAAAAGGAGGTAATGATCAGATGTCTCAGGACTATGCCTTCACGAACTCTGGCATATAAAATTATACAGTATGATTACAAGCTTCGTCAGAATTTTTTATTTGGGGAATATTCAAGGATTTTCAACGCTTCCTGACACATTTTCAAGGATTTCAAGGTCATGAATGAGCCGTAGTGAAATTCAAAGTCATTCCTTGAATCCAAGGCCCCACAGGAACCCTGTTGGAACACACATGGTCCTAGATGGCTATATTATTTATTTATTTATTTATTAGGGTTTAACGACACTTTTAACAGCCAAGGTCATATCATTTCAGTGACAGTTTAACAGGTGTAGGAAGCCGGAGTACCCAGAGAGAACGGCCGAGCAATGATGAGCAACTGCCAGCTCCCCAACATCGTAACTCTGCAATGCAGCACAAGCTGGGTTAGATTGGTTGAAGACATGAGCACCAACGATGTGCACTATGCCTTAGTACATGGCGTCATTGTGCCTTGCCCAAGGACACACCGCGGGAGTTTGAATCGATCGATCAGATGGTTACCCATGCAAGGACTAACCGGGCTCGATGCTGCGTAACTTCGGTGATCTGACGAGAACCGGTTACCGCAATGCCACCATGTCCCCAGACGGCCACATAGAAAGCCCAAATATCCAGAGCAATCAGCATTATCAAAAACAGCCTGGTAGCCTACTGGCTTTGTCGAAGACCTCTGCAAAGGCATAAAACAGTCACAGGTGACTGTTAGTCAGGTGACAGGGCTTATATTTTGACAAGATGTACACAATAAAACCAGTGAGCATCCATGTAGATTTACCAAACATAGCAGCAGCAAATTAGCCAATACAAGACTAACATGACCTGAGATATCCTGACATTTTGTCAATAAAATTGTACAAATATGGCGGTCATTGGAACCAGCTCAATGAGCTGGTTCCAATGACATCCATATTTGTAAGGTTTTAGTGGTCAATATATTGTGTATTTTTAAAAAAAAATTCAGTTGATGGTTTAAAAATTAAAAAGCTGTGTTGGGTAAAGGGTTAACAGGCATTATCAGTATACGACGGGAGTTCAACCATGGTGGCCTCATGGGATCCTGGCTCACTCATGACAGGTATGAATTCTCGTAACCATTATCCTGAGAATTCAACTGGATTCTCCCATATTTAGCTGAAATAGAAGCCCTGGGTGATATAAGTGTCAGGCTGGTTCTAGAAATTAGCGATGGCAATCGGTAGTTCCATAATAAAAGCTGTGCCAGCCTGTCATGGCTTTTACCATGACAATGGTGACTGTCATGGCTAACTTTGGTGAGTATAAACTCTTTTCTGAACAGCTTGTGGAGATGCATAGATATGTGTACTGGAAAGACATGAGGAAAATACATGTTGATGTCATGGGTTCCCCCACCCCTAATATTTGAAGATAGTTACGTGCCCACACAGGTCTAGTGAGATACTGATTTTATAGTGATAGGCAGTGCACACATTGTAGCTCTGAAAAGAAAGTTCTTGTGAGAAATATGAAAATTATTTCAAATATTGTGCCACAAGAGGTCACCACGCCAAAATGAGTGTCCATGTGCAAAATCTGCCATTTCAGCTGACAGAGTATCTCAAGTACTTACAACATTCTCTCAGAATACAGTTACAGGAGTAAATTAATATCACAAACAACCATCAAGTGTTTCAACATTTGTCTTCTAAGAAGAATGCTGACATTTTCGTGTGTACCATTTTCTGGGAGGTCTTTTAATGTTTTAAAAAAATAATATTGCAGTTCAACACATAAATATTTAGAGGATAATCATATTTTGTGCTTTGGAAAGCTGGGTTCAAAATATGTGAGAATTTCATTTAACTCCTTACAAGCAGCAGGCGGCTAATCCTGCCTAGGACGCAAGGTCTCTTGCCACTGAAATACAGTGGAGTTCATTTAATTGGATACCTCTAAACTGAATAACCCTGTTAACCCTTTACCCAACGCATCCGCCCGCGTAATATGCAAATTCAGCAGTTGAAAAAATATTATTTTTCAAAAAATTTCAACAAAACCATATCATGTGACCCCTTGTTGGAACGAGCTCGTCGAGCTCGTTCCAACGAGGGGTCACATGATATGGTTTTGTTGAATTTTTTTGAAAAATTTGTAAAAATGATATTTAAAATAATAAATTTTTATATCGTCTGTGTTGGGTAAAGGGTTAATTGAATTTCCCAACACAAAACCATTTACCATACCTCCAGTACAAATTTGACCTGTTAATTGAATATAGGTTACAGAGTAAACTCCTGTTAATTGAATAAAAAACCTTGTAAACTGTCGAGAAATTACCCTGACTCTCCCCAGTTTTCCTTTGTTTATAGACCTATTTGGCCTCAGGACATCCAATTCAGGTATTTAATCTATTATATCTTGTTTGACAGAGCTCATGGAGCTCTGTCAAATAAGATATAATAGAATAAATGCTTAGTTTATCTCTAGAATACAGGAAAGTGATACAATTCCTGTTAATTGAATACTCCTGTTAATTGAATAATTTTCATTGGCAAAGTGGCTATTCAATTAACAGGGTTCCACTGTATTACAGGGTTCCACTGTATGTATAATTTTGGCACGTTTAAAACCAAATTTCTCCCTGTCAATTGAACAGACTTTTTTATTTTTAACCAATGATTTTTGTGTTTTAAATTGAAAGGAATTTTTCATCAAATCTAATCATGGCTGTGCTTTACAGTAGCCTTTACTAGATTTGCTGAAAAATATTTTGAAAATACTCAGTGGGTTAAGAGTTAACCCTGGCATACTCATACTGAAATATCCAACTTTCAAGTTGGAAATTATTTCCATGACACAAGCAGTAATTTAACTGGTAGAGTGCTAAATATTTTTTTTTCATCAAAATTTGTTTATGTGTCTTTACCTTGTTATAATTTATGGGAGAGTGCCAAACAAGCCAGAAAATAATCAGACTGTCATCTGCAAAATGAGGTCCCCAGAGGGTGAATTTGGTGATGCTACCCTACACAGCAGGGTAGCATCGCTAAATTTACCCTCTGTGAACCTCATTCTGAATAAAGGTCTCAAACATAAACAGAAAGAGGTACCCAGAGGATAAACTGGTCCACTGTATGGGACAGCATCAGCAAATTCACCCTCTGGGGACTTCATTCTGTAAATGACAGAATGCTTATTTTCAGGTTTGGTGCCAAAAGGCACTCTCCCATAAACTGTAGCAAGGCAAATCCATAGAGACTAAACAATTTCAATTCAAAGATAATACAAAACATATCCACAGAAATGAAGCCTTTAAGTTGTGGTACCTGCACTTCGGAATAAAGCCCAATGAAACTTGTCTGTGTGTCAAGTTACAATGATTAATTCCTCCATAAATACGGCCTGTAGACTGTGCTAAAAGTTTTCGGGCTTCGGGCCGGTGTAGTCATCACAATTGACCAATCGCAACCAAAAGGGGACGTCCTCATCTAGACATCATACTGAGTCATCCTACCAAGTTACAATGAAATCCCTTCATAAATACAACCTATAGACTGCTAAAGGTTTTCTGATTTTGGGCTTGGGCAGCCGTCATGGCTAATTGATCGTGACCAAATGGGGAAGTTCTCATCTAGACATCGAATGGAGTCATCTTACCAAGTTATAATGAAATCCCTTCATAAACATGAACTGTAGACTGAGCTAAAGGTTTTCAGGTTTTGGGCTCGGGCAGTCGTCACGGATGACAGATCGTGACCAGATGGGGAAGTTCTCATCTAGGCATCAAACAGAGTCATTCTACCAAGTTACAATGAAATCCCTCCATACTGAATATGCCCTGCAGACTGTGCTAAAAGTTTTTGGATTTCGGGCTTGGGCAGCCGTCACGGTTGACAGATCATGACCAAAAGGGGATGTTCTCATCTAGATATTATACAGAGGCATCCTACCAAGTTACAATGAAATCCCTTCGTAAATATGACCTGTAGACTGTGCTAAAGGTTTTCGGGTTTTGAGCTCGGGCAGCCAGCACAGTTGATCGATCGCAACCAAAAGAGGACATTCTCATCTAGACATGACCCCAAACCTGCATATGAAATTTTGTGATGATCAGACAAGAACTACGGGGTGTAGCCTGTGCTAAAGGAAAATGTGAACAGACTCACAGACTTTTGCACGCGTGATGGCAATAGCTTATCTTGACTTTGTCAAGTTAAGCTAAAAATGGGCTTCCAGCACTCTACCAGTTAAAGAATTCAGAGTTATTTGATAGAGCTCATCCTAGTTGCATTATGGGAAAAATTTTCAGCTCAAAAGTTTGCTATTCAATCATCAAAATTAGCCACAACGATCATAGCCACAACAATCAGCAATGTTACGGTAACAACCAAGCCTGAAAATAAGCAGACTGTCATCTGCAAAATGAGGTCCCCAGAGGGTAAATTTGGTGATGCTACCCGGCACAGCAGTGTAGCATCACAAAATTTATCCTCTGTGAACCTCAGTCTAAATCAAGGTCTCAAGCAAAACCAGAAAGATGTACCAAGAGGATAAATTAGCCCACTGTAGCATCAGCAAATTTACCCTCTGGAGACCCCATTTTGCAAATGACAGGTTGCTTATAGTCAAGCTTGGTAACAGCTACGGCATAGTGCCATGGCCTTATAATGTCCCTGACAGTTGCCATGGCTGGGAGTGCGGCGACTCGGTGGTCAAAGCACAAGCTTCAAACAAAAAGATCAACATTTGATCCTGACAATGGGTAATTGCATTGTGCCCTTGGGCAATGCACTTAATCCTGATTTGTTGCACTGTGTACTAATTGCACATTTAGAGTGCACTTCAACCAAAGCTAACGATGTATGTGCAGAGTTAGTACTTTAGGGAGTATGACAGTTCCTCGCGCTGAACGGCGGTTCTCTCTGGGAACTCCGGCTTCCTTCACCCTCGGTAAAAGTGTCTGACACAATGTGATTTTGAGGGTTAAAAGTGCTGTTAAAACCCAATAAATAAAGTCCCACAAAGTAGATTTTCTGTCTTCAGACCATTTTTTGTTACATGTTATGCAGGCGGGCATTTTTTTATTTTATTTTTGTAATTATTTTTTTGCAATCAACAGTTCATTGGTTTGTTTTATGTTTTAATTCCTTTTCGTATATTTTATTCACCATGAGACACGATTTTAGTGAAGATAGATGTCCAGATATGGCATTTATAGTCACCTATTTCATTTCCACACACAGAAGGCCCCACAAAATAGATCTTCTGTTTCTCAGGCCATTTTATGTAAAAATACATGTGGGTGGACAGCTTTATATTTTATTTTTTATTTTTGTAATTATTTCTTTGCCATCAAAAGTTCATGTTCTTGGTTTGTTTTATGTTTTAGGCCTCGTAATCTACAGAATAGAATGGGTGGTGGTGTATTTCGTCCCATCAGTGCAAATAGGGTTTGCAATACTAAAGCATTGCAAAGCCTTGTTTTATGCAAGGGCCAGATTTATCAATTTTACTAACTTGGGTAAATATGAGACTTAAACCATTTAATTTTCATTTTTTTAAGTTTGCATTGGTTATAAAAAGAGACATGCGGCAGCCAAAAAGACATGTAGGAAGGCATGAGAAACAGATTTTTAACTTTTTTAGGCCTAAACATATAAATTGCCTTGGCTGGTCCAATTCACATGTCACCAAGCTAGCAACCATCAGTGAATTTTATGCCAATGTGGAGTTCTTTTAACCCATCACCCAATGCACATAAAATCAATATTTGTAATTTTAATTATTTTTTAAAAATTTTTTCAAAAGATTTCACCAAAACATATCCTGTAACCCCTCATTGCAATGTGTGCGATGAACTCGTTCCAACGAGGGGTCACATTATATGTTTTTGTTGAAATTTTTTAAAAAATATTTTTTTTTATGATTGCTCAATTTGTAAATTACATGGGTGTATGTGACCAATTATTTGGTAAAAGGTTACCAAAACGCTTGTTGGCCAACAGTAGAGTGCCCAACGACAGCACCACCCCCCCCCCCCCCTCAGGATTTATGGCCCTGTTTATAGGTCCATAAAGACGTAAGCAAATTAAATTCAAAGCTATTAACTGGTAGGGTGTTAAATTTTTTTCAAAGGTCATTTGTAACATGATTATTTTTTTCAAAGATACAATGCTGCCATAGAAAGATTTTGTTCATCGATAGTTGTTTTGTTTCTATTTATTGGAGAGTGTCTGTTGGTAATGAAACAATTTTATAATTTTATACGAACATTTCTTTATCTACTGCTGAGCTGAACAAATGACAAGCTAATGCATACAGTGTAAAGCATCCAAAGTGGCTTTCAGCACTTTCTGTAGAGCCACTCTACTATTTAACCCTTTACCTCAGACGATATCAAAATTTATTATTTTAAATATTATTTTTTTAAATTTTTCAAAAAATTTCAACAAAGCCATATCATGTGATCCCTCGTTGGAGGGGTCACATGATATCATATTTTTTCATCCGCTGAATTTGCAAATTTCAACAAAACCATATCATGTGACCCCTTGTTGGAACGAGCTCGATGAGCTCGTTTCAATGAGGGGTCACATGATATGGTTTTGTTGAAATTTTTTGAAAAATAATATTTTTTTAACTGCTGAAGTTGCATAGTTCGTGGGCGGATGCAGCCGCTTCATTGGGTAAAGGGTTAACTGGTTGAGTATTAGAAGCCAACATCATGGCTCTTCTGAAAAGTTGTGAAATCCACTATAGTGGCTTTACATTGTTTGCACTAAATTGTTGTTGACTCAGCAGCAGAAAAAAATTAACAAAAATTTTTTTTAAAATTTATTAGAGAGTGCCAATAAAGAGCAACAAAACAATTATTTATCAGCAATATATCTTATAAAACCAAGGCTCCTTTTCTGGCAGTGTCATGTCTTTGAAAACACAAGTGCAAGCCAAGGGTGGCAAAGACCCCCCCTCCCCCCTCCCCCCCACCGAGCATGAGTTTTTGTCATTTATCTTTGTAAATATTGAATTAATGAATATCTTAGCTTATCTCCATTAAATCAAAGCACCAATACAACAGGCCACCGAATGTGTCAATGGGACACTAATGTCCCCAAATAAAAGGGCCATAACTCTGCCAAATATTGGTTCAAGCCCACTACCAATCCCAAACTGGATTACGGGTATGTTGTTAAAAACCTATGTACAAAATTTTATTTCATTTCATTCAGTCAAACTAAAGTAATCGTCTGGAAACCATATTTGGGATGGACATACAGACATACGGATGGATGGACAAGGTGTTACACTTAACCCTTTACCCAATGAAGACGATATCAAAATGTATTATTTTAAATATTATTTTTTTTAAATTTTCAAAAACTTTCAACCAAACCATATCATGTGACCCTTCATTGGAACGAGCTCAATGAGCTCGTTCCAAAGAGGGGTCACATGATATGGTTTTGTTGAAATCTTTTGAAAAATCATATTTTTTCATCTGCTGAATTTGCATATTACGCAGACGGATGTGGCCGATTTGTTGGGTACAGGGTTAATGCCTATTCAAGTTACAAATGACCACTCAAAAGTAGTTCAGCATTCTACAAGTTACAGAGCTTAGAAAACCCTGTGAAGAAAAATAGTTGCTACTGAATGTTGAAAGCTCTGAATGTGGTTTTTAGCAGTAAGAGAGTTTAAGTAATGTGCATGATGAGACTAAAATTCCACAGGATATATCCCATGGATAGACATAAATACATTTAAATAAGAAAAAACACAAAGACTTCTCTCTCTCCATCTGTCATAACACAAAAAGCTTGAAGCTTTCTTCTAAATATTTGACATGAAGAAAAATATTCCCCTGTTTCTCCTGAATTGTACAAACTGACAGATGGTATGAATGTTAGCGGAATTATATAAATGAAAATAAACATGTGTAGAACAACTAGGTGTGTCGAGACTCTATCAATAAATCATTATTGATAAAAAGAAAGTAATTTTTGTCACTGGCCTCCAACAAGTTATACAAACATCGAATTAAATACACTATTTGATCAGTAAATCTGTGAAGATCAATTCGGAATCTGAAAGACTTCCAGAAATCATTTTACATCAATAAATAATTCCCCCCATTCAATGTCTGCAGACCACAGACCCGATATCATCTCTTCACAACAAAGCAAATGTTTTTTAAGACCACAAAAACCTAGCAAAAAGTTGTTTTTCTGGAGGAAATCCAATTTCTTCTTGCCAAAATCTCCTCCGGGTAAACATAACCTCGATGCCAGGACATAATGTGCCTCAGACAAAATCTCCGCTCTGGTTGTTTTTATTTCAGAAGTCAGATGGCGAAAAAGCAAATTATCATTGTGCAGTGTTGTGAAATCCAAACCAGAATTTATTTACCTTTGTACCATCTTTTTCACTGGCTATCTAGTCAATTGAAAATAAAATTACTGTTTAAAAATAGAATAATTTATTGACCCAAATCATACCATCACTAACTGATCAATTTCCAGCCTCTTTCTTATGTAAAAAAAATCTGAAACTAGTACCGTGCAGTGGCATAAATTTGTGGTGACTGAAGGGGTGAGAAAGCTGGGAGTGGAGAGGATCCGAGATTCATAGATACAATAGAACTCCATTAACTGAAAAGCCACTTTGTTAATGGAAAATATTCAATTAACTCTTAACCCGCTGAGTATTTTCAAAATATTTTTCATCAGATCTAGTCATGGCTGCTTTGAAAAATTTATCTAAATTTAACTCAAGAAATCATATGCCAAGAAGTAAAATCGACTGACAGGAGAGGAATTTGGTTCAATGTGCCCAAATTATGCTTGTTTCAGTTGCAAGAGATTTCATGTCTAGAGCAGGAATAGCCGCCAACGGCATGCAAGGTGTTAATATGAGTACTGAAATGATATGAATTTGGGCATTTCTAGGGTTTTCTAGGCATTTTCCAGTATTCCAGGGATAAAGCGAGAATTTATTCTATTAAATCTTGTTTGGCATAGCTGGCAATCAGATTCTAAACACAAAATGGCAGTACTATAAGCTATATAACAGAATGTTGTTAACTGATCAACTCTTTTATAAGCTATACAACAGAACCTTGTTAATTGACCGACACTTTGCCAATGAAAAATATTCAGTTAACAGGAGTATCCAATGAACAGGTATTTGGACAATTTGCTGTATTCTCAAGATAAAAAGAGCAGTTAGGCCTAAAAAAAATGAAAAATCTGTTTCTCAGGCCCTCCCACATGGTCCTTTTGGCTGCCGCATGCTCTCTTTTTATAACCAATGTAAACTTAAAAAAAAAAAAAATAAATGGTTTATGTCTGACATTTTACCGAAGGTAAAAAATTGACAAATTTGTCCATTGAGTGCAAGAAGGCTTTGCAATGCTTTAGTATTGCAAAGCCTTCTTGCTCTCAATGGACGAAATACACCACCGCACATGCTATTCCATAATTTATGAGGCATAGAACATAAACCAAGAACATGAACTTTTGATGGGAAAGAAATAATTACAGAAATAAAAAATAAAATAAAAAAAACGCTCGCCCGCAAGCAATTTTACAAATAACGGTCTGAGAAACAGAAGAGCTACTTTGTGAGGCCTAATTCTATATTCTCTTGAATAAAAAAACTTGGAAATGTGATGATGAGATGATAATGTGATGACAAGGAAATTCAAGTCCAACAAGGGCAATAACTCTTGAATAAATATTTGGATAGAGCTGGTTCACAGTCCATTTCATAATATTATCACCAAAAAGTTATATATATTTATTTATTTATACATTGGTGTTTAAGGTCACATACTTATGCACAATGGCTAATCGTCTCTAAACAGTTCTACGGGTGGAGGAAGCCAGAGCACCTGGAGAGAACACCGAGCATCTGTCAGCTCCTCAACATTCTAACTCTGTTCAAGCTCTGCTCAAGCAGGGTTACAACAGTTGACGTGCAGTATACCTTAGTACATGGCATCATTGTGCCCCCATGTAGGCAAAAGTTGTTATATATTAAATTTGGGAAAACTATTTTGAATATTTTCTTTTAAATGTGATGCCAAAAAATGGGGAAGGGTGGATTGATGAAAGGATGGAAAGATGGAAGGACAAACAGAATGATGGTAGGATGGATGGATGACAAGACAGATAGAAGGATAGATGGAATCCATTCCTGTATCCCTCCCCTCTACTAGATGGGGGGGGGGGGTATATAAAATATGAACTATAGACTGTGCTAAACGAACTGTAGACTGTGCTAAACAAATTTAGGTCACATGCCTGTGCGGCCATCACAGGTTGACAAATCACAGTCAAAATAGGACGTTCTCATCTCGACATTATACTGAGTCATCCTACCAAGTTACAATGAAATCCCTTCATAAATATTACCTGTAGACTGTGCTAAAGGTTTTCGGGCTCTGGCAGCCATCACAGTTGACAGAATGCGACCAAAAGGCAAAGTTCTCATCTTGACATTATACAGAGTCACCATACCAAGTTACAATGAAATCCCTTCATACATATGACCTGTAGACTGTGTTAAAGGTTTTGGGGCTTTGGGCCCCTGTGGCCTGATCTTGACTGAAAGGGGATGTTCTCATCTAGACATTATACTGAGTCATTGTACTGAGTTAGAATGAAATCCCTTCATAAACATGATCTGTAGACTGTGCAAAAGTTTGTTGTGCTTTGGGCCTGTGTAGCCATCATGGTTGACCGATCGCAACCAATAGGGGATGTCCTCACCTAGACATTGTACTGAGTCAACCTACAAAGTTACAATGCAATCCCTTCATAAATATGATCTGTGGTCTGTGCTAAAGAGTTTTGGGCTTGGGCAGCCATCACAGTCGAATGATCGTGACCAAAAAGGGACATTCTCATCTAGACATTATCTAGAGTCATCCTACCAAGTTACAATGAAATCCCTTCATAAATACGACCTGTAGACTGTGCTAAAGGTTTTCAGACTTCAGGTCGCTTTAGCTATCACAGTCAACTGATCGCGACCAAAAGGGGGCGTTCTCATCTAGACATTATATGGAGTCATCCCACCAAGTTACAATGAAATCCCTCCATAAATATGATCTGTAGACTGTGCTAGAGGTTTTCAAGTTTTGGGCTTGGGCAGCCATCACGGTTGACAGATCACGACCAAGTGGGGAAGTTCTCTTCTCGACATCATACAGAGTCATCCTACTAAGTTACAATGAAATCCCTCCATATTAAATACGACTTGTAGACTGTGCTAAAAGTTTTTGGGTTTTGGGCTTGGGCGGCCATCACGGTTGACAGATCATGACCAAAAGGGGACATTCTCATCTAGACATTATACAGAGTCATCCTACCAAATTACAATGAAATCTCTTCACAAATACGACCTGCAGACTGTGTTAAATGCTTTTGGGCTGGGGCCGCTATCATGGCAAACTGATCGCGGCCAAAAGCAGAATTCTCATCTAGAAATGACCTCAAACCTGCATATGAAATTTTGTGATGATCGGACAAGAACTACGGGGTGTAGCCTGTGCCAAAGGAAAATGTGAACAGACTCACAGACTTCTGCATGCATGATGGCAATAGCTTATCTTGACTTTGTCAAGTTAAGCTAAAAATAACAAGAGGCCCCAGGGTGCCTTAAGGCGCTCACCTGACATGACAGTCTAAATATCAAACCAGGGACTTGACTTGAATAAGCTGCATATGTCCCTCCTAAGAAAAGCATATACAAACTAGATGAAGCTATTGTACCCACACAATACACAGGATTTTCCTTCTATTTTCAGTTCCTGCACTTGCACATCCCAAAAGTGAAATAAACGCATAAAAAACAGATTTTTTTTATATTTTTGTTCCAAAATTTTCGAAGTCCCAAACAAAATTTTTTCAGATGAAAAAATTTTTTTTTTTCTTCTTAAAATGGACCAAAATGCATAAAAAACCAAAGAATTAATTTCCGGATTTTGGTCCAAACTTTTCTAAGTCCCACTCGGCCACCAAATTTTCAGTGTAAAAAAAAAAAAAAAAAATTGTTTGTCTTAAAATTGACCAAAACGCATAAAAAAACAAAAAACTAATTTCTGGATTTTGGTCCAAAATTTCTAAGTCCAGACCAGGACCCCAAATTTTCAGCCCAAATATGAACCCAGGGATTTGGCTTGAACAAAGTTGAATCTTACCTCCCTAAGCATGCTGCATACCAAATATCAAAAGATTCCTATTGGTAGATCTGAAGAAGATTTTTAAAGAATATTCCTCATACTGCACTGATTTAAACATTTGGGCTTCCATAGAGAGCCCAAATGTGGACCCAGGGATGATTTCAATAAACATGTGAAACAATCTTCCAAAGATGTTATATGTGAAATTTGAAAGCTTTTGGAGCAGTGGTTTGGGAGAAAAGTAGTGTTAAATGTTTTTCCCATTATCCACAGTGTTACAAAATGCTGACTCAGCACTTTTTCAAAATCCCCAAAAAGTACCCCATGATAAAACCGATAGCATTTTTTTTTACCCTTCCATTCTGTTGGTCCTAAGGAAGCTTCACACCAAATAAAAATTCTCAGTGCCGTGTAGTCTTGGAGATATGGGCATTTTTAATTTTATTCTATTTTTACTATTTTTAGCTCCTACGGTTCTCATGGGGCGACGGGAACAAAAGTTTTGGCATAAATTAAGTACTAATGACCCAATAAGTCCTGATATCAAATTTGGTTCAAATCTGCCTCTCGGTTTGGAAAATAGAAATTTTGGGCAGGGCAACAAATCTTGCCCCTCCCATAACGAAGGCAAATATAGCTCCTCAAACTTCTCTTAAACAAATCTAAGTCTACACCTCTAAAGAAAGCTGCACACCTAATATCAACTCTCTGCTACTGCTGGTTCATGAGAAGAAGATTTTTTAAAATTTAGGCTCACTTTTTGGGCATGGCCCTACCAAGGGGCGGGTCAACTTGATTTGAACAAACTTGAATTGACATATGATAGGAAACATGCACACCAGATTTGGTTCAATTTGGTTGAGTAGTTTGTGAGAAGAAGTCGATAATGTAAAGTTAATGCCGGATGGACAGACAACGGACGGAAAGTAATTAGTAAAGATCCCCTTGAGCTTTGTTCAGGTGAGCTAAAAATTCAATAGCTCCCATCTGGACATCACACGAAAGCTACATATGAAATTTGAAAAAGATTGGGTAAGAGATGTGGCCTGTAGAGTGTGCTAATGGAATTGTTGAGAATTTATATGCCAAACCTAAGATGGCCACTGGCGGCAATGTTTTTTAACAAAATTCAGAAAAAATCGATAGCTCCCATCTTGATATTGCATCAAAGTTACATATGAAATGTGGGACAGATCGGCTGAGAGCTGCGACCTGCAGGGTGTGCTAAAGGAATTGTTGGACAATTTATATCCAAATCCAAGATGGCCACTGGCGGCCATGTTTTTCAATGAAATTCGAATAAAATCGACAGCTCCCATCTAGACATTGCCCCAGAGCCACATAAATTGGAACTGATCGGGTGAGAGCTGTGGCCTGTAGGGTGTGCTAAAGGAATTGTGAATGGACAGACATATGGACAGACGATCGATCACAACCCATTCCAATAGTTCATAAATGACGTTGTCAAGTTGAGCTAAAAACCTACGCATTGGGAAATTTAATGACTGGTTGGAATTGCATCCACCTGTCAAACGTAACAAATGTTCAGACTAAGAGACTTAAGCAACAATATTTACATGTGATAAGCTACCACTTTCATCATATGAAGCAGTCACACTATGTAGTTGTGGCATAAAAGTGGTAATGTTTGGGTTAACCTCCACTGAGCAACAGAATTTACTCTGACAAAACAGCAAATCCTGGTAGCAAAAATAGATCACTCATTAAAAGTGACACGTGAGGTCACGTGTTGGGTGAACTTGAAAGGCTGGGCAAAAAATGTGTTCACTTTGATGTGTAATTTTCAGCCTTTGAATGGTTTTCCAGTCAGTTTCCTAATAACATGGGTTAATTCGCTCAAAAGTAGAAAAAGTAAAGAGGAATCTTACAAGAATTCGTTTCAGCCACTTTGCATTTAACCCTTTACCCAACGCAGACGATATCAAAATTTATTATTTTAAATATCATTTTTTAAAAATTTTCAAAAATTTTTCACAAAACAATATCAAGTGACCCCCTCTTTGGAATGAGCTTGACAAGCTCATTGCAAAGAGGGATTACATGATATGGTTTTGTTGAAATCTTTTGAAAAATAATACTTTATACTGAATTTGCATATTGCGCGGGCGATTGTGGCCAATTCGTTGGGTAAAGGTTAATATGGAGTTGAAGGAGAACAAGCATTTGGGCATCCAAATCTTCCCCACAAATAACCTGATCCCAAATGTCCAAGTACCAATTCGTCTATCATTCTTCACAAATGAAATGCAATCTCATGGTCTATAAACCTACAAGTTATTGAATAAATATTGGCTGGAGGTTGAAAACAACTTATCAACGGTATGTTGTATTTTATGACTTGGATATGAAGACCTATTTTTTGGAATGTTTTCAAAGAGAACATTTCAAAAAATAATGCAAGCAATGATGTTACCGTTCGATATGGCTATGCCTGAATACTGCAGACACCCAAAATGAAATTGCATGCAATCACACAAAATCATGTGCAATCACACAAAATCATGTGTCATCACACAAAAATCACAGGTATGGTGTTGAACAAATATGCTGAGAGTGGAATGTGAGACAGTTATCAAGTCTGTGGAATTTGGAGGGGGGTGGGCATATTGACATAAATATTTTGCAGTTGTTTTTTTTGTAAATAAATTACATAACTTAGTTTTTTTTTCTTTCTTTATTTCTCTCAGCTTTTGTAATATTTATATACATGTGAGAAAACTATAAAATAGAGCAAACAAGCAGAAGCCAATTATTCATACTTCTCCTTCTAGCTCACTTCTACCTGTTTTCAGTTGACTTCTTCCTGAAGTCTGTTGAGGGAGAAGTGACTTCTCCCTCAATATACCCCCTAGTCTGGTCTCTGGTCCCATGATCTTCAACCTTATGGCTACTGGCTTCAAAATAGGGCTCTTCTCTTTTCACATGTAATTATTTTCAGTAAGTTTGGTTCAGTTTTTATGGTATCATAAGGGAATCCAAAAGTGCTATTTTCAGTAACAGTGACTGTGCTATTTGATCAACAAACTTAACCCTTTACTTAATGCACATGATATCAAAAATTTAATATTTTAAATATTATTTTTTCAGTTTTTGCTAATTTTTTTAACAAAACCTTATCATGTGACCCCTTGCTGGAATGAGGTTGAAGAGCTCGTTCCAATGAAGGGTCACATAATATGGTTTTGTTGAAAGTTTTTGAAAAATAATCTTTTTTCAACTGCTCAATTTGTAAATTACGCACGAGAATGTGACCAATTCGTTAGGTAGGGGTTGAAAATCAATAGGGTTCTCTTTCATGAGAGTACAAACCCTGTTGGTTTTTGGGACCATTGTTATTTGGAACAAAAGTTGTTGTTCGCATACATATTTTTGACCAAGTTCTATTCATAGTAACTTTGGTTAAGCTGTGATAAATACAACTAATGTTATTGCCTGGACACTAGATGCTATTTTTGGTAACACCAACCTTGACCTTTGGTTGACAAAGCGGGAGAATCAATTTGGTAGCATAAATCAATAAAGTAGAAAGTAACTAAAGGTATTGCATGGAAACCAAATGTTTACACATGGCCACTCACCTGGACATACGCCCACACAATTGGACACAAACCAACTTCAAATTGTAAGTTGAGTTTGACTTCATAAGAATCCATGTCTGTCCAACCATGACATGAATTTACCTGATAGTTATATACACGCTCTTCTGCTTTGCTGGGAGCTATTGAGACAAAGAGCCCACAGTCATTGAAAATAGCCACGACAATCAGCAATGTCATGGTAAAAGCCATTACATATTACAACGACGTTTTACCACAGCAGTGCCAATTGCCATGGTTAATTCGTAGGGCTGGTCCGACTCACTATCACCAAACAAGCAACCACCTGTGACAGTTTTATGTCTGTATGAAGGTCTTTGAACATGACATTTATCAGGAAACAGTATTCTGCCCTACAACTGCCCAAAAACACTCAAGAATTATTGATTATTAT
Source organism: Pictodentalium vernedei (assembly GCA_031216915.1). Classification (NCBI taxonomy): domain Eukaryota; kingdom Metazoa; phylum Mollusca; class Scaphopoda; order Dentaliida; family Dentaliidae; genus Pictodentalium; species Pictodentalium vernedei. Next base: position 394,198,222 of record CM062293.1, on the reverse strand, counting down.
TTTGGGGTGAGTAGGGGGAAGGGAGAGTTGCGAGAAGTGGGAGTTGACATCCACATGCATTTATGAGCTCATAAGGCTAATTCCAATGAAAGAACATAAGCTGTATAATGAAAATGAAACAGAAAATGTTTTAGTTATCTTGGATAAAAAATAATGCAAAAGAGTGGATAAAAAAATATTGCAAAAAATATATTGACCCTTGAAAGCATAAAGATGCTAACTTCAATGCTGAAGCATTGCAGCTGGCACCTTTATACTTTGAAAATTCAAGGGACTAGATTGTAAATGTCTTCCAGCCTTGTCAGGTAATGCAATAATACAACTTCTGGTCAGCTGTGTTACTTTTTTGCTTGCCTAATATAACCAAATTATTTATGTCTACTTTTTTTTATTGGGATTTAATTACACTTTTGACAATCAGGTTCACCTTGTGTCAGACAATTTTATGGGTGGAAGAACCTGGAGTACCTGGAGAAACCACCAAGCAGCAGCGAGCAACTGCCAGACTCCCCACTGTACTAACTCTGCTAGGGCTGTCACGATTAATCCATAAATCGATTGGTCATGCCGAAATTGATTAGTATTTTTCATTGTCGAAGAATCGGTAAATTTTACCCCGTTTTACCCGGTAGATGTTTAATTAAAAAAAAATTGATGAAAAAACTATTGTTTCTAAAGATAAAAGGTCAAGAGCATCGACGTTACACCTCAAGAAGCCGTTAGAAGCATTTGTCTTTTAGGTACATTCAAAGCTTTGATGTTCTGAACTTTTGAACTGTCAGTGTAATAATCAAGACCGGTCAGCAGTTGCGAAGTTAGAGGATCGTCTTTGTTGTTTACTTGAGGTAGGTCAGCTGGCTTGAACTTCATTTTTTATGACTTCAAAGACAGGGAGGGGGGGTGGTCATCTAGGTATGATTAATCGATTATTATCGATTATTTGTGACAATTAATCGATTCATAAATTCTAAAATCGTGACAGCCCTAAACTGCATAAGTAGGGTTAGCACTAGTTGAAGACAAGTACACTGTCAGTATGCAGAATGTTTTTTTATACCATGATTACCTATTATACTATATATGAAAAGCCTATGACATAAATATTAGCTTTACACACCAACCGTGGTGAACACGTGAGCAATGGGATTTCAATAGTTAAAATTTACACCTACAGTGGAACTACATCCAAGGTGACCTTTGGTGACGTCAACCTGAATGTGAACTTGTCTAAATTTATTGCATGGCTCCTCGCGAAGAGTGAAATGAAAGTGGCAATTATTTATTATGTTTTTAAATGAGTTTACCCCATAAAACACCAAAAATTAACAAACATGCATTGTCTCATGTTAATAAAGCATCCATAACTCGAAACAGTATTTTATTATGTTATTAAAATGAAAAAAGACCGTTTCTTTTTCGTTTCAGTGAAAATTAACAGCGGAAGTACCGCAAAACAAAAACAAATTTGCATGTATGTACAGCTGCTGCCCAGTAAAATCGAGAAAAAGTAATAGCGACTCTTAATAATCTGACGATCATGGTATAAATAAAATATACCCAAATAGCTTGGTGTACCAAATGTTCACCACTTGAGATGAACATTTGGTACACCAAGCTACTTATTGGTATATTCTATATGTACATGGTGACAAAATGCAGGATTAAGTGCCTTGTCCAAGGGCACTATGCAGTTACTCCTGATGAGGATCGAACTGTGGGCTGTTCAGTCTGATGCTGTAACCACACACACCCATTTATTTCTATTAGTGGAGTTTAAAATAACTAGTCTATTAAAAAATAAAACACATCCACACAAAGAAAATAAAAATTATTAGCCATCTCACTGGAAAAGTCCCAATTGACAACAAGTGTTATTGTTTTGCAGTGTAAGGGGTAAGATGCTCTTGTTTTTTTAAGCTGAGTGAAGCCACAGGCTTTCCCCTTAAACTTGATACTTTCCTGTAAAAGGATTTCCACCTGATTAAACTGCTAATTTCAATTTCCTTCAACAAAAATTAAACTATTAGACAAATTTTTCTCATTTGCTGAAGCAGTATAGCAGAAGCAATTGTTCTTCTGTGATGAATAACTTGTTGCTGGCAATGTGCTGATTTCCTCCCATGTCAAGGAAGTGAATTCAATAAAATGTTTGTTGGTTCAGGAACATGAGCCCGCCACATGCTATAATGAACTGTGTTACAGTAAATTGAGTTTTAATTCACAAAACTATTGGTCACTTTTATTGCCTGGTAGGCCATTATTTCACACCAAATCAGGCATGAAATAATTGACATTTTAGCGGGACGACTGACTCAGCTGTCACATTGTATTCAGGTGTTTAATAAAAGAATGGATTCTAACCCTTTTCTGAACACTGGTCCCACAAATTTCATGAATGATAATTCTCCTGAAAAAACAAGGGTAGTGACTTTCTGTTCATCTACTAGAGATGGGCAGTTTTGGGATTTTGAGTTCAGTATCGTTTTTTCGGTATTTTTAAGAGGGCATAGTGCTGTATTAGTTCAGTATTTGGTATTGGACTTGTTTGTGATTTGCGGAGAGTACCAAAGGGGAATTCACACCAGAAAAATACAGAATAAGTTGTTCTTTTATCATTCTATCACAGTGCCACAAATGCCACTGCCAATTTATTATTTATTTATTGGTGTTTAAGGTCACATACTTATACACAATGGCTAATCATGATCGTGACAGTTTTACGGGTGGAGGTAGCCGGAGTACCCGGAGAGAACCACCGAGCAACGACGCGCAGCTGCCAGCTCCCCAACATCGTAACTCTGCTCTGCAACACAGGCAGGGTTAGATTGGTTGAAGACATGCGCACCATTGACGTGCAGTACGCCTTAGTACACGGCATCATCGTGCCCCCATGTGGACAATCGGGGTTAAGTGCCTTGACCAATGACACAACGTGGGAGTCTGAAGCGATTACTCAGACGGTCACCCATCCGAGAACTAACCGGGCTCGATGTTGCTTAACTTCAGTGATCTGACGAGAACCGGTTATCGCAACGCCCCTGCCAATGAGCTGAACATTGGCATTCTTTCGCCGTCTCAAATCATGTCTACAGTAATGTTGTGACTTGTTCCAAAGATACCTTAACCTTTAAAGGCCTATTCCAGGCTTTTGTGATCTCAAAGCATGTGCTCTTAACACGCCATCATTAGGAGGTCCTGGTGACAATATACAAATCACCTGTGCACGAATTTCTAGTCAAGTCTTGGCTTGATTTTACTATAAATCACTGCTAAGCAACTGTACATATACAGGTTGTAATCTAGTACACATTCATGACAACTGCTCAGGCCCTCAACAAAACCGAAAAGAAAATCAGTCCCTTCATTCATGAAAATCAACACTTCAACTGCTATCAAACCTCAACAAGGCCTTATAAATAGCGAATGTACAAAAATTTGAAAACACAGAAGGTTTTCATACTCAATGATTGATTTGGTTTGGTTTTTCAGAATCTCAATGAGATCAGCATCAGTTCAGTTTTTCGGTATACTGCCCATCTCCATAATCTACATTGCCCAACCTTAGACACACAGCCAAAAAGTTTGCTCTAGATGCATCAGTACATTTCCAGAATTCCAGAGAAAGTCTGGTATTGGTGTTGGAAAGGAATTAGTGTTGGGGAAAAAATCCTGGAAAATAACAGCCGAATGCAGGGGTGGGTGGGGCATGGTGGGGGAGGGGGGAGGGTTGTGGGGGTTCCCCTGACAATTATGTACACTTTCTGAACAAGGCACAAAAAGCAACTACTATACATCTTTAACTCATAAACCAATGAATGCCACCTGGTGGTCCTTAAGCTGAAAATTGGGTAGGTCTTCTTGTGCATTGTTCTCGAACAAACTTTTCCCTGAAATCTACTCCATTCCCTTGAAATTCAGCTTCAAGTTCCCTGAAAAGATTTCTTGATGTTAACAAGTCTGCTGTCTGCTTGGTATTTAACTTTTCCAGAATCATAACCCATTACAGGGATGAGAATGTAATTCAATTAAAATAGGTGAAATCAGATATCATATTTTAACCTCAAAATGTGTGAAAATAATGTTTTTTCATAAAATAAGATGACATATTGGACAGGTATAACCTTGTTGAAATTTTATTTCAAAATTTACATGAAAATGGTCTTCAAGACAATTTTCTTGTAAAATTTAAAAAAATAAAATTTCTGCATTATGATAATAAATTAGCTGAAATCAGCCAACTCTCTGATTGCTGATTATATGATGGCAATAAAATGTTTTTTTTAACTTTGAAATGGAATGATTTGATGTAAGATAAACCATTGGAGAGGGCTTGGAGAACCCTTTCCAATGGTATATTTCATCCCCCATGTTACTACCTTAGTGAATGAAAATTTTAAAATAAGCTACAGTATTCTTGGTTGCACATCTCATCCATATTGCTAAACTTACAGGTACAGTAGAACCCTGTTAATTGAATAGCCACTTTGTCAGTGAAAATTATTCAATTAACAGGAGTATACAATTCTAGAGATAAACTGAGCATTTATTCTATTATATCATGTTTGACAGAGCTCATGGAGCTCTGTCAAACAAGATATAATAGATTGAATGCCTGTAATAGATGTACTGAGGCCAAGTATGTCTATAAATAAGGAGAATTTGGTCATTGTCAGCTTATTTCCACAACATATTGCAAGATTTTTTATTCAATTAACAGGAGTATACTCTATAACCCACATGCATTTAACAGGGCAAACTTGCACTGAAAGTATATTAAATGGTTTGGTGTTTGGAAATTATATTCATTTCACAGGGTAATCCAATTAAAAGATATACAATTAAGTGGGCTTCACTGTATTATCTACCTTCGTCTGCATAACCTTTTCCCTAATGTAATAACTTTAACCAGCTAACATTATTCACAAAAAATTGGGATTCAAATTTTTTTTTTTAATATTTTTTTCTTTAAAAATTAGTTTGAAACCTCATTGAAATGAGCTCATTCCAAAGAGGGCTCATAAGCTATATTTTTGAAGCTAACCTGAAAGTGTTCCGTTCTTCAAGAATTCTTTTTGCAAGTAACATCTTCTATTTTGTGCTGGGTCAAGTTTTAACAAGAGGGATGTTACATCCCGACGCTCACCTACATTCGTGCTTGATACTGTCGCTCCATTATAGCTCTCCTAACATTTTGGGTAAATGTGATAGGAACAGGAATCATCTTAGCATAGGTTTTTATGAACCCCCCCCCCCCCCCAAAAAAAAAAGACTACCCAGGGACCTCTGGCCCCCCACTCAGGACTACAACCCCAGAACCCCAACCCATGGCTCCCACTCTTGACTCGACCCCTCAGACCCAACCCACCTGGACCTGGATCACAAACCATGACCCCAAACCCTGGTCCCACCCATGGACCCCAACCCTGGAACACTGACACCATGGACCCTAAATCTCTAACTCCCACTCCTGACTCTATCTCTGAGGCCCTAACCCACCTTAACCTGATCCCATCCCAGAACCCCAACCCTGATCCTGTGACAATGCCCTCTGGACATCAACCTCTTTGATCCCTTGCCCTACCCATGGACCACTGGCTCCACCCCAGGACCCTCAACACCAGAACCACATAGCTCCCACTGCTGATCTCCTTGGACCTCAACCCACCTGGACCTGTATCCCAAACAGGACCCCAACCCTGGCCCCCACCCTGCACCCCAACCCTTATCCTGGGACACTCACCCCTGGACCCTAACACCAGGCACCACCCCCAGGACACCAACCCTCTGACTTCCACTCCTGGCCCAACCCTGGGACCCAAAACCACATAGACCTGGATCCAAACTCAGGACCCCAACCCTGGCCCCCACGCCTTACCCTGGGACCCTGGCCTCCTGGAAATACTATATGAAAACAATAACTCATGTAACTTAGACAAAATTCCTTCTATTCTGCCCACAAAATAAATATTCACTAAATTTTTCATGCAAATTGACAGCAAACTGATGAAAACAAATTATAGTACAAGGCTTAAACATTGTTGTTTTTGTTCCCTCTAACCTACATGTGAAATATCAAAAGCTGGGGTCAAGTGAACTTCGAAAAAAATTAGCTATAGTCTTGACACAAACTGACTTAAATGCAAATTCTTACACCTGAGAAATCACAAAATTTTGGAAAAAAATTTCAAGAAATTTTTTAAAAAAAATCCACAGTATTGGGGTTAAATACTGTTGTGATAGCAGGGCTTATATTCCAATGAAATTTGCGAGAATCAAATTGAGAATCAACTTAGTGATATAGTACTAAAAATTAGAAAGATTTGTGGGAATCAACATGAGAATCGATTCTCTGATTCTCGTTGAAGTATTTCCCCTGGATAGATCCATATAACCTAGAAGCACAATATGAAAGCAAGAACTCATGTAACTTTGACAAAAAATTCTTTCCTATCTGCAAATTCTGACAAATTTTTCATACAAATTCACACTGAAATGGTTAAAAAAGTTACAGTATAAGGGTTAAATATCGTTGTGATAGCTCCATATAATCTAGAAACACAATATGAAAGAAGAACTCATGTAACTTTGACAAAATTCCTTTCAATCTGCCCACAAGCTGATCTAAATGCAAATTCTTACAAGTAGGAATTCACTTAGTTTTTCATGCAAACTGATACTGAAATGGTTAAAAAAGTTATAGTATAGGCATCAAATTTGGGGAGACGACTTACATATAAGCTTAAAGCTTTCTGTCGAATCCCTCCTTTAAACAGTAACAAATTTCCCTGTCTTTAGTTGTTTCATTATAATACTGTATCTATGTTGTTCATATTTTTTTTGTTACTCAACAATTGTTGTATGCATTTATCAATTATTGAATAAATATTGTTTAAACTAAGAACTTGTGTAACTTTGACAAAATTCCTTCCAATCTGCCCACAAGCTGAACTAAACGCAAATTCTTACAAGTAGAAATTGGCTAAGTTTTTCAGGCAAATTCACCCTGAAATGATTAACAAAGTGACAGTATAAGGTTTAAATATTGTTGTGATAGCTCCATATAATCTAGAAACACAATATGAAAGCAAGAACTCATATAACTTTGACAAAATTCCTTCCAATCTGCCCACAAGCTGATCTAAATGCAAATTCTTACAAGTAGAAATTGACCAAGTTTCTCATGCAAATTCACACTGGAATGGTTAAAAAAGTTACAGTATAAGGTTTAAATATTGTTGTGATGGCTCCATATAATGTAGAAAAACAATATGAAAGCAGGAACCCATATAACTTTGACAAAATTCCTTCCTATCTGCCCACAAGCTGACCTAAACGCAAATTCTTACAAGTAGAAATTCACTAAGTTTTTCATGCAAATTCACACTGAAATGGTTAAAAAATCCACAGTATAAGGATTAGATATGGTTATAATGGTCCTCAATAACCTATATATGAAATAACAAAAGCCTGGGTGAAGTAGAATTTGGAAAAATCACCTAAACACAAAGTCTTACAATATTGGAAACGCCAGATGCCGATGCTGACGCCCGAGGTCACGACATAAGCTCACCACTTCTTTCAGAAGTAGGTGAGCTAAAAATAGAAATTCTCTGTATATATTTGGTAATAAATTGAGTATTTCATCCGTATTCGATGCATTATTTAAAGTAAAGAGCAATATTATCCACAAAAAATCACTACTGAAATTTTTTGTTTTTTGAATTTTTGCCTCAAAAACATATTGATGACCACTCATTGCAACAAGCCCATTGAGTTAATTCTAATGAGGAATTATAAATTATGTTTTAGGGGCAAATAATGAAACTTTTTTTTTATTCAAGAAATTGTTTTTCAGGTGCCATAGGTTAATCAGGTTATTTTTTTAACCCTTTATCCAAAACAGAGGATATAAAAAACTTATTATTTTAATAATTATTTTTTCAAATTAAAAAAAATTAAATTTCAACAAAAACATATCACCTGACCCACTCACTGGAACAAACTCGATGAGCTCATTCCAATGAGGTGCCACATGATATGGTTGTGTTGAAATGTTTTGAAACATTTATTTTTTTTCAACTGATTAATTTGTAAATTACATGGTCTGATGTGACTGATTCGTTAGGTAAAATGGTTAATCAGTATTCAATTGGAAGGGGCCCACTCTGGTTGCAAAATACTCATTCTTTTACATTTATTTGAAGCATAAAAGTGAGTTTGCACTAAAATAGCCACAATGAGCCTGCTGCAGGAAAAAAACATCAGCTGAGAAGTGAAGGGGACATAATTTTTATCAAATATTTTGAGTAAAAAACATTGGTAGCATCATTTACAAATTAAGTTAGGTATGGACACTGAAATAATATTATTTATTTATTTATTTATTTATTTTTAACTGGAAAAGTGCTGGATGCCCACATTTGGGCTTTAACCCTTTGATACTGTTGTACGTCTTATGACATTTGAAATCAAACAGCGCGTTGATACTTTTGTATGTCTTATGACATTTGAAATCAAACGGCGCTTTGATACTTTTGTATGTCTTATGACATACGAAAACAAACAGTGCGTTGATACTTTGTTATCATTTGTTTTGTTATTATTTTTCGATTTTTTAACCCTTTACCCAACGAATCGCCCGCATCCGCCCACGTAATATGCAAATTCAGCAGCTGAAAACATATTATTTTTCAAAAAATTTCAAGAAAACCATATCACGTGACCCCTCTTTGGAACGAGCTCGTTGAGCTCGTTCCAAAGAGGGGTCACATGATATAGTTTTGTTGAAATTTTTTGAAAAAATTTAAAAAATGATATTTAAAATAATAAATTTTGAAATCATCTGAGTTGGGTAAAGGGTTAAAGTTTTAACCTCGATTCCTATTTTCTCCCAAATAGTGCTCAGTGACAACCGTTGAGCCAAATGTTATCGCAGCTTGAAATTCGAATATAATCCTGCTGTCAAGACTTCTTAACTGGTTGAGTGCTGGAAGCCACTATCAGGGCTTTCAAAAAATGAGGATACCAGAGCAAAAGCCAACACTTTCCTTGCTTGTATTTCATATTCAGTCAAACACAAATAATATTTTGTTTATATAAATTTGTTTTATTACAAATTATTGGAGAGTGCCTGTGGGCACATCAATTGGCATGTCTAGTTGATGATGATGTGATGCTAAGCACCAATAAATGAATAAATATCTTCATATATTGGCTGCCATGGACTGGTCTCTTTCCATGGGTGGAAAAAGAAATCAAAGGTTGTTATCCGGTGCTTCATTAATTAAAATTTTGCTGATGATGATTTTCATTACCTGGTAAACGTGGACAATACTGCATGGACAACATTTCCCACGCGTGGATTACGACCAATCTACAATGGTTGTACTGTATGGGGGCTGTGGGTGAGTGTGACCCATATAGTGGGCCAGTTTATCCTCTGGGTTCCTCATTTTGATTATGTTTGAGATCTTGATTCAGATTGAGGTTCACAGAGGGTAAATTTAGTGATGCTACCCTTGCAGGCTAGCATCACCAAATTCACCCTCTGGGGACCTCATTTTTCAGATGATAGTCTGCTCATTTTCTGGCTTGTCGATATTTTATAGATGTTGGGCAGATTTTTATAAATAATTGTTTTCCTAATTATCCTTAATCAACCTTTAATCAGAAACACTATGTAGTTGGTCTAAGGGGAATTGGTCTAGTGGGAAGACACCACTGTTTTCAGACTGAAGATTTTTTTGGCGAAATATTACAATTTCATGACAAACCTGTAGTGAATATCTGTGCTTTGCATATCTTCCTGTCCTTTGATCCAACCTTTTACATAAATGTCACTCATTTTCTCACCAGTAAAGAATGCATCATCTTCTAGAACAACATCATCCGTATTCCATATTATACATCGCAATTCATAACTAAAATGAATTGAACATTCAAGAAATTAATATTACACAAAGAATCGGTTGCTGCAAATGTACAACTGAAAGTGGTAAACATTTTCTTCATATTTTACCATAAAAGGCAAAACAGGTGTTATCATTCAAGAACTGTTATAGACAAGAGGTCCCAAGGGGCCTTATCGCTCACCTGCCAAAGTGGTTCAAAGAAGTATTTGGGGTCACATTCAGTTAGACATGGTTCATCAACACTACAAAGGAATGAAGTCATGAGAGGCAAATTTTATGGAAAAACATTGAGGAATGGATCTGAACAAACCTGAACCTAAAATGCCCCCTAACTTCCCCCCCACCCCTCCCAAATATTAAGCAAGGGACTCAAATTGAACAAACTTAAATCTGATCCCCCTTGAGATGTCATATACCAAATATGAAAGAATTTTGACTGGTGGATCTGAAGGTTTTTAAAGAAATCACCTCACATTGCACCAAGTTAAACATTGGGCTCAAATAGGGAACCAAAATATTAACCCAGGGAACCGATTTGAACAAACTTGAATCTGACCCATCTAGAGATCTTGTATACCAACAATTTTTCCAAATTTTGGTAAAAAATTCCGTCGCAACCAGATCTAACATTTTCAGGCTAAATTTTTTTTTTTTGTAACAAAATGCATAAAAAATCAGCAATTTTTTTTCTTTTAAATTTTGGTCCAAAATTTTTCAAGACCGAACCAGACCCAAAATTTTCAACCTAGGGACCCAGTTTGAACAAAATTGAGTCTGACTGCCCCCCCACCATCAGAGATGATGTATACCAAATGTCAAAGGATTCTGACTGGTGGATCTGAAGAAAAAGATTTTTGACAAAATTTTCTCATATTGCACTAAGTTAAAATTCAGGCTTCCATAGGGAGCCCAAATATTAACCGAGGAACTCGATTTGAACAAACTTGAATCTTGCCCCCACATCCCCCTTCCCCTAGAGATAATGTATACTAAATATGAGAGGATTCTGACTTGCGGATCTGAAGAAAATTTTTGAAGAAATTTCCTCATACTGCACAAAGTTAAAATTCAGGTTCCCATAGGGAGCCCAAATATTAACTGAGGAACTCGATTCGAACAAACTTGAATCTGGCCCCTCTGGAGATGATGTATACCAAATATGAGAGGATTCTGACTGGTGAATCTGAAGAAGATTTTTAAAGAATATTCCACGTATTGAACAAAGTTAAAATTTGGGCTCCATAGGGAGCCCAAATATTAACCCAGTGACTCGATTTGAAAAAAAACTTGAATCTGACCCCCCCCCCCCCCCCCCCCCCCCCCCCTACAGATGTTGTATACCAAACATGAAAGGATTCTGACTGGTGGATCTGAATAAGAAGATTGTTAAAGAAATTTCCTCAAATTGCACCAAGTTAAACTTTGGGCTCCAATAGAGAGGCCAAATACTAACTCAGGGACTTGCTTTGAACGAACTTGAATCTGAACCACCTAGAGATGTTGTATACCAAATATGAAGCATTCTGACTGGTGGATCTGAAGTGGAAGATTTTTAAAGAAATTTCCTCATATTTCACTAAGTTAAAATTTGGGTTCCTACAGGGATCCCAATTATTAACCCAGGGACTCAATTTAAACAACTTGAATCTGACCCCCTACAGATGTTGTATACCAAACAGGAAAGGATTCTAACTGGTGGATCTGAAAAAGATTTTTAAAAAAAATTTCATCATATTGCACTAAGTTAAAATTCGGGCTCCCATAGGAACCCCAAATATTAACCGAGGAACTTGATTTGAACAAACTTGAATCTGCCCCCCCTCCCCCTCCCCTAGAGATAATGCATACCAAATATGAAAGGATTCTGACTGGTGGATCTGAAGAAGATTTTAGATTTTTAAAGACATTTCCTCATATTGCACTAAGCTAAAGTTTGTGTTCCCATAGGGAGCCCAAATATAAACCCAGGGACTTAATTTGAACAAACTTAAATCTGATCATCCAAGAGATGCTGTAAGCCAAATATTTAAAAGATACTAATTGATGGTTCTGGAGAAGATTTTTTTAATTTAAAAAAAAAAATTATGGGTGAAATCAGTTACGCCCCTTGTGGTGTCCCATGTGGGTGTGGCAAGTTTATTTGAACAAACTTAAACTGACATATGATAAGGAACATGCACACCGAATTTGGTTCAGTAATTTGTGAGAAGTCGATAATGTCAAGTTTACGATGGACGACAACAGACGACAAGTGATAAGTTAAGCTCCCTCTGGTGAACTAAAAATGCAGAAAAATTAACTGGTAGAGTCACACATACCAAATTTGGTTCAAATCAGCTCCTCAGTTCAAATCCTGCCTCTCCCATTACAAAGGCAAATATTGCTCCATGAACATCATTTGAACAAACTTAATTCTATACCTCAAAAATAAAAATTTGGGAGCCTTTTCCCCAACCCCCTCCCTATGGGGCTGGGCAAGCTGATTTTAACAAATACAAAATATGATGTCAGAACAAACAATTACCTCAAATTTAACTGAAATCAGTCCAGCATTTTAGAGGTGAAGTCGCAAATACCAACTTTATGCAGGACGGTGACAAATACTGGGTCGACGGCTGTAACATGATCACTAAAGCACACCCTGACTTTCAGTCAGGTGACTGTGAGCTAATAACCAAAGCATTTATTCTATTATACATTGACAAAGCTCACAGAGCTCTTTCAAACAAGATATAATAATTTCAATGCTTACATATTGGATGTTTTGAGGCCAAATAGTGCTATAAACACTTAGATCTACTTTGTGGGGCCTAATACAGTGGAACCCACTTAATTGGATATCTCTTAATTGTATATCCCTGTTAATTGAATATAATTTTCAAACACAAAACCATTTATCATACCTTCAGCTCAAATTTGATCTGTTAATTGCATATGGGTTGTAGAGTAAACTCCTGTTAATTGTATATAAATCTTTGTAATATGTCGAAAAAATTACTGTGACACGCACCAAATTTCCCTTATTTATCAGCCTTTTTGGCCTCAGTACATCTAATACAGACATTTATTCTATTATATCTTGTTTGACAGCGCTCTATGAGCTCTGTCAAACAAGATATAATAGAATAAATGCTCAGTTTACCTCCAGAACACAGGAAACTGACCAAATCCCTGTTAATTGTATACTCCTGTTAATTGAATAATTTTCACTGGCAAAATGGATTCTACTGTACATACTTATTGTATGATGAATTAACTTATTACGAGTAGCTGTTATGTTCCTCAAGGTATACAAAGAAATAACTTCAATCACTTCAAAACAAGTTTTTTTAAACTCGCACTAGTTATTCCTTAGGCCCCCCTCAAAGTAGATCTTCTGTTTCTCAGGCCATTTTTTATAAAAATGCATGTGGGTGGGAGTTATTTTATTTTTTATTTTCTGTAATTATTTCTATGCAATCAAAAGTTCATGTTCTTGGTTTGTTTCATGTTTTAGGCCTCATAATCTGCAAAAGCATGGGTGGTGATGTATATCGTCTCGTAAGAGCAAGAAGGCTTTGCAATGCTTTAGCACTGCAAAGCCATTTTGCATTTGCATGACAAATTTATCAATTTTATTAACTTGGATAAAATATCAGACATAAACCATTTTAATTTGTTTTTTTAAGTTTGCATTGGTTATAAAAAGAGAGCATGCAGCAGCCAACAGACTGTGTGGGATGGCCAGAGAAACAGATTTTAACTTTTTGTAGGCCTTATATGTAGAACTAAACCATTGTGGTGAAATGAAGATGATCTGGTAATGGTAATGGTAGTCTGAAATGAACATTTGTATCAGCAGTCTGAAAGTATAAAGAAATACCTTTTAGGTTTTCTTGGTGAGATATCCACTGGAGGACCAGGTGGGGGCATATCCATTGGAAACATATCGACCCACATCTCCACTTTACCCTAAAATGAAACATTTCTACTGTACATATATCATTTATTATTTATTTATTGGTGTTTAAGGTCACATATTTCTGCACAATGGCTAACCATGACCGTGACAGTTTTATGGGTAGAGGAAGCTGGAGTACCTGGAGAGAACAACTGAGCAATGGCAAGCAACTGTCAGCTCCCCAACATACCAACTCCACACAAGCAGGGTTAGCATTGGTTGAAGACAGGTGCACCATCGACGTGCAGTACGCCTTAGTACACAGCATCACCGTGCCCCCACGTGGGCAAGGGGGAGGGGGGGGGGGGTGAAATGTCTTGCCCAAGGACACAATGTGGTTGCTGCAGGTGCGATTTGAACCGAGGACCCCTCAGCTGCAGCCTGCACCATGCCACCACACCCCCGTACATATATCAATAACCAAGAAAGTATTTCTATATACAGTGGAGCCCACTTAATTGGATATCTCCTAACTGAATATGCCTGTTAACGAAATGTAACTTTCAAACACAAAAACATTTACCATTCCTTCAGTACAAATTTGACCTGTTAATTGAATATGGGTTATAAAGTAAACTCCTGATAACTGAATGAACAATCTTGTGAAATGTCGAGAAATTACTCTTGAGAGCCACCAAATTTCTTTTTTTTATACACCTATTTGGCATCAGTACATCCAATACAGACATTTAATCTATTTTGTCCCAAAATCCCCATAAATTCTGTCTCTTGATTGGCCTTGGACAAATATGCACAGCAGGGTAGCATCACTAAATTTACCCTCTGTGAACCTTAATCTGAATCAGGGTCTCATAACTAAACAGAAAGAGGTACCCAGAGGAGAAATTGGCCCAATGTATGGGATAGCATTATCAAATTCACCCTCTGGGGCCTCATTTTGCAAATGTCAGACTGCTTATTTTCAGGCCTGTTTCACCTTCTCTTATCCAATACATTAACCCTCTGCGTAATGATGTCAAAACACTGAAACTTCAAGCAGAAAAGTTTTCCTAGAAAGCAACTTGGATTTAACAAAATAAGGTGCTATATTAGTAAGGGAAACCAACTGACTATGAAATTCCCAAGTCTGAAATTCCATAAATTCCAAGTAAATAAACACAAATTATTCATCAAAATAAAGGTTGTGGTAAATAGAAGACAAAGAATATAAGTGAGCAGCTCACACAGTTGATTACCAGCATCCATGGTAAAAGAAAATCTGATACTGTCTGTGTTCAGAACCGATAAAATAATATTCTCATGGCCAAATATTCTTCAGGTATCCAAGAACAAAGCTAGGAATTCAAAATACTTCAAACTGCATATATTTTCCATGTTCTATACATCACACCCTTCATTTTGATGTATAATTTGCGTATATTTATTTGAAATGTATGGAATTTCAGACTTTGGAATTTCATCATAAATTATTTTCACTGATAAAGTGCTAGAAGCCCATATTTAGGCTTTATTCTGAAGTGTAGGCACCGCATCTTAAAGGCTCTTAATGTGCTTCATAGTATCTTCGAAGTTAAATCATTTAGTCTGTATGAACTTACCTTGTTACAATTCATGGAAGGGTGCCTACAGGCATTCTCCCATGAATTGTAACAAGGTAATCAGTGGGGGATCCAGGATTGAAAAAAGGGGGGGGGGGGGGGGAAAATTGAGTGGCAGAGCCACGAACCGAGCGCCACAGGTGCGAGAGGGTGGTATCCACCTTCTCGTATGGGGAGGGGGATCTGGGGGTCCTCCCCCTGGAAATTTTTGAAATTTTGATCGCGGGAGATGCATTCTGGATGCATTTTCTTGTGTACTAGAGGCAATTTAATGCTTTGTAAATGACCAATTTTTACACTACATTTCTACGGATCGCAACATGATTCAAGTCAAATAGGTTGGACAACTGAGTGTTTATCGGACCTCGCCGTTAACGCAATGCACGGGTTTGAGTTACCTGTTTCAAAACAGGAAATTTATGAACGTTATATTTCCAAGCATCCTCAGCATATGACAAGCCAGTCATTATTCATCGCATGAACTCTTATGGTGATAATATTTCATCCAAATAACATATATCAGACTATTTTCGTTGATGAATCGACATTTATGTTGACTACGATTGGGACAATGTATGGTCTATAGTCTGTACCTCATTGAGGTACAGACTACAGACCATACATTGTATCAATCATTTATACGATGGTGTCTGGTCGAGAGAACTCCTCGTGTAAAGATAATTTCAATACAGGTTGAATTAACTTTGAAAAATTGCTCGTTGTCTCCCCTTTCAAATATCAAAGGGGGGGGGGGGGGTGGAGTGGAAATCCACCCTATCCACCCCCCTGTATCTGCCCATGGTAATGCTGTAGGCACTCTCCCATGAATTGTAACAAGGTAATGGCATGCGAACAAATTTTGTCAACTAAAAATAACTTAGCACTCTACCAGTTATATAGCACCTTAAATCTTGTTTGACAGAGATCAATGAGCTCTGTCAAACAAGACTGAATTGGTCAAATTCCTAGTTGGATTATGCCAAAAAATTGCATTTTGAAATTTTGACATTAGTGTGCCAAGAGTTAACCCTTTGAACACAAGAGGCCATTTTTAATGGCCCCAAAACACGATGTGTCATAATTTCATTAAGTAGGATGGCCACTAAGTGAATGTGTGTAGACCACCTTGGGGCTGCACGTTGAAAATATTAATTGGTCTATGCCCAAATAATGAATATGGACCCGTCCAATTGCTGCCAATGAACTGACATGGAATATACAACCATCATTCAAAGGGTAAAGTAGATTGGACATGATAAGCTAGTTCTAATTTTCTTGAATTGGAACATCATGCCATTTGCCTCATAACACTTTATCATCATTATGCAACACAGGCATGCACAAATATTACAAGTTATTGTTATGAAATGACGGTAAAATGGTCTGAGGTTTGCGACACAGAGTTTATGTTCAACCAAGATGCTCTGCTTCTCGGTTGAACAAAGGTTCCGAGCCACAAACCTCAGGCCCTGTTACCATCAATTCATCACAGTAATGTATATGTTCCAATAAGACCCTGCCATAGCCCAAAACCCACAATGTGAAATGAATAAGGCAACTTGATAACAAGTTTTGTAAAAAAAAAACCCACATCACTGGACAAATAATCAATAAATCAGATATAGGTCAAGGTTACTCTCTCTTAGTTCACATCATAAACTGATCTGTAATTTAGTCTGCACTTCATTTGGAACATCGTCTGCTTCAAGTGTGAAAAATATAGAAAAATGAAGCGGTTTGCAAATTACTCCACTGATGAAATAATCGCAAAATGGACAACTTCATTTCAAATACTTTGCGTGGTGATGTCAAATGGAAATATATGGTACTGGAGATGTAAACATAGAAAAATCTAGAGTTGAAACGGTTGGCTCATTTTCATAACCCGAGAGCTATAACCGGATAATATCCGGTTATCCGTAGCCATTATTTCACCGAATCTGGGATCAAAACTATAGGAATTGGAAAGCAGTATTCTCAGAAACTATTCCGTAGTGTGTATAGAAACGAACGTTGTCGAGTACTCGACAACGTTCGTTTGTATACATACTATGGAATAGTCTCTGCAGTTACTCAGTTCTCATGGAAATTTCCAATCATTAACGAAGCCTTGAACGACAAAGTCAATTATTTCTCAATACATACTGCTCTGCTTCAAGGTGTAATCTATGTTTTAACCGTGGAATGACGATCACTTTCGATATTTCGCATAACCGGTTGGCATTTTTTTAAATCAGTTAGGTAGGTAACCGGTTTCAAACCAGTTATCCTGTTAACCATTTCAGTACTAGAAAAATCTATGCAAGCTCTCATTCATTTGGAGGGGCAGAGGGGGGGGGGGGGAGGATTTTAGTCTTATTGGGACATATGTTCTTAAGTTACTTAAAAAAAATTAACATTCTTGCTAATTCAGTGAGAGCAGTGCTTCATTTCTATGAGAACAAGGCGAGACAAAAATGTGTAGCTAGAATTGTTAGGTTTGTTGTTTGAGAAGCTAAAGGTACTATTCCTCAAATATTTAACCCTCTAGCAGTGCATGCGATATCATAAATTTATTTTAATAATTTTGTTTTCAAATTTTTCAAATTTTTTTAACAAAATTATATCATGTGCCCTTGATTGGAAAAAGCTCCAAAAAAGAACATGATATTGTTTTGTTGAAATTTTAAGTAGTGTTAATGACACTTTCAAAAATTAGGGTTACATTGTGTAGCACAGTTTTATGGATGGAGGAAGCCAGAGTATCTGGGAGAGAACCACTGATCCACAGTAAGCAACTGCAAGTCTCCTCAACTTGCTAGCTCTGCACAAGCAGTTAACAGTAGTTGAAGTGCACTAATGATGTGCAGTACGCTTAAGTGCACAGCATTACCATTCCCCACATGGGCAATAAAGATTAAGTGTCTTGCCCAAGGACAATGCAGTTACCGCTGGTCAGGACATTTTTCATAAAAATTCAACAAAACCATATCATGTGACCTCCACATTGAAATGAGCTCATCAAGCTGTTCCATTGAGGGGTAACATGATATGGTATTGTCAAAATGTTTGGAAAAGTAGTGTTTTTACAACTACTCAATTTCAAAAAATTGTGGGCAGATGAGGTTAATTCATTAGGTAAAGGGTTAACACTTTTTCTAACTGAAACAGTAAACAACACTTGCAAAAATAATTCTTGAAAAACAAAAATATCTCATTTTTGTCTCATAAACATAGGTTATAATTGGAATGAGTTCATGGGTTATGACCCCTAATTGGAATGAGCTCAATGAACATGTTTCAATAGGGGTCAGTCATAAGGTGTTTTTGAGGTAAATATTGTAAAAACAAGGTGCAATGCTACCGGTATCCCCCACCAAGAAGAGTTTACTAAAACGTGGACAAAGTTGAAAAAAGCGAAAAAAGGCCCATAACTCTGCAAACAAAAATGGACAACCTGTTACTTGTGATTAACCATTTCCCTTTGGACGGATTGATGGATGGACAGATGGAAAGATAGTCAGATGAATGGATGGAACCCATATCTATATTCCCTGCAAACTTTTTTTTTGGCAGGGGATAATAATATTGGAATGGTGATTTTTATGAATAGAACTGAATGGCAGTTCTGAACATTTCATTGGTCAAATAAGGGGTTAACTCCTTGGATGCTACTGAAGGATATTCCTTCCCAGGAGAAGATGTCTTGTCCTATTCAGATAAGTTTAATTTGGGCACATTTAATCAAATTTTCCCTGGTGAAGTCAAGCGATTTTTTGACCAATGATTCTTGGAGTTAAATTTAGATGAATTTTTCATCAAATCTAGTCGTGGATGTTTTACAGCAGCCATGACTAGATCTGATAAAAAAAATCTAGAAAATAGTGTGTTAACCCTTTACCCAACATAATGGTCAAAACCTGCCAGCGCTATTCACAAAAATCACCATTCATTTTTCATTTTTTGTCTCAAAACCATAGCTTATGATCCCTCATTGGAACGAGCTTGAAGAACTTGTTCCAATGAGGGGTCATAAGCTATGTTTTTGAGACAAAAAATGAAAATATTTAGTTATTCAAGAATTTTGTTTGCAGGTATCGTCTGCTTTTCGTGTTAGGTAAAGGGTTAAGAGTTAATAATCGAAAAAGCTCAAGCTAAGAGAAAGTCAAGTTTGTGTAATATGTGAACAATTTCTTCCGATACCCAAAAAAACATTGACATGTCTGCAAAAACATGGCTGTCAAGTGAGCAGAAAATTCTGTTTAGACTATGTTTCGCCTTTTGTTGCCAATATACACTCATAAACAATTAAAACAACAAACAATAACACTGTGGTAGAGAAACATCTATTCAAACATACATAAATGTAGCAAGTTTGTGGCAAGGTACTTTAATTTGGTGGAAGAGTGTGTTTACACTTCAGAAATTGATGGCATGCAGGAAGCTGCCATGTTGAAATAACAATGGCAAGTATAGGTACAGGTGAAAATCTAGCTATGATGTCATATGTTTTACACTAATCTGACAATTATCATTAACATATGGTCCATCACATATTGCACCCTTTACCAATCCTATAAGAAGTATATCTATACTGGGATAGAAAAAACTAGTTTCAATTTGACAGCTGAGTGAACGACATGTGACTGGACCTTCTCATCAACAACCCTCATTATTGGGTCACCATGGAACATAAACTATTTTAGATGAGCTTCTGAGCACAAGGCTGACACAAAATGTATCAAAAGAGCAAAGCAAAGCATGACATATGCCCCCCTATGGTGTTTTAACACCATGGCAAAAACTTTTCTAAGTTGAAAGAGTTAAAAAGAGTCATAACTCTGGGAAAAATTATTGGATGGAACCCGTTCCTTGGGCATATATGTTTCCCCATGCGGGTCTATCGGCATACCAAAGGAGATCCTAATCCGACCAATGGCTTTGAAATTACAATCCACAGCATTTGTATGGACAGACAAACAGATGGAGGGCTCCACTAGATAACCCTGAATCCTCCTTCGGAGGTCGGGGCATAATAAATACTGAGTGGATAAAGCGTTGTGAAGTCAACTGTTTTGGGGGTAGGGGTTAAACCTGATTTATTCCAACTGTGATAGGTCAATTCCCGACTGACTAACATTGCAACTACATCATCTAGGCATGCCTTCATGATGTAGTCCGAATAGTAGTCAGTTGGGATTAATAATAAATCTTTGGCCTTCCACTGATTTGTTGCGATCCTCTAACGAGGAAGCCTACATTTACCCAGTTCACCACCAGGGTATTCCTCCCCCACTCTCTCTCCTGATGTCTCAGCATTCAGTCAAAAACTGTTTCATAATTCCCCCACTAGTGCCTTCTCAATCTCCCCAACTATAACATTGACTCTTTTACCCATGTCATTCCTTAGGCTTGGGACGATATCCTGGTACTCCGATACGTACCAATACAGCAACTCAAGATACGGGTACGGGTGCGGCGGTCCAAATTTCTTCATATCACGATACCAATATATAGGCCGGTCACCAATCTTAAAATTCAACTATTTCACTCACTCTCAATACATTCAACACATCACATTTTAGGCTTGGGTGATTTGGGCAACTCAAATACTCTGCAATTCAGAATATAAAACCAGGTTACTAAATCAGGGTATTTTTTGTTTGGGTTCGTATAGCTGTTTGCGAAGCAAGGTCTCCCAGATGCGATCTAATCACCAAAATTTCACTCGCATCATGCGATTCAATATTTTATGCTCTCATCCAACATTCTGATTCAAAAATGGTAAAACTACAGATAAACAGTGTAACAATACAGCACTTTATTAGGAACGTCCACTGGTTATGCGAAATGATAAATGTTTAACCACCATTTTATGAGAGTTTTCAAATCTGTTGGCAAAACTCCACTCATGCTTTCTATGATGTTGGTGCCTTTTAATTAGGCCCCTTGATGCGCACCAGTTATTCTTCCTAATCATCTTCCACAACTTTTTTCGTTCGGGTGAATCGATTTGAAAATTGCAAAGTGGATGTCGAACCATGAACTGCAAGAGCATGTCTCAATCACTGATATATTTATTTTTCATTGCCAACCTACGGGACCAGGGTACTCTAGACTTTTTTTATGTATTTGGTAAGGTTAGTTGTCGTGATCATCAGATGACTACTTACCTATTTTCGTCGTAATTACCAGCACCTGTGACTGAAATGGTCTTTATTCTAATGAAAAGAAGAAGGGTTTGCTAAGACTGAGGGGGGCCACTTGATTTGTAAAGTTAGGGATGGGCTTATGCCAGAGTATGAGCTCAGACACATGTGATCAGTCAGTGCAGTATGTGATAGAATATGGGAAATTGGGGGGGGGGGGGGCTGAAGTTGTCCCCCCCACCCCTCCCTAATGTATCTGTGCTCCCTAACTATGAATTGCTGGCTCCACTATTGTCCTCGTGATCTTAACAATACCAGGATGAATATCAAGATACGTATCTAGGTACATATCATATCGTGACTCGTGTACCTAGATATGTATCGTACTGTGAATTTGGTGTATCGTCCCAACCCTATCATTCCTCATCCATTTATCCTTCTTGTTTTCTTCCCATTTTTCCATTAGTTTCCCAAGGAGTCTTGTTCTACTAGGCAAATATAATGTTCCAGGGTCTCTGTTACACATAAATTACACATTTGGCACACTCTTTCCTCGCCTTTCCTGATTCTCTCCCTCAACTCCAGTGACTTGGATCTCACTTTGAACAACAATGATCCCCCAAACGATCCATTCAGGCACTCCTCAAAAGCTGGTGCACCTTTTTTATATAACCCACCTAATTCCAGCTCACCAGTTTCTATTTCAATCTTCAAGCA
This sequence comes from Pictodentalium vernedei, assembly GCA_031216915.1. NCBI lineage: Eukaryota > Metazoa > Mollusca > Scaphopoda > Dentaliida > Dentaliidae > Pictodentalium > Pictodentalium vernedei. The sequence continues at coordinate 394,175,967 of CM062293.1, read as the reverse complement.
CCCTTTCCCTTATAAACTCCTCCCCTGCTGCAGTCTCCCTTCTAGATCTTCAGTCTCTATAGAGTAGTTCTCCATTAGCTCCCTCGCCTGCTTTATCCATGCTGTCTGAATGTTATAGTTCCATACATGGTTAAATGTTTTACACCATCTGCTGTTTGGGAGGTTTACCAGGTAATTTAGGTACCATAATTAGAAGTTTGTTAGTGAATTAATAAATAAAATATACATGTAATAGTTGTGACACAACTTTTTATTTAATTAACATGTATCGTACACAAGGGTGTAGCGCCCATACAATGAGGTTAGGACATCTCCTAAGGGCCTCCAACAATTGCACTAATTTAGGGGCCCCCAACAATTCCAGCATTTTTGGAAAAATAATTATTAGGGGCCCCAAGACAGTGTTGTAGTTGATTAGTTGTTTGTCAAAAACTCATAATATTTTGAGTTTTATATAACAGAGTCAAAAACTCAAAATTATATCCAGAAAAATTATATGCTACTTCAAATAATTTACAGCTGAAAACTGAAACTGAAAGTAGCATAGCTCTGCAATGGCTATGTACATAAAAAATGAAAGTTGACACTGTGGTTTCACATTCGTTTACGTTTGATGTAAAACGAAAGTAAAAATACTTGATTTTCATTTCCATGAATTTTGCTTAGTATCCTGTGTTCATATTTTTTTGTTGACATCATCGTCTGCAAGAGTTAATTGTTACTGAACAACCACCCTTTATTCGTTTTATATAAAAGTTTAAAAACATCCTGTGAAAAATACATAATGTTTGCTGTTCAAAATCCAAGAGTATTTTCAGCCCAGAAGCCACCAGAATGCTTCATTTGATAGGAAATTTTAAAAAAAGAATCCCCCACCCCCTCCACAAACATCTCACGCCTTCGGCATCTGCCTTCTTTGATTTAACAGATACCTTTCCAAAGGACCTCCAATATTACTGCTGCACCACTGATCATACAGATATTCCAAATTGGTGATACAGGGCTTCCAACAGCCTGAATCAGGTTGCCTGACCAACTCTTTGTGCAACACAAGTCCAGGTATCAAATCTTGATCTTTAAGAAACAGAGTTCCTGCAGTCAAGGACTGATATTATTTATTTATTTATTGGTGTTTAAGGTCGCATATTTCTGCACAATGGCTAATCATGACCACGTCAAGGACTGATAAAAGTTTGAGGCTATTCAAGGCTGTTTCTTGACATATTTCAGCATTTTCAAGGCCGTACATGAGCCAAATTCAAGGGTTTTCAAGGCCCTGCCTTCACTAGTCCTAACTTGGACCCTCTGATTATTACCCCATCCTCCCAATTCCCTTACAGGGAAGTGTTAAGATGGAGTAATGACTGGAGGTCCTAGATAGTACTATGCCTTCACAAACTCTGGCTTATAACTTGGATGTGAGTCTTCCATGGAAGACGTGTGTCACCTGCACTATATTTTAATATTTCAGACAGAATTCTAAGTGGAAAAGGGGCATAACTCTGGAAAAAATACAGCGGATCAAAAAATAAAATAGGAGGTGCACAATGCCATTATGTGATAAAGAATCACTGAAAGTTTCATCAAAATCCATTCATAGGTTAAAGAGGAGTGGTGGATAAGAGAATGTGTGACGCGGACGACTCGGACGACGACGCAGACGACACAAGACGACAAAAGTAATCCCTATATGTCACTCCCCACTTCGTGGGGCGGCGACACAAAAATATATAGTAATGATTTTGTGCTTCATCGGTATTTTTATTTCATGAATATTCAAGGCCTCTTGGAATATTTTCCAGGAATTCAAGGCCTTTAATGAATTTTAGTCAAATTCAAGGCCCTGCGGGAACCCTGAGAAAGCATATGATAGCTAGCAAGAGAGAATTGATATCTTAAACTTAAGTCCCGATGAAAATGTTCCAACCAGAAATTGGGTGGGTGGAAGGCGGGGGAGGATTTTTTTTACCACAGTTAAGATACACTGCTCCACTTCCCAGGGTCCCAATGGAAAAGTCTATGATTACAAAAATATAAAGTTCAAATGGTTAACTTGAGTAGTTTACCTGCTCAATCCCAGGCTTCTCTGGATTATACAATGGCCGAGTCTCGACATGTTCTGGTACCAGTTTGCATCCAACCTTTGGTATTTCTTCCCAGTGATTCAGGGCAGCAAGTGCAAGTAAGTCATCAGAATGTTTCATTCCTACAAAATTGACACCATAATAATTATTACTAGTTTGTGGGTACACTCAGTTACAGTTAATACAATACCCTTGCATGCAGAAGAATTTTATTATTATAACCAATTATTATAAGAGAAACAGGTTAAGATTTTATTTGAAATTTATTATTCATAGAATATTTTGTTGCTGATAAACCTTTCCATAACTCAAAATCTTCAAAATGCTGGTATATTTCCAATATTTGCGGGAAACATGAATTTGGAGGTACCAGTGCTCAATGTTGCATTGCTTTGTCAGGTGACCTTGTTAACCCTTACGGGCCTGGAGAGTTTTATAAATTTTTGCTACACTTTGACACCTCAGGTAGCTTTGCAGCTGTTTCTAGGCATGTCTTGGCTGCCTATATAGGCAGCCAAGATGTGCCCAGAAACAACTGCCAAGGTACTTAGAATGAACCTTGCTAGTTTCCCTGGAGACATCATGTTGGGGCACCTGTTCTGTTACAGTAAAAACTTATCAAAGTAGAAATTAGGCCTTTAAGGGTTAAATGTTAGCAAGTGGGTGAAATTTGCTGGTGATTCAGGCTCTGTTGTAATTTCCATTCAGAACACGTGTGATTATCAGTATTTAACTGGACATTTTCAGAGACAAATATGAGTGTGATGTCATATGCATGGGAATGAAACAATGTTAAACTGGCGGTGGCCATTTGCATTGCTTCGACTGAAGAACAAATTAAGTAGATGACAAAAACAAGCATTAGTTTCAAAATGCTACTATTTATTAAATAAAATTTTATAAATATATACACAATAGGACAGATCACTGAGACCTTGACTTTCAGAACAATGAACCCAGGGTTAATTGTTCCCTGTGTTAAAATATGTCTTAATCATGGGAACTATACATAATATAATAACAAGGCAACGCCGATTGCCAGCGATAAGAAAATAGTCCCCCACTGTTGGGGGTGTCACCAAATTGTGGACTTATGTCTGATGAATGTAGAAAGATTGAAAGCACAGCACAAAAATATCTCTGAGCAACAGGCTGTGATATCAAAATGAAAGTGTCAATGACACTGTAGCTTAACTTGACTGTGTGTAGTGTTGATGAAAAGAATAATGTTCCAATGTTTATGAAAGGATTATGAAATAAGACAAGAATTGTGATAATTGAGAATACATTAATTTCTGTTCCCTGTAGGCTATGTTTTCAACAAGAATAATTTGAGAGTAGACTGTACTAAAGAATTAAGAATGGGTTGATGTGGCCCTAACAGTTAACGTTTGTCAAATAAAGTTACCAAGTTACAGTAAAATCATTTCAAAACGAGCCATCCTAACATATTACAATGAAATCTCTTCATAAATATAACTCGTAGACTTTGCTAAAGAAATCTAGTTCACGTGACAGTTCGGCGGTCACGGGTGACTGATCATGACAAAAACAGGAGAGTCTCATCTAGATACCATGACAAGTTACCCTACCAAGTTACAATGAAATCCCTTCATAAAAACAACCTGTAAGCAGTGGTAAAGGAATCTAGGTCAAGTACAATAAAATCCCTTCATAAATATGACCAGTACACTGTGCTAAAGGTTTTCGTGCTTCAGGCCTGCATAGCCATCACGGTTGACCGATCATGACAAGGGGACGTTCCCATCTAGACATTATACAGAGTCATCCTACCAAGTTACAATGAAATCCCTTCATAAATACGACCTGTAGACTGTCCTAAATGTTTTGGGGTTTCCAGCTTTCACAGCAGTCATGGTTGACCAATTGCAACCAAAAGGGGATGTTCTCATCTAGACATTATACGGTGTCATCCTACCAAGTTACAATGAAATCCCTTCATAAATACGACCTGTAGACTGTGCTAAAGGTTTTCGAGTTGACCGATCGTGACAAAAAAGGTACGTTCTCATCTAGACATTATATGAAGTCATCCTACCAAGTTACAATGAAATCCCTTCATAAATATGATGACCTGTAGACTGCTAAAGGTTTTTGGTTTCGGGCTCTCGCAGCCGTATCGGTTGACTGATCGCAACTAAAGGGGATGTTCTCATCTAAACATTATAGTCATTCTACCAAGTTACAATGAAATCCCTTCATAAATACGACCTGTAGACTGTGCTAAATGTTTTTGGGTTTTCAGGGTCTCACAGCCGTCATGGTAGACTGATCACGACCAAAAGGGGACGTTTTCATCTAGACATGACCTTGAGTCTGCGTATGAAATTTTGTGATGATCGGACAAGAACTATGGGGTGTTGATTGTGCCAAAGAAAATGTGAACAGACTCACAGACTTCCATACACGTGATGGCAATAGCTTATCTTGACTTTGTCAAGTTAAGCTAATGAAAAAGATATGAAAAAACAAAGGTTACACATCAGTGATGCTGGGTTGAGTTTTTTTCAAACCTGTAAGACTTGTCATTATATGAATATGCACTACAAATAATAGAAGTCCCACCTGAAACAGTCAGACCAGGCCATTTTTTGTAATTGACTTGTACGCCAATCTAGATATTTGGTCCACTGAGGAGCTGTGTTCAAACTGTTGGGTGACAACTTGTTAGTAACTAACTATCATAGGTATCATTGTGATCAGGAATAGAACCAATCAGAACTTTCTTGTCAAAGTTTAAAAATGTGACTGGTTCAATTACTTATATAAATTTCAGAGAATTTTGTGAAACATTATTGACAATTGGTGAACTGAGGGACTAAGTTTAAACTTAAAAATGACATTTCTTTCTGGTTTGGAACAGAATCAATAGCATTTTGGATAATAGGACACACCAACATTATATATACAAATATGACTGAGAAAAAGCTAAATTTGTCTAGTTTGCGTAACTTATGCACAAGAAAAAAACCTGCATGATATGTTATTTATCTAAGGCTGCTACACATCCATTCCAAAAATGACTGAAATCGGGAATGTCATTTAGAAGTTCTTGGCAGAAAACTAATAACACACAATTTCCAACACAAATGGCAACCAGTCGGCCATCTTTTGTTTTTCCAAAAAATTTTACGCACATCAATCTTACATAATGTCTGATCATTGCTGAAAATTTGAAACAAAAGCGTCGAAGCATCTCTGAGATACACGTGGTAACAGAATACATCAACATAATGTACACAACAAAGGCTAAAAAATTTGCATAATTTATACACAAGAAAAAAAAACACATGATATGTTATTTAATGCTCCTACACCTCCATACCAAAGAATTATTGAAATCGGAAAGGTTGTTTAGAAGTTCTAGGCAGAAAACTAATTACACGCAATTTCCAGCAAAATGTCAACCATCTTGAATTTCTTTTCGAAAAAATTGAAATGCATCATCTTTCCATAATGTCTGATTAATGTTGAAAATTTGAAATGCGAATATTCAATCATCTCGAGATACAGGGGGTAACAGGTAAGAGCAGGACTGAAAATAAGCAGTCTGACATCTGCAAAATGAGATCCCCAGAGGGGGAATTTGATGATGCTATCCCATACAGTGGGTCAATTTTTCCACTGGGTACCTCTTTCTGTTTAGTTTTGAGAACCTGATTCAGATTGAGGTTCACAGAGGGTAAATTTAGTGATGCTACCCTGCTCTGCAGGGTAGCATCACCAAATTAACCCTCTGGGGACCTCATTTTGTGGATGACAATCTGCTTATTTTCTGGCTTGGGTAAGAGGGACAAATGGATGGATGGATGGACAGACAGATGGATGGATGTACAGGTGGATGGATGGGGGGGGGGGGGGCATGGGTGGGCTTCAGGCTGGTGGGAAGGCTGCCTGACTGAGACTGACTGACTGACTGACCAACAGACTGACAGACCAACAGACAGAGTGCAATCCATAAGACCCCTTTTTGGTGAAACTGCGGGGGACTAATAAATAGGCAACACCCACAATTTGCTCATTGGTGGTGAAAACAGAATTATCTATCTTTTTTTACAATGTTTGTCTAGAGAGTCCAGGTATAAAAGACAAAAACCGTACAAATTAAAGATTTGAATTTGCAAATTTCAGGAATACACTGAGAATTAATGAACACACTAACACCTGGTGCCAACATATTTTCTTCCTTGTTTTATAATTCTCAATGATGCTGAGGATTCTTCATTACAGGGCGTAATAACTGTTCCATCAATTTTCTGACTTGCAAACAAATGTTAAATGATTATTACATAAACATTCAATATTTTGGTGAGGCGCTTCCCTGCAGATAAAATCACATTTTACCAGCAATTACAAATCATCTCTGACTGTGAAAACCATAAACAGTTCAATGAATGAAAACTCTACACAGACAACTCCTGCCATGTTTACTGTTTAGAATAAGATTTCAATTGGTGAAAAATTAACTGTCTGAATGCCAAGAACAAAATTCAATTACATTCTATCAAAAAGACCAAAATGCATACAATAACATATATGAGAAAAACATATCTATTTCAATTTCTGATTTTCAACTGCCACCACAGTTTACTTGTACATGGAAAGCCTGCCAACACTTTACCCAATGCACAGGTAATCAAAATTTTTTGTTTTAATTACTGTTTTTTTTAATATTTCAAAAAAAAATCAACAAAACCATACCATGTGAACCCCAGCTCATTCCAATGAGGGGTCACATGCCAGGGTTCCCACTGATATCAAAGAGTCAAATTCAAGCACTATTTAAGCACTTTTCAAGGATTCTGACAGTGCTTTTCAAGTACAGTAGAATCCTCTTAATTGAATATCCATTTTGCCAGTGAAAATTATTCAATTAACAGGAGTATACAATTAACAGCGATTTGGTCAGTTTGTTGTGTTCTGGAGGTAAACTGAGCATTTATTCTATTATATCTCATTTGACAGAGCTCACAGAGCTCTGTCAAACAAGATATAATAGAATAAAGGCCTGTATTGGATGTAATGAGACCAAAAAGGTCGATAAATAAGGGGAATTTGGTGCGTGCCACAGTAATTTTTCCGACATATTACAAATATTTATATACAATTAACAGGAGTTTACTCTACAACCCATATGCAATTAACAGATCAGATTTGTACTAAAGGTATGGTAAATGGTTTTGTGTTTGAAAATTATATTCAATTAACAGGGATATACAATTAATAGATATCCAATTAAGTGGGTTCCACTGTACTGTCAGCATGGTAATATTGGGCAAACAGTCATTTCATTTGCCTGCTGTTCACCAAATGAAAGTGTCAATGACAATGTAGCTTAACTTGACTGTGTGTAGTGTTTGATGAAAAGGATAATGTTCAATGTTTATGAAAGGATTATGAAATAAGACAAGAATTGTGATAATTGAGAATATGTCAATTTCTGTTCCCTACATGCTATGTTTTCAATAAGAATAATTTGAGGTGTAGACTGTACTAAAGAATTGAGGCCGGGGTCAATGTGGCCCTCATTGTTAATGTATGTCAATCAAAGTTACCAAGTTACAGTAGAATCATTCCAAAATGAGTCAATCTACCAAGTTACAAAAAGACATCAAAATCCCTTCATAAATATAACTTGTAGACTTTACTAAAGGAATCTTGGTCATGTGATGGTTCGGAGGTCATGGTTGACTGATCATCAACAAAATAGGAGAGTCTCATGTAGATATCATACCAAGTTATCCTATCAAGTTGCAATGAAATCACTTTATGAAAACAACCTGTAGAGAGTGCTAAAGGAATCTAGGTCACATGACCAGGTGGCAGAAATGGCTGACCAATTGTGACGGAAATAAGACAGTCTCATCTAGAGATCATACCGAGTTATCCTTCCAAGTTACAATGAAATTGCTTCATAAATATGAATTGCAGACTCTGCTGAACAAATCTAGGTCACGTGCCTGTGCGGCCATCACGGTTGACTGATCATGACCAAAATATGACATTTTCATCTAGATATTATACAGAGTCATCCTACAAATTTGCAATGAAATCCCTTCATAAATGCAAGCTGTAGACTGTGCTAAGGAATCTAGGTAACGTGCCATTGCAGCCATCATTAACCTCCAGAATAATTTTTCAGGGAACCTGAGGGTGATTTTCAGGGAAATGGGATGGAAAACTAACTTCATGCATGTGAGACGTTTGTGCCCTACACAAAACTTTTCTTTTCATCATTGAAGCATTTTTTTTTCAATTCCATTCAAAATTTTCTGGGTACAGATGGCCAACAGTTAACAGTTCTGTAGTCAGTACAACAGAATAAATGTAGTGTTAGAAAATAAGTCCATTGTGTTTAAATATGCAGTCATAATTTTGGGTTATGGACTATTCGACGAAAGACAAATTCGACGAATTTTTTTTAGGATGATTCGACGAAACTTCTGAACAAATTCGACGAAACTTTAGACGATTCGACGAAACTTTGGATGATTCGAGGAAACTTTGGACAGTTCAACGATAAAAAAGTACAAGTTTGACAAAAACTTTTTATTTCCCCCAGCGAATTAAAAGAAGTTATTTTTACAACATACCCCACCCAATATAACGTTGAGTAGAGTATGTTGTAAGATAGCGTCTTTTATCTCGGAACTTATTGGGTGGGGCAAGAGTGTGTGTGCATGAATAGCTGAGAATTTTTCTCGTAAATTACACTTAATTAAGGTGTCATAGCCTATATTTATGAGACGCTCATACTAAAGGCGCCAATTATAGGATTATCGGGGTGTCAAAAATAAAACCAATTAATGGATGAATGGATCATCCCAAGGAAGCTGACTGAAAAACAACAATCCTTCCCCCTCCCCCCACCACACACACACAATTCTGTTGGGAGAAGTTTTTAGCACAATTAAAATTTACTGCAGCTGCAACATAATAATTTTAAAGAGCATTTATTTTTCTTTTGGACCCTGTATCAATGACATGGATGCCATAAATTCCTTCGTTCCTACAAAGAGCGGTTTAACAAAAGACAAGAAACAAATTGCTTGGCCAATTGTGTCTTTAATATCATTTTTAAAAATATATTCGTCGAATTTACCCTTTTAAAAAAATTTTGTCGAAATTGTCTTCCGTCGAATTGCCTTCTTGTCAAATAGTCCATTTCGTCGAGTTTGTCTTTCGTCGAATAGTCCAGATCCCATAATTTTTCAGCATCCTAAGCGACTTTAACCTACTTTTAAACTGTGTTAAATAGTTGTTGTTTACGTTTTGATTTTGGAAAAGGGATGAGAATTAAAGCTATTCTATGAAGGAATAAATAAATATATATTATTTAATTCCTTTTCATATATTTTATTTTCTAAAAACTGCATTTAAATGAAGGTGGAGTTTTCAATTTTTTGAAAGTAAGTCACCTATTTTCACTTCGACACTCGCACATTGATCACAAAATCTCCGAAGAAAAAACCCAGAAATAAATATGAACATAGTTGAAATATATATCATAAAATACCCTTTTCTTAATTAAATTTAACTTAAATCCATATTTTACTGCTTCGCGAGTTTTTACCAGAGTTTGAAATGCATGTGATTTGACTCTGAACGTTTTTCATAAGTTACAATGGGAACGAAATATTTGACTGTTGTTTTCCGGGATTTTTGGTCCAAAACTGATTCCCGTCCAGGAGGCCGGGAACTACACTGAAATTCCGGGATTTTCCCGGGCATTCCGGGAGAGTTAACATGTCTGATTATTGCTGAATAAACAATTTCATACATACCTGAAATGTGACAGATAGGAATAAAAATAAATTTGTGTTGAAAATCTTTTTGTAACAAATTGAAATGGACTGTTATAAAAATTATAAAAATAAATTAGTGTTGAAAATCTTCAATGAAGATTTTCAACACTAATTTATTTTTATAATTTTTATAACAGTCCATTTCAATTTGTCACAAAAACTTCATAAAAAAGAACAACTACAAAGTAATTACAAAAATCCATTCTTCTCCATTTCTGAATTTTGTGGTTGGTTATTCACTGACTTGAGAAAACCTTGAACCTGTTATGAGAGACCACCTGTCTTGAGAGACCACTTTTGTGTGGCCCAAAGGGCAGTCTCTCAAGACAGGTTCTACTGTATCATGAAACTTCTTGTGAGAGAAGTTATAGGTAAACTGAATTCAAGTACTTTACAAAGAAGGTGGTGGAAAATCAAACCCTTTTCAAGGATAGAAACAAATTCAAGCACTTCTCAAGAAAGGGGCTGAAATTCAAGGACTTTTCATATGAGTGGGAACCCTGTATGATGCTATGGATTTGTTAAAATTATTTGAAAACTATATTTTTTCAACTGCTTACGTGGCTGATTCATTAGGTAAAGGGCTAATTGAACAGCCACTTTCCCATGAAAATTATTCAATTAACAAGAGTATTCAATTACCAGGGATATGATCACATTATTGTATTCTAGAGACAAACTTGGAATTTATATGATTACATCTTGTTCAACAGAGCTTATGGAGCTGATACAGTACGCCCGGCGGGGACTGTTCACTTTCCATTGGTGCCCAATATTTCCACGAATGCAATAATATTACATTCCAAACACTAACTGGGAGCACGGTGGTTCAGTGGTAGACTGTTGGACTTCTATGATAGAGGTCCCGAGTTCGATCCCCGTCTGGGACGATCCGCATTGTGTCCTTGGGCAAGGCACTTTATACTGGTGGCCTACATGGGGGCACAATGATGCCGTGTACTAAGGTGTACTGCACGTCGGCGGTGCACATGTCTTCAAATGCGGTAACCCTGTTTGAGCAGAGCTTGAACAGAGTTAGAATGTTGATGGGCTGAAAGTTACTCGTCGATGCTCAGTGGTTCTCTTCAGGTACTCTGGCTTCCTCTATCCATAAAACTGTCACGGTCACGATTAGCCATTGTGCATATGTATGTGACCTTAAATACCAATAAATAAATAAACACTAATAGGAATAATCATCAAAAATTTAATTAATGAAGCACCGGGTATAACCCGGTGCTTCATTAATTAAAATTTTGCTGCTGATTATTTTTATTACCTCGTAAATGCATGCGTGGACATCACTGCCCAGCATGAATTATAGTCAGTCCACAGAGACTGTACTGTATAATGGATTAAATGTCTGAATTGGATATGCTGAGCCCAAATAGGTTTATAAAAATGGGGAAATCGGTGATTGCCAGGGTTCAGCCATAGTCAGAGTAATTCTTTGACACATTAAAAGATTTTTCATTCAATTAACGGGAGTTTACTCTATAATCTATATGCAATTAATACGTCAAATTTGTACTGAAGGTATGGTAAATGGTTCTCTGTTTGGAAGTGATATTCATTTATGGAGAGTGGATTATCTTTACACACACAGAGAGGAATTTCCTTCCCTGCAACAACTCTTGCTCTGTTGCAAAGTATAAGCCTGAGGAGATTTTAGCGAATGGACCTTTGGGTTAACTTTTTACGTAATGGTAATATTCGACAATGCTATTCACAAGAGGCTCCATGGGGCCTGAGACTCTCACTTGTTTCAGGAAAGATTTAAATAGCATCTATGGCCAGAAAACACTACAGAAGAATAAAGTCATGTAACTATTCATAACTCTGTTGTCCAGTAAGATGATTTTTTCTGGTACTGTGGTCTTACCAGACAAATAATGCCCAGATTTCCAGTTATGGAAAATAGGTAGACCAAATATCACCCTAGGAACTTGACTTGAACAAACTTGAACTTAATAAGCACCCCCCCCCCCCCCCCCCCCACCCGATTCTGATCATTAGATCTGAAGAAGCAGATTTTCAAAGATCATTCCTCATATTAGACAAAGTTCAAGAGCCCAAATATTAAAGCAGGAACTTGATTTTTACAGACTTGTATTTGATTACCCTAAGGTTGGTGTAGACCATATATTAAAAGATTCTGATTGGGAGTTTGTGAGAAGATGATTTTTTAAAAATATTCCTCATATTGCACCAAGTTAAAATTCAGGCTCTAGTGCTCAAATATTAATCGAAGGACTTCATTGAACAACCTTGAATCTGGCCACTGTAAGGATGTTGTACCTTAAACATTAAAAATTCCAACTGGTGAATTTGAAAAATATTTTTTTAAAATTATTCCCCATATTGCACTAAGTTAAAATTTAGGCTCTCATAGAGAGCTCAATTATTAACCAATGTGCTTGTTTTGAACAAACTTGAATCTGACCCCTGTAAGGATTCTGTATACCATATATTAAAAGATTCTGACTCGTGGTTCTATAGAGTTTTAAAGATTATATTCCTCTTAGTGAACAAAGTTAAAATCTGGGCTTCATTTGGGAGCTGAAATATTATATCAGGGACTTGGTTTGAACAAACTTGAATCAGACTCCCTTAAGGATAGTGAATACCATATATCAAAAGATTCTGATTGGGGATTCGTGAGAAGATTTTTAAAGAAAATTCCTCATATTGAACCAAGTTAAAATTCAGGCTCCAATAGAGGCCCAAATACTAATCAAGGGACTTGATTTGAACACACCTTAGACTGCCCTCTGTAAGGATGATGTATTCCAAAACATCAAAAGATTCAGACTAGTGGATCTAAAGAAGATTTTTAAAGATTATTCCCCATATTTCACCAAGTTAAAATTCAGGCTCCCATAGAGAGCCCAATGATTAACTGATGGGCTTGATTTGAACAAACTTTAATCTGACCCCTGTAAGGATTCTGTATATCATACATCAAAAGATTCTGACTAGTGGTTCTTGAGAGTTTTAATGATTATTCCTAAAATTGGACTAAGTTAAAATTCAGGCTCCAATAGTGAGATCTTTTAAATATTAACACAGAGACTTGGATAGAACAAACTTAGATCTGACCTCCCCAAGGATGTTGTATACCAAAGGAAGCTCAGTAACAAATATCAAGTCATTGTAGCCACTGGAGGAGATTTAAAAAAGAATTTGCAAACATTTTCCTCCACCCCCGCCCTACGTATGGAGCTGGGCAAGTTAATTTGAACAGAAACAAAATGCAACGTCAGAACAACCAATCACCTCAAAGTTAACAAAGTTAACTGAAATTGGTCCAGCAGAGAAGTCACAAACACCATGTTCACGGACGATGGATGGTGAGTGAACACAATAGATCACCCGGACTTTCAGTAAGGTGAGCTAAAAAAACAGCCATTGAAAATTTAAAATTTTTAAAAATATTTTTGTCTCCAATACATAGATAGGTGAGTTGTGCAAAGTTATAATTCTGTGCGCAAAAGAATCTAAAGTTATTATTGAACAAAATTAAAAATCTCTTCGTACTGACAATGGACCTTGACATGTGACCTATTGGCCCCAAACACAATCCTGAATACTGACAAAGAAGGAATTTGTGTTCATTCTTAACAGTTTTAAAAGCAAAAGAAAACTAAAGTTAATGGATGGAAGCCAAAAACAGTTTATTGTAAAAGTGACCTTCAACCTGCAGGTCGCAAAAGCAATCTCAACTGTCGGTATGGGCAAAATGTGCATCAAGTATGGGCAACGTGTGCATCAAGTATGAGCATTGTGAAATCAAGGTTACAAAAGGGGTTGTCTGGAAACAAGTGGGATTGGCAGATAGATAAATGAATGGAAGGATGGATGGATGGGCACCCCTAAAATCAGGGCTTATGTGGCTAAAATATTTGAGGAATTTAAAATGCATGGACAACCACTAAAAACTCTTTTTAAGTCTAATATCTGGGTGGTAGCAGACCCTAACCCTTTCAGCTTACTGACCCTAATCCAACCCTAGCCCTTACCCTAACTCTAACATAAAATCTCTGAAAATACAATACCTACTTTTTGTCATTTAGTAACCACATAAGCCATTTTAGCCACATAAACCACATGTTTAGACACATAAACACCAACTGTTCAAATTTATGTGGCTAGTCACATAAATCAGACTAGACACATAACAGTGCTGTGTAACAACAACTAGGCACAAAAAACATGTTTTGTTGGTGCAGATGGACAGACGGATGGATGGACATTCTTACATGTTCTTACTTGTGGGGTTTTTCCGATGTTAAACCCTAACCCCACAAGGTAAAAAAATTAACCCCACAGTACAAAAAATAACCCCACAAGTGGCCAATGTACTAACCCAACCACACAACTACCACTGACCCTAAGTTGTAAACCCCACAATGTACCGCTGCTAAGCCTGGATGGATGGACAAGGTGATTTCAGTATACCCCCCCCCCCCCCCACAACTCGTTGTGGGGAGTATTAAAATAAGAAAGTTTGATGTTTGCATTGGGTAAAGGGTTAACAAAGTTATTCTAGTCTATTTTTCTATTGGTGTTTGATGTCACTTTCAGCATCTACAGCTATATCACTATATCATGACCGCAACATAGGTATGAAGTCAAGTGCTGTCAATATTTATACAATGCAGTCCACTTTAGGGGTGTTGGTTACTGGGTGCCAATTTTACCAGGAAAGCAGAATCTGTTTAACACAGTAAATAGGTGCACAGTGATTCAGTAAGTAGAGATGCAGGCTGCAAGCCAAGAGGTCCTCAGTTTAAATCCCATCTGCAGCAATCGCGTTTTGTCCTTGGCCAAGATACTTAATCCCATATGGGGGCATGGTGGCATTGTGTACTAAGGCATACTACATGTCAATGGTGTACTTGTCTTCAACCAATGCTAACCCTACTTGTGTGGAGTTAGTAAGGTGGGGAGTCTGACAGCTGCTCACCATTGCCTGGTGGTTCTCTCCAGGTACTCCAGCTTCCTCCACCCATAAAACTGTCTGACATGAGGTGACTCTGGCCATTGAAATGTTAAACCCCAATAAAATAAATAAGTAACACAGTAAACAAGCACTGCTCCCCACTTCCCAGGGTTGCGATGGGGAAAGTTGTTCTATCAAGCAATACATATTTCCCTTCCAATGGTATTTACATAATATATGCTCAAGAAATAAGTGGGAAGGGAAACGGTTATGAACTAAACACACCACCTGCCTAATAGCTGTAAGCTGTTGCATAATGGGATGGAAAAACAAAATCTTCTGGGGGAAAATCAAAGGTTAAACTCTAAAGATATTGCTGAATCCAATGATTTCATTAATTTGTTTTCATTTGTACTAAGAAAACATTTTCTCCCCCCTAGAGTATTTTTGGATTGGTGGAATATACTGCCTAATCAACATCAGTCCATTTGTTAAAGTTTATTTGTTTGATAACTCTGTTGAATGAGTAAAATGTGGTAATATACCATAAAATGAGGGGCTGTTGACCCATCCTGTCAGCAAAGACAAGTCAACAGTAAGGGAGAAAGCAAATTTCAGCAAAGGCTCAGGCCAAATAGAAAAATACTTTGGGTTCTAGAGCAAATAATTCTTGAAATTCATGAGGGAGGGAGGCTTTTATTTTTTTATTTTCTTTTTTTGTTAACTGGTAGAGTGCCAGTAGGCACTCTCCCATACATTTTAACAAGGAAAATCCTGACAGATAAAATAATACCTCTTCAAAGATAATATGAAGTACATCCACAGAATATGAGGCCTTTAAGTAGAGTGGTACCAGCATTTCAGAATAAAGCCCAAATATGGACTTCCAGCACAAGTTAACTGGTTTGGCTCCATTCCAAAGTGAAGATACCACAATGTAAAAGTTTCATATTGTGTAGATGTGGTTCACATTATCTTTGAAGTGAATTTACTTTATCTGTATGGATTTGCCTTGTTACACTTTATGGTACTCAGAGGCACTCTCCCATAAACTATATGTAACAAGGCAAAGACATGTGAACAAATTTTGGTAAATGAGAAATTTTTATCATCTACCCGTTAATAAAGGAATATTAAATACATTTGTGTTCAGTTATACAGTAGAATCCTCTTAATTGAATATCCATTTTGCCAGTGAAAATTATTCGTTTAACAGGAGTATACAATTAACAGGGATTTGGTTAGTTTCCTGTGTTCTGGAAGTAAACTGAGCATTTATTCTATTATATCTTGTTTGACAGAGCTCATAGAGCTCTGTCAAACAAGATATAATAGAATAAATGTCTGTATTGGATGTACTGAGGCCAAAAAGGTTGATAAGGGGAATTTGGTGCGTGTCACAGTAATTTTTTTGACATATTACAAAGATTTATATACAATTAACAGGAGTTTACTCTACAACCTATATACAATTAACAGATCAAATTTGGGCTGAAGGTATGATAAAATGGTTTTGTGTTTGAAAATTATATTCAATTAACAGGGATATACAATTAAGAGATATCCAATTAAGTGGGTTCCACTGTATTCATGCGCCTTTTCTGAAAAAAATAATAATACTATCCACATAATATTTGAGTCATTTTAAAGAAGAAAAATTATTAGTCACATGATTTCATACTAATTTTGGACACCGCAAGCTAGTGTTGAAACTTGAAACAGTTAGTCAACACAATTAACAAGAGGCCTGCATTGTAAAGCGCTGCTAATGCCCCCGACCGTAAAAAAATTTCTAAGTCGAAAGAGTGAAAAAGGGCCATAACTCACGGAAAAAATGTGTGGAAGAAATTCACGCTATACAGATATCGTCCCTCCATGATGCTCTATCACAACATCATATATTATTCAAATTGGAGTAGCAGTGGCTGAGATACAAAGGAAAATGTTGGTATGGATGGACGAACAGATGGACAGATGGAGGTCTGCACTAGATACCCCTTCGACTTTTAAAGTCGGGGGGAATAATAACTGGGGTCGATTACAAAATCGCCCACTTATTAATCAGACCTGTTCCCTCCTCAATCCATCATTGTTTTGATGTTTCCGGCTTGTTATGCCATGTTCATGGACTGAGTGATCAAGATCTACTCATGAATGAAGCAAATGTCAGCGATGGTACCTTTAACTGGTAGAGTGCTGGAAGCCCATATTTGGGCTTTATTCTGAAGTGCTGGTACTACAACTTGGAGGCTTCAAATTCCGTGGATGTGCTTCATATTATCTTTGAAGTGATATTATTTTATCTGTTAGGATTTGCCTTGTTACAATTTATGGGAGAGTGCCTACTGGCACTCTCCCATAAATTGCAACAAGGCAAAGATGCACAAAGAAATTTTAAGAACTAAAAATAATTTAGCACTCTACCAGTTAAAATCTCAACCAGACATGTTAACTCTCCCCGAATGCCCGGGAAAATCCCGGAATTTCAGTGTAGTTCCTGGCCTCCCGGACGGGAATCAGTTTTGGACCAAAAATCCCGGAAAACAACAGTCAAATATTTTGTTCCCATTGTAACTTATGAAAAACGTTCGGAGTCAAATCACATGCATTTCAAACTCTGGTAAAAACTCACGAAGCAGTAAAATATGGACTTAAGTTGAATTTATTTAAGAAAAGGGTATTTTATGATATATATTTCAACTGTGTTCATGTTTATTTATGGGTTTTTTTCTTCGGAGATTCGTGATCAATGTACGAGTGTCGAAGTGAAAATAGTTGACTTACTTTCAAAAAATTGAAAACTCCACCTTTATTTAAATGCAGTTTTTGGAAATTAAAATATATGAAAAGGAATTAAATAATATATATTTATTTGTTCCGTCAAAGAATAGCTTTAATTCTCATCCCTTTTCAAAATCAAAACGTAAACAACAACTATTTATCACAGTTTAAAAGTAGGTTAAAGTCACTTAGGATGCCGAAAAATTATGACTGCATATTTAAACACAATGGACTTATTTTCTAACACAACATTTATTCTGTTGTGCTGACTACAGAACTGTTAACTGTTGGCCATCTGTATTCAGAAAATTTCGAAAGGAATTAAAAAAAAATGCTTCAATGATGAAAAGAAAAGTTTTGTGTAGGGCTTAAACGTCCCACATGCATGAAGTTTGATAAAGATACTTTCTAAGTACTAATGTTCTTGAAGTAACTGAACATAAGGACATCATTTCCTGTTAACATTTCCAGACTTGGGAAATTATTAGCTAAGTAGACTTTGATAAGAACAAACCACAGGTGGAGGTGCTCTGTGGGACAGTGTGGGTGGGTGGTGGTGGTGGTGGGGGGGGGGCTCACGAAGAAGAGGATCTGGGGGAGGGGGGATCAAATCAACAGTTATTTTATGATTTTTTAACATAGCATAAATGCATCAGCATAGTTGACAACTAGTTCTGGATATAACCTGGTGTTTAATAGTGGTCCATGAGCTGAAAATTCACAAGTTTTTTCTTTTATTTTGTCCCCGCGCGAACTTTTCCCTGAAATCCATCCCATTTCCCTGAAAATCACCCTCAGGTTCCCTGAAAAATTATTCTGTAGGTTAACATGTCTGATCTCAACTGTCACAACTGTTCGATGTCATGGGTTACCGGCACTTGTAGTCTTTGTAAGACTCATTCCTACCTTAGGCCTACCTGAGCTCAGTCCAAGCCCAGGTATGCCATTGGTGATAAGGAGTCTTACAGAGACTGCAGTGCATGCCTTCTTCCACTTGCAATTACCATTCGCATCTATCACATTTTCCATGTACAAATTTGGCAGTTTTCACATGTCTATGAGCTATTACGCAAAAATAAGCGATTTGGCATTGATAGATGCTAAGCTTTTCCTCAAGGCTTTTCTCACTAAAAGTGCTGTTTGTAACCACACATGATCAGGAGTGATGAAAATGAGGATCAATGATCATTTACATCCGGGAAACATCAGGAGTGTGAATAACAGGCTGTGACTCATGAGACATTCTGTTATGAATTAGAACCATGGATACTGGTGGAACAGAGGTAGAGTGTCAACTAATCGATTAGTAATCAACTAATGGTTGGTGATTATTTGACTCTGAAATGCACTAACCATTTCAACACTACTGCAAACCAATAAAAACATTCACAAAGGAGGTTTAATTTCATTGAGGGACTGTCTGAGAACCAAATCCTTTTTTTTGGCTAATCTATTCACTGAGTATCATTACAGTGTAAACCCCTAATTTCAGGAACTGAATGCAAGGACATTTCAGGACATTTTGGAGGAAAATTCAATAAATTTCTTTGAGACCAAATCAAGAAGTTCAGTAAAAATATTTTTAGGATTTTTACAAATGTTACCCCCATTTCCAGATGTGTTAGATTGGGGTTGGGTGGACTGCTTACACCTCTCAAAATGTCCACAGTGGCTTTCTACAATCTTATAAACGATAAATACACCCAGTTGCAATCAGGTCGAATTCTCTATCCATTTTTATAATCATAGCTCTTATTTGCACACACTGTAGTGCCAGGGACTATTTTAGAGGCTGTTATTTAAATTATTTCCTGTTCATTTGAATTGATGTCTTCAGCCAGCTCAAAAATTATTATTTATTCTATTCATAAAATGAGAGTAGCATGTGTTACATATATTAATATAATACTATAATATTTTGTACAGGGGATTTCTCTTTAAGATTCAAAAACTAAATGACTTTAGGATAAAGAAAATTAATCTTTTGATTCTCAGGCAGCGGTGCATTCTTTTTTTTCGGTCTGTGTTCGGTATATTTATTTCGGGGGCAAAATTCAAAATGTATAAAACTATCATAGGCTGTGTTTTTAGTGCTATCACATCGAAATTTGCGATGAAATATATCGTATACATTGAAACAGTATTGTTATTCTCTTTACGAAATGAGACACGATTCTCATACTTATGTACAAAATAAATATTTATTTAACTGGTTGAGGGCTAGATTAGTTTTGGTGGACTGAATTTGTATAAATGAAAGTGTCAATGACACTGTAGCTCAACTTGTCAAGACAAAGACATGTACATGTATAGTATGTGACACAGCAATGACAAACATCTACGTAATGACCTGATAACAAAGGTACATATAAAGTATTGTAACGGCCTGTACATAAATACTGACCGTTGCCTGTAACAAATGTATAGGTAAAGTATTGTAAAGGTGGGTGACAGTCAGATGCTAAACTAGAAAAGAAATCTTTGAGTCCCCGAGCGGGTCTGACTGAACCCCAAAATATTTGTTCTCATAGCACAGTGATAACAAAGGCACCCCAAAACACACTCATTCCTGTCCCAAGGTGAAAACAAAGGTACCCAAGAAGTTTCGTGAAGATCAGTTCACAAATATGAGCTGTGTAGAAGTTGTGACAAAAAACTGATTGGACCTAATTTCAGTACAAAATGGCCACTGGCAGCCATCTTGAATTTTGGACCGCACCCAGAAACACTCGTTCTCGTCCCAAGGTGATAACAAAGGTACCCAAGAAGTTTTGTGAAGATCGGTTCATAAATACAGCCTCTAGCCCGAGCCACATTGACATGTGCACTTACAGTGTATAAGTAGCACTGAATAAATCAAAGTTCATCTAATTTGCATAATTTCTGCATGAGAAAAAAACCCGTACTATATGTGATGTATTCCATGTTACTAAACATTCATACAAAAATTTATTCAAATCAGAACTTTCATACAGAAGTTCTGTACAAAAGACTGATTGCACTAATTTTGGTACAAAATGGCTGCTGGTGGCCATCTTGAATTTCAGACCACACCCAAAAACACTCGTTCTCATCCCACGGTGATAACAAAGGTACCCATGAAGTTTCGTAAAGATCGGTTCATAAGTACGACCTCTAGCCTGAGCCGTATAGAAGTTGTGTACAAAATACTGATTAGACCTAATTTCAGTACAAAATGGCCACTGGCAGCCATCTTGAATTTCGGACTGCACCCAGAAACACTCGTTCTTGTCTCAAAGTGATAACAAAGGTACCCAAGACGTTTCGTGAAGATCGGTTGATAAATACAGCCTCTAGCCCGAGCAGTATTGACATGTGTACTTACTGTGTGTAAGTAGCACTGAAAAAATCAAAGTTCATCTAATTTGCATAATTTCTGCATGAGAAAAAAACCCGTATTATATGTGATGTATCCCATGGTACTAAACATTCACACAAAAAATTATTCAAATCAGCGCTTTTTCATATGGAAGTTCTGTGCAAAAATCTGATTGCACCAAATTTTGTACAAAATGGCTGCCATCGGCCATCTTGAATTTTGGACCGCACCCAAAAACACTCGTTCTCGTCCCACGGTGATAACAGAGGTACCTAAGGAGTTTCGTAAAGATCGGTTCATAAATACGGCCTCTAGCCCGAGCCGTATTGGCATTTGCACTTACAGTGCTGAAAGTAACACCAAAAAACATCAAAGTTAGTTTAATTTGCATAATTTACGCACAAGAAAAAAACCCGTATTATATGTGATGTATCCCATGGTACTAAACATTCATACAAAAAATTATTCAAATCAGAGCTTTCATATGGAAGTTCTGTAGAAAAAACAGATTTCTGCATCGTCGGTACAAAAAATGGTGGCTGGCAGCCATCTTGAATTTTGGACCACACCCAAAAAACACTCGTTCTCGTCCCACGGTCATAACAAAGGTACCCAAGAAGTTTCGTAAAGATCGGTTCATAAATACGGCCTCTTGCCCGAGCCGTATCCAATTGTTGATGGACAGATGGCCAGACGGACGACAGGCCATGGCATAAGCTCAAATTTTGCCTTGCCAAAGTTGAGCTAATAAACCATTACTTACGTTTGATTGAATAAGATAGAAATCTGTGCAAAGAAAATGTTGGCTTTTTTTGAAGGGCCTGATTGTGGCTTCTAGCACTAAATGAGTTAAAAAACTCATTCTTTATCTCCATTTTAGTTGTTCAATATTGATTTTAGGCTCTCACAGCTGGATTTTAGGCATCAGCGATCATTCCATCAGGAATGAAAGTGTCAATGACACTGTAGCTCAACTTGTCAAGACATGTACATGTATAGTATGTGACGCAGCAATGACAAACATCTAGGTAATGACTTGATAACAAAGGTACATATAAAGTATTGTAACGGTCTGTACATAAATACTATAGGTAAAGTATTGTAAAGGTGGGTGACAGTCAGATGCTAAACTAGAAAAGAAATCTTTGAGTCCCAGAGTGGGTCTGACTGAACCCCAAAATATTTGTTCTCGTAGCACAGTGATAACAAAGGCACCCCAAAACACACTCTTTCCTGTCCCAAGGTGAAAACAAAGGTACCCAAGAAGTTTCGTGAAGATCAGTTCATAAATACGAGCTGTATAGAAGTTGTGACAAAAAACTGATTGGACCTAATTTCGGTACAAAATAGACACTGGCAGTCATCTTGAATTTTGGACCGCACTCAGAAACACTCGTTCTCGTCCCAAGATGATAACAAAGGTACCCAAGAAGTTTCGTGAAGATCGGTTGATAAATACAGCCTCTAGCCCGAGCCGTATTGACATGTGCACTTACAGTGTATACATGTAAGTAGCACTAAATAAATCAAAATTCATCTAATTTGCATAATTTCTGCACGAGAAAAAACCCGTACTGTATGTGATGTATTCCATTTTACTAAACATTCATACAAAAATTTATTCAAATCAGAACTTTCATACAGAAGTTCTGTACAAGACTGATTGCACTAATTTTGGTACAAAATGGCTGCTGGTGGCCATCTTGAATTTCGGACCACACCCAAAAACACTCGTTCTCATTCCACGGTGATAACAAAGGTACCCAAGAAGTTTCGTAAAGATCGGTTCATAAATATGGCCTCTAGCCCGAGCCGTATTGACATGTGTACTTACTGTGTGTAAGTAGCATTGAAAAAAGCAAAGTTCATCTAATTTGCATAATTTCTGCAGAAGAAAAAAACCTGTATTATATGTGATGTATCCCATGGTACTAAACATTCATACAAAAAATTATTCAAATCAGAGCTTTCATGTGGAAGTTCTGCACAAAAATCTGATTGCCCCTAATTTTGAACAAAACGGCTGCCAGCAGCCATCTTGAATTTTGGACCACACCCAAAAACACTCGTTCTCGTCCCACGGTGATAACAAAGGTACCCTAGAAGTTTCGTAAAGATCAGTTCATAAATGCGGCCTTTAGTCTGAGCCGTATTGGCATTTGCACTGACAGTGCAGAAAGTAACACTAAATAAATCAAAGTTAGTCTAATTTGTATAATTTATGCACGAGAAAAAAACCTGTATGATAAGTGATGTATCTCATGGTACTAAACGTTCATACAAAAAACTATTCAAATCAGAGCTTTCATATGGAAGTTCTGTAAAAAAAAGATTTCTGCATCGTCGGTACAAAATGGCAACTGGTAGCCATCTTGAATTTCAGACCGCACCCAAAAACACTCGTTCTCGTCCCACAGTCATAACAATGGTACCCAAGAAGTTTCGCAAAGATCGGTTCATAAATACAGCCTCTAGCCCGAGCCGTATCCAATTGTTGACGTACAGACAGATGGACAGACGGACGACAGGCCATGACAAAAGCTCAAATTTGGCTTCGCCAAAGTTGAGTTAATAAAAAACAGAAATAAAAAACGCTCTCCCTCATTCATTTTAAAAAAAAAATTCCCCGATAATCAATTATTTAATTTTGTTTGGACTTACACTGTCTCTACTACATGCCATACAATTCTTCACAATCAGATCTCCAGACTAATTTTTACAGACAATTAACAAACTTATATACATACAATGACTTAACAATGAGACTGAAAAAAATAACTTAATTAACCGTAGTTATGACAATAAATAGCTTGTGGAACCTGTTTTACCAAATGTGTGAACTTTTCGAATAGAGGTTGCTTTAATCAGTATTTACAGTTTGTCAAGCAAGCTAAATAAGATGCGGCAGGACTTCTCCCAGCGCAAGTAGGAAAAACATTGATCGCTTGCTTGTTTGTGTACTATATTGTACTGCACACACACACACATGATAATACAGTCTCCAAAGAATGTAAAAATCCAACTAAAAAGGGTGGCACCTGGCACTGCTGCTATGATGTATGTTACATTGAGAGTAGACACAAAGATTGCAATTATATGAACAATATTTTTGGATAGCATTTCCAAAAGTTAAGAAATGCTGGGAGTGGGTTCAGGCATGTAAAATGCGTTGATTGTCAACAGGACCAACACTCAGCAAGTGTCTATAGCAAGCATTCCATTGGTGCATGTGAACTGACAGACAAACACTCTAGCCTTATTCTGGCTACATATACAAACAAGAGACCCCAGGGGGCCTGAGGGCGCTCATCTGACATGGTAGCCTAAATATCAACCCAGAGAATTGATTTCAATAAGTTGCATCTGTTCCTCCTAAGAAAAGCTTATACCAAATATCCAAAGATTCTGACCAGTGGATCTAAAAAAAAGATTTTTAAAGAATATGCCTCATATTGAACTAAGTTATAATTCGGGCTCCCACAGGGAGCCCATATATAAACCCAGGGACTTGGCTTTAACAAACTTGAATCTCCCCCCCCCTAAGGATGCTACACACCAAATATCAAAACATTCCGTCTGCTGGATCTGAAGAAGAAGATTTTTAAAGAAAATTCCTCATTTTGAACTAAGTTACAATTCGAGCTCCCACAGTGAGCCCAAATATGGACCCCACCTAAGGTTGCTGCATGCCAAATATCAAAACATTCCGACTGCTGAGTCTGAAGAAGAAGATTTTTAAAGAAGAATTCCTCATATTTACTAAGTTATAATTCGAGCTCCCACACTTGGCTTTAACAAACTTGACCCCCAAAGGATGCTACACACCACATATCAAAACATTCCGACTGCTGGATCTGAAGAAGAAGATTTTTTAAGAAAAGTTAAAAAATTTATAGTAATTTATATATTTTTTATACTTACCAATGACCCAGAAGACTTAGCTGGTGCTAACTCTAACAAAACCAGGGCCAAACACAAATTTTGCCCCCCAATCCCCAAAATTTGCATCCAAAACAAAAAGAAATCATGTCCTAAAGGACCTCTATACTACGCCTCTACTGCGCATGCGCAGTGACGCAGTCGTCCCGAAATTGGCGCCAATTATCATTCTTACTGGCAGTGCCTGGTCAGCGCTATGTACTCAGCAGGGAGGCAAGAGTTCCCAACTCCAGAGAGGGCCATCCCCGTCTGGGTCATTGGTAAGTATAAAAAATATATAAATTACTATAAATTTTTTAACATTTTTATACTGTACCAATGACCCAGACTTAGCTGAATAGTAAACAGGCTGGAGGGCCTAGGACATAGAGGAAAATCCAATAAGCTCAACTATATAGTAAAGAGGTAACCCCTTAAGGAGAAAAGGAGTATTAGGCTTTACATGTATCTTTCTTATTTAATATTAAATTAGAAAGATACACTACCCTTAATAATTGAGCACAATAACATTCATGTTCTCTATTCACATCCAGTATAACCCTTATACTAATTATTCTTAAAGCAAGCCAATAAATAAAGTAGTCCAGAGAATTGAGACTCTTTATAATCATTTAAAAGTGTCCGAGTATTATATATTAAAGCCCGTTTGACACTTGACATATACAAATGCTTCACACCGAGCTACACTTTAAAAATAAGACATGAATGAATTTAAACATTAATATTACACTTTAAAACCATCCCGGAAGCGACTCAGAAATACTGACTTGGAGGAGGCATTCCCTTGCTTTTCACTTTTCACTATAAAGCAGGTGACCTAAGGGAACACCCGCCCCCCCCCCCCCCCCCCTTCCCCTTGCCCTGGGTCAAAATAGCCCAGAGCGAAGAGGGCAGCCGGACGGAGTCACTGCCAGAACAGAAAGCCTGCATAACTATAGTTGCAACTGTTTAGTGGACGACATTCTGAGCAACAGATAACGGACCTAAACAATGCAGGTCTCCAGAAATGGACTCAATATTTCTGAGATAAAAATTCGTAAATGTGGATGGCTGAGACCAATAAGCAGCCTTCATTAAATCTGTAATAGCAACACTATTAGCATAAGCCCAGGAAGTAGAAAGAGCTCTTACTTCATGAGCAGAAATCTTAAGCACAGACTGCTGAGAAGAAGATAAATCTTCATAAGCAGTACGGATAGTTAACTGAATCCATCTAGCAATAGAATGGACTGAAATGTCCTTTCTATTAGGCATCAAAGACAGAAAGAAACGTTTCCGTCCCTTTCTGATAAACTGAGATCTCTGTTCATAGATACGTAGTGCTCTAACAGGACAGAGTAAAGGCCTACGCCCGTCTGAAGACGGAAGAGCCTTAATAACAATAGGTTCCGGATATTTATTAGGAGCCTGATTCTTAGCTAAAAAACCCACATTAGTAGTGAAGGTGATAGTGTTCCCAACACTACGATAATGAGAATCATCCACCGATAGTGCATGAAGCTCACTGACTCTTCTGGCAGAAGAGAAAGCTAAGAGAAAAGCTGTCTTATAAGATAAGAATTTGAAATCTACTGTCCCAAGAGGTTCAAATGGCTTTTCCTTCAATTTAAGGAGAACCCAAGCTAAATTCCATTTAGGAATTAATCTAAGAGTTCTGGGTCTATTTATCGAAAAGTTTCTAACCAACTTCGATAAAGAGACATTAGATCCAATTTGTAAACTATCATGATGTGCATAGGTATCAGATAACATAGATCTATAACCCTTTATAGTAACAGGCTGCAGTTTGATTTCGTCAAACAAGTATACTAGAAAGTTTGCAATGTCTGGTATAGAGGGATCAAATATATCTACAGAATGATCCCTACACCAACGACGAAAAACCTTCCACTTAGCCGCATAGTTTAGCGAAGAGGAGGTCCTCCTACAGTTAGAAATCGCATCCACTGCTCGTCCTGTAAAGTGCTTGCCATGCAAGAAGGACCGCACAACGGAAAAAACGTGAAGGTTGAGACCTTGCGGGTTGTGATGGAGTTGGCGCGATTTCCCCTGCGAAAGAAGATCCTCTCGTGGAGGAAGCTTCCGCGGTAGGTCCCACAACAGACACCTGAGTAGATTTATCCACGGTCTCTGTGGCGACAGAGATGCTACCAACAGAATTTTGCATTGAGATTGTTTTATCTTTAGCAATACTTGTTGAATTAACGGCGCTGGAGGATACGCATATCCTATCATTCCGTCCCAAGGGATCGACAGAGCGTCTACTGCAAATGCTCTTGGATCCGGACACGGAGACACATACGTCTGCAACTGATTGAGATGTGTCGCAAATAAGTCTATCATTGGCCGTTCCCATTGGTAGCAAATCTGATTGAATACTTGTTTGTTGAGAGTCCACTCCGACGGCAACAAGCGACCCTTTCGTGAAAGGGAGTCTGCTAGCACATTCAGACGACCCGGTATGTGACGGACCGAAAGAAGAACGTGATGTTCTAACGCAAACAGAAGGATTCTTTCCGTTAGATTGAACAACGGAACTGAATGAGTGCCTCCCTGATTCCGTATATACGCCACTACTGTCGTATTGTCGGATAGGATTTGGACATGAGCATCGTGAATAATGTCCATCCAGTGACGTAACGCAAGCCAAATTGACATCATTTCCTTGATGTTTATGTGCTTGCACAGGAATTGCGGATCCCAAAGACCCTGGCATCTCGAATCCGTTGGGATTAATGATGCACCCCAACCTGTTTGACTGGCATCCGTCATAACGGTAAAACTCGGATCCGGCAACTGCAGCGGAACTCCTTGAGTTAACCACTGAATGTTTGCCCAAGTCTGAATCTCTTGTTTCACTTGATCTGACAAGAGAACGTCTACATCGAGCGAATGAATTTTCACACTCCAATTCTGAGTCAGGAAAATTTGAAGAGGACGTGTGCGTAGCCGCCCCATCGGAATGAGATCCGCGACGGCTCCGCACAGACCTATCAGTCTCATAAATTCTCTCGCCGTGACTTTGTCTGCGTGCAGACAATAGCGAGCGTAACAACTGACTAATTTCGCTCTGGTTAACGGCAGACGAACGAGATTGTTGTGCATCTCGAAGCTCATTCCCAGATGAGTGAATGACTTGGACGGCACCAGATCCGACTTCTCCTCGTTTACTATAAAACCGAGACGTCGGAGCAATAGAAGAAGATTCTGAACATCGTTCTGAAGCGTTAACTCGTTGCCGTACCTCTGAAGAATGTCGTCCAGGTAGGCCGACGTTACCGCAGACGAATGAGCTCGGAAGTAGATCATTACCGAGTTCATTACCCGAGTGAAAGCCCAGGGTGCTAGATTCAATCCGAAGCACATCGCCCGGAATTGATACACCACTCCCAGGACTGCAAAGCGTAGATACTTTCGGAATGTCGGATGTACCATGATGTGAAAGTACGCATCTTTGAGATCTATGCTCGTTGCATAATCGTTCACCCGAATACTCGCTCTGACCGATCGAATCGTCTCCATATAAAACTTCGGAGCGACGATCAGCTTGTTTATCCAGCTCAAATCTATGACTGGACGGAACGAGCCGTCTGGTTTCGGAACCAGAAACAGATGGCTGTAGAATCCCAGAGATTCCTGGTTTTCTACAACCTCTACCGCGTTCTTCATTAAAAGAGACTGCACCTCTGATAACAGAGCGTCTCTTTTCTGTGGATTTGACGGAAGATGAGTCCACTTTGGACTTCGAGTTAATGGAGGCTTTCGTTTGAAGGATATCTTTAGACCTTCCGAAGTCACTCCTCTCACCCAAGGGTCATCCGTAATCGACGCCCACTCTTGTGAAAAACTCGACAACCTTCCGCCAACCGGAACGCGATAGAGGTTTAAGCCATCACCTCCTGGACCTGCGAGGCCTGCGGTAGGAGAAACCACGTCTTCCACGACCCGCACCTCGCCTCGTCGACCTCGGGGCGTCCGACCGATTGTCCCGGCCTGAAGGACGTCCCGAACGAGAGTCGCTATCCTGACGGTCTCTCGAATAAGACCAAGAGGACGCACCGGAACCTCTATAGGAACCTCTCCTGGGCGCATTAGACCCAGAAGTGCCTGTCTTATTCGTGTCTGCTGTATCCGACTTTTTAGGAGCCGATCTGAACAACAGAGAATCATTAGCTTTCTTTTTAATTTTATCATAAATAGCGGAAAGCTTGCCGTCAAAGAGAAGTTCTCCTGAGACCGAAGCAACTCTAAGAGAGTTCTTCACCTTAGAATCCACTAGTGTGGATGTAGCTAGGGCTGCGTCACGTCTAACCAACTCCAGATTTGCCACTGAAAGGGCGGAGTTACACGTGGAATAAGCTACTGCCCTTGAAAGAAGTCTTAAAGAGGATTGTATATCCTGAAACTCTTCCCCTTGAAGGCGCAGTGATAATGCCTTAGTAAGGTGATCTGCGTAAGATAAGGCATCTAAATTGGCTCTGTTAGACGCAATAGCTGTTTCCAACACCGCGGTTGGAATAGAAGCTGACGACGGTAATGATAGCTCTAAGTCTTCCGCCTCGTCGTCCATACGCAGAGGAACTCTCGGTATACCCTGTCCTGCCGTATCGAATTTATTCCTTGCATTAATGAAAGGCAGGTTGAGAGTATTAGCGGACAAGAAACCTGCTTTCCCCGTCCTGGAAGCAAGTTTAAATATAGCGTCGTTCAATAATTCAAATGTTCTAGCAACATTATTGGACTGCGACGGAAACTCGGGAGCGATGTCCCTGAACCGCTCAAAAAATTCAGAGTCCAATGACGCTATAATTCTCTTGTCCGGAAGC
Organism: Pictodentalium vernedei; assembly: GCA_031216915.1. NCBI lineage: Eukaryota > Metazoa > Mollusca > Scaphopoda > Dentaliida > Dentaliidae > Pictodentalium > Pictodentalium vernedei. The sequence goes on along the minus strand of CM062293.1, from coordinate 394,146,229 downwards.
GCAGCAGTCTGGCCCGACGGAACAACTTGAGGGAGAAAGTGCCAGATGAAGTCCACGGCAGCTTTATGTTGTTCCGAAAGGGATAGCTCCAAGTCATCCGTATCCCTTTCACCATCCGGTCGGACCTCACGATGTTCCCGGTCGTCCGCCCCCGATGCTTCGGCGGAGCGTACCGACCCAGCGCCGTCGGATAATTCTCGATCCGACACCGTTTCTGTCGGCTGCTGGGATGCTGCGATAAGCTGTGCTATCTGCACAAGAATGTCCGGCGTCGAGACCTGCGGAGGCGCAGTCTTTCGCTGCTTCGCCGAGGGCAGCTCCGCATCAGATGGCTCCCGCATACTTTTCCTATGCGAACGTCCGGAGTCCATCGGTCTCGAATCCCTGGCTGCCGGATGGTGTGACCTGGTCGCCGAAGAATCCTTCATCGGCGAAGCTGGTAATATATCGGCGGTCACGCAGCCAAGGTGCGGTCGTGTGCGCTGACGAGAAGAGGAAGCCTTAACAGTCTCTGCGGACTGCTTATACAACGGAGCGTCCCGAGCGACGGACGTATGCTCCGCTAAAGACACATTTTGTACCACAACATCTGGTCCCAGATGTTGTTGTACGAGAGAGGGACCTCTCTCGCTCGCGGCCCGGCTGGACCTGGACGAGCTAGGAACCGGACTAAAAGGCTTCCTCCGTTCTCGCTTACTATCCGCCGTCACTGGGTGTGCATCTATTATGTTTATAGTGCTCGCATCACCCAAAATTTCCTCTTGGACCGCATCGGACGAACCCGGCTGCCGAACCATTCGGTGAATGGACGCTACACCGGGCGAGCTAGCGGACGACATTTGTCTAATCTCCATGAGCACTTTTGCCGCTAGCTCTGAATTCATTTGTGACGACGGACGCACACTTGAAGAAGATAACATGGAAACATCACCCTGTTCTGGTTCCTCTGAAATAGAAACTGAGAGAGCAGAGTGACCTTGTGGAGAAAGAGCCGGCATCGCTCTTTCTCCAGAAACAACATATTGTGACACACGTTTCCAATGTTTCTCATCCCAATGTTCACATATAGGACAGGGATTAATGCGAGAACACTGACTACAATTAATACAATGATCATGAAAGTCAGAGGAAGATTTCTTCCTATTACAATTTGAACAACGTCCCTTCATTGTGAAAGAACAACAATAAGTCCTAGTTACTCGCAAAAACCCCTGACACAAAGATACATAATAACATGATCCATTAATAAATGAAAAAACAATTGCAAAACAAAATAATTTTGAAAAAATATTTTTTCAGAGAAGCCCAAGTTGCTGAAAAGTAACGTTGAGCCCCGATGGATCCGATGGCAAAGTGTGGTCAAAAATTTTAAATTTATATAAAATAATTAATGAGACACTTTCGGATAATATAAATGTATCTTATAATGAGATAAACTACCCCCTCAAAAAAGGCTGTTGCCAATGAAAACAAACAGTGTAAACACACTAGAAAACATGACTCCAGGCACTGAAAAAACTGGCTCGGAATCAGTCATCAATTACACTCTATCTGATGCAAAACAGAGACTCCCAGGGGAGAATCTGCAGAACATCAGATGGAAGATGCAGAACACAAACGTTATACACCCATGGGTGAAAACGTAACTATGGGGAAAATAACAGAAAACATTCTGTAACCAAGCAACTCTCCCAGGAAATTTTAGAAATGAAATTTCTCAAAAATATGCCAAAAGCATGGGAGAATTGCCAGGGGGGACTTTAGAAGGCTAGGGGAGAGGAAACACTGAATAAGCAGTGCAACAATTAGCAAGAATGACAACAAGAGGCCCATGCCTCGAAAATAGGCAACTTAACATAATTTCATCAAAAAATTTTAAGTACAGCCCTGATTATTTTTTGCCACTTCTTTTTCCTCTCCTCCTTCTATCCTCCTTAGAATCACATTTTCTCCAAAAATTACGTGTCTGGCATCCTTTAAACTGAGATTTACAAGCACAAAGATCAGTGAGATGTTGACTGATGAAGGGCCAAACAGAGAATGATAATTGGCGCCAATTTCGGGACGACTGCGTCACTGCGCATGCGCAGTAGAGGCGTAGTATGGAGGTCCTTTAGGACATGATTTCTTTTTGTTTTGGATGCAAATTTTGAGGATTGGGGGGCAAAATTTGTGTTTGGCCCTGGTTTTGTTAGAGTTAGCACCAGCTAAGTCTGGGTCATTGGTACAGTATAAAAATTTCCTCATTTCGAACTAAGTTACAATTCAAGCTCCCACAATGAGCCCAAATATGGACCTAGGGACATGGCTTGAACAAACTTGAATCTCACCCCCCTAAGGATGCTGCATACCAAATATCAAAACATTTCGATTGCTGGATCTGAAGAAGATTTTTAAAGAAAATTCCTCATTTTGAACTAAGTTATTATTCAGGCTACCACAGTGAGTCCAAATATGAACCCAGGGACTTGGCTTGAACAAACTTGAATCTCAACCCCCTAAGCATGCTGCATACCCAATATCAAAAGATTCTGCCTGCTGGATCTTGAGAAGAAGATTTTCAAAGAAATTTGCCTGAAATGCACTAAGTTCAAGTTTGGGCTCCTATACTGAGCCCAAATATGAACCCAGGGGGCCGATTTAAACAAACTTAAATCAGATCCACCCCACAATGTTGCATACCAAATATCAAAAGATTCTGCCTGCTGGATCTGGAGAAGAAGATTTTTTAAGAAATTTGCCTGAAATGCACTAAGTTCGAATTTGGGCTTCTATAGTGAGCCCAAATATGAATCCAGGGGACCGATTTGAACAAACTTGAATTAGATCCACTCCACAATGTTGCATACCAAATATCAAAAGATTCTGCCTGCTGGATCTGGAGAAGAAGATTTTTAAAGAAATTTGCCTGAAATGCACTAAGTTCGAATTCGAGCTTCTATAGTGAGCCCAAATATGAATCCAGGGGGCCAATTTGAGCAAACTTGAATCAGATCCACCCCATAATGTTGCATACCAAATATCAAAAGATTCTGCCTGCTGGATCAGGAGAAGAAGATTTTTTAAGAAATTTGGCCGAAATGCACTAAGTTGGAATTCAGGCTCCTATACTGAGCCCAAATATAAACCCAGGGGGCCGATTTGAACAAACTTGAATCAAATCCACCCTACAACGTTGCATACCAAATATCAAAAGATTCTGCCTGCTGGATCTGGAGAAGAAGATTTTTTAATGTTTTCCCATTGCCTACAGTGTTAAAAAGTGCTGACTCAGCACTTTTTCAAAGTCCCGAAACTGTACCCTATGATAAAACTGATGGCAATTTTTTTTGACCAATCCTTTCTGTTGGTCCAAAGGAAGCTTCACACCTAATAAAAATTCTCAGTGCCATGCTGTTTTGGAATTATGGGCGTTTTAATTTTTTTCTATTTTTAGCTCCTGCGGTTCCCACAGTGCTGCGAGAAAAAAATATTCAGCATAAATTAGGTATTTATGACCCAATAAGCCCTCACATAAAATTTGGTTCAAATCAGCCTCTCGGTTCGGAAAATAGAAATTTCGGACGGGGCCAAAAATTTTGACCCTCCCATAACAACGCCAAATATAACCCATTAAACTTCTCTTGAATAATCTGAGTCTACTCCTTAAAAGGAAGCTGCATACCATATATCAAGTCTCTGCTACTGCTGGTTCATGAGAAGAAGATTTTCAAAGATTTTGGTGCCCCTTGGGGGCATGGCACCACCCAGGAGGAGGGGCAACTTCATTTGAACAAATCTGAATTGGCATTAGGTAATAAACATTTATGCAATATTTGAATAAAATTGGGTTAGTGTTTTTGAAGGAGAAGTCGATAATGTAAAGCTAACGTCGAACGACGATGGACAGAATGTGATCAGTAAAGCTCCCACCTAGCTTTGCTCAGGTGAGCTAAAAAAAAGCAAATATATGGTAACAGCGTTCAAGTGATTACTGACTCTGTCGAAATGATAGCTCAGTAACCAAGAAATTTTGCTGAGCAAGGGAATATGTATTCCCACTATAAAAGCCAATGCACTAGCTTCACTTTTATGTGCTTACTTGTATTACCCCTATGTGGGTGGGTGAGGGGAGGTAAATTTTTTTGTCAGAGGCATATGAGGGTGGGGGTAAGTCTTGCAGAAAAGGGAATATTACAAATATCAGGTCTTACTGATTTAATAAACTCCTGAGACTTAGTCACGGCCAACAGATATGCCATTATTGGTGAAGAGAGTCATGTTGAACATCTCCCCTTTCCTCTGGGCAGAAGCTGGAAGCTGTTTGACTGCACAGGGAGAAATCCCTACAAAACGGATAATATTAGGTCGGATTCATGTTGGGAGGGCAACTGACAGAATGAAAACAAAAAAGAGAATGGTTCCTTTGAACCTGAAACAAATTGCCAACCTGATTGTTCTAATGGTGAGTTTGTAGCTGCGACGAGCAGCTGTATATGTGGCAATGTCGGTCTGTCGGATGGTCTGCCACCAACGAGTTTAAAAAACACCATAACTCCAAAAATGCTTGATGGAATGACACCATACTTGGTATGCAAGTGTATCTTCATGATGTCTACACCCTCTCAATAGCGCATGTCATTCGTATAATTTCTGTCACATTTATGGACTTGTCACCAACAAGTATTTTTGTCACCAACAAGTTTTTTTGTCACCAACGAGTTTTAAAACATTATTGGCGTTGGACAAATCGTTGCAGCTTCGGCACTGTGACAGTGCTTCTAGCTTAGTAAACTACCCGAAACCTTTGGCAAAATTTAGGGTTTTTCAGGGGTTTATATATAGCCATGCTAAATGAAGTGGGTGGGGATGGCAACAGAAATATATTCTTCTCCACTTCACTTCACCTTGTGCTGAGTTAAGAGTGTGTATCCCCCGTAGGTGATGGCAGCCATGACTAGATTTGATGAAAAATTCATCTAAATTTAACACAAGAAATCAATGGTGACAAAATTCATACAGCTTACCCGGGGAAATTGGATTACATGACTCTGGCCAAATTATACTTATTTCAGTGGCAAGAGATATCATGCTCTTGGCTGCAATAGCCACCAGCAGCATGCAAGGAGTTAATGGTGTTTAAGGTCACATATTTCCACACAATGACTAATCATGACCACAGCATGGAGATAAACTCAAGTTTGGTCAATCATTTATCCCCATGTTGCCCTTTTTAGAGGACTTCTACCCCAAGCATTGGTGACTGGGTACTATTTACCAGTCAAACAGAGTTTGTTTACCACAGTAAACAATCAATGCTTCATTTGCTGGGGTTCCCACAGGGGGTGGTAGCTTGCTTCAGTACTTTTTGAAGGCTTAAGTAGTAAGCACTGAGGAAGAGAAGGAATAACTATAGAAAAATGACCAAGAAATTATAATGTGAGAGTACATGAATCAGTTTTATTGGTTTCCAGCATGAAGGTTGACATTTTTCAGGAAAGGGGGAGATCAGTCCCCTTCCTCCACACATAGCCAAACCGCTGTTTGCTTGTAGCAGTGCTAGGGAGTGACATTATTAGTTATCTCCGCCAACATGTATGGTACATGGAGATTTAATACCTGGATGTCTCATTTAAACACCTCGTCTGCGGCTCGGTATTTAAAAACCGACATCCAGGTATTAAATCTCCATACACCATACATGTTGATTGAGATAGCGTTTTTGTTGCGTTTGAAACACAATAGAAACATAGTGAAGAAAAATTTGTGGATCCATTTCTCACGCTCCGTTGGACCAAATTTTTGACTAACTGTTTTGTTTTTACAAACGCAGAAGACAACAGATAGAGTTACATCCCTTGGGTCATTAAAGAAACGAGTAAACAGTATTTTGTTTACATATCATCTCCTGAGTTTCAATGTGTTCTATGTGCCTACTGGCACATCAAACACATTGGAACTGAGGGGACAATATTTGCTCTTATTTTATTTTTCTCAAGTTGTTTTATTTAATTATTCACCTATTTAATTTATGACATCAAAATATGATCGAATTGTCAGAAATCTGATGATATTTGTGACTATTTTCATGTTTTTTCATTTGATTTTTATATTGAGGCGAGCAAAAGCAGAAAGCTTTCATTTAAACCATATACCCCTGCGCGTGCTTATACCTTGGATGTTGCATGCTCTCATATACCTTGGATGTTGGGTGCACCCTTTGCCATGGCTATTTGTCCAAAGCATTTTGACCAATCAAAAGTCAGAATTTATCAGGATAAAGTGACAATATTTGTGATTCAGTGGGGAAACTTTTCCGGGAGCGTGCTAAATTTAGTGCACATTGGTACATGACACTGCTGAATGTGATCCAAGGATCTTGACTTGAACAAACTTGCAAATCACTATTACAAAGGTGTTATATGTCATTAGTGAAAGCATTTGGACAAATAATTAGTGAGAAGATTTTTAAATGTTTCTTTACAGATTTTAAATGTGAGACACCTTAACCCTGTTAATTGAATAGCCACTTTTCCAGTGAAAATTATTCAATCAACAGCAGTATTCAATAAACAGGATTTTGATCACTTTTCTGTATTCTCGAGAGAAACTGAGCATTTATTCCATTATATCTTGTTTGACAGAGCTCATCTATAGCATCATATACAATACCTTTGATGCAGACTGCTTTTCACCACCAAACTTGATATGAGTATGTGTTTGATCTCTAATCTGTTAATATGAATGGTGTTTTCTGTTAACCCTTTACCCAACGCAGACGATATCAAAATTTATTATTTTAAATATCATTTTCTCAAATTTCTCAAAAAATGTCAACAAAACCATATCATGTGACCCCTCGTTGGAACGAGCTCAACGAGCTCGTTCCAACGAGGGGGTCACATGATATGGTTTTGTTGAAATTTTTTGAAAAATAATATTTTTTCAACTGCTGAATTTGCATATTACGTGGGCGGATACGGGCGATTCGTTGGGTAAAGGGTTAAACTCTATCAGGGTGCCAACACTTCTTTGAGAATCAAATTCCATGAGTTTTCCATGAGTTTTCCAAAACTTTCTACCCAATCAATTTCCATGACCTTTCCTCATTATAGCATGACTATCACACCTTCTTGGGTAAACTTTAGCTTAATGTAAAAGACCAAGAACAAAAGGGAAGATCTTAGACCCATAACAAAGAGTCAAGATACTGTAATCCATGTTTCTGAGTGAAATAAAATAAAGAGAAAAATATTGAAAACAGATGCTGTGAAGGCAGAAAATGTCAGATTTGTCTCCTAGTATTGTACTACAGTACTGTACTTCGAACCGAAAGGCTCATGGTTCGATCCCTAAAAGCAGCTCTTTTAACCCTTTACCTAACATGAAAAGCAGACGACACTTGCAAAAAAAATTCTTGAATAACTAATTTTTTTCATTTTTTGTCTCAAAAACATAGGTTATGACCCCTCGTTGGAACGAGCTCGACGAGCTCGTTCCAACGATGGGTCATAACCTATGTTTTTGAGACAAAAAATGAAAATATTTTGAAAATTAATTGGCGATTTTTGAGAATAGCGCTGGCCGGTTTTGGCCGTTACGTTGGGTAAAGGGTTAAAACAACTCTTGCATGCATTGGGTCCTTGGGCAAGACACTTAATCTGATTGCCCATGTGGGGGCCACAATGACACCATGTACTATGGCATACTGCATGACAATGGTGTACTTGTCTTCACCTAATGCTAACCCTGCTTGTGCAGAGTTAATACATTGGGGAGTCTGACAATTCATTACCACTGCTCAGTGGTTCTCTCCCGGTAGTCCAGATTCCTCCACTCCTAAAACTGTCTGACACGAGGTGACCCTGGCTTTTGAAAATGTAATTAAACCCCCCAAAAAACCAAAACAGGTCTTTAGATTGGACTAAATTGTATTTGCTGTTGTGCCCAATTTAGTCCAATCTAAAGGCCTGAGTTAATAGGGTTTTACTACATTGGAACTCTGGTAATTGAATAACCACTTTGCCAGTGAAAACTACTCAATTAAAACAAGTATTCAGTTAACAGGGATTCAGTCTCTTTCTTGTATTGCAGACATAAAATGAGCATTTATTTTATTATAACTTGTTTGACAGATTTCAAGGAGCTCTGTCAGACAAGATATAATAGATTAAATGCCTGTATTGAATGTGCTGAAGCCAAATTGTTCTTGAAACAAGCACAATTTGGTGACTGTCAGGCTAATTTCTCAACATATTACAAGATATTTTATTCAATTAACAGGAGTTTAGTCTTCAAGCTTTTTGTAATTAACAGGTCAAATTTGTCCTGAAGGTATGGTAAATAATTTGGTGTTTGGAAGTTATATTCCATTAATAAGTTCAGAGTTATTCAATTAAGAGATATCCAATTAAGAGGGTTCTGTACTAATCCACTCTCTCTTGGTCATTCAGAAATCTGTGTAACCACTCTCCCATCCTAAACACTTACTATTTTAAGTACAACTAAACCTGTCAAAGAAAAGGTTATAGCTATGCAGTGAATCAGTGTAAATATTTTCTAAAAGGAAAATAAAAAGCTAAGTTGAATTTCCTGTAAAAAGTTAATAAATGATTAATCCGAAGGTATCTGCAGAATATCTTGTGAGAACCAACTCAGCTTCCTATGGAATTATATTCAAAGTTATGTGACCTAATCCAGCTTTAGCAAGTTTTACAAACACACAGCCCCATGCTCTTCTGAGGAGAGATAAACAAAATTAAGAATTAATATTCTATAAACAAATGCTGAAACCTGATCACTCGCATATTACTAAACTGATTGAGAGATTTTATGCTTTGATCATAGATTTGTAGTAATAATCTTTATTTACAGAAATAATTTACCCAAGTGGATCTGACTGATTTCTCAGACTTGTCAATATACAGACAGTCAAAACAAGTAGGATGGATATTTTTTTTTTAAAACTGTTTTATTTGTCATCCCTTATCAGTTTTTATTAAAATGTACCATTTTGGTAGCCATAACATTGTAAAAATTTAGGTTATTTTATGAAAACATCCTGGAGTACATAGAGGAATTGAAAATGTTTTTAATGGAGTTATCACAAGGAACAAAATTTTAATTTTACTGAGGTGTCAAAACACTTAGCAGAGAACTTTATTTTATGAATTTACCCTTTTGATACCAGGCTACATCAAGTGAACCACTATACAAGTACTTTTTTATTCTTAACTGGTAGAGTGCTAACTTTTTTTTGACCATCAAAATTTGTTCACATGTCTTTGCCTTGTTACAATTTGTGGGAGAGTGCCTAAAGGCACTCTCCCATAAACTGTAACAAGGCAACCCTATACAGACTAAATAATTTCACTTCAAAGATAATATGAAGCATATCCACTGAATATGAGGCCTTTACATTACGGTCCCTGCATGTCAGAGTAAAGCCCAAATATGGGCTTCCAGCACTCAACCAGTTAACACTTTCAGGTGGGGGAGGGGAGGGACCCAACAATTTGCCACACATTATTAAGCAGCAAAACAAAATCCTGTGGTGAAGAAATACTGTAATGAGAAAAATGTTGCAGGGATTGTATACAAGGGGAGGATCAAAGAAATTAGGTTGCACTTAAGATTATTTTTGTTGTTGTTTTGTTTAATCTTTACCTATTTATTAAAAATTTCTATATAATGTTCGCTCAAAAAATAGGGCTAATAAACCAATGAAGGGTCATAAGCCCTGTTTTAGAGGCAAAAATGAAAATTTTGCAATAATGTGGGAAGGATAAACATAACACTGATCAAGAAAGGTACAATAACAAGTACATTTGTACAATCAGGAAAAGCACATTCAGTCAATCTTTACGTTTTTATAACTCTAATGCCCAGAAGGTGATTAACAAGCCATCAATTGAAAATAGTATATGTTTTCATTTGAAGTAGAGAGGGATGCATAGAGGGCACAAAATCTAAAAAATGTGCCGAAGCAGAAGTTCCAATTTTGCCTTTCCTTTGCCATAATTGGTAAAAAACTGTCAAAATTGGGGTTCATAGTCACTTTCTCAAAACATGTCTTGTAGATTTTTTTTAAACATTCATCACCATTAGACCTGTCTGCGACACTACAATTGACATACAAGAGATATTGGGCCCAGCATTTGTTAACCCACCACAGGCTGCCAAACATAAAAATTTTGATAAAATGGGCTGTTTTCTGGCACCCACAGCACCCAACAGGCACAAGAGAGATAAACATAACTTCATTTATTGGAAGTAGAATTCACTGAGGATCATTTTTGTAAGTAATAAGGGTATTCAAAAAACCAAGCATAACCTTTTTTGGGCTGGCTTAAGACAGATACCTCTTAAAAGCTTAAAAATTCATGTTTTCTGTGGATTTCTTAGATTTTTTTAAACATTCATCATCGTTAGACCTGTCTGCGACACTACAGCTGCCATACAAGAGATATTGGGCTCAGCGTTTGTTAACCTTCCACAGGCTGCGAAACATAAAAAATTTGATAATATGGGCTGTTTTGGGGCACCCACCACGTACACAAGAAATAAACATAATTTCGATTATTGGAAGTGGAATTCACCAAGGATCATTTTTGTAAGTAATAAGGGTATTCAAAAGTGTTAACTCATTTTGGGTTGGCAATAGACAGATACCCCTTGAATGTTTAAAAATTCATGTTTTCTGCGGATTTCTCTAAACACATCTTGTAGATTTTCAAGAAAAATTGGCCATTTGCATTTTCTTGGTGTCACATTACAAGTTGCATGGATAAAATATTCTGGTAAGCATTTGTTAAACCTCCCCAGGCTGCTAAACGTCACCATCTTTAATAAAATGGGCTGTTTTCAGACACCAACAGCACACAACGGGTGTGTCAATGATAAAGGTAACCGCTTTTATCGGACCCAGAATTTATGGGGGATAAGTTTTTTAAGGGTATTCAAAAACAAAGCCTTAACACTGTTTTGAGAGATTAAATGAGACAACCCTTAAGAACTTAAAATTCACATTTTCTGTGGATTTCTTCAAGTGGTTCTTACAGATTTTCTAGAAAAAATAGACTCTTGTGAAGAATTATTCTGGCAAGTACTCATTAACCCTCCACAAGCTGCCAAGCATAAAAATTTTCAATAAATTTCTCAGTACATCAATAAAGGGGCTTTAGTGATAGAGTTAAAAACAATTCTCAGGCATTCTGGGGGCATGAAAAATCATGGAATTTCGTCTGGAAAAGCCTATGATTCTCCAGAATCATTAAGTCTACTTTATTTATTGATTTTAAGGTCACATATATCTGCACAATGGCTAATCATGACTGCCACCATGAGATAAAGTCAAATTTAGTTAATCTTTTATACCCATGTTACACATTTTAAAGGACATCCACCCCACGCATTGATTACTGGGTCCTATTTTACCAGAAAAACAGAGCCTGTTTACCACAGTAAACAACCACTGCTTCACTTCCCAGTGATCCCACAGTTGATCTGGGTTATTATATTCTGTCAAAATGACTGGACCAGATCAAACAGGATGCCACAGGAATCATGTTGGTCTCTTCAATGAGACAAATTATAACAACCCAGAATGATTGACTGTTGTAATAATTTGTTTATTATATAATACTGGAACATTGAAAATGAAACCTGAAATGTAAACAAAACAGAAATAAGGCCCCACAATGCAGATCTTCTAATTCTTAGGCCATTTTTGAAAAATTGAATGTGGGCGGGTGTTTTTTTGTTTTCTTTTTCTTTTTGTAAATACAGTTGAGCCCACTTAACTGGATATCTCTTAATTGTATATCCCTGTTAACTGAATGTAATTTTCAAACACAAAACCATTTACCATACCTTCAGTACAAATTTCATTTGTTAATTGCATATGGGTTATAGAGTAAACTCCTGTTAATTGTATATAAATTTTTGTAATACGTTGAAAAAATTACTGTGTCACGCACCAAATTCCCCTTATTTATCAACCTTTTTGGCCTCACTATATCCAATACAGGCATTTATTCTAGTATATCTTGTTTGACAGAGCTCTATGAGCTCTGTCAAACAAGATATAATAGAATAAATGCTCAGTTTACCTCCAGAACACAGGAAACTGACCAATTCCCTGTTAATTGTATACTCCTGTTAATTGAATAATTTTCACTGGCAAAACGGATATTCAATTAACAGGATTCTACTGTATTTCTTTGCCATCAAAAGTTCATGTTCTTGGTTTGTTTCATGTTTTAGGTCCCATAATATATAGAATAGCATGGGTGGTGGTGTATTTCATCCTTTGAGTGCAAGAAGGTTTTAAGCATTGCAAAGCCTTTGTTGCACTCAAGGGACAAATTTAACAATTTTATTAACTTGGGTAAAATATCAGACATGAACCATTTAATTTATATTTTTTATAAAGTTTGCATTCGTTATAAAAAGAGAGCATGCCGCTGCCAAAAGGACCATGCAGGAGGGCCTGAGAAACAGATTTTAACTTTTTAGGCCTAATAGAATGTTTGTCAAAAATACTCAGCACAAAGGCATTAAAGTTTTTGTTTTGTGTCAAACTGTTGCCTCCTGTGATGTTGCTGGAATCTCGTTTGAGACAGGAATGGATATGGAAAAGTTGGGATGTAATATTTTATGGTGAGCCAGTGATATTGAGGATCTATTTGCGGTAGTCATGCATTAAATAAAAATAGTTAAAATTAACCCTTTGCCTAATCTGTATCCGTCAGCATAATTTACAAATTGAGCAGTTGAAAGAATTATTTAACTGGTAGAGTGCTAAATTATTTTTGGCCATCAAATCTTGTACACATGTCTTTGCCTTGTTACAATTTGTGGGAGAGTGCCTATGGGCATAGATAATACAAAGCACATCCACTGAATATGAGCCTTCAGCTGTGGTTAGTGCACTTCAGAATAAAGCCCAAATATGGGCTACCAGTACTCTTCCAGTTAAAAAAGAATTCAACAGAACCATATCATGTGACTCCCTCACAGGAATGAGTTCATCAAGCTCATTTCATTGAAGCAGTCACATGATATGGTTTTGCTGGAATTTTTTTTTAAAATTTGAAAACAAGAAACTATAGCAAAGCTATGCAAAAAGAGGGCAATGAAAAAAAATCATAGTTTCCAAATCAGTGAAACTACAAATGCACATTATTGAGTCCAATTTCAACTTGTAAAAATATATGTATCAAATAGAAAGTGGTAACATCAGTAACATGAATAAATTAGAATTAAGTTTAATTGGTAGAGCTGGGATTGCAGTGGTTCAGTGGTTATGGAATTGGATTTCAAAGCAAAAGGTCCACAGTTCGATCCCTGCCAGGGGTAACTGCGTTGTGTCCTTGGGCAAGGCACTTAATCCTGATTGCCCATGTGGTGGCTCGATGGCATTGTGTATTAAGGCATACTGCATGTTGATGCTGCACTTGTCTTCAACCAATGATAACCCTGCTTGTGTGGAGTTAGTATGCTTGGGAGTTGTTTGCCATTCCTGGGTAGTTCTCTCCGAGTACTCCAGCTTCCTCCATCTGTAAAACTGTCCGACATGTGGTCGAAACTGTCATTAAACCGCAATAAATAAATAAATTAGTAGAGCTATGTTATTTTAATTTATCACAGTTAGCTACTACAGTGGAACCCTGTTAATTGAATGTCCATTTTGCCAGTGAAAATTATTCAATTAAGAGGAGTATTCAATTAACAGGGATTTGGTCTTAATCCTGTATTCTGAGATAAACTGAGCATTTATTCTATTATATCTTGTTTGACAGAGCTCATCGAGCTCTGTCAAACAAGATATAACAGATATAATAGATTAAATACCTGTACTTGATCTACTGAGGCCAAATGGGATGATAAATAAGGGGAATTTGGTGATTGTCAGAGTAATTTTTCTGCATATTGCAAGCTTTTTATACAATTAACAGAAGTTTACTCTATGATCCATATGCAATTAACATGTAAAATTTGTATTAAAGGTATGGGAAATGGTTTTGTGTTTGTAAATTATATTCAATTAACAGGGTTATTCGATTAAAAGATATACAATTAAGTGGGATCCACGGTAGTACAATATTTATTTATTTATTGGTTTAAGATCACATATTTCTGCACAATGGCCAAGCATGACCTCGACAGTTTTACGGGTGGAGGAAGCCGGAGTACCTGGAGAGAATCACCCAGCAATGACGAGCAACTGCCAGCTCCCCAACATACTAACTCCACACAAGCAGGGTTAGCATTTGTTGCAGTCCTTCCCATATAGCGGGCGCATATGCGCTTGCGCCCGTAAGCGCTCGCATTTTCCAATGAACAAGCGCTAAAAACTACGCCCGTCAATTTTTGGCTCGAACTGTACAACTGTATTCGCTCGATCTTTGTTCTGAATGAATTGTGTTGTTTTACTCCAAGCTTCTCATTCGACAGACCTTTGATTTTGGAAAACAATGCGTGCATCGTGTTTAGCACTAATAATTTACCCTACGTGTGCTTTTTTTCCAAAGGCAGTGGGTTTTACAGTGTGATTGTTTCGGGGCGATGGTTTTCATTTGTGTTGTTTTTGACCTTGACCGTGTTTTCTCCGAGGTCGGTATTCTATTTGACAATAATCATTCAGTGATGATGTTGCACATCAAGGGAACTAATTTCATTAGCAGCGAGGTCGGTGCTTCTTATAAATCACGATATCGATTGTTAGGTTCCGTTCACACCTGAAATCCTGTCGGATAACCTGTATTTTATCCAAACCGTCCCCCAGGTACCGTCAGAGACGTCTGATACTTCTGCTGACTGATGTCATGAAACAAATTGTCCCCAGACCGAATCGTCCCGAATTAAACTTTATTTCACCCAAACCATCCACCAGGTCTGATACTCCTGCTGGGTTCTGACTGACTGTTAACCCTATCTATTCACGATGATTCACGGGGATATACATTGCCTTGGAAGATTTTCCTGGGGGAACCCCGGAAAATGAGGTAGTGCTTTCTTTACTATGGTAAACAAGTTCTGCTTTACTACCCAGTCACTGATGCTTGGGGTGGAAGTCCTCTAAAATGGGCAACATGGGGATAAACGATTGACTAAACTTGACTTTATGTCCTGTTGTGTCAAGCTTAGCTATTGTGCATAAATAGGTGACATTAAATACCACTAAATAAATACAAATTGTTTTGATGTTGGACAACATGGTTGGCAGGCTCAAGTTGAGCTCGCAAGTGATTTCACAAGCTCATATTATTGCTCTCGCAACATTTTCCATAAGGAAAGCACTGTGGTTGAAAACAGTGCATCATCGATGTGCAGTACGCCTTAGTACACAACGTCACCGTGCCCCCACGTGGGCAATGGGGGTGAAGTTACTAGTACAATAATGAATAATGTTTAAAATTTTGTTCCTGATGTTAAACAGTTCTTACCAATCTTTCTAATAATGTGTATGAATCTTTAGGATGATTATGCTTTGGAGAATGGTACAGATTTGTAGCTCTCTACCAATACATGGAAAGTCTATTTAGAGATGCTACTAGCCCCCACCCTCTTCAACAAACTTCATCCACCACTGCCCAAACCAAGAGCATTTTAATTTTGGATGTTGGGGCGAATAGGGCTTTTTGTAAAAGTTTGTCCAGTTGTTAGCACATTACTAAGATATCATGCGGAATTGTCGTTACACTTTTAGTTTCATTTCTGGCTGAGGTTGAGTTATAGTCCTAAATTTAGAATTTATAAAAGCCTACCAATTAGTTAACCCTTTACCCAACGAATCGGCCGCATCCGCCCACGTAATATGCAAATTCATCAGTTGAAAAAATATTATATTTCAAAAAATTTCAACAAAACTATATCATGTGACCCTTCGTTGGAACGACCTCGTCGAGCTCGTTCCAATGAGGGGTCACATGATGTGGTTTTGTTGAAATTTTTTGAAAAATTAAAAAAATGATATTTAAATAATAAATTTTGATATCGTCTGCGTTAGGTAAAGGGTTAATACATTACTAAGGAAGCATGTTGGTTGCTATAGTGACTACATGAATAGTTTGTAATGTAGAACCTTCAGTTTCTGGACCAAATGTGAAAATGTTTATCAAGTTACATCAAGGTTGCACCATTAGTTAAGTTGTTGCTAAGGAAGCACACCAGTTGCTATGGGGACTACATGGAACATTCGTCACTCTGTTTAATTAGTTTCCCTGTGGAACCCCAGAAAGTAAAGCAGGGTTTCTTTACTGTGGTAAACAAGTTCTATTTTAATGGTAAAATAGGACCCAGTAACCAATACCTGGGGTGGAAGTTCTCTACAATGGGCAACAATAATGTAAAAATTACCGTTTTCGTTATCTGTATCTGTAGGTGCTGTAAATATCCTGTTTCCTACTCTAACTTTGCCAGGCTGGTAGTGAGGACCATCTGTTTTTGTATCTTTGCACAATTTGGCGAGTATCTGTGTTGGCTTCATTGGATCCCTCCAACAATTATACCCAGCACTGAAAAAAAGTTAATACAGTGGAACCTTGTTAACTGATTATCTACTTTGACAGTGAAAAATATTCAGTTAACCCTTTGAATCCTGGTGGTATCTTCCATGCCAATTCTATGGCAGCAATTGGAAGAGTCCATATTCATTATTTGGGGGTAGACCAATTAATACTTTCAATGTGCTGCCTTGACAGGGTTCACACACTTTTCAGCAAATCAAATTCCATGACTTTTCCAAAATCTTTCAAAAAAATTCCATACCCGAGTTAGTTCGCACCCAAACAGACAAGCTTCAGTTTTTAAAAAATTTTGTGCAAATCGCGCGTAATTTTTACACAAAATCAATCCCTTTTAAACCTGGTTACGAATTCCATGACTTTTCCAAAACTTTAACCCTTCCAGTCCATTTTCCAAAACTTTTTAAGGCCCTTGAAAATTTTTTTTCAAAATTCCGTGACTTTTCCAGGATTCCATGACCAGTATGAACCCTGCTAGAGGCTGCACATTGAAAATATTGATTCAGCTACCCCACACATTCACTTAGTAGCCATCCTACTTAAAGAAATTGTGATGTACATGTTCCTGGGCCGGAAAAGTGGCCTCTGGTTTCCAAAGGGTTAACATGAATATACAATTAAAAAGAACTGAGACACTTTCCTTTATTACCCTTTTAAAATTATACAAGCTTCCTGACTGGTCAGTAACCAATGCTTCCAGTATAGTACATTTAACTCCAATGGGGTGTACGAGGTTCAATGGGATGTATGAGAATATCATGTGACAACTAAAAGGGGTGTACAGACATTCTATGGTACACTTCTCAGATTTCCCTTTCACCCATCGCCTCAAACTTTTTCGTCAGTAATAATAAACATTCAAACTCACAAACAAAATGAGAACAATATTGTTTAAGGAGAATATTCTGAAAATTTGAAATAAAACATGTGTACATACCCCCAATGTCTGATTTTACTGTCGAGAAGAGGGATTCTGTTGAGGTGTTTCTACACTACAAATCCGTTGTGGTTTGAAGAAATATGCAATCTATCCCATTATATGAACTGTCTCTTCGGTGAAAGTTATTAAAGTACTTATACAAGTTTGAATATAGTGTCCCCGATTCTCCAAGACACACAACACACCACTGATCGAATAAAACACTTATGAAGTCAACTTGTGTCCCACAATAATAACGACATGTCATTTCCCAACGTCCTTGCATTGAAGGCTCCCAAATGTTTGAGTTCAAAGAAATGGAGATAACTCCAAATAGTTCTTGTTTAATAATAAAGAAAGATAAGCTTCTTTCAGTTTCTCTAATTATAACTTTTATCAAGGTTTTCATCACTGGAATTCCGTTTGGGGATCATTTATGGGATATACAAGTTAAACGACATATAAAGTTTACAATTGAGCGTACATGCGGAAATTGCCAGTTCATACTGGAAAAGTTGCACTACACTGACTCAGGTCGCAGTAAAAACTACTAGTTGCACGCGAGAGCCACGTTTACTGCCCAAGTGTGCGCGACTGGTAATTATACTGGACCTGAGTCAAAGGAGTTTAACACTGTGAAATTTGTTCAATTTAATGTAGTTCTTTCGAGTCTTGACTTATCTGGTAGTGAATGGACTGCAAACACTGCAAAATATGTTCAATTTATTGTAGTTCTTTGCGAGCCTCGACTTGTCTAGAAGTGAATGGTATTACAATATTACAATTCGAATCGGCATCAGAATCGACCGTTTGTGAGCTCAAATAACCAGTAATCGGTCAGCGGCCATTTTTGGTAATCGGTTGAACACTAGAGTGGTACGTACATTTCTGTATATCCTGCTGAAACACTGTGTAACTAATAGTATTCTAGCGATAAGTTGGGCTTTTATTCTCTTATAACTTGTGTGATGGAGCTCATGGAAATACCGGTATAACAGATTAAATAATGCCTATACTGTATGCACTGAAGCCAAATAGGGTCTATAAACATTAGGAATTCATTGGTTTTCAGAGTTATTCTTCAATAGATTGCATATATTTTATTCTATTAACCCTTTACCTAACGTAACGGCCAAAACCGGCCAGCGCTATTCTAAAAAATCGCCAATTAATTTTCATTATTTTTTTCATTTTTTGTCTCAAAAACATAGGTTATGACCCCTCGTTGGAACGAGCTCGTCGAGCTCGTTCCAACGAGGGGTCATAACCTATGTTTTTGAGACAAAAAATGAAAAAAATTAGTTATTCAAGAATTATTTTTGCAAGTGTCGTCTGCTTTTCAGGTTAGGTAAAGGGTTAACAGGAGTTTATTCTATATTCTATATGCAATTAACAGGTCAAAAGGCCAAATTTGTACAGTTGATATGATAAATGGTTAGTGTTTGAACATTATATGCAAAAAACAGAGTTATTCAATTGAGAAATATTCAATTCACTGAAGTTTCAATCACACATATATATATATCTTTGTTTGATTATTGTGGGTTTAATGTCACTTTCACCATCTGTGGCTGTCAACTTTAACAAATTGTTTTTATCTATCTTGCCTGCTTTAACCTTTTACCTAACACAAAAGGCAAGCGACACTTGGAAACAAAATTCTTGAATAACTAATTTTTTTTCATTTATTGCATCAAAAACATAGATTGTGACCCCTCATTGGAACAAGAGGCCCCAGGGGGCCTGAGGGCACTCACCTGACATGGTAGCCTAAATATCAACCCAGAGAATTGATTTCAACAAGTTGCATCTGCTCCTCCTAAGAAAAGCCTCCTACCAAATATCCAAAGATTCTGACCAGTGGATCTAAAAAAAAGATTTTTAAAGAATATTCCTCATATTGAACTAAGTTATAATTCGGGCTCTCACAGGGAGCCCATATATGAACCCAGGGACTTGGCTTTAACAAACTTGAATCTCACCCCCCTAAGGATGCTGCACACCAAATATCAAAACATTCCGACTGCTGGATCTGAAGAAGAAGATTTTTAAAGAAAATTCCTCATTTTGAACTAAGTTACAATTCAAGCTCCCACAATGAGCCCAAATATAGACCTAGGGACATGGCTTGAACAAACTTGAATCTTACCCCCTAAGGATGCTGCATAGAAAATATCAAAAGTATTCATCTGCTGGATTTGAAGAAGATTTTTAAAGAAAATTCCTAATTTTGAACTAAGTTGTCATTCGGGCTCCCATAGCGAGCCCAAATGTGAACCAAGGGACTTGGCTTGAACAAACTTGAATTTCAGCCCCCTAAGGTTGCTGCATGCCAAATATCAAAACATTCTGACTGCTGAATCTGAAGGAGAAGACTTTTAACGAAAAATGCCTCATATTGACTAAGTTATGATTCGGGCTCCCATAGGGAGCCCAAATATGGACCCAGTGACTTGGCTTTAACAAATGTGAATCCCCCCCCCCCCCTTCCACCCCCCCCCCCCCCCTCCCCCCCAAGGATGCTACACACCACATATCAAAACATTCCGACTGCTGGATCAGAAGAAGGTTTTTTAAGAAAATTCCTCATATTCAACTAAGTTACAATTCAAACTCCCACATATGGACCTAGGGACATGGCTTGAACAAACTTGAATCTCACCTCCCTAAGGATGCTGCATACCAAATATCAAAACATTCCGAATGCTGGATCTGAAGAAGAAGATTTTTAAAGAAAAGTTATCATTCGGGCTTCCCAAGTGAGCTCAAATATGGACCTAGGGACATGGCTTGAACAACCTTGAATCTCAACCCCCCCCCCCCCCCCAACCCCTAAGGATGCTGCATACCAAATATCAAAATATTCCGACTGGATCTGTAGAAGATTTTTAAAGAAAATTCCTCATTTTGAACTAAGTTATAATTCACGCTCCCACAGTGAGCCCAAATATGAACCCAGGGACTTGGCTTGAACAAAATTGAATCTCACTCCCTTGGCATGGTGCATACCCAATATTAAAAGATTCTGCCTGCTGGATCTTGAGAAGATTTTCGACGAAATTTGATTGAAATGCACTAAGTTCAAATTTGGGCTCCTATACTGAGCCCAAATATGAACCCAGGGGGCCGATTTGAACAAACTTGAATCAGATCCACCCCACAATGTTGCCTCATATTGAACTAAGTTACAATTCAAGCTCCCGCAGTGAGCCCAAATATGGACCTAGGGACATGGCTTGAACAAACTTGAATCTCGCCTCCCTAAGGATGCTGCATACCAAATATCAAAACATTCCGACTGCTGGATCTGAAGAAGATTTTTAAAGAAAAGTTATCATTCAGGCTCCCCAAGTGAGCTCAAATATGGACCTAGGGACATGGCTTGAACAACCTTGAATCTCACCCCCCCCCTTCCACCCCCTCCCCCCACCCCTAAGGATGCTGCATACCAAATATCAAAATATTCCGACAGGATCTGAAGAAGATTTTTAAAGAAAATTCCTCATTTTGAACTAAGTTATAATTCAGGCTCCCACAGTGAGCCCAAATATGAACCCAGGGACTTGGCTTGAACAAAATTGAATCCCCCCCCCCCCCCCCCTAGCATGGTGCATACCCAATATCAGAAGATTCTGCCTGCTGGATCTTGACAAGATTTTCAAAGAAATTTGACTGAAATGCACTAAGTTCAAATTTGGGCTCCTATACTGAGCCCAAATATGAACCCAGGGGGCCAATTTGAACAAACTTGAATCAGATCCACCCCACAATGTTGCATACCAAATATCAAAAGATTCTGCCTGCTGAATCTGGAGAAGATTTTTTAAGAAATTTGCCTGAAATGCACTAAGTTCGAATTTGGTCTTCTATAGTGAGCCCAAATATGAATCCAGGGGGCCGATTTGAACAAACTTGAATTAGATCCACCCCACAATGTTGTATACCAAATATCAAAAGATTCTGCCTGCTGGATCTTGAGAAGATTTTTAAAGAAATTTGCCTGAAATGCACTAAGTTCTAATTCGAGCTTCTATAGTGTGCCCAAATATGAACCCAGGGGCCGATTTGAACAAACTTGAATCAGATCCACCCCACAATGTTGCATACCAAATACCAAAAGATTCTGCCTGCTGGATCTGGAGAAGAAGATTTTTTAAGAAATTTGCCTCAAATGCACTAAGTTTGAATTCAGGCTTCTATAATGAGCCCAAATATTAATCCAGGGAGCCGATTTGAACAAACTTGAATCAGATCCCCCCCCCCCCCCCACAATGTTGCATTCCAAATATCAAAAGATTCTGCCTGCTGGATCTGGAGAAGAAGATTTTTAAAGAAATTTTCCTGAAATGCACTAAGTTCGAAATCGGGCTCCTATACTGAGCCCAAATATGAACCCAGGGGGCCAATTTGAACAAACTTGAATCAGATCCACCCATAATGTTGCATACCAAATATCAAAAGATTCTGCCTGCTCGATCTGGAGAAGTTTTTTTAATGTTTTTCCCATTGCCTACAGTGTTAAAAAGTGCTGACTCGGCACTTTTTCAAAGTCCCGAAACTGTACCCTATGATAAAACCGATGGCAATTTTTTTTTACCAATCCTTTCTGTTGGTCCCAAGAAAGCTTCACACCAAATAAAAATTCTCACTGCCGTGCAGTTTTGGAGATATGGGCGTTTTAATTTTTTTCTATTTTTAGTTCCTGTGGTTCCCACAGGGCTATGGGAAAAAAAAATTCTGCATAAATTAGGTACTTATGACCCAATAAGCACTCCCGTAAAATTTGGTTCAAATAGGCCTCGCGGTTTGGAAAATAGAAATTTGGGGCAGGGCCAAAATTTCTGCCCCTCCTTTAACATCGTCAAATATAGCCCCTCGAATTTCTCTTGAACAAACTTGAGTCTACACCTCAAAAGGAAGCTGCATACCAAATATCAAGTCTCTGCTATTGCTGGTCCTTGAGAAGAAGATTTTTTAAGAATTGGAGCATTTTTGCCCCATCCCTCTGCTCAATATGAACCGAAACCTAATTTGACAAAAAATCAAAAATGCCCTTATATAACCCTTACTCACATGAAATTTCATTAATATGCAGCCAGTGGTTTGGGAGAAAAAGGCCCAAACACCACCTTCACGACGGACGACAGACGACGGATGAAAAGTGATCAGAATAGCTCACCCTGACTTTCAGTCAGGTGAGCTAACAAGCTCATTGAGCTTGTTCCAATGAGGGGTCATAAGCTATGAATTTGAGATAAAAAATAAAAAAATAATGAAAACTGAATGGTGATTTTTGTGAATAGTGCTGGCAGGTTTTGACTGTTAAGTTGGGTAAAGGGTTGGAGGTCTCATATCTCAGGTGAAGATTACTATTTACTCAAAATGAAGTGACTTCACACAATATCTACAGAACTCTGGTTGTTGACTGATATATCAAGTGTGCAAGGGTCTATCAAAGTCAATTATTTTTTACTCTAGTTCATCTCTGCTAAATGAATTACAACTTCAGGGATTCTTCTGGACTCTTTGGGAAAGGGTCTGGGACCCTTGCAATTGGGAAAATCCGCATCATGAAGGCTCCAATTGGGAACTTTTTCGGGAGAAGAAACACACAAAGAAATGTTACCTTCATACTGAACTGAGAACATTAATACAGAAGCTACTACATGCATATTACATGTAGTAAGTTTTATAACAAACAGTTGTATGAAATAATGTTCGGTCTCTGTAATCTCTATTAAATAAATTGTTCTAACACTTAAATAAAGAAGATATTTTTACATTTTCCTACCCTTCAACAGTCGACATTCTATGGATTTGCTGTTGCGTATCGGCAGCCTAGTTACCTAGAAACAACCGAAAGGTTCTTGGGATGTACCTTGCAAATGTATCTAGAAACTGCACATTGAGGTACCTTCTTTTGTTGCAGTAAAAAGTGATGAAAGTCAAAATTAGGCCTTCAATAGTTAACTCTTTGCATGCCGCTGGGAGATATTCATTGATGTAAGTATAATTTGGGCATATTTAAACATATTTAAACATATCTTTCCCTGTAAATTGAATGGATTTTTTCATCAATGATTTCTTGTTATATTTAGATTAATTTTTCATCAACACTAGTCATGGCTGCTTTACAGCAGCTATGACTAGTTTTTTTTTTTCTTTTTTTTTTTATTTGGGTTTAACGACACATTAACAGCCAGGGTCATATCATGTCGATGACAGTTTTACGGGTGGAGGAAGCCGGAGTACCCGGAGAGAACCACCGAGCAACAACGAGCAGCTGTCAGCTCCCCAACATCGTAACTCTGAACTCTGCACCGCGGCACAGGCAGGGTTAGATTGGTTGGAGACATGTGCACCATCGACGTGCAGTACGCCTTAGTACACAGGCCATCGTGCCCCCATGTAGGCAAGCGGGGTGAAGTGTCTTGCCCAAGGACGCTATGACTAGGTTTGATGAAAAATTATCTTGAAAATACTCAGCAGGTTAAGAGTTAAAGAAGGATTACATTTTTACTTCAAATGAGGAATGAGATTGGGAAAATTTGGGTTTGAATTGGGAAAAATGCCAAAATACCATTGGGAATGGGTCCCAAATTTTGAAACTTGGATACAGAGTCAAAATAGACTTGTTCAATAACATAAATGAATAGGATAAAAAATCTTGGAAAATAAAGAGGAGCAAAATGGTGTAATGATATGTGCAAATTCATATCACGGTTATTCAGCATACAAAATATAATAAATATCCAAGAGAAAGTTTGAGACTAGTTGCGGATAAAAGTTTGAGATGGACTTGCTCAATAATCTAAGTGAAAAAGGGCATTAACTCTTGAAAAAAAGTGTCAATAACACTATAGCTTAACTTGACTGTGTGTAGTGTTTGATGAAACGGATAATGTTCAATGTTTATGAAAGGATTATGAAATGAGACAAGAATTGTGATAACTGAGAATATGTTCATTTCTGTTCTCTACATGCTATTTTTTCAATAATATAAGAATAATTTGAAGCATAGACTGTACTAAAGAAACGAGGCCCTCATAGTTAGCGTATGTCAACCAAAGTTACCAAGTTACAGTAAAATCATTCCAAAACGAGTCATCTGACCAAGTTACAATGAAATCCCTTCATAGATATGACTCATTGACTTTGCTAAAGAAATCTGAATCTAGGTCACTTGCTGGTCCGGCAGTCATGGTTGACCGATCGTGACCAAAATAAGACAGTCTCATCTAGATATCATACCAAGTTATCCAACCAAGTTAAAAAATGAAATACCTGCATACAAAACAACCTGTAGACAGTGTTCGAGTAATCCAGGTCACGTGACAAGGTGGCGGTAATGGCTGACCGATTGTGACCAAAATAGGACAGTCTCATCTTGTCATCATACCGAGTTATCCTTCCAAGTTACAATGAAATCGCTTCATAAATATGAACTGTAGACTGTGCTAAACAAATGTAGGTCATGTGCCATTGCGGCCATCAAGGTTGTCCGATCACAGCCAAAATAGGATGTTCTCATCTAAACATTATACCGAGTCATCCTACCAATTTACAATGAAATCCCTTCATAAATGCAACCTGTAGACTGTGCTAAAGGAATCTAGGTAACGTGCCCTTGCATCCATCACGGTTGACTGAACGCGACCAAAATAAGACATTCGCATCTAGACATAAAACGAAGTCATCCTACCAAGTTACAATGAAATCCATTCACAAATATGACCTGTAAAATGTGCTTAAGATTTTTGGGTTTTTGGGCCTGTGCAGCCGTCATGGTTGACCAATCATGACCAAAAGGGACATTCTTATCTAGACATGACCTCGAACCTGTTTGTCAGATTTCGTGATGATCGGACAAAAATTATGGGGTGTAGCCAGTGTTAAAGAAAATGTGATTAGACTCACAGACCAACAGACTGATAGACTAACAAACTCACCGACTTCCGCAAATGTGATGGCAATAGCTTATCTTGACTTTATCAAGCTATGCTAAAAACAAGGCCTTAGTAGGGTCTCACCTACTTTTAGCATGGGATGTGGGTATGAATTTGGCAAATTTATTTATTTATTTTTTTTGCTTTAAAACAAAGTTTTGAAGAAATTTGAGTGATTTTATGTTCCCCCACCCAACTATTAACAAGAGGCCCCAGGGGGCCTGAGGGCACTCAACTGACATGGTAGCCTAAATATCAACCCAGGGAATTGATTTCAACAAGTTGCATCTGTCCCTCCTAAGAAAAGCTTCTTCCAAATATCCAAAGATTCTGGCCAGTGGATCTAAAAACAAGAGGCCCCAGGGGCTTTAATCGCTCACCGGGCAAAGTGATTCAAACAAAGTGGTTCAAAGAAGTATTTGGGGTCACATTCAGTTAGACATGGTTCATCAACATTACAAAGGAATGAAGTCATGAGATACAAATTTTATGGAACTAGGGACATGGCTTGAACAAACTTGAATCTTTCCCCCCTAAGGATGCTGCATACCAAATATCAAAAGCATTCTTCTGCTGGATCTGAAGAAGATTTTTAAAGAAAATTCCTAACTTTGAACTAAGTTATCATTCGGGCTCCCACAGTGAGCCCAAATATGAACCCAGGGACTTGGCTTGAACAAACTTGAATCTCACCCCCTAAGGATGCTGCATGCCAAATATCAAAACATTCCGACTGCAGAATCTGAAGGAGAAGACTTTTAACGAAAAATGCCTCATATTGACTAAGTTATGATTCGGGCTCCCACAGGGAGCCCAAATATGGACCCAGTGACTTGGCTTTAACAAACGTGAATCTCCCCCCCCCCCCCCCCCCCCCCCCCCCCCCCAAGGATGCTACACACCACATATCAAAACATTCTGACTGCTGGATCTGAAGAACAAGATTTTTAAAGAAAATTCCTCATTTCGAACTAAGTTACATACAATTCAAGCTCCCACAGTGAGCCCAAATATGGACCTAGGGATATCTCTTAAACAAACTTGAATCTCAGCCCCCTAAGGATGCTGCATACCAAATATCAAAACATTCCGACTGCTGGATCTGAAGAAGAAGATTTTTAAAGAAAATTCCTCATTTTGAACAAAGTTATCATTCATGGTTTGAACAAACTTGAATCTCACCCCCCTAAAGATGCTGCATACCAAATATCAAAACATTCTGACTACTGGATCTGAAGAAGAAGATTTTTAAAGAAAATTTCTCATTTTGAATTAAGTTATAATTC
This sequence comes from Pictodentalium vernedei, assembly GCA_031216915.1. Lineage (NCBI taxonomy): Eukaryota > Metazoa > Mollusca > Scaphopoda > Dentaliida > Dentaliidae > Pictodentalium > Pictodentalium vernedei. The sequence continues at coordinate 394,119,570 of CM062293.1, read as the reverse complement.
GGGCTACCACAGTGAGCCCAAATATGAACCTAGGGACTTGGCTTGAACAAACCTGAATCCCCAATATCAAAAGATTCTGCCAGCTGGATCTCGAGAAGAAGATTTTTTTAAAGAAATTTGCCTGAAATGCACTAAGTTCAAATTTGGGCTCCTATACTGAGCCCAAATATGAACCCAGGGGGCCGATTTGAACAAACTTGAATCAGATCCACCCCACAATGTTGCATTCCAAATATCAAAAGATTCTGCCTGCTGGATCTGGAGAAGAAGATTTTTAAAGAAATTTGCCTGAAATGCACTAAGTTTGAATTCGGGCTTCTATACTGAGCCCAAATATGAATCCAGGGGGCCAATTTGAACAAACTTGAATCAGATCCACCCCATAATGCTGTATACCAAATATCAAATGATTCTGCCCACTGGAGAAGATGTTTTAAGAATTTTTCTATAATTCATATGGTGCTCTCAGAGTTATGCCCCATACAGAGCCCCCAAGGGGCGTGGCCATTTCATTTGAACAAACCTGAATTGCCGTATAGTAATGAACATCCACATGAAGTTTCATGAAAATCGGACTAGTGGCAGTGTTTCCGACGACGCCGGACGACAGACGCCGGACGGCAAGTGATAAGTTGAGCTCCCTTTGGTGAGCTAAAAAAAAGGATTCTTAAAGAATATTCCTCATACGGAACTAATTAATAAATATGAACCCAGGGACTTGGCTTGAACAAACTTGAATCTCACCTTCAGTGGGATGCTGTATACCAAATATCAAAAGATTCTGACTGGTGGATGTGAAGAATAAGATTTTTGAAGAATATTCCTCAAATTGAACGAAGTTATAATTCGGGCTCCCACAGGAAGCTCAAATATCAACCCAGGGACTTGGCTTGAACAAACTTGAATCTTACCCCCCTAAGGATGTGGCACACCAAATATCAAAGCATTCCGACTGCTGGATCTGAAGAACAAGATTTGTAAAGAAAATTCCTCATTTTGAACTAAGTTATAATTCGGGCTCCCACAGTGAGCCCAAATATGAACCCAGGGACTTGGCTTGAACAAACTTACATCTCACTCCCTTAAGGATGCTACAAGCCAAATATCAAAACATTCCGACTGATAAATCTGAAGAAGTTGATTTTTAAAGAAAAATTCCTCATATTGAACTAAGTTATAATTCGGGCTCAAACAGGGAGCCCAAATATGAACCCAGGGACCTGGCTTCAACAGACTTGAATCTCACCCCCCTAAGGATGCTGCATACCAAATATCAAAACATTCCAACAGCTGTATCTGAAGAAGAAGATTTCTAAAGAAAAATTCCTCATATTGAACTAAGTTATAATTTGGGCTCCAACTGTGACCCTAAATATGAACCCAGGGACTTGGCTTGAACAAACTTGAATCTCACTCCCATAGAGAGCCCAAATATGGACCCAGGGATTTGCTTTCAATAAACATGTGAAACAATCTTCCAAAGATGTTATATGTGAAATTTGAAAGCTTTTGAAGCAGTGATTTGAGAGAAAAGTAGTCTTAAATGTTTTTCCATTACCAACAGTGTTAAAAAATGCTGACTCAGCACTTTTTCAAAGTCCCCAAAAAGTACCCCATGATAAAATGATAGCAATTTTTTTTAGCATTCCATTCTGTTGGTTCAAAGGAAGCTTCACACCAAATAAGAATTCACAGTGCGTGTAGTTTTGGAGATATGGGCGTTTTAAATTTTTTCTATTTTTAGCTCCTGCAGTTCCTATGGGCAACGGGAAAATTTCTTTTGGCATAAATTAAGTACTTATGACCCAATAAGCCCTCATATCCAATTTGGTTCAAATCAACCTCTCGGTTTAGAAAATATAAATTTGGGGCGGGGCAAAAATTCTTACCCCTCCCATAAAGAAGGCAAACATAGCTCCTTGAACTTCTCTTGAACAAATCTGAGTTTACACCTCAAAAGAAAGCTGCATGCCAAATATCAAGTCTCTGCTACTGCTCGTTCATTAGAAGAAGATTTTTTAAGATTTACGCACACTTTTTGGGTGTGGCCCTAATGAGGGGCGCAACCTGATTTGAACAAAATCAAAATGCGATGTCATAACAAACTATTATCTCAAATTTCAATTAAATTGGTTCAGCGGTTTTGGAAGAGAAGATGCAAACATCATGTTCACAGACGACGGACGGTGAGAGATCACTACAGCTCCCCTGACTGAATGTCAGGCGAGCTAAAAAGTCATAGCTGTTGAAAAAGATGACCAGAAAGCTTACCCATGACACAAAATCCTATTTTAGTAACAGTGACCTTAACCCTAGAGTCATGGTTGTGATATTGGGATATCATCTCGTAATGTTGAATGAACCCATACAAATTCACAGTAATATCTTCAACAGTTAAAAAGTTAAAGCCAATTGGAAAACTTGAACAGAAAACTTAACCTTGAAGGGAAATTCTATTTTTTGTAACAGCAACCTTGACCTTGAACCAAGTGCCATGATTTTGATTGTGACACATCAGATCATGGTGGCGTATATCCCTATAAAGTGTCATGGAAATATCTTCAAATGGATAAAAAGTTATAGCTGATTGAAAAACTTGACCTGAAAAACATAACCTTGACATGAAATTCTATTTTTAGTATAGTGACAGTGACTCAAGCGACATGGTCTTGGTTGATATTTTTCAGCTCGTGGTGGGGTATAACCCTATGATATATCATAGAAATATCTTCAAAAGTTGTAACCTTCAGTACAGTTACCGTGGATTGGTTGTAATCCACGCATGGGCAGTGATGTCCACGCATCCGTTTACCAGGTAATAAAAAAAAAAATCATTATAAGCAAAATTTTAATTAATTAATGAAGCACCAGGTTGTACCCAGTGCTTCTTTAATTAAATTTTTAATGATTATTCCTATTATTAGTGTTCGGAATCTTATATTATTGTGTCCGTGGAAATATTGTCCATCTGTGGAAAGTGACCAGTCTATGGTGGTTTTACTGTACTGTTGATGGCCACAGATCTTCAGGCATCGGCCTTCAGTCATTGAAATTAGTAACACCTAATATCTTGCCTCTGCTAAAGCAGGAGAGACAAAAGTTCCCATTCAAAAAGTATTGATTTTTCTATTTTTTTTCAAAAACATAAGTTTTTGACCCCTAACTGGAAAGAAAGAGCTCAAAATGCACATTCCTATAAGGGTCCTTAAGCTATCTTTTTTAGGCCAATAATGGAATTTTGTAGTAATTCAATAAAGTTTTTGCAAATGAAGTCTTCTATTCATGTAAAGTAAATGGTTAAATTCCATCCTAGCAATTTTTTCAAGAAAACTCAGGTACTATATTTTTTCATCCATCCATCCATGCAAGCAAGAATGATTTACTTGATCTCCTACAGCACTGATAAAGGTATGAACTTTTTGGGGGGATATGACAACCTTCTATCCAAAGATACAAACAAACAGGTTTCCTTTTTAAAAATTTCACTTTCAAACAATAGAGGTCTTGCTGAGAAAGAAAGAAGGGTACAAAGAAAATGGTCACAGAATGAGGGAATGTGATTTAATTATTTACTGAAGGAGAACTGCAGTTTAACCCTTTACCTAACAAATCGCCCATCGCCCGCATCCACTTGCGTAATATGCAAATTCAGCAGGTGAAAAAATATTATTTTTCGAAAAATTTCAACAAAACCATATCATGTGACCCCTCTTTGGAACGAGCCCGTCGAGCTTGTTACAAAGCGGGGTCGCATGATATGGTTTTGTTGAAATATTTTAAAAAAAGTTAAAAAATGATATTTAAAATAATAAATTTTGAAATCGTCTGCGTTGGGTAAAGGGTTAACCCTTTACCCAACGTAACGGCCAAAGCCGGCCAGCGCTATTCTCAAAAATCGCCAATTAATTTTCACAATTTTTTTCATTTTTTGTCTCAAAAACATAGGTTATGACCCCTCGTTGGAACGAGCTCATCGAGCTCGTTCCAACGAGGGGTCATAACCTATGTTTTTGAGACAAAAAATGAAAAAAATTAGTTATTCAAGAATTTTTTTTGCAAGTGTCGTCTGCTTTTCACGTTAGGTAAAGGGTTAAGGTGACTTTCAATATCTACAGATATATCATGAGCATGGTATGTGATGGTGCATCATCATCTTTTCTCCCTTTAGTTATGGACAATTTTATTTTTATCAAATTGCCCTTGAGGCTGTGGAATAGCAAACACTATAAATTTTCAATAACCACATTTCTGTTAGAAAAATAATTATCTTCCCGAGTCTTGTAATGCCATTATGCTTATCACCTCTACACAGGAGATGACTTATGAAAGCTCTAAGCTTGCCATCGAATCCAGTCATTTACTATGTTTATTTACAATATTTCATATGTACACTATTTTTGGAAAGATTATCTAAAGAGTGGTCTAAGGATTAATATTTCACTTTTCAAAATAAAAATATTAACTGGTAGAGTGATGAATTATTTTTATTCATCAAGACAAGAGTAACTGTGTTGTGTTCTTTGGCACTTCATCCCATTTGCCCATGTGGGGGTACGGTGACACTGTTTACTAAGGCATACTGCTTGTCGATGATGCACATGTCTTCAACCAATACTAACCCACCTTGCACAGAGTTAGTCGGTTGGGGAGTCTGACAGTTACTAACCATTTTTAGTGGTTCTCTCCAGGTACTCTGATTTCCTGGACCCATACAACTGTCCTACATGAGGTGACCCTTGAGAGTGTCATTAAACCCCAAAAAATTAATAATTAAAACAATAACTCAACACTGAATGGCTTCAGTTAGGAGCTCAGCATTCAAAGAGTTATAAATTTCCAACAAAGGTTTACACAATTTTCTTCAGGAGAAGGGTAAACATGCAGTGACAAGTTTTGTGGACCTGATTTGTTTGAGTAATTAGTCAAGACTATATTTGGCATGTATCCCAGATGGACTATAATATTTCTGAGAATTACCATTCACTGATCACAAACAACCAACATTTAATAGGTACACAGATTAAGAAATCAAATGGATTTCTCCAGCCAATAACTGATGTCAACAAAGCTACCGATTTCAAATTCACAGCTGTGCAATGGGGATAGAAACTCCTTGCAAGTTCACATGGATGAAAGTAATCCTGTGAGGGTATGGAATAATCCATTAACTCCTTGCATGCTGCTGGCAGATATTCCTGCCTGGGATACAAAATCCCTTGCCACTAAAATAAGTGAAATTTGGGCACATTTAACCAAATTTCTCCCCTGTAAATTGAATTAACTTTTCGACCAATGATTTCTTTTTTCTATATAAATTGAGACAAAATTTTCATCAAACCTAGTCATGGCTGCTCTGAAGCAGCCATGGCTAGGTTTGATGAAAATTTTTTTTGAAAATTCTCAGCGGATTAAGAGTTAACCCCAAAACAATGTTCACAATTAACAAGCTATTAATCGAAAATAGAATATGTTTTCATTTTTGGAATTTGGAAATTTGGAAAAAAAACTTTTCACAAACCATTCCAACGAGGGGTCGGGGGCATGGTGGCTCAGTTGGTAGAGGTGCATGCTGCAAACTGAGAGGTCCTCGGTTCGAATCCCACCTGCAGCAACTGCGTTGTGTCCTTGGGAAAGACACTTCACCCCCATTGCCCACGTGGGGGCACGGTGGTGTTGTGTACTAAGGCGTACTGCACGTCGATGGTGCACCTGTCTTCAACCAATGCTAACCCTGCTTGTGCGGAGTCAGTATGTTGGGGAGCTGACAGTTGCTCGCCATTGCTCGGTGGTTCTCTCCGGGTACTCCGGCTTCCTCCACCCATAAAACTGTCTCGGTCATGATTAGCCCTTGTGCAGAAATATATGACCTTAAACACCAATAAATAAATAAATAATAATAATGAGGGGTCTTCAGCAAAATTTTAAAGCATCTGGAGAATAGTTTTCTTTTAAATTGGGGTTTAACCCTTTACCCAACGAATTGGCTACATCTGCCTGCGTAATATGCAAATTCAGCAAATGAAAAATATTATTTTTCAAAAAATTTCAATGAAACCATACCATGTGACCCCTCTTTGGAATGAGCTCATTGAGCTTGTTCCAATGAGGGATCACATGTGGTTTTGTTGAATTTTTTTTTAAAATTTAAAATGATATTTAAAATCTTAAATTTTGATATCGTCTGCTTTGGGTAAAGGGTTAACAACACTTTTGACTGCCTCGTGTTGGACACTGTTATGGGTGAAGAAAGCTTGAGTATAAAAAGAAAACTACTACGCAGTGGTGAGCAACTGTCAGACTCCTTAATGGACTAACTCCCCACAAATTTTTTTATAACCAATGCACAGGGCTAGTCACACTTTCTGGTTATAACAACTTGGTGACTGCCAGATCACACACTACATGAAAATGTACACTCAATGCACAGACAAGCCAGAAAATAAGCAGACTGTCATCTACAAAATGAGGTCCCCAGAGGGTGAATTTAGTGATGCTACCCTGCATAGCAGGGTAGCATCACTAAATTTACCCCCTGTGAACCTCAATCTGAATCACAGTCTCAAACTAAACAAAAAGAGGAACCCAGAGGATAAATTGGCCCACTGTATGGGATGGCATCATCAAATTCACCCTCTGGGGACCTCATTTTGCACATGTTAGACTGCTTATTTTCTGGCCTGTGCACAGACTTGGTCACATGAGAGAGATGATCATATTTATAACCAGAGAGAAGAGAGTGACTAACCCTGTGCATTCTACCAGAGTCAGTTGGTAAGCCAACATACACTGATTAACAATAAAGTACAGTCGCCGTGGACTGGTTGTAATTCATGCGTGGGCAGTGATGTCCACGCACTGCATTTACCAAGTAATAAAAATCATCAGCAGCAAAATTTTAATTAATGAAGCACCGGGTACAACCTGGTGCTTCATTAATTAAATTTTTGATGATTATTCATATAATTAGTTTTTGGAATCTAATAATATTACATTCGTGGAAATATTGCCCACCCTTGGAAAGTGACCAGTTCACGACGGCCGTAATATAAATATTACACAGGATTAGTTGATAGGTTGTCATATCATACACTACATGAAAATAAATACTGACTGAGGCTGTAAAAACACACAGGGTTAGTTGGTTACATGTTACATACATTGAATGGTTTGGGGAACTAATGGAAATACCTATACTGGATTGTGAAAATTTTTTAATTAAAAGTGAATTCCAAAAATGAAAGCATATTCTATTTTCAATTAATACCTTGTTAATTATCCTAACTCCCTTAACTCCATTCATGCTGCACACAGATATTTGAGTCCGAAAAAGAACTCTTATCATCTGGTAGAAGTATGTTAGTTTAAAATTTACTATTTCAATTATTGTTCTTTAAAAATTTTGAAAAGAGTTCAACAAAACCATATCATGTGACCCCTCACTGCAAATTAGCTCAATGCACTTGTTCCAATAAAGGGTCACATGATGTGGATTTGTTGAAAATTCACAATAAATTAGAGTTGAAACTAGGAGTCCAGGCCTGTCGATTTGAGGCGAACAGCCGTTTGGGTCGTGCGGAGGTTACCTAAAATGAAAAACACGCGAACAAGAAACAGGTCACGCCAAATTATCTCCGGGTCACCCAAAAGTTTTTGCCAAGTTGAATGATGTGGAGTGAATGGTGGAATGATATTGAGCATCACACAATCATCAGCTGCATAGTTGTTTGCATCTGCCTGAAGTGTAGCTGCTCTGTTGGCCAATTATTGGCCAACAGAGCAGCTGTACTTCAAGCTGATACAAACACCCTCCTGATGGTTGGTTGATGCTCAACATAATTTTAAACTGTTTATTAGCTTAAGGTGTAGCACAAGTACAAAATCATGAAATGGCAATAATTCATGTCTCTGCTACAAATAGTGATTTTGGATGCCATACTGTTCTGCAGCATGCTAGCTCATGATAAGGTTAGGCTATTAACTAATCAAACAGAAAGAAAATATTAAGACTACAGTATGTGAAGGGGGGATTACTACTAAATCGTCATAGGATATATTTTTCACTCAGTAATAATTTAATCATTTGCCCCGCCTCTGCGTTCGATTGGTTGAAAGCATAGTGTGAAAGTTGTCAAAATCGTATAAACCAAATCACGTCAAGATTTGGAATGTCACTACACGTACGCACATCCGACCCAACTTTGAAGACTATGGAAGCCCCGCCCACTCAATCCAATTGTCACCGTGAGGGCGTGACGGCAGACTGATAGATGGATAACAAGCTTGTAAACAAAGATCAATGATCGATTTTTCATCGCCTCCAGTCAGCGAGAGTATAATGATAATTTCTCAGGAACAATTGAATTTCATAAAATGCGTCTACCGAAGTGGGAGACGCATAAAAGATCATATACCCAAACATGATTGGGGGAACTTAAAAAAAAATGTTTTTAATGATATTGTTACGTGACTTGCTAAATATCTGTCGTCTGCGATCGAAAATCAAAACAACAAGCAATTTGACAATGATTGACGTGACCTGTTTGTGGCACACTTTCCTGAGTTTGACTGTTGTCTTATGCGAAAATTAAAAGTATTTCGTTCACGTACACATAGTTTTTATATTTTAATATTACAGGCGGATTAAATTATAAGAAATAACTGTTGTTTTCCTTCGGTTTATGCGATACAAACTGAAAATTTTCAGCACAAGCTTAATCATAACTCGCTACGTGAGTTATGAAGCTTGTGCTGAAAATTTTCGGTTTATATCGCATAAACCGAAGGAAAACAACAGTTATTTCTTAAATTATTTATTATTTCTGAGGACAAGATACAAGAAGCACTCGCAAACTTTCAAAGTGTTTCTCATGCTGTCATGAACAATTATAAATACCTTTTGATTGGAGGATATATGGTGCTGTGATTAAGTAGTAATCCACTCTCTTCATTTTGTTTTTGTAGACAAATTTTAATATCTTTTTATCTTTTTATGTCGTTACATATTTTTGTATACCAGTAGAGGTTAGGAATGATGTTAATGATCTCTATTTACCAGAAAAGAATTGTTGGGCACACTGTTTTCTGCAGGAATTGAGTTATGCTAATGAGGCAGTTTGAGCTTGATAGGGACAAAAAGTACACTTACTCAGTGCACTATTACAGTGGAACCCTGTTAATTGAATAGTCAATTTGCCAATGAAAATTATTCAATTAACAGGAGTATTCAGTTAACAGGGATTGTCACTTTTCTGTATTCTAGAGATAAACTTAGCATTTATTCTATTATATCTTGTTTGACAGAGCTCCGTGAGCTCTGTCAATCTAGATATAATAGATTAAATGCCTGTATTGGATGTACTGAGGCCAAAAAGGTCTATAAACAAAGGAAAACTGGGTGGTGTCAGGGTAATTTCTCGACAAGTTACAAGATTTTTTATTCAATTAACAGGAGTTTACTCTATAATCAAAATCCAATTAACAGGTCAAATTTGTACTGGAGGGATAGGAAATGGTTTTGAGTTGTGAAATTATATTCAATTAACAGGGATATACAATTAAGAGATATCCAATTAAGTGGGCTCCACTGTACTTCAAAACAGTGCACAATACAGTGACAGGACCTCTAGTTTCAACTGTATGTCAAACTGATTCAGAATTTTTCAAATTTCCAAGATCTTGAACTCTTCTATCATTAGGCCTCCTGTATATAAGATTTCAAGGAGGTTCCAATTCAGACATTACTTTGATTCCGTTATTGGAATATTCAGTTTTTTTTATTGATTTGCTCAAACAGACAGGAGGCCATTTCATATATAAAGGATATGGAATGAGAGTTTGGGTCAAACGATATTTATGAAACAAGTCTACAAATATTCCATTTTGACGAGCCTCTGGCAAGGCAAAACAGGAAATTAATAGATGAGTTTCATAAATATTCTGTGATCAAAACACGAATGTCATATTCTGTTTATCATATGACACCACAGTTACCAAAAACACATCTTTTAGATAGAAAAGAAGGGCTAAAGAATGGAATTTCACCTTAAATGTCATGCATTTGACTGTGATGTGTCACAGCTGCACACAGTTATACGTCATAACCACATTAATTTGATACAGATCATTTTGGTGATAACCAACCACAAAGCCTCCTTTTGAGATTGACCAATCAAATCAACTGAAGGTGTTATGAAGCACTATTTATTTATTTATTGGTGTTTAAGGTCACATACTTATGCACAATGGCTAATCATGAAAGTGACAGTTTTATGGGTGGAGGAAGCCGGAGTACCCAGAGAAAACCACAATGCCCACCAGAGGTAGCTACATTGTGTCTTTCGGCAAGGCATGTAATCCAGATTGCCCATGCAGGGTCACAGTGTACTGAGGTGTATTGCAGGTTGATGGTGCATTTGTCTTCAACCAATGATAACCATGAATTTATGGAGTTAGTAAAATGGGGAGTCTGACAGGTGCTTTTCAAAAAAGAATTGATATTCATTACTATTGTTAAAGTTATGCCATAAACAAAGTTTGGACAGACATACCTCTGCTAAGCCTGGACAGACAGATGGATGGATGGGTAGATGGATGGAAGTTTGCTATATCGCCCCCTTGTATGGGGATAATTAAATCATTTCAATCTTGTTTGACAGAGCTCAATGAGCTCTGTCAAACAAGATTGTATTGGTTAAATTCCTATTTGCATTATGGGAAAACTTTAAAACTTTGCATTTGATATTCTGACATCATGAGCATGAGCAGAGGGTTAAGTTCACAACTGATTCTAGATTTTACGGTGAACAACAAATAGGAAAGTGTAAGCTCAGTCACTGTTGAGAAAGCAATAAATAGTTTTACTCAGAACGATTAGATTGTAGTAGATTTGTGATGAAATTAACAATGAAATTGGCTGGCCCTCCCTGATTAGAAAATGTCTTTATCTAACATTGATTTGTGGGTAAGATTACTGCCATGAAGAAATCGACTCTGATGCAAAAGGACTGATTAAGTTATCAGACTATTAGTGGTAAAATTATGATTGACAGGCAAGGAGCAACTCAATCCTGTGAGGCATAACAAGGAAAAGCCAGGGTGTGATCAAATTTGTCACAATGGTTTAATTCTGCATTAACCCTTAAAGGCTTGATTACGACTTTGATCACTTTTTACTGTCACATACAGGTGCTACAACATGTTATTGGTGCTTCATGTCACACACTTCTGCACAATGACTAATTGCGACTACAACATGGAGATAAAGTCAAGGTCAGCCAATTGTTTATGCCCATGTTGCCCATTTCAGAAGACTCCCACCCCAGCATTAGTGACCCAGTCCTATTTTACCAGTAAAACGGATATTGCTTACCACATTAAACAAGCTTAACCCTTTACCCAACATAGCAGCCAAAACCGGCCAGCGCTATTCTCAAAAATCGCAAATTAATTTTCATTATATTTTCATTTTTTGTCTCAAAAACATAGGTTATGACCCCTCTTTGGAATGAGCTCGTTCCAATGAGGGGTCATAACCTATGTTTTTGAGACAAAAAATGAAAAAAATTAGTTATTCAATAATTTTTTTGGCAAGTGTCGTCTGCTTTTCATGTTAGGTAAAGGGTTAACTTCACTTCCCAGGATTCCCATGTGGGGGCTACAATATGTTGTCTCTTGGTGAACTTGCAAGTTACACTCCAAGTACTTTGCTGGTTGTTTCTAGGAAAGTCTTGGCTGCCAATATAGGCAGCCAAGACTTGCCTACAAACAACTGGAAAGCCACAGGATGTAGACTGTCAAAGTGTAGCAAAAATTATAAAAATTTCCAGGCCCTTAAGGTTAACCTTTTTACCTATCACACAGGGAATAGTAGACTATCCATTTTTTTCATGTACAAATTGGAGCAAAGTGTACTTCTCTTGAGGTTTTCGGGCACTTTATTTATGTATTGGTGTTTAAGGTCACATATTTGTACACAATGGCTAATGGTGACCGCAACATGGATATACAGTCAAGTTGAGGTAATCATTTACACCTATATTGCCCATTTTAGTTACCAGGTACTACCCAAGTAAACAAGCACTGCTGAACCTCCCAGGGTTCCCATGGGGAATTTTAAGCAATAAATGGCACATTCTATCAATATGTCATAAAGCAACATAATTTTAATTAACATAAAAACGAAAGTACTATGAATAAGCTATAATATTTTTGACAGTGTATAGTGTACTTGGCATAGAAAAACAGTTAATAATCTGAATAGCTCAGAATAGTCTTCATGACACAAGAATCAATGGTCTACATGAGGTTATTTGTCGTGAAAGTTTTTTTTTTTTTACTGGGGACTAATGACACTTTTTGAGTCTTACAGGTGGAGGAAGCCAGAGTACCCAAAGAGAATCACTGAGCAACTGTCAGATTCCCCCACGTACTTACTCTGCACAAGCAGTGTTAGCAATGATTGAAGACAAGTGCACCATCAACGTACCATATGTCTTAAAGGATGGAGGAAGCCAGAGTACCTAGAGAAAACCAACGTGCAGTGGCGAGGAATTGTCTGACTCCCCAATATACTAACTGCAGATGCAGGGTTATCATTGGTTGCAGACAAGTGCACCATCGATGTGCAGTACCCTTAAGTACACAGTGCCATCATGCCCCCATGTAGGTAATCAGGATTAAGTGCCCTGCCCAAGGACACAACGCATTCATCCCTGGTGGGGATCGAACCATGGACCTTTCAGTTTGAAGTCCAATGCCGCAACCACTGAGCCACCACATGTCCTTTGTCATGAACTGACCACCACAATTCTGCTTGTAAGCAGTTCATCATTTTTATAATTTTGCTTCACGGTTAACTGATATTTGTTAGAACAACAACTTGACCTCGGAATATTTGAGATAAAATATAGACACAGACACTGACAGCGATCTTAACCCTTCAACCACATATCATATATTGATCATTTTAATTAAAAAAAAAAAATTCTTCACAAATCTTCAACAAGATCATATCATGTGACCCCTCATTGAAATGAACTTGGCGAGCTCGTTCCAATAAGGGGATCACATCATAAGGCTTTCTTGAAATGTTTTGAAATTTTTTTTTTTCAACAGCTCACTTTGTAAATTCTGTGGGTGGATGAGGCCAATTCGTTAGGAAAAGGGTTAAAGTCAAATAAAGACCACAATATCAAATTAAATTGCTAAAAGATGACAACTTCTGGGGTTAATTCCTGGCTGAAGGTATCCTTTGATACATATGGCCAAAATATGAAATGAATAGGAGTGGAGCCCACTTAATTGGATATCTCTTTACTGAATAACTTGTTAATTGAATATAATTTCCCAACACAAAACCGTTTACCATACCTCCAGTACAAATTTGACCGGTTAATTGAATAAAGGTTATAGAGTAAACTCCTATTAAATGAATAAAAAATCTTATAACCTGTTGAGAAATTACCCTGACTCACCCCAGTTTTCCTTTGTTTATAGACCTATTTGACCTCAGTACATTCAATACAGGCATTTGATCTATTATATCTTGTTTGACAGAGCTCATGAGCTCTGTCAAACAAAATATAATATAATTAATGCTACGTTTATCCCTAGAATACAGGAAAGTGTTAATTGAATACTCCTATTAAATGAATACTTTTCATTGACAAAGTGGCTATTCAATTAAAAGGGTTCCACTGTATAAGCATTTCTAATGAATGATATAAGAACTACCCAATAAATTGTAACTAAACAGATCAAGATTAACTGGTAGGGTGCTAAATTATTTCTATATGTCAAAATTTATTCATTATAATTGTTTTGTTAGAACAGTTTCATTATGAACAGATGTCTAGACAAATTACAAATTTGTAATAACACATTTAGCAACCACTGCATGTGTGATCATTCAATACAGAAAGAGAACACTGTTTGCCCGCACTCAATTAGCATCAAGTTAATGCACATGTCCAGGCCACAATTTCTGATAACAGTAATAAATGATAAATAAATCACCAGCTCAACAAAATAAATTAAGACTAGATTATTTTTAGTGATGATATTTTTGTACAGGGCTACCATGCATTAAACATAAAAAATAAAACAAAGAAAATCATTGTTGAAACACAACTATAAACTTCAGAGGTTATGGTACAATTAGAACAATAAATGGAGATTATGTCATGCACAGCACAAGAACACAATACCATGACATCACGATCTTTATTGATAAAAAAATCAGTTCACAGATGCTGAATGACTGTCAAACAGATGCCATTAAAAACTGTACCCAATCCTGCTCAATCTGTTCAAAATGTGAACAAGTCAAGAAAGGGAGAAATATTGTGAGATAAATTGTTACTGCCAATCTTCCACGATATAAACCAAGCTAGAGTTGTCCCCTTTGATGCATTACTGTGCACAACCATTTTGTTTACATCAATATTTTCAGTTATTCATTGAATGCAAGTCAGGAAAATTGGCATTACTAGGCGTGGCAGAGTGGTTTGAAACAGAGTTGTGTATGATAAGGAATTAATGATGGCAATATGTAATGATTAGGTACATGAAGAGAAGAAAGAAGAGGGCTGTACAGAAAATCCATCGCAAACTAAGATTCAGAGTCGTAAGTGAAGATCCGTCAAAGTAGGAGAAGAGATAGTACAGCTATCCAAATGTCCCCATAGTCCGTTCCTATGTGGAGGCACATGATTTGGTTTTGTTGAAATTTTTTTAAACATTTGAAAAAGAAATAACTAAAATAACAAATTTTGAAATCATGTACTTTGAGTAAGGGGTTCTTTTTTGTTGAAACAACTTTTATGTACCAGCATGGCTGTCATCAATGCTGTCATTACAAAGCCAGGGACTGGTTTTGTTAACAAGGAGGGGATCCTGAAACTGAAATCAGAAAAGTTGGTAGGTGGACTTATTTTCAATTATGGTTCAGCACAGTACAGACACAGCAAAAAAGATATTTTTACTGACACACAAAGTTGGCAGAAATGCAGGAAGCAACACCAGTCTATGATGATGGTACTCCTAAATTGACACACACAAGATCACCAATCACAGATAATTACCAAAGATCCTTTTAATAGGGTGCATGAAAATCCATGCAGATTTATGCTATAGTGCTCACAAACATGCCTTGTTGATTAACATGTATCCTCATTATAGCATTTATTAACATGTTCTCAGGACATTTTCCTCTATTATGACTGGTGTGATACTGCACTGAGATGTCTTACATGTAACGTGTATACACCATTTTGCCACAATTGCTTAATAAACACTACATATTAATGTAACTATATAGCAGGTATATGCTAGTTTGAAATCCAGTAGGGACACCAATACAACAAGTTGTGTCTAAGCATGCTAGGTGGTTGTGAATATTAGGTACAAGTGCATACTTTCTATGTGTTGTATGTTTTGTGGGTAAATCATTTGATGGAGTGTTTTCAGAGAAAAGCAATCACTTCTCATCAGAAAGTGACAGTGAAACTGAATCACCAACTATTACCTTCAATACACTGGCCACTGCTTAATATTAACCATTAGCGCTTTCATGTTTATGGGTGTTTAAGATCACTTTCAACAATTATGGCCATATTTATTTTTTGGTGTTTAACCCTTTACCTAACCTGAAAAGCAGACAACACTTGCAAAAATAATTCTTGAATAACTAATTTTTTTCATTTTTTGTCTCAAAAACCTAGGTTATGACCCCTCGTTGGAACGAGCTCGACGAGCTCGTTCCAATGAGGGGTCATAACCTATGTTTTTGAGACAAAAAATGAAAAAAATAATGAAAATTAATTGGCGATTTTTGAGAATAGCGCTGGCCGGTTTTGGCTGTTACGTTAGGTAAAGGGTTAACCCTTTAGGGCCTAATTCCGACTTTGATCACATTTTTGGCAACAGAACAGGTGCCCCTAAATGCAGTCTTTGGGTTAACCCACAAGTTACATTCTAAGCACCTTGGTAGTTGTTTTTAGGCAAGTCTTGGCTGCCTTTTAGGCAGCCAAGACTTGCCAAAGAACAGCAGCAAAGTCACAGGATGTAGACTGTCAAAGTTGAGCAAAAATATGTAAAAATTTCTAGGCCCTTAAGGGATAAGGTCACTTTCAGCATCTATGGCTACATCATCTCTGCAACACAAGTATGACGTCAAGTGTAGCAAATTGTTTATATTATAATTTGTTTTGCCTCAAAAACATAGTGTATGACCCTTCATTGTAAAAAATAATAAAACAAAAAATAATTTTTTTAAAAATTCTTATATAGCTTTTGAAGACCAAAAACCATCTTCCATACTTTTTGTTCTTATTTGACCAACTGGGATCACAGTGTCCCAGTGGTTAGGGCATTGGACTTCAAACGTAAAGGTTCATGTTTTAATCCCGATCAGCGGTAACAGCATTGTGTCCTTGAGCAAGGAATTTAATCCTGATTGACCACATGGTGGTGCATGGTGCATAAGCAATGCCAAACCTGCTGGTGCAGAGTTAGTACACTGGGTAGTCTGACAGTTGCTTGCCATTACTCAGTGGTTCTCTTCAGGTATTCCAGCCTCCTCAACCTGAAAACTGTTCAACACGAGGTGATCCTGGCTGTCAAGTGTCATCAACCCTCAATAAAATAAACGAATAAAATTAAATTTGACCAATTATATGCATAAAAATTAATGTGAATCCACCACATCAGCAGTATACTCTGCTGTTAACTGAAAAGAAATAAAATCCATTGGGCCTACAGAGTAGATCTTCTGTTTCTCAGGCCAATTTTAGTAAAATTCCATGTGGGCCGGTGGTTTTTTATTTTATTTTTGTAGTTATTTCTTTACCATCAAAAGTTCATGTTCTTGGTTTGTTTTATGTTTTAGACTTCATAATCTACAGAATAGCAGGGGTGGTGTAGTATTTCATCCCTTCAGTGCAAGATGGCTTTGCAATGCTAAAGCACTGCAAAGCCTTGTTGCACTCAAGAGACAAATTTACCAATCTTATTATCATATGTAAAATATAAGACATAAACCTTTTCATTATTATTTTTTTAAGTTTGCATTGGTTATAAAAAGTGAGGATGTGGCCAACAAAGGGACCATGCAGGAGGGCCTGAGAAACAGATTTTTAACTTTTTAGGCCTTAGAAACTAATACAGATGCTCACAAAATTATTATACTTTACAACCTCTTTTAACTCTATTTTCATAATATTGGCATTCAACTCCATGCTTCTCTCCTGCCCATGACAGCAAAGCTTGTTCCAATTTAGGAACTTCTAACAAAATTCTTCCACGTAAAGTGAATCAACTTTTTGACCAATGATTACTTGAGTTACAAAATCATGATTTTTTCATGAAATCTAATCATGGATGCATGAAAATATTTTTTAAATTGTCAGTGGGTTAAGAGGTTTAACTTCACATCTTGTTTAACCCTTTACCCAACGCAGACGATATCAAAATTTGTTATTTTAAATATCATTTTTTTAAATTTTTCAAAAAATTTCAACAAAACCATATTATGTGACCAATCGTTGGAACGAGCTCTCGACGAGCTCGTTCCAACGAGGGGTCACATGATATGGTTTTGTTGAAAGTTTTTGAAAAATATTTTTTCAACTGCTGAATTTGCATATTATGCAGGTGGTTGCGGCCAATTCGTTGGGTAAAGAGTTAATAGAGCTCTTTGAGCACTGTCAAATGGAATGCAATGGATGAAAAACTCAATTCATCACTAGAGTATAGATCTAGTACAGCCACCATGGACTGGTCGTAATCAACGTTTGGGCAGTGATTTCCACACATGCATTTAACCAGGTAATAAAATTCATCATTAGGAAATTTTAATTAATGAAACATGATGATAATTCCTATAATAAGTGCTTGGAATCTAAAGTTACGTCTGTGGAAATATTGCCCTCCCATGGACAGTGAAAAATCCATAGCAGTTGTACTGTAATGTCTAATTAAGTGGATACCACTGTTAAAAGCAACTTTTTCTTGTACAAAAAGGCTTTCTAACCAACAAGATTCCTTTGTGAGGATCAAAATTTGTTGCAAACTTAATAAAAGAACATTTTTATGCCACTATCCATTAGCCCTTACATAAATGCTTGGAAAGCACTGAGTGAGCATTTTAAGAAATAAGAACCTGCTTGAAAGTATCAATATAAATAAGCCTGAACCATTTCTCATACAGGCATGACATTGTTATTCATCCAAGAATTAAAGAAAATCATCTTTCAACAAAAAAAAATATAAATATTTTGAAAGCAGGAAAAATATTTATCTGTACCTTTATTGAAAATAAAGGATCTCTGAAGAGTCACAATTTCATATGAAATTTCTGTACTGAGTTCAATAAAAGTGATCTGAGCCGAGGTTTACTGATGCTCAGATAGATATTAGTGAATGAGGTTCAGAAATATCATGTCAAATCGTGACAAATTTGGTATTCTTTTTATCACATAATGTCTTATTTAACTTTTTTCCTAACATAATGACTAAAACTGATCAGCGCTGTTTACAAAAATCTCCAAGAAAATTGTATCATTTTAAAAAAAAATTTCCTCAAAAACCTAGCTTACGTATGGCCCCCCCAATGGAACAAGTTCATCAAGCTCAACCCAATGAGTGGCCATAAGCCCATTGAGGGGTCATAAGTCATGTTTTCAAGACAAAAAATTAAAATACTTAGTTATTCAGGAAATACATTCTGCAAATGTCATCTGCTGTTTGTATTTGGTAGACAATTAATGAAAAATAAGAGAAGATTAATTCAATTCTCCTTCCGAAACAACGTTACAACATCGATTTCTGACATCATCACTGTATTAGACATGTTGTAAATGATATTTTCTGTAATGAGGTATTTGGTGATTATGTGATAAATAAAATTTCAACATCTCAGTCCAAAAAAAGTTAAATCAGCTGATAAGCTGTACATCTCCAATCATATGGGTCACCTGCAGCGTGTTGTTCAAAGCTTAGATCAGCAGTTGAAATTTAAAGGCAACCAAGTATATATGACAATTATTGTACAGTGGGGTCCACTTAACTGTATATCTCTTAACAAGTAGAGTGCTAAATTACTTTTGGTCCTCAAACTTTGTTCACATGTCTTTGCTTTGTTATAATTTACGGGAGCGTGCCAATAGGCACTCTCCCCTAAATTATAACAAGGCAAAGCCTTACAGACTAAATAATTTCACTTTTAAAGACAATATGATACATATCCACAAAATATGAAGCCTTCAAGTCATGGTACCTGCACTTCTGAACAAAGCCCAAATATGGGCTTCCAGCACTTTACCAGTTAATTGAATAACCCTGATAACTGATTATAATTTCCAAACACCAAACCATTTACCATACTTTCAATACAAATTTGACCTCTTAATTGAATCTGGGTTACAGAGCGAACTCCTGTTGAATGAAAAAAATCACGTAATGTGTTGAGAAATTATTCTGACAATCACCAAATACCCAATGTTTAGAGATCTATTTTACATGAGTGCATCTATTTATTTATTGGTGTTTATAGCTACATATTTCTGCACAATGGCTAATCGTGACCACAACATGGAGATAAAGTCAAGTTCGGTCAATCATTTATACCCATGTTGCCCATTTTAGAGGACTTCCACCCCAAGCATGGTGACTGGGTCCTTTTTTTCAGTAAAACAGAGCTTGTTTACCACAGTAGAAAATCAATGTTTCACTTCTCAGGTTTCCACAGAGGCATCTAATATGGACATTTATTCTATTATATCTAGTTTAACAGAGTTCCATGAGCTCTGTCATACAAGATATAGTAGAATAAATGCTCAATTTATCTCTAAAATACAGGAAAGTGACCAAATCCCTGTTAATTGAATACTCCTGTTAATTAAATAATTCTCACTGGCAAAGTGGCTATTCAATTAACCCAACGAATCGCCCGCATCCGCCTGCGTAATATGCAAATTCACGAGCTGAAAAAATATTATATTTCGAAAAATTTCAACAAAACCATATCATGTGACCCCTCTTTGGAACGAGCTTGTCGTGCTCATTCCAAAGAGGGGTCACATGATATGGTTTTGTTGAAATTTTTTGAAAAAATTTATAAAAAGATATTTAAAATAATAAATTTTGAAATCATCTGCATTGAGTAAAGGGTTAACAGGGTTCCTCTGTACATTCTGAAGTGTGAAATACAACAAACCTCTCCTCAAAGATTGACAATGCTGGAAGAGATTTTTTAAAAATGTTTGAAATTAAAAAAATCTTCCAAATGGTATGGGATAATGTAACTGCACGAAAAAACATCTCTTTTGGAAATTTGTGGATAAAGAGTAAAAAGAGAAAAAAAATGCCATGTTAATCACAAGAGAGACGGTGGTAAATGTTTTGAAGTTAATCACATCGAAAAGCTGTCTGGAGAAATGTTCGATATTTGACTCCGATAAGCTGAAGAATGCGAGTTATAAATGTTGACTTTGACTAATCAAATAACAAGGCAATAATATCTATAGAGTTACATCATTAGCAATATTTCGACAATTGTCATATTAAAGTGTCAAGTCAAAAAATAACCAGTGATAATTGAAAACACATTGTGTGTTAACATAGGAAGGTAATTTCTGTATTCACAATTAACAATCGCCTTGAAATTATGATGGAATGTAGAATAAAAAATATTTCTCTAAACAGTGACAGGTTCTCTGATAATAGACTGTTTTTGTTAACAACCAGTAAGAAATTGTTTCTATATGAGAGAATATTTTCATCTGTTTCCAGTCAGATAGCCAAGAAAACCCTTTTACTTTGAGAAGCAGCTCAACAAACTTACTTAACTCTTAACCCACCAAGTATTTTTAAAATAATTTTCACAAAATCGAGTCATGGCTGCTATGAAGCAGCCATGACTAGATTTGATGAAAAATCATAAAAGTTTTTACTCAAGAAATCACTGGAGTTACAATGCACTGCTTTCCAGTAAAAAACGCCCCTAGTGGTTTGCACCCCAACATTTAATGGAGGATAAAAGTTCCCTGATTTATCCAGTTGGTAGAAAATGAACTGAGCTTGTAAGTGAGAATAAAATGTTAAAATGCCTTTTTTGAAAAAAATTATAAGTGATAACTGTCTTCTGAAAAGTGAGAGAGAACATAAAACTTGCGAACGGCCGGGGGGGTGGGGTAAAAGTATGTCTATTTTATTGAGTGCAAAACTGGACAGTAGTTTTGGAATCACCAAATTTAAAGGCAAAAGTCACATAGCGACCTGTATTTTTTTCAAGAGGTGATAAACTAATTGAATATAGTGTTGTTTTTGCACAAATCTGCACAACGAGGGAGAAAGATTTGTACTGTAGTCAATGTAAAACTAGAGGTACTGTGAGCAAGCTAACAAAGTGATACCCCCCGAATGTATAAGTTAGATTATCTCCCCTTGGAAATGTCAGAACGGAATTATATTACTTCATGCACATCTTCATATGGAGTTTTTCCATTGTGTAAAGTTTCATGAAAATTCTTCAAACGGTTTAGGAGGAGTTGCGCTTATAAGGATGGACAGACGGACGGATGGACAGGGTGATTCCTATATACCCCCCAAACTTTGTTTGCGGGGGGTATAATAAAAAACTCAGTGTATTGTATCTGGGCAAAAGGTCAAAACAATTCGCATGGGAAAATTTGGTTAAATGCACTCAAATTTTACTTATTTTAGTGGCAAAAGATGTCCAGTCCTGGGTATGAATATTCACCAGCAGCATGCAAGGAGTTACCCACTGAGAAATGTTTAGCAGTATATTTAGCAGTATATTTAGCAGTATATTAACTCAGGAATTAATCTTATTAACAGTGAGAGTCCATGGACCTGCCAAGCTGAAAGTTTGAGGTTCCAAATAAAAAATGTGACTCCTTGTAGCTACAGACATATACGGTCTCACAAATATATATTAGTATATTTATTTATGTAATTTATATATTTATTTAATGGTGTTTAAGGTCACTTATTTTTGCACAATGGCTAATCATGACCACAACATAAGTATCAACTCAAGACCAGGGGTGAGAGTTAATAAGCCATGTTGCCCATTTTAGAGAGGGTTTGCACCTCCCAAGCATTGGTGACTGGGTCCTATTTTACCAATAAAACAGTGCCTGTTTAATTAGTACATGTATATTACATGAAAAACGTTCATGTATGTATGAGGTACAGGCTTGAATTGAGTCTTCAAGTAACTACACATGAACCACAGTAAACCGAGTTGGGTATTTCCCAAACCAATATGCTATTTATAAAGTGAAAGCTCTGAACAATGAAAGATACCGGCAAATAAATTTTATTCGGATGAACAGGGAATAAATTAAAAGATAAATAATACAATTGAACCCTTTAATTTAGCAGCCACATTGTCAGCAAAAAACATTCAATTAACAGGAGCACCCAATTAACAAGAAGTTGGTAAGGCCTCACAAAGTAGATCTTCTGTTTCTTGGGCCATTTTTCGTAAAATTACATGTGGGTAGGCATTTTTTTTATTTTATTTTTTATTTTTGTAATTATTTCTCTGCCATCAAAAGTTCATTTTCTTGATTTGTTTTATGATTTAGGCTTCATAATCTACAGAATAGCATGGGTGGTGGTGTATTTCATCCCTTGAGTGCAAGAAGGCTTTGACAAATGTATCTATTTTATTAACTTCGGTAATATATTAGATATAAGCCATTTAATTTTTATTTTTTAAAGTTTGCATTGGTTATAAAAAGAGAGCACGGGGCAGCCAAAAGGATCATGTGGGAGGGGGGGTCTCTGAAGAACAGATTTTTCACTTTTTTAGACTTAATTTTCCTTCATTTTCGTGATAATTGTGTATCCTATAATATTTCACTGCGCTCAACAAGTAATAGCTACTCACCTGTTCTTCACTATGCTTATATACAGGTGAGGGGTGGTTTACTCACAGTCAGTTTACTTATGGAAGTGCCAGCCTTTAACTCTTAACCCACTGAGTATTTTCAAAATATTTTTCATCAAATCCAGTGATGGCTGCTAAGAAGCACCCATGACTAGATTTGATGAAACATTCATCTAAATTTAACTCCAGGAATCATTGATGAAAAACTCCATGCAATTTACAGAGATAAAATTTGATTAAACCTTTAGCCAATGCAGACGATATCAAAATTTATTATTTTAAATATCATTTTTTCAAATTTTTCAAAAAAATTCAACAAAACCATATCATGTGACCCCTCGTTGGAATGAGCTCATTCCAACGAGGGGTCACATGATATGGTTTTGTTGAAATATTTTGAAAAATAATATTTTTTCAACGGCTGAATTTGCATATTAGGTGGGCAGATGCAGCCGATTCGATGGGTAAAGGATTAAATGTGCCCAAATTATACTTATTTCAGTGGAAAGAGAGATCTTGTCCTGGGTAGGAAGATCCACCAGCATCATGGAGTTAAAATGACCCTCTTATTTTACAAGTGGACACCAAGAAAGGTTAAAACAGTACATTAATAAATGGCAACTAAACAAGTGCAAGGTGAGCAAGCCCCTGCAACCCAATTTGAATAAGGGTAATAACTCGTGCAGGGCTTGCATTTTAGAATCGTGACCAGGCTGATCAATAGGCCTGGTGAAGTGGTCGACCAGGCTGATTTTTCTTCACTTGGGCTGATTTGTTTTTTTACACCTGCATGTGCATATTATATTGATATTTCATGTATATTGTGTTATTTGATGATTTGTTATGAATTAATATTAATAATTCCAACCTAATTGTCTTTTATTAAGTTGCTTTGGGCTATTTAATCAGGCAATATTAATACCATGCTGATCTGTGTCGTGCGACTTGGCACATATTCGTGATTTAGAACGCCCCCCCCCCCTCCCCCCACCTTTCTGCATATTGAAAACAAGGTGCCCTATCCGTGTTTTGGCCTACTCCCTCAGTTTCGAAGACTTTAAAAGTCGGTGGTGCGCAGGTGAATTTAAAGCGAAATTAAGTGAGTAGAAATGTGTTGTCATTACCTGGAGGGCAATGAAGATTTCCTTTTTCATCTAACGTTCAAGAAATGGATTGTTGCCTGTCTTGATATTTTAAAATGGGGTAAGTCATTTTATTTTATTAAATTAAAATCCATTCCGAAGCAAAAACGGTGTTGTTTTTATTTTCACGAATTCACTTTGCTGAAGATCAACAAACTTGACATCATGCACTCTCACTTGTCAATTATTCCCCCAAAACGCCCATAATATAAATCACTCATGAATAATTAATCATGAACCAGTATGTGTTCAGTGTATATTTTTCCAAATCAACTGTAATTGCTTTGTTTTGTAACAGGTTATTTTCGAAGACAGCATGGAGGGAGGAGAGGAGGGAATCCACATAAGATGCAGAAATTACACATTGTAGTAGACATTTCAGAATAAATGCTCAATCAATCAGAGGTTATGTTTATTCTCTTTATAATAATAGATGTACGTGATTGTGTTGACAACACAGTCATACACAAAATAATTTTTTTTAAAGTCTGCCGATGATATTTATATGGCCCACCATATGTATAAAACTTGTGCCAGGCAATCAAACAGTAATTGCAATCGAATGTGGTAATAAATAAGGGATTCGAAGTCGTTATACATTATAAGGTTTATAAGGTCAGTATCTGCCCGTTTGTGCATTTTTTTTGCCATAGCCACCCCCTCACATTTTCTACGCTCATCTGCAATCAACTTTTTGTACTTCCCTGTTGACAGTAGATGAATAAACCCGGAATCGCCCGATCGATTCGTCCCTTTGCCAGAAGTTATTTTGTTTTACGAAATCACTTGTCCCTTAATTCGCTGAGATTGGGAAAACAATAGATTGATGACAGGGCCGATGAATCAGCCTCGTTAAGATTATTTTTGCGGCCGATAACCAGGCTGGGGGCATTCGCCCTGGGCAAAATGCAAGCCCTGCTCTTGAAGAAATACTTGAACACCACTAGTTTGCAATCCCCTTTGTGGCAATACCACCAAAAAAGCTGTATATTAAATTTATGAAAATAAATCTTGGAACAGTTTCTTTGACATGTGATAACAAGAAACGGTAATTTGATGACATTAAATCCTAAGACCAACAAGGGCAATAACTCTTGAAGAAATACTTTAACATAGCTGGTTCACAATCCCATTAAGGATATTATTACCAAAAAGCTATATATATATTAAATTCTGAAAAAAAAATATTTTATGGTTTTCTTTGAAATGTGATGACAGGAAATGTTAATGTGATGACATTAAAGTCTAATTCCAACAAGGGAAATAACTCTCAAATAAAGATCTAACATAACGGTTTTGCAATCCCATTCATGAATTTGTCACCAAAAGTTATAAATCAATGTGGCAGGGGATAATAAATCGGAGACAGGCCCCACAAAGTAGATCTTCTGTTTCTCAGGCCATTTTTTTGTAAAATTACATGTGGGAGGGTGGTTTATTATTCATTTTTTATTTTTTGTAATTATTTCTTTGCCATCAAAAGTTCATGTTCTTGATTTGTTTTATGTTTTAGGCCACATAATCTACAGAATAGCATGGTTGGTTGCGTATTTCATCTCTTGAGTGCAAGAAGGCTTTGCAGTGCTTTAGCATTGCAAAGCCTTGTTGCACTGAAGGGACCTATTTATCAGTTTTATTGACTTGGGTAAAATATCAGACAAAAAGCATTTAATTTTTACTTTTTTAAGTTTGCACTGGTCGACAGCCAAAAGGACCATGTGGGAGGACATGAGAAACAATTTTTTTTTACTTTTTTAGGCCTTATACACCAAATTATATTTTTAAACTCATGCCCCAAATTAATAGGCTTCTAATCATTTCAACTTCAATGGACACTAGTTGAATAAACAAACCCAAAAGGGAGATTTCATAAGTTATTCTGACAACTTACTGTTGACATATTATAATCAACCAAGACTTTACTAAATCACAGCTTACAATCTTCAATGGAACAATATTCTTATTTGTAATGATGATAGGTCATCATAGACTTTTGTGGTTTTGAAGAAAAAAATTTAACTCCCTTCACTCTGATGTCAAACTAAGCAAATTTCAAGTAGCCATTTTTCCCATAATGCAACTGGGAATTTAACCAATTCAATCTTGTTTGACAGAGCTCAATGAGCTCTGTCAAAAAAGATTGAATTGGTTAAATTTCTAGTTGCATTATGGGAAAAATTTGCACCTTGAACTTTAAGATATTTCGACACCAGTGTGCAGGGGGTTAAATCAGGCCCCACAAAGCAAATATTCTGTTTATCAGACCATTTTTGTAAAATTGCATTTTTTTATTTTTTATTTTTGTAATTATTTCTTTGCCATCAAAAGTTCATTTTTTTGGTTTGTTTTATGTTTTAGGCCTCATAATCTACAGAATAGCTAAAGAATAGGTAGGTGGTGGTGTATTTTGTCCTTTCAGTGTCCTTGCCATGCTAAAGTATTGAAAAACCTTGTTGCATCAAGGGACAAATTTATCAATTTTATTAAGTTGGGTCAAATATCAGACATAAACCAATAATTTTTATTTTTTTAAGTTTGCATTGGTTATAAAAGGAGAAAGGAGAGTGGCAGCCAAAAGGACCATGTGGGAGGGCCTGAGAAACAGATTTTTAACATTTTAGGCCTTATTAAAAGCAGTGGTTGAAAAGTAAACAGGGAAATGTACAAATTGTTTTGGAGAAAATATTGGCAGCATTATATCAAGCTTCTGGTGGGTGGAGGGTCAAAGCAATTTTTTTTAAATACAATGTCCATGACAGTTATGTCTGACATTCTATTTAATAAGTTAACCCTCTACATACTGACACTAAAACACTCAAATTTCAATCTGCAAATACTTCCCATAATGCAACTACAAACTTAACCACTCAACTCACTGAGCTCTGTGAAACAAGATTGTTTTGGTTAAATTCCTATTTGCTGTACGGGAAAAATTTGCAGCTGAAATTTTGATTTTTTTGACACCAGTGGGTAATAATAATAATAAGAGCACTTTTTTTGAAATTCTCAGTTCTGCATTTCATAAATTGTAAAACCCCCGCAACATGTCTTTTTCATTTTCTCAACTTGATACCAGTAACAATCTCTTGCAGAAACAAAATTTTTTTTGAACATCACCTGTGGCAGATGTTTCAAAGGAAACAAATTCCAAGTCCATAAAGGGCAATAACCCTGACAATACTTCAAATTTATTTATTTATTGGGGTTTAATGGCATTTTTGCCAGCCAGGGTCACCTCGTGTCAGACAATTGTATGGGTGGAGGAAGCTGGAGCACCAGGAGACAACCACCGAGCAAATCAGTGCAAGCAGGGTTAGCATGGATTGAAGACAAGTGCACCAATGACATGTCGTATGCCATAGTACTCAGTACCACCACACCCCCACATGGACAAATGGGATGTAGTACCTTGCCCAAGGACACAATGCACTTACACTTGGTGTGGATTGAACTGTTGACCTTTCAGTTTGAAGTTCAATGCCGTAACTATTGAAACACCACACTCCCAATACATCAAATAACATCTGCATTAAACATGGGGTTCGACATCAATAAGATACACTTGCATACCAATTATGATGTAATTCCAACACATGTTTTAAAAGTTATTGAGTTTGATGGTAAAAATTAAATAAATTCAAAGTCCATAAAGGGCAATAACTCTGACAAAAATATTGTGAATAACACCTGCATGGCTCCTGGTACTAGACAACAATTATATACACTTACATATGGAATAGGATGCCCTTCCACTAAGTATTTTAATAGTTATTGAGTTTAAAAACTCAGTCACAAATCAACAAATTGTCCATCACTGCCACATATAGAGCTGCTTGTTGTAGGTGAAATATCTACATAAATAAGGCCCCACAAAGTACATCTTTTGTTTCTCAGGCCTTTTTTATAAAACTGCATGTGGGTGGGTTGTTTTTTATTTTATTTTTTATTTTTGTAATTATTTCTTTGCCATCTGAAGTTCATGCTCTTGGTTTAATTTATGTTTTTGGATCATAATCTACAGAATAGCATGGGGAGTGGTATATTTCATCCCTTGAGTGCAAGAAGGCTTTTCAATGCGAAAGCATTGCAAAGGCCTTATTGCACCTCAAGGGACAAATTTATCAATTTTATTAACTTGGGTAAAATATCAGACATAAACCATTTAATTTCTATTTTTTAAAGTTTGCACTTGATTATAAAAGGAGTGCATGTGGCTGCCAAAAGGACCAATGCAGTGGGGTCTGAGAAACAGCCTTTTAACTTTTTTAGGCCTAATATTGCTAAAATAATGGGTTTTCAAGAGGTCAGAACCAAACAAGAAAGAGACATGACAAAGTTAATCACTTAATCATGTATGTGCTGGGGAATTTTTTTTACAGGATTTGATTTCCAGAATCCATTTTACCAATAGAACAAAAACTGGCTACAACTCAACAAACACTATAGAACTTTTGGATGTTCCCTTGGAGACAGACTCAGCACTAAAAGAGTTCAAGCAAGAATCCATTTTGAGAATAAAATGCAAAGACTTGAACCAATGAGAATATTGTTTGTAAAACTAATGAAAACACTTCCAGGGCCCTCAAACAGGTAGAAAGATGCAGTGCAGATTGAATATGTTAAATCGTGAGCACAGGGAGTTGCAAATGTCACTTTTCTCACATCTCCCGGAGAGTGATGATAAAATGGTATGTCAAAGGTCACAAGGGAACAGATAGAATTTCAAGATTATAAAAGGAAAAGATATTTGCTACAGAAGATCTGCAGCTTGAAAATATGCAGACAAAATGTTACCCAAACATCACTGAAAGATAGTGCGATAAGACATCTTTGAATTCATTCAACAATTCAAAACAACTTGTCAACTTTTTGTTGACTTAAGGTTCATAATTATTAGCAAAAGCCTGTAATATATAAACAGATGGACCAAAGAAACTGAAAAAGTCTTTGAAAAAAGGCGCAAGAAAAAATGGAAAATTCTATAATTTATTTTTGGAATTTTCAATTGGGAACACAAAAATGTTTTCATGATAATTGTCAAAAGAGATCAGAGGATTGGAACTGGAAAGTTTGGTTGACTGATTGATAGAAAGTTAACCCAGTGAACCTCAACCAAAGAAATTGGTCAAATTTGACAAATGTTATAATATAAATATTGCATGGTTGGAGATGGCTATGCCAAAATAGTGGTCCTTGAGAAAGACTACTCCACATGCCAGAGGCATGTGGACTATTCTTCCCCAAGGTCCACTATTTATTTATTTATTGGTGTTTAAGGGTGCACCGTGGCATCGCGGTAACCGGTTCTCGTCAGATCACTGAAGTTACCTTAAGCAACATCGAGCGCGGTTAGTAGTTGGATGGGTGACCATTTCAGCGACTGATTCGCGCTCCCACGTTGTGTCCTTGAGCAAGGCACTTAACCCCGATTGACTACATGGGGACACAATGCCACTGTGTACTGAGGCATACTGCACGTCGATGGTGCACATGTCTTCAACCAATCCAACCCTGCCTGTGCCATGCTGCAGAGTTCAGATGTTGTAGAGCTGACAGCTCGTCGTTGCTTGGTGGTTCTCTCCGGCTTCCTCCATCCGTAAAACTGTCACCGTCATGATATGACCCTGGCTGTTAAAGTGTCATTAAACCCTAATATAATGAAATGAAATTGGTGTTTAAGGCATGCCTGAAAATAATCAATCTGTCATTTGCAGAATGAGGTCTCCAGAGGGTGAATTTGCTGATGTTATCCCAGATTTTTGCAGATGACAGTCTGCTTATTTTCTGGTTTGGCTGAAGGTCACATACTGCTGCACAATGGCTAATCATAACCACCGCATGGAAATAAAGTCAGGTCCAGCCAATTGTTGAGACAGAAAGACAGATCTTATATTGCAGTATACCAGTAAATTGATTACAATATAACATTTCAACAAACAAGAACATAAGCCAGAATGCAGCATGGAAATGGCATAGCCTGAAAGGCCGTCTTCCTGCCATTCCTGAAAAAAAGAAAGACACCAAATCTCTTTAGCATCAGTGTATCGAAATGCTTTCCCAAAACAGGATTATCTAATCTTTTATTTGTGATTTGTGAGGGCTAGATAGTATATATACTATGTTGCCCATTTTAAAGGCGATCTGTCACTGGCATTAAGTGACCAGGTCCTATTTAACCAGTAAAACAGAGCTTGTTTACCACAGTAATTCAGGCCCGGCATTCTTAAAAATTCAGGAGGGCTAAAAATCGTTCCCCTCGCATGGCCTAGGAGAGTGGTTAGCTCTCCTTAAGCTAACAACAGCTAGAAGTGGCAAAATGAAGTTTTACTATTAATGAATTCTGTCTAGTGGGCTTTGTACATTTCATTTGATGCTGCTGACAAGGTAGTCTCTGTGAGACTGCTACACTGACCCTCCCACACCTACGGGCCTCGGTGTGGGAGGTGCAGTGTGGCTGTCTTACAGACACCACTAACATACATGTATCAGAGATTTGAAAAGATGTGGGTTTTAGGAATAGACTGTTATGATAATCATTATTTTCTAAGGCACGGAGGGCTAGTTTTCGCCCTCCTTAATTTCTTTAAGCCGTGCAGTAGGCGAGCGGATACATCGCTCTCCTGAAAATACCAGGCCTGGTAATTTGGGGATCACTATTTTGGCATTATCAATAATGATTATTATATTATATGGAACAAACCCAGGAAGAATCTAGTTATCCATCAGGTTTCCAATCTGAAGTACACTGCCTATTGTCAAGGACCTTACCCAAGACAATCATTTTTATTTCTGAACTAAGAAATAACAAAATAGAATTTCGGAAAAAATCTCTAAAAAGGGCAGACAAACATCCAAGAATATTCCATGTCTGTATTTTAAAAGTGTGTAGTGCACTGAAAATAGTGCACACTTATTTTTAGCTTTAGCACCCGTGATAGGTAAATAAAAACTGACAAGGTACTTTGAAAACAAGTTTTGAGTTTACCCAAACAATGCATGTTGGGGCACCTGTTCCTTTGCATTAAAAAGTTATCAGTGTTGGAATTATGCCCTTAAGAGTTAAAGGACTGGAGGACTTATCTTTTGCTCCCTCATAGCAGTGGTGTCTAGTGATGTCTTGGCTACCTAAACAGGCAGCCACGACTTCACTAAGAACCACTGCAAAGGTACTGTAACTACCGACAGCAAGACCACCAAAATCCTGAATGTGGGAAGGTGTTGTACATGGACATATAAGACCAGAAACTTACCAAAAGTGGTAGAGTACTAAATTATTTTTGGGCACCAAAATTTGTTCACATGTCTTTTCCTTGTTAAAATTTATAGGAGAGTGCCTGGGGGCACTCTCCTATAAATTGTAACAAGGAAAATGTTAACAGACTAAATAATATCACTTCAAAGATAATATGAAGAGAAGACACTGAATTTGAAGCCTTTAAGTTGCTGTACCTGCACTTAAAGGCTTAAAGACCAAATATGGGCTTCCAGCACTCTACCAGTTAAGGGTTTAATCTCTGGCAAATATATAAATATGAGGTTTGATTTTAACTATGGAGAATTGACTGGTTACACTCACAAAGGTATAAGAACACTCTTATGTTCTCAATTATTTAAGAAGCGCACTGCCAGGCATGGCTAAATACGCCCATTAGCCATTTTGAATTGCACCAACTTTGTTTGAGTAGAAAAAGGGCCATAACTCATGTAAAAATAATTGGACAGAACCCATATTCGAACTGGGTCTGTATTACTAGCTGGGTAATACACATACCAAATTTGGTTGAGATCAAATAATCCAAACTGGAGTTATCAGTCAGAAACCAAAAATGTTAATGGATGGATAGACAGACGGACAAATGGATGGACAGACTGATTACATAATATGTCCATTTTTCAAACGGGCATACAAAAATAGAAAACTGATTCTCATGGCAGGAGTTCATGAGAAACATGTGAATCGGGATAGATTTTAACTCCTGCAAAAATGAAGAAACATTTCTCTCAAGCCTCTGACTTTCCAATATAAGTATTCACTCACTCTCTATATCCTGTCTGACAGAGCTTAATGAGCTCTGCCAAAAAAGATATACCAGTACCAGAATCGATACTTACTTTTAAATTATAAAAAAAACGTAGAAAAATGGACATATCTTGTGTGGGCAGTTGCAGCCAATTTGTTGGGTAAAGAGTTAATCACTTACTAAACAAGTGGAAAAATCTTTCTTACAGATATATAAAATCATTCTTTCTTCCCAGTTTTATGGTTTTCTTCCCCCCAAATTATAGTCTTCAGTGGTCTGAGCATGTAAAATTTCCTCCTTTGAGGTGCAGGGGCTGCTCTAGGGAAATAGTCTGGGAACTTTGTGCCAAGAGGAACAAGGCAAAAATAATTTTTAGGATCCTTTTTCCTGATCAAGGCTCAGGGAAATAGTCTGGGAACTCTGTGCCAAGAGGAACAAGGCAAAAATAATTTTTAGGATCTTTTTTCCAGATCGAGGAAGTGAATAAAACTATGACAAAACCAACTAAATTTGCTAAATAAATATATTTGTTTAAAAAAATGTAGAAAAATGGACATATATTGTGCAGGTGGTTGCAGCTGATTTGTTGAGTAAAGAGTTAACCACTTACTAAACAAGTGGAAAAATCTTTCTTACAGATATATAAAATCATTCATTTTTCCCAGTTTTATGTTTTTCTTCCCCCCAACTTATAGTCTTCAGTGGTTTGAGCATGTAAAATTTCCTCCTTTGAGGTGCATAGGCTGCTCTAGGGAAATAGTCTGTGAACTTTGTGCCAAGAGGAACAAGGCAAAAATAATTTTTAGAATCCTTTTTCACGATTGAGGCTCTAGGGAAACAGTCTGGGAACTTTGTGCCAAGAGTAACAAGGCAAAAATAATTTTTAGGATCCTTTTTCCTGATTGAGGAAGTGAATAAAACTATGACCAAACCAACTAAATTTGCTAAATGAATATATTTGTGTCATGGGTAATATATTAATCTTTATTATGCATCAACTATTTGAAAGCCCAAACTTGATGTTCCTAAACCCTTTTCACAGATTCCAAAACAGGCTGGACCAGACCCTGAGGGATCATGAATTATATTTTGAAAGAAAAAAACCCTGCCAGCAGTTCACATGAATTTGCCTTGTCACAATTTGTCAACTCTTTGCATGCTGCTGGAAGATATTCCTGCCCAGGACAGGATTTCTCTTATCACTGAAATAAGTATAATTTGAGCACATTTAACCCTTTACCCAACGCAGACGATTTCAAAATTTATTATTTTAAATATCATTTTTTAATTTTTTTCAAAAAATTTCAACAAAACCATATCATGTGACCCCCTCTTTGGAACAAGCTCGACGAGCTCGTTCCAAAGAGGGGTCACATGATATGTTTTTTTTGTAATTTTTCGAAAAATAATATTTTTCCAGCTGCTGAATTTGCATATTATGCAGGCAGATGCGGGCAATTCGTTGGGTAAAGGGTTAATCAAATTTTAACTGTCTAAATTGCATGGAGTTTTTAACCAACAATACCTGGTGTTAAATTTAGCTGAATTTTTCATCAAATCTAGTCATGGCTGCTTCAAAGCAGCCATGACTAGATCTGATAAAAAATATTTAGAAAATACTCAGCAAGTTAGAAGTTAAAGAGTGCCATTATTATTTATTGGTGTTTAAGGTCACATATTTCTGGGCAAT
This sequence comes from Pictodentalium vernedei, assembly GCA_031216915.1. Classification (NCBI taxonomy): domain Eukaryota; kingdom Metazoa; phylum Mollusca; class Scaphopoda; order Dentaliida; family Dentaliidae; genus Pictodentalium; species Pictodentalium vernedei. Next base: position 394,085,802 of record CM062293.1, on the reverse strand, counting down.
GGCTAATCATGACCGCAACATGGATATAAAGTCAAGTCCTGTCAATCATGTATTTTAGAGGACTGCCCCCTTCAATGCATTGGTTACCGGGATCCTTTTTTACTAGTACAACAGAGCTTGTTTACCACAGTAAACAAGTACTGCTTCACTTCCCATGGGGAGAAGAGTGCCTTTAGTCACTCTCCAATAAATTGATACAAGAAAGGACAGATGAACAAAATTTATTAATATTCAAATTTTTTTTCATTTTTGTCCATGATGAGCAAAGAAATTTTAAAAAATTGGAATATTAATGAATTAATTCCCTTGATATGCACATAATTTGAAAGTTATATTACCTCCCTTAATGTGCAAAAATAACAACATTTTTACCTTGAAATATCATGTTGAACCATATTACAGAAAAAAGTAGTTATACTCAAGCACAAAGCAGCCCTTATCTATGTATCAAAGGACAGCCTGTTTATTTCAGCTTTTAATGGACGCTTTCACCTTACAGGTGTATACTGGGCCAGACAGTTTTATGGTTGGTGGCTACATCAAAAAAGTTTCTCAATTTATTTTTTCTTTCAAAACTTGAATAAAGTCAAACTTTTTATATTTACTAGTCTTTCAAGATTTCTCATTTCATAATTCTTTATTCGTCGGTAACCTGAAGCATTTCAAGAAAGACTTTCATTAGTGTTATCATAAGAGAGGTTGAATCCTTAACAAACTCTTTCTAATGATGTGTTATAAGTTATACTAGGGTGGTAATAATTGGGAATGACGATTTTCTTTAATACCTCCGCTGAATATAGCCATTACACAGTGGAACCCTGTTAATTCAATAGCCAATTTGATACTTGTGGAAAATATTCAGAATGGAAAATTGGTCATTCACCTGTATTCTAGTGATAAACTGAAAATGGTGTTTATTATATCTTGTTTGACATGAGCTCTATGAGATCTTTTGATTAAATGCCTGTATCAGATATACAGAGGTTATTTTAGTCTATAAACATAGGCAATTCAGAGGTTGTCATGGTAATTCTTCTGTAGATAACAAGATTTTTTATTCCATTAACAGGAGTTTACTCCATAGCCTATATGTAATTAGCCCTTTACCTAACAGGAAAGACAGACAATACTTGCAAACAAAATATTTGAGTAACTAATATTTTAATTTCTTGCATCAAAAACATAGCTCATGACCCCTCATTGGAATAAGCTCAATGAGCTTGTTCCATTGAGGGGTCATAAACTATGTTTTTGAGACAAAAAATGTAATGAAGAGTGAATAGTGATTTTTGCAGATTGTGCTGGCCATTTTTTGCTGATATGCTAGATAAAGGGTTAACAGATCGAATTTGTACAAATGGTATAGTACAAAGTTTGGTATTTGAAAGTTATGTGCAATTAAAAAGGTTATTCAATTAAGAGATATTAAATAAAATGGGACACTGTGTATTAGGCAGAGGGTTATGAAGATGGCTGCATCACCTCAAATAAACATATCATGAACATCAAATTTGTTTGTTTCTTTGTTTGTTTATTGGTGTTTAACGACACTTTCAACAGCCAGGGTCACATTGTGTCAAGACAATTTCATGAGTGGAGGAGGTTGGAGTGCCTGGAGAGAACTGAGCAATGTACTAATTCTGCATTAGCAGAGTTTGCAGCGGTAGAATGCAAATGCATCATCAAAATGCAGTATGGCTTAGTACTCCACATGAGCAATCAAATCAGGATTACTCCTTAACCCTTTACCCAATGAATCGGCCGCATCCGCCCGCGAAATATGTGAATTCAGTAGTTGAAAAAAATATTATTTTTCAAAAAATATCAACAAGACCATATCATGTGACCCCACATTGGAACGAGCTCGAGGAGCTCATTCCAACGAGGGGTCACATGATATGGTTTTGTTGAATTTTTTTGAAAAATTTGAAAAAATGATATTTAAAATAATAAATTTTGATATCGTCTGCGTTGGGTAAAGGGTTAAGGGCCTAGAGATTTTTACCTATTTTTGCTGGACTTTGACAATCTACACCCTATGACTTTGTTGCTGTTTTTTTGGCATGCATGCCTAAAAACAACTACCAAGGTTCTTAGAATGAAACTTGTAAGTTAACCCAAATACTGCATGTAGAGGCACCTGTTCTGTTGCAAAAAATGTGATCAAAGTCGGAAATAAGCCCTTAAGGGTTAAGTGTCTTGCCTAAGGACTCAATGCAGTTACCACTGGTCAGGATCAAATCGTCAACCTTTCAGTGTAAAATCCAATGCTCTAACCACTGAGTTTCCATGATATTTATTTAAAGACATCTTAATTCTAGTCAGCAAGGAAAAAATGTTCAACATCAAAGTGACTCTATGAATTTTTTTTACCAAAATGTCCATGATCAACTTATTTTCCATTACAATTTTTGGAGTGAATATAGCTTGATACTTACAGATCATACTTTTGAGCAATACCACATGTTCCTCGATGTCGACTGTAATATCTGTTCTCTAAATCTATCTTTGTTTCACCAATCAAATCATCTCGTCCAACCAAATCCCAGTCAAATATTTGCACAGAGAGCATTGACTCCATTGGAAATGTTGCTTCTATTGAAAAACATCTGAAAAAGATACATTATAGAAGAATAAAGTGTTAAAACTGGTGTTTCTACCATTAACCTTCCAACCTCTTTGGCATGCCTGTACAAATTGGGTGAACAATCGTTTTAGTTTGATTTGTTGTTAGGCTCATACCAGAAAATAAGTGGTTAGACAAGGACAATGTCAGGTACAAAAATGCCAATGTCAGACTGAGGTTTAAAATCATCAGTCAAAATGTCTGATGCCAAAATTATTAATGAAGTTCAGTGATCAGAACATCATGCATGCTGGAAATCATGTCCATAACTAGCGAGCCTAAAATTAATGATTAGTGTGATTTCTGGTCCTGGAAAATTGGGAAGTGTGAAGAAAGTGATTGTACTGCTCATCAGTGTTAACAGTATGTGAAGAAATACAATTTGACATGGCCATACATGTATCTAAATGATGTTTGAAGAGTAATTCAGTTCCAATTCAGAATGAAACCAGTCATATCTTGTTTGGCAGGCTAGGGCTCATTGAGCCCTGCCAAACAAGGTATGGTTGGATGAATTCTGAGCAGTTTTAAGATGAAGGTACATGTACACCAAAAACACATTATTTTGAATACTCAAACTCCATTTTGTAATATGTCAGATGTCATTCTCAAATGTCGGTCTTGATTCATTTGGTGTCTGACATTTTGTCTCGAAGCACAATGAAAATTATTTTCAGACTTGGTTGGGCTAGAGAAATAGAGCAGCCAATATTTGGTTTGCCTACATTACTCGACCCTCAGCATACATCTTTACCTGAATTTCCTTTGCATTTATTCATTGAATGTCACAAGAACATGATCTAATTTACAATGATGCTAAAATTTGGTGCAATTTGACTGTGATGATGAACCACAGTAATGCAACACACTGTTGGAGAGGGCTCTGTCAAACAAGATATAATTGATTAAAAACCTGTGTTGGATATACTGAGGTCATATAGATCTATAAACCTGGGAAGTTCATTGGTTGTAAAGTAATTATTCAAAAGAACAAAAGATGTGATCAATTAACAGGAGTCTACTTTATAGTATATATGCAATTAATAGGTCAAATTTGTATTGAAGGTATGGTAAATGAGTTTGTGTTTAGAATTTTGATGCAATTAACATAGTTATTCAGTTAACCCTTTACCCAACGAATTGGCTGCATCTGCCTGCGTAATATGCAAATTCAGCAGTTGAAAAAATATTATTTTTCAAAAAATTTCAACAAAACTGTATCACGGATGCAGGACGACGGCCAGGCGGTGATAAGTTACGGTAAGCTCCCTTCGGTGAGCTAAAAATAATCAACAACACACAATGAACGGACCCATGAAAAGCCCAGACGAGCTCGTTCCAACGAGGGGTCACATGATATGGTTTTGTTGAAATTTTTTGAAAAATTTGAAAAAATGTTATCTAAAATAATAAATTTTGATATCGTCTGCATTGGGTAAAGGGTTAAAAGATATCAAAGTTAAATGGGCTCCCATGTATTGGTTTAAAGTGTTTTGATGTTTCTACTTTCCACTAAACATAGAATTATTTAAAAACAAGAGGCCCCAAGGGGCCTTAATCGCTCACCTGGCAAAGTGATTCAAACAAAGTGGTTGAAAGAAGTATTTGGGGTCACATTCAGTTAGACATGGTTCATCAACACTACAAAGGAATGAAGTCATGAGAGACAAATTTTATGGAACTAGGGACATGGCTTGAACAAACTTGAATCTTACCCCCTAAGGATGCTGCATACCAAATATCAAAAGCATTCATCTGCTGGATCTGAAGAAGAAGATTTTGAAAGAAAATTCCTAATTTTGAACTAAGTTATCATTCGGGCTCCCACAGTGAGCCCATATATGAACCCAGGGACTTGGCTTGAACAAACTAGAATCTCACCCCCTAAGGATGCTGCATGCCAAATATCAAAACATTCTGACTGCTGAATCTGAAGAAGACTTTTAAAGAAAAATTCCTCATATTGACTAAATTATAATTCAGGCTCCCACAGGGAGCCCAAATATAGACCCAGGGACTTGGCTTTAACAAACTTGAATCTCACCCCCTAAGGATGCTACACACCACATACCAAAACATTCAGACCGCTGGATCTGAAGAAGATTTTTAAAGAAAATTCCTCATTTCAAACTAAGTTACAACTCAACCTCCCACAGTGAGCCCAAACATGGACCTAAGGATATGGCTTGGACAAACTTGAAACTCATCGGTTCAGCCAAACAATTTTAATTGGAAGGAAACCAAAAAATCATCAATTTTCAAAGTAAATAAGGGACATAACTCCTGTAAGATTTGTCGGACGAAACCCTAGGTACAAGGGCATCCGTTCCCTCAAGCTGCCCTATCACCATACCAAAGAACATTAAAATCCGACAACTGATGTTCGAGTTATAATACAAAATGTTTGTACGGATGGATGGACGGACAGGCGGACGGATGGACGGACAGAGACCTCCACTATATACCCCTCAAAAAACATTTTCGGGGGCAAAAAAAACACCCGCACACCTGCAATTTTACAAAAAATGGCCTGAGAAACAGAAAATCTACTTTGTGGGGCATAAGTCAAGGGTTAAAGTATTTTGTTAATACACCCACTTAATGGCTCTATTAACAGTTTAAATGAGTAATTAATTTGTATGAGTTTCTAAAATGAACAGTTCAGAGTTGTTCTTGTCCAATTATACTGAGCGTACTGGGTGGTCATTATGCCTTTATCTCACCAGTCTATTGATTCCATATGTTGAATAGTGGTTGAATGATGGATAAAGAAAATTTGTCTTGTTTTTTAAACTGTTGATGATCCAGCATATCAAACAAAGGCTTGATAACTAATGATCATTGAAATTCTCCTCATTCTATCCTACTCTTACCAAACATCACATCATCAGACCAGAGGAAAAGTCCATGAATTAACCCCTGAGTCCTCAGTTAATAACTCCCATTTATTGACAATAGCTCACTGCTCAGATTCGAGTATGATTTTTATCCTTGAGTGGGATGCGTGGAGGATTATTTCATGAGGCATTAGCCAAGTGAAATAATCTGCTCGGCCCATGAGAAGTTAAAATCGTACTCGAATCCGAGCAGTGAACTTTAGTATTTATTTTGTTTTCTCAATTTTTGTTTTCCCAAAACAACCCTTTATAATTGATTTCGTGGTTACTTTTAAAACATGTCCTCAAAAAAAGTCTGTCATCGTTGAGAGTGGAATATGATGCTGGTAGTGGAATACCATTTTCGGCGAGTGGAAGTGGGAATACGATTTGTTTGGCGGGAAGAAAACAAATGAAATAAAATAAATATACATGTTCATATCTGACTTAACCCTTTACCCAACATAACCACCAAAACTGGCCAGTGCTATGCTAAAAAATCGACAATTAATTTTCATTATTTTTTCATTTTTTGTCTCAAAAACATATGTTATGACCCCTCGTTGGAACGGGCTCATCAAGCTCATTCCAATGAGGTGTCATAACCAATGTTTTTGAGACAAAAAATGAAAAAAATAAGTTATTAAAGAATTTTTTTACAAGTGTTGTTTGCTTTTCATGTTAGGTAAAGGATTAACTGTGTTTCTATATCATTGTTAGCTGCAGAGACATGCCGCCAACAATGATGCAAAAACATTGTTAAGGTAAATGCAGTCTTCCAGTAGAGTTCTCAAGGATGAATACACTTGAGCAGCAATATATAAGGGGTAGTTTGTGGAAAACTCAAGGGTTAACTGGTTCCATGCTACATGCTCGTTTATGAGCTTTTCTGAAAAAGGCTGAAATCTGAAGTTGGGTTCTATTACTCTTTGTTTAACAATTTCCCCAACAGGAATAACAGATAATGATGGCATCTTTCTTGGGATAACAGAACAAGTGGTTTGCATCAGGGATGCTGGGGTCGAGTTGTGGTGGCTAAAAAGGAATCTGTGTTAGCACCTGAAACTACTGAAACTAGGAAACAATCTAAGAGGCATAGGGCAAAGTTGTTAAATAATGGATAACTTTTTGTGTTCAAGTTATGGTGCCGATACCACCCCAACTCAGAAATTCAAGCAAGAAAACAATATAAGGGGGCATAACTCCTGAAAAATGATTTTGCAGGACTGGTTTTCAAACCCCTTCAAGTCATTCTGAGTAGAACCCACAGACCAAAACTGGTAAACATTGAATAAAGTTTGTTTAAGTATTAACACTGCCCGCAAATTGGAAATTTAATCTAAGGGGCATAACTCCAGAAAAATAATTTTCAAAAAACTCACCCAAGACATTCTCGAGTGGAACCCACCAACCAAATTTGGTTTGGTCAAGTTATCATGCTGACACTGCAACATGAAGAGACAGATGGATGGATGTTTGGAGAGACAGAAGGATACACACAAACAAAACAAAGGTTGGAGTGTTGACACAACTCAACCAAAAAGAGAGTGGTGGCAAAGTAGAAAAATGTGCTGGTCTCTGATACCAGACACTCTGGGATTGATACTGGGTTGGGAAAGTTCTTGAGGTGTCCAAACACTATCTAGAAGCATCCATTGTGTTGTTGATGCCACCACTGTGTATCATCCTAGTGGATGGGGGATGTAAAAATAACTGTGCACTGTGCAGAGAAAGACAGACTCCATGCAGGGCTAAAGGTATCACAGAACTAAATATTTTCCCATAGGCCACCATTATAACGTTCAGGCAAAAAAAAATATGATTGCATAACTTTAATTTTGGCATTCAAATATCTTTGTCAAGTATGGCCCTTCAGACAACTTTTTCTGACCTGAAAACAGGGGGTCATGCAACAAATAAGAGAGAAAAAAACGACACGAAGGGAAGTACTGGTCATATGCACATATTTTTCAGGGAATTCCCAACAAAAACACACAAAAACTAAATTGTATTTTTTAGGTCCAAAAGTCATCAAATTATCAGGAATATTCAACAATAATGCAAGATGTCAATAGAATGTTTCAAATGTTTATTGAAACTAGAAGCACTGTCACAGTGCCGAAGCTGCAACAATTCGTGCAATGCCAATGAAGTTTTAAAACTTGTTGGTGACAAAATAACTCAGTGACAAGTCCATAAATGTGACAGAAATTATCCGAATGACATGCACTATTGAGAGGGTGTAGGCATCATGAAGATACACTTGCATACCAAGTATGGTGTCATTTGATCAAGTATTTTAGGAGTTATGGTGTTTTTAAACTCATTGGTGACAGACCGACAGACAGACTGACATTCCCACATATAGAGCTGCTCATCGCAGCTAAAAAATATATTTTCCCAAGGCTGTTTATTTTTAGAGATTGCGTCATTTCTGAGTGCAACATTTCAAGGCAGTTAACTCTAATTCAAATATTTAGTTGAGCGATACCTAAAGATCCCTTCTTAGTATTCAATAACAGTGAGGCTACAAAGTTGCCACTAGAAAGGCCATCCCAAAGGGCTGAAGAGAGGTGTTAATATAAGCTGTACAACCTGCTCACTAATCCTTTATAATGAATAAGCTTAGAACAAAAAATATTTTACTTTTTTTTACTTCAAAAGCATAGTCTGTGATGTTTATTTCAGAGGCTATAAAAAGAAATAAAATTTGAATGCCATATTTGCAGGCCAGATATGGACATTACATTAAGTAAAGGATTATCACTTGTTGCACACAATATTATAGTTCTATCGAAATAAAAAAACAAGAGGCCCCAAGAGGCCTGAGGGCACTCACCTCACATGGTAGCCTAAATATCAACCCAGAGAATTGATTTCAACAAGTTGCATCTGCTCCTCCTAAGAAAAGCTAATACCAAATATCCAAAGATTCCCACAGGGAGCCCATATATGAACCCAGGGACTTGGCTTTAACAAACTTGAATCTCACCCCCCTAAGGATGCTGCACACTAAATATCAAAACATTCCGACTGATGGATCTGAAGAAGATTTTTAAACAAAATTCCCCATTTTGAACTAAGTTACAATTCGCGCTCCCACAGTGAGTCCAAATATGGACCTAGGGACATGGCTTGAACAAACTTGAATCTCACCCCCTAAGGATGCTGCATACCAAATATCAAAACATTCCGACTGATGGATCTGAAGAAGATTTTTAAACAAAATTCCTCATTTTGAACTAAGTTATCATTCGGGCTCCCACAGTGAGTCCAAATATGGACCTAGGGACATGGCTTGAACAAACTTAAATCTCGCCCCCCTAAGGATGCTGCATACCAAATATCAAAACATTCCGACTGCTGGATCTGAAGAAGATTTTTAAAGAAAATTCCTCATTTTGAACTAAGTTATAATTCGGGCTACCACATTGAGCCCAAATATGAACCCAGGGACTTGGCTTGAACAAACTTGAATCTCACCCCCCAAGCATGGTGCATACCCAATATCAAAAGATTCTGCCTGCTGGATCTGGAGAAGAAGATTTTCTAAGAAATTTGCCTGAAATGCACTAAGTTCAAATTTGGGCTCCTATACTGAGCCCAAATATGAATCCAGGGGGCCGATTTGAACAAACTTGAATCAGATCCACTCCACAATGTTGCATACCAAATATCAAAAGATTCTGCCTGCTGGATCTGGAGAAGAAGATTTTTGAAGAAATTTGCCTGAAATGCACTAAGTTCGAATTCGAGCTTCTATAGTGAACCCAAATATGAATCTAGGGAGCCGATTTGAACAAATTTGAATCAGATCCACCCCACAATGTTGCATACCAAATATCAAAAGATTCTGCCTGCTGGATCTGGAGAAGAATATTTTTTAATGTTTTTCCCATTGCCTACTGTGTTAAAAAGTGCTGACTCAGCACTTTTTCAAAGTCCTGAAAAAAGTACCTTGTGATCAAACCGATAGGGATTTGTTTTAACCATTCTATTCTACTGGATAAAAGTAAGCTTTATACAAAATAAGAATTTTTTCTGTGCCGTGTAGTTTTGGAGATATGGCAGTTTTAAGGTTTTTCCTACTTTTAGCTCCCGAGGTTCCCAAGGGGGAATGAGAAAATTTTTGTTTGCATCAATCAACTACTTATGACCCATTATCATCTCATATCAAATTTGGTTCAAATCGACCTCACGGTTCAGAAAATAGAAATTTTAGGCGTGGCCAAAATTTTTGCCCCTCCCATAACGAAGGCAAATAATGCCTGACAAACTTCTCTTGAACAAACTTGATTCTACACCTCAAAAGGAAGCTGCATACCAAATATTAAGTCTCTGCTACTGCTGGTTCATGAGAAGAAGATTTTCAAAGATTTTGGTGCCCCTTGGGGGCGTGGCCCCACCCAGGAGGAGGGGCAACTTCATTTGAACAAATCTTAATTGACATTAGGTAATAAACATTTACCCAACATTTGAAAAATATTGGGCCAATGGTTTCTTCGAAGTTGGTTTTGTAAAGTTTACGCCGGATGACAATGGACACCGCCGGACGGACGCCGGACAGACAGCGATTAGTAAAGCTCACCTTGAACTTCGCTCAGGTCAGCTAAAAACAAAACAATTATTTAATTTTTTTTTGGGGGGGGGGGGGGGAGAGGGGGGTTCCAAACCATAGCTTATTATCCCTTATTCAAATGAACTTGATGAAACTCAAGTTCCATTGAGAAGTCATAAACTAAAGTCAAAAAAAAAAAACAGAATATGAATTACATTGTCCGGAAAACAGTTAATGGGTTAATGGGTTCACTACAAGTGGCCATAAGGCCATAGTTCACTTGGACTTAAAAGTGCTTGAAGCTAAAATTAAATAGTCTTTCAACCTATGTCATTCTTTTTCATGAGAGCTATTAAGGATTATTAACTCTTAACCCAGTGAGTATTTTCAAGATATTTTTCATCAAATCTAGTCATGGCTGCTTTCAAGAAGCAGCCATGACTAGATTTGCCGAAAAAATCCGTCCAAATTTACCTCAAGAAATCCTTGGTGCAAAAATCCATGCAATTTACATGAGAAAAAAAATTGGAAAAATTAAAGGTGCCCAAATTATACTTATTTGGGTGGCAAGAGAAATGCTGTGCTGGCACTGACAGGAATATCTTCCAGCAGCATGCAAGGAGTTAACTCTTGATCTGCTATTTTCTTAAACTCTTCATTAAACAAGTCATAGCTGCTGCAAAGCAAAATTGTGGAAAGTTGTCTTGGCCCCAAGAGTAAAAACAGAAGTAGTGTGTAAGAGCATTTATTTATTATTTATTTATTGGTATTTAAGGTCACACACTTCTGCCCAATGGCTAATCGTGACCGTAACAGTTTTACAGGTGGAGGAAGCTGGAGTATCCGGAAAGAACCACCGAGCATTGATGAGCAATTGTCAGCTCCTCAACATTCTAACTCTGTTCAAGCTCTGCTCAAGCAGGGTTACAGCCGTTGAAGACACGTACCCCATCGACGTGCAGTATGTCTTAGTACATGGTGTCATCTTGTCCCCATGGAGGCAACCGGGATAAAGTGCCTTGCCTAAGGACACAACATGAGTCATCCCGGATGGGGATCGACCTCGGGACCTTTAGCATAGAAGGCCAACAGCTAACCACTGAGCCACCATGCTCCCGTAAGAGCCTTTATTAATTACCAATTACATATAACTGATAATTTCACAAGTGAATTATTTCACTGTAAACTCACAAGAAAATCAGATGGGCTACAAATATTACACAACTTCAAACAAACTTTCACAGTGATATCCTCCCAATCACAGATACACTTTTTTATATTCAGAATTGGGTTAACTTTTACTATTTGTGTATCACCTGCAAAATAAAATTATCACATTCAAAGAAAATGTCTCAAAAACGTCTATTTGATGTTCAAAAACAAAAGAAAATGGTAAAGAAATTCTATGTGAGATCTATGTTTGATCATTCATCAGTGCCAACTTGCCAGTAGGTCAGTGAGTATGAGAACAAATAATGGTGGATGCCAAATTTACTGAGAGAATACCAGAAATAACCAAACGGCCTTAATTAGTAACTGTTAATTGATAAAAACTGACAGCTTATGAGTGAATACAATTTTCATAAATTCACAATGTTATCAGCATCTGTACCATGATACATGATACATCTTATTCCAATGTCTTTATTGATCAGAGAGTTTCAGAGAAGGAATGATGACATCACCTAAGAAATTGTTATTAGGTTATGTAACAAATTACTGCCATGTGTGTGGCCATGCTTATAAATCCAGGTTTTTTGTTTATAGAACATTAGACTCTGGACAGGGTTCACCAAGAACAAAAATTAACCCTTTACCCTACATAACGACTATATACGACAAGTGCTATTCACTAAAATTACCGTTAAAATTTTAATATCTTTTCATTTTTTGTCTCAAAAATATAGTTTGTCACCCCCTAATTGGAATGAGCCCAATGAGCTCGATCCAAAGAGGGATTCATAAGCTATGTTTTTTAGATAAAATATGAAAATGTTTAGTCATTCAAGAATATTTTTGTGAGTTTTGTCTGATGTCTGGGGTGGGTAAAGGGTAAACACAGAGCTACTGTATTATTTTCCAGAACAAATCATCATTCATGACAGCTACACTGCCCATGATAACCCTTTACCTAACGAAGCAAATGCATCCATGAACATAATTTGCAAAAAATTTAAACAAAACCAGATCATGTGATCTCCCCACTGGAACAAACTCATCAAGCCCATTCCACTGAGAAGTCACATGATATGGTTTTGTTGAAATTGTTTTTAAAAATTGAAAAAAATGATAATCAAATTTATTATTTGTTTATTTACTGGGATTTAACAACATTTTTAACAGCCAGGGTCACCTCGTGTCGGACATTTTTGTGGGTGGAGGAATCTGGAGTACACAGAGAGAACCACCAAGCAATGACAAGCAACTACCAGACTCCTCAACATACTAACTCCACACAAGCTGGGTTAGCATTGGTTAAAGACAAGAGAGCACCATTGTCATGCTGTATGCCTTAGTACACAGCACCAACATGCCCCCACATGGGCAATCAGGATTAAAACAAGCTATTAATTGATAATAGAATACATTTTCATTTTTGGAATTCACTTTAAAAAATTTCCCACAATCCAGTATAAGTATTTCTATTAGTTCCTTGAATCCCGCACCCTATGTAACATGTAACAAACCAACCCTATGCATTTTACATCAGTGTATATTTTCATGTAGTATGTGATATGGCAGTTACCAATTTTTATAACCAGAAGGTGTGACTAACCCTGTGCATTGCACAGGGTTAGTCACACCTTCTGGTTATGAAAAATGTTCATTATTAACTAAGTAACTAACCCTGTGCACTGGACAGCCTAAGTGTAAATTTCAACAAATCAACTCTTTACCCAATGTAATGGCCAAAACCATCCAGTAGTTTACTCAAAAAACATTCAAACTCATCTTAAGACCCCTCATTGGTTTTGTTTTAGTGAATTCCAAAAATGAAAACATATTCTATTTTCAATTAATAGCTTCTTTTAAGTGCCTTGCCTAAGGACACAATGCAGTTACCCCATGGACCTTTCAGTTTGGTCTCCAATACCGTAACCACTAAGCCACCATGATCCCTCTGCAAAACTGGGGGTAATGCAACAAATAAAAGAGAAAAATTGACAAAAAACAAACTACCAGTCATGGGCACATTTTTTTTCAGGGAATTCCCATCAAAACACACATAAAAAGTCAACTGTATTTTTCAGGCCCTAAAATTCATTTAATCACTTCTCTTTTCTCTTTAGAATATTCAGCAATGATGCAAGATTTCAGTACAATGCTTCAAAGGCTTTTTAAAACAATTTTTTTTTCTCAAGGCGGTTAAGTTTCAGAGATTGCATCATTTCCAAGTGCAACTTTTCAAAGTGGGTAACTCTAATTCAAATGTTTAATACTGTTATACCTATAGGCCTAGAGAATTTTTAACATTTTGTTATACTTTGACAGCCTACAACTTTGTAGATATTTCTAGGCAACACATGTCTTCCAAAATAGGCAGCCAAGACTTGCCTTGAAACAACTGCCAAGGTACTTAGAATGAAACTTTCAAGTGTACCCTAAATCTGAATGTTGGCCACCTGTTCTGTTGAAGTAAAAAGTCATCCAAGTCAAATATTGGCCCTTAAAGGTTAATGGTGGGGCAATGCTGATAAGAGGATACATTGAATATGAAGATACTTGATGATACGCATCATCAAAACCCACGCCCCCAAAACATTACTTGTATATGACCCTTAATGCTAAGGAGTGTTTGTAATAGAGCTGTGATGATATGCTTCCCTAATGACACGATATGCATCACAATTCAGTGTGCACGATACAGCATGTATCCTGATACACTTGATTTCTAATGGCACAGAACTACAGATGTCAGCTACTTTGGGGACCTCATGTATTCATCTCCAGTAGCTTATTTGTATTACAAATTTTGTATGCGTTCTTCAAACAATAGGTAACTTCTCAATGTGACAATCAATGACGTTCAGTCATTTAAGGTTTTGATTTTATGACCCCTTTTCCAGTGCCTTTTTCTTCTCAGAAAATATGTACTCAGCCTTTAATCCCTTAAATCTTGTTTGACAGAGCTCAGTGAGCTCTGTCAAACAAGATATAATGGATTAGACAAATGTTTGTAAAATGGAGGGAATTCACCACATTTTGGTTAACAGAATGATTACTTTAATAGCATACATTTGTACTTATCACTGTCAATGTTGGTTTGCAAAAATAGCATTTCCCTGCACCAGTTGTCCAAACCCAAGAAGTTATTTTGCCTGATTTATATTTACTGTATTGCGATACAAAAGGAACAACGATACCTACTGAATCATTAGCAATGTATCGTGATTCAAGTGTATCATGATTAATCGTTGCAGCCCTAGTTCATAAGCCATGCATTTTAAGCAAAAAATGAAAATTGTTACTTATTCTAGTGTTTGCTGTCTAATAGTCATGTTCAGTGGTACGTCATTGGACTTCAAACTGAAAGGTCCAAGGTTCGATCCCCACCATGAGTAACTGCATTGTGTCCTTGGGCAAGGCACTTCATCCCAACTGCCCACCTGGGGGCATGGTTGTGCTGTGTACTAAGGTGTACTGCACCTCAGTGGTGTACTTGTATTCAACAAATGCCAACCCTACTTGTGCAGAGTTAGTAAGATGGGGAGTCTGACAGTTGCTTGCCATCACTCAGTGGTTCTTTCCAGGTACTCCAGCTTCCTCCACCCGTAAAACTGTCCAACATGAGGTGACCCTGGCTGTCAACAGTGTCATATTAAACCCCAATAAATAAATAAATAAATAAATAAATAAATAAATAAATAAATAAATAGTTATGTCAGCTAAAAGCTTATGCTTATGTTGTTTTAACCTTTTACCTAATATGTAAAGCAGAAGACACTTGCAATCAAAATTCTTGAAGAACTATTTTTATTTTTTGCATTAAAAACATAGCCTATGACCCCACATTGGAACGAGCTCGATGAGCATGTTCCAATGAGGGGTCATAAGCTATGATTTTGTGACAAAAACTGAAAAAATAATGAAAATTGAATGGTGATTTTTGTGAATACCGCAGGTGGGTTTTTCCAAATTACGTTGGGTAAAGGGTTAACCCTTTACCTAACATGAAAAGCAGACGACACTTGCAAAAAAAAATTCTTGAATAACTAATGTTTTTCATTTTTTGTCTCAAAAACATAGGTTATGACCCCTCGTTGAAACAAGCTCGACAAGCTCGTTCCAACGAGGGGTCATAACCTATGTTTTTGAGACAAAAAATGAAAAAAATAATGAAAATTAATTGGCGATTTTTTAGAATAGCGCTGGCCGGTTTTGGCCGTTACATTGGGTAAAGGGTTAAATAAAATAAGAATTTCCAGAAATCTATTCATGCTGTTCATTTTGTACTGCATTAGGTAAAGAAGCTGAAAAGCAGATTTCTCTACCAAAATGTTTTATAATGAGAAGTTAATGTCTTACTTTCCAAACACAGGATTCAGCTGTTTGGATATATAATTCTCCTTGTCATTTATCACAGTACTTCCAAGTCGTATCACTAAATATGGATCAGCTTTACCATTCATATCAGCGGGATGTAAATCATTCCCCTGCAAAAAGAAAAAATTTAATAAAATATTAAAAAATTAATAGTGAGTACATGTACTATACTGTGATCACAAAAGTGGACAGAGAATTTCAACCAGATTGTGGCTCTATTGTAGTCCAGTCCTAATATTGTGTCCACTTTCCTCCCCACAACACTGTGCAGTCTAACTTGGGGATCAGGAAAAACAACAAGAGGCCTCATGTAGGGCCCTGTGAATCTCGAATTGAATCATATCTATTATTTGAAATCGAATTGAACCTCGAATTGAAACAGTAGCATCTTGAAGATGACCGATGGGGGTAGTGGTGGTAACAGTTCACATCATAGTACGCAAACAAATATTACCCCAAAAAAGATTAAGACTAATTTGCATAATTTAAGCACAAGAAAAAACCTGTATGATATGTTATTTATCTTATGCTGCTAGACCTACATACCAAACATTATTGAAATTGGAAATGTCGTTCAGAAGTTCTGAGCGTATAATGAATTACAAGCAATTTCCAACAAAAATGGCCACCAGTCGGCCATCTTGAATTTTTTGTCGGAAAAAAATTGACGTGCATCAATTTTCCTCAATGTCCCATGAAATCTGAAAATTTGAAACAAAAGTGATAAAGCATCTCTGAAATACAGATGGTAACATGACAAACAGACAGACAGACAGAGTGCAATCTAATAGCCCCCTTCACGGTAAAACTGTGGGGGACTAATAATCCAACTATACCATCAAGGCATACCTTCGTCGAAGGCATGCCTTGATGATGTAATTGGAATACCCTTTAAGGATTACAGTTCATCATCGGCACTGCTTGGAAACCTTAAATTTGCATTTAACAGTGGTAGGGACTAGTGATATTGGAATTAGCATGGCTGATGACATTAGTACAGATGTTATTTATGTTAATGTAGCGGAAATTACCCAGTCTTTTATTTCAACATTATTTAAGTATGATTTCCATTTGAACTATACATTTTGTGAGACGATGAAGAGGACTGATACAAAGCTATATTCCTATGAAAAAGATTGAAAGGAAACAAATTGGGCTGCCGATTTTGAATCAAACCAAATCTAGAAAATTTGCAGGGCCCTGAGGGGCTCATCTGACAAAGTTGTTTAAAGAAGGATTTAAATAGGATCTATGGCTAGTTAACAATACAAAGGAATGAAGTCATGTAATCATTCATTGCTCTATTGTCCATTGTAATATGTATTTTTATGGTATTGAGATGCTACCACACAAATAATGCCCAGATTTACGGACTCTCCCCCTCCAGGAATCTGATGATTGGATCTGAAGAAACAGATTTTTAAAGATTTTTCGTCATATTGGACTAACTGAAATTTGAGGCTCCAAAAGGAAGCACAAATATTAACCCAGGGTCTTGATTTTAGCAAACTTAAATCTGACTCCTCTTAGGATGGATTATATCATATATCAAAAGATTCTGACTGGGGGTTCTGGAAAAGAAGATTTTTAAAGAATATTTCTCATACTGCAGTAAGTTAAAATTGGAGCTCCCTTAGGGGACTCAAATATGAACTCAGGGACTTGATTTGAACAAATTTAATGAAAAAGAAGATTTTTAAAGAATATTTCTCATACTGCAGTAGAGTTAAAATTTGAGCTCCCTTAGGGGACTCAAATATTAACTCAGGGACTTGATTTGAACAAATTTAAATCTGACCCCCATAAACTTGTTGTATGCCAAAAGATTCTGATTCTGGTTCTGGGGAAGAAAATGTTTAAAGAAAATTCCTCATATTGCGCTGCATCCAATTTCAGGCTCCCATATTGAGCCCAAACATTTGTGACCTCCTTAAGAATTTTCTATACCAAATATCAAAATATATTCACTGTTGGAACTGAAGAAGTCTTTTCAAGATTCTTTCTTACACTGCACTAAGTTAAAATTTGTGCTCCCATAGGGAGCCTAAATATTAATTGGGGGACTTGATTTGAACAAACTTTAATGAGACAAAAGAAAAAGATTCTGACTGGTGGATCTGGAGAAGAAGATATTTAAAGAATATTCCCCATGTTGCACCTGGTTAAAATTCAGGCAGACACAGGGAGCCCAAATATCAACCCATGGACTTGATATGAACACACTTTCAATCTGAGCTTCCTAAGGATGCTGCATATCAAATATCAAAATATTCTGACTGGTAGATCTGGAGAAGATTTTTAAAGATTATTCCTCACATTGAACTCGGTTAAAAGTCAGGCAAACATTAACCAAGGTTCTTGATTTGAACAAACTTGAATATGACCATAACAATGTTGTATAGCAACTATCAGAAGATTATGACAGGTGGATCTGAAGAAGATTTTTAAAGATTATTCCCCATATTGCACTAATTTAAAATTCATGCTCCAACAGAAAGCCTAAGTATTAACTAAGAGACTTCCACAGAAAGCCTAAGTATTAAGTGTGAGACTTGATTTGAACAAATTTGAATCTGCCGATGTAGGGTTGATGTTCTCGTGGCCAATGCAATGGTGGCTATGAACTAAAAAACATCAGAGTACCTTTTCTAAATAACTAATTTGCAAAAAATGACTAAGTCATCCCAGTAATTCTATCTGACCGAGGCCATTTTTGAACTCGATCAAGAGAAAATGTTCCTGGAAACCCACATAACGAAAATGAATTGGATCAGTTGACGTTTGTGAAAGTTATCGCGCTATTGAGCACAAAATTTGTAAAAAATGACCAAATCAGCCCAATAATTTTGCTGTCGTTTTTCAGTCCGAGCCAGTTCTCGAACTCAATTGAGATAATTTTCTTAGAAAACCAAATAGCAAAAATGAATCGAATCAGTTGATGTTTGTTTAAATTATCACACTATCAAGCACAAAATTTGCAAACAATGACCAAATCAGCCCAATAATCCTGCTACCGTACATCAGACCGGGTCTGTTTTCGAATTTGATCAAGACATTGTTCCTTGAAAGCCATGTGCCAAATATTAGTCAAATCAGTTGATGTTTGTTGAAGTTATCACGCTTTCAAGCTCAAAATTAGTCAATTTTAACAAAGGGCCATAACTCTTGTGAAAAAGCATGGACATGCCTTATTTCGCGGCATCAGGTGTTAACATGCATATCAAGCCACATACCAAATATTATCAAAATCAATCCAGAAAAAACGAAGTTATAAGCAAAAAGGGCCACTCACCCAACTGCCTGCCCTACCCTCACCATACCAATAGTGGAGATTTTTTTTTGAAAACTCAACTAAAAAGAGTTTGTTCGATCCCACAGATAGCTCATTTTTAAGCCAACTTGCATAAAATATGGTACTCAAAATAATATTGGATAAACACAAGTTTCTTTTTATAGCAACTATGGCCTTGACCTTTGACACACATCATATTCTTAATCAGTCAGTTTCTTCTAGTTTGATAAGGCCAGTTTTACACACCTCACCTCAAAATCAATTGGTTTCAAGTAAATGGGTTTAAAATCGCTGGGCTTCTTCCCCTTCAATACAGATACCTCCTATTTTCAAGAAAAGTAGAGTCAACTCCCTGCATGCTGCTGGCTGAGGTTCCTGCCCAGGACATGTCTTGTCAATGAAATATAGAATAGTTTGGCACATTTCTCTCCTGTAAATTGAATGGACCTATTGACAAATAATTTCTTGCATTGAATTTAGATGAATTTTTCAGCCAATCTAGTCATGGCTGCTTCAGTGCAGCCATGACTAGATTTGATGAAAAATATTTTGAAAAGCACTCAGTATGTTAAGAGTTAATGGAAACATGTGCAGACATCTGAATTGTTCAACCCACCTAAAAAGAAAGGGCATCCTGCAAAATAATAGAACTCCACTTACCTTCACAATATAAACTCGAACAAGCACCTTGATTGGTTCATTACCAGGTAGACCATGGAACAAACCATACTGTGGATCACCACCAGAGATGGTTGTGTCTTCAATATCTGGAGGTAGAGGGATCTTGTATATTCTCAATGAGCCCTGAAAAAATTAATTCCACAAGAATATTAATTGTCTCCATACTTATTTAATTAAACTATGTCAAGTCTAAACAGTTTTAACACTTTGCACATTGATTTCAAAATATGTTTGGTAGGCAAATGATGAAAACTTTCAGTGATTTAAAAGAAATGTTTTACAAGATTTGTTACCTTAATGAGCTCTGCCAAAGAAGTTTGAATTGCTTAAACTCCTAGTTGCATTATGGGGAAAAATTGGAGTTGAAATTTGGGCATCCAAGTTTACGAGGTTAACTCTTTCAACACGTGAGATCATTTTTCTGGTCCAGCAACACGATATGTCATAATATTGTAATAGTTTAATAAAATCGCTCAACCGGTTCCAACGTTTCGGCCCCATGGCCTTCATCAGGGTGAAAATAAGAGATTTACATATCACACATTCACAATAATTAACTGTAGATAAATACAAATGTCATAATATTAATTGCTCTACCCCCAAATAATGCATATGGACTCTTCCAATTTCTGCCATTTGACTGGCATGGAAGATACCACCAGTGTTTAAAGGGTTAACCATCTCAGTGCTGGAAGCTACTCTTGGGGCACTCTTAAATTAAAAAGGGCATTAACTCTTTACCTAATATGACTAGCTGACATCAGTCTTACAAAAAAAACCTTAAATAAGGCCAAAACATTAAAAAAAATCTGTTTCTCAGGCCCTCTGCATGGTCCGTTTGGCTGCTGCATGCTCTCTTTTTATAACCAATGCAAACTTAAAAAAATAAAAATTAAATGGTTTATGTCTGATATTTTACCCAAGTTAATAAACCTGATAAATTTGTCACTTGAGTGCAACAAAGATTAGCAGTGCAAAGCCTTCTTGCACTCAAGGGACAAAATGTACCACCACCCATGATATTCTGTTGATTATGAGGCATAAAACATAAAACAAAACAAGAACATGAACGTTTGATAGCAAAGAAATAATTACAAAAATAAAAAAATAAAATAAAAACCCACCCACCCACACGCAATGTTACATAATATAGCCCGAGAAACAGACAATCTACTTTGTAGGGTCTAAACAGAATTTTTTTGGCCTCAAAAAATATACCTCATGACCCCTCATAGGAATGAGGTTGAAGAGATCATTGCAATAAGTGGTCAAAAGCTATGTTTGGTAGGCCAATGAAAATGTATAGAGATTTAAAAGAAAAGTGTTACAAGATTTGTCACCTAGTCACGTTATGGCAAGGGTTAATGGAGAAAGGAATGGAGAGAGGAGCGTTCAGAAGACAGAAAGCCTTAACTGACACTACAAAAAACATAAAGTAGCTACCAGGTGCCAAAGTTTTATCACAATTCTGTCAAAACTGATAAAAAAATATAAATCTGAAGCATGAAACCTTTGGAGTATTTCTCATTTAAAACAGAAATATTCTCTGCAGAAAAATAAACAATGGGCTAAAATGTTGTCTGTAACTTTATCAACTCACTAGCAATTCACATTTATCTGATACAAAGGAGCCCACTTCATTGCATATATTTTAACCGATTAACCCTGTTAATTGTATCAGTTTACAAACACAAATCCATTTACTGTATCTAACACAAATTTAACCTGTTAACTGCATAAAGGTAAACCCCTGTTAACTGAATGAAACATATTTTAATCCATTGAAAGATTACTCCGACACCCACCGAATGCCCCATATTTATAGACATGCTCACTATCAATACATACACAGAACGACACATGCGTGTGAATGGGTTAATCGATATGGCACAAGTGCCAGCGTGGAAGGATAAAACGAGAGGCCACAGGCCTCAAGCTTTATCCTTCCATGATGGCACAAGGGTCATATCGATTAACCCATTCACACATGTGTGTCATTCTGTGTTTATTACATGCCTTCACATCTATAAAAACAATTATTAGAAGGACACTCGGCAATTCATTTGACAACTATCAACAAAAAGATCACATTTTATTGCCAGCCAAATTTGTGAGGGGAACCTAATGGCACATAGAACACATTGGAGCTCAGGGGACGATATTCAGCTATTGCTAGGGATTCAAATTGTAATTGCGTTGCGCGATTTGTAGAAAATTCCAGTGAAATCTCGCTTCTATTTAAAAATAGTCCATCAATGATTTCCATTCCGCACATATGTGAGGAACAAATTTTCATTTTCTGCATGGTTTAGTGTTGCTGTAGATGGGGATTACATAGAACAGGCATGTAATAAATTTAAATAATCTGTTCTGTCTAGTCTGACTTTGAGCTCTGTCAAACACGACATATATATATATTGATTATACAGTGGAGCCCGCTTAATTGGATATCTCTTAACTGAATAACCCTGTTAATTGAAAATAATTTCCCAAAACAAAACCATTTACCATACCTCCAGTACAAATTTGACCTGTTAATTGAATATAGGCTGTAGAGTAAACTCCTGTTAATTGAATAAAAAATCTTGTAACCTATCAAGAAATTACCCTGATTCTCCCCAGTTTTCCTTTATTTATACATGTATTTGTCCTCAGTACATCCAATACAGGCATTTAATCTATTATATCTTGTTTGACAGAGCTCATAGAGCTCTGTCAAACAGGATATAATAGAATAAATGCTAAGTTTATCTCTAGAATACAGGAAAGGACACAATCCCTGCTAATTGAATACTCCTGTTAATTGAATAATTTTCATTGGCAAAGTGGCTATTCAATTAATAGGGTTCCACTGTATTAATATTATCATCAGTATGTTTATGTAGAATATGTTGTATCAGAGTCAAGCTCTTGTTTCTGAGGCCATATCTTGAAAGTCAAGACATATTCTTAGAAAAAAAGACTCTGATACAACATACAACATTTTGTACATAAAAGTGATGGTGATGACAGATATATCTTACATTTCTCAACTGTAGTGTCAATAACTTAAGTGGTAGAGTGCTAAATTATTTGGTCATAAAAAATTTGTTCACATAACCCAGCCTTGTTACAATTTATGGGAGAGTGGCACTCTCCCATAAATTGTGATATGGCAAATCCATATGAACTAAATAATTTCACTTACAGGATAATAAGAAGCACTTCCACATAATATGATGCCTCTAAGTACCTGCACTGCAGAGTAAAGCCCAGTTATGGGCTTCCTGCACTCTACCAGTTAAATGGCCTTTTTGTTTCATATTTCATTTTCATACTCATAAGATGGAGGTTGTTTCACTAGAAAATGTATACAGGTGCCTTGAACTTTCTCGATCCCCAGATAAACAAAATGAGTGCATTTATTCAACATTCCAAAAAAACTACTTTGTAAATGGAATATTGTTTCAAACTGAATGCTTCCAGTGATTCTGATACAGAAACAGAAAAGTGATGTGGTTTAATAATTTAATAATTATACTTATGAAGAGAGTTTTTATCCCTCTTTCATATGTTGAAATGTATACAGTCTCTCACAAACACCTTCTGAAAGAATTTATGTTCTATAAATAGTAAAGTAAACAAATCGTAACTAAGCATGTGCTTGGATCATTCAGTCGTATAATACAGATTTTGTATCAGAGGCCTTAAAACACAATGTATTCTAGTAATTATGAACTCAGTACTTTTAGTTATTCTATGTTTCAGCAGGGTGTATGGGACTGTAATAACCTTCTGAGATTTGTATTTCCTTTGGCTTTCAGCCGAAGGAAATACAAATCTCAGAAGGGTAGTACAGTCTCATACACCCTACTGAAACACCGTGTAACAAATTTATTACCACGCCCCTTCAGTGTGTCAAGTTTTGTTTTATTATATAACAGTATTCCAGTGACGAAAACCTTGATAAAAGTAATAATTAGAGGAATTGAAAGAAACATATCTTTTTTTATTATTAAACAAGAACGATTTGGAGTTATTTCCCTTCATTTGAACTCAACCATTTGGGAGACTTCAATTCAAGGACAATGAGAAATATTGCATCGTAATTATTGGGGGGGGGGGGGGGGCACAATTTGATACAGTGGTGCATTGTGTGTCTTGGAGAATTGGTGGCACTATATTCAAAGTTGTACAAATACTTTTAATAAGTTTCACTAAGAGACAATTCATATAATGAGAGTGATTGGATGTTTCTGGAAACCACCATGGATCTGTAGTGTAGAAACACCACAACAGAATCCATGTACTCAACAGTAAAATCGAACATTGAGGGTATGTACACTCGTTTTATTTCAAGTTTTTGGAATATTCTCATGAAACCATATTGTTCTCATTTTGTTTATGAGCCTGAATGTTTATTATTACTGACGAAAATGTTAGAGCCGTAGCTAAAATGGGTGGTGAAATTTCACAAAATTCTAAGTTCATCAAGGGCCATAACTCCAAGAAAATTATTTGGAACAACACATGCATTGAACAGTGGCTAGACATCAACAAGATACACTTACATGCCAAATATAAAGTCATTCCATCAAGTATTTCAAAAGTTATTGAGTTTTGAAACTCGTTGGTCACAGACAGACTGACCGACCGACAGACAGACATTGCCACTTATAGAGCTGCTAGTCGCAGCTAAAAATTAGCTAAGTGTACCATAGATTATCCGTATGCCCCTTTTAGCTGCTGTCACATTATATTCTCATGCACCCCGCTTAACTTCATACAACCCATTGGAGTCAAATATGCCGTACTGGCTGGAAGCATTGGTTATAGCCCAATCAGGATGTTGTATAATTTTAAAAGGGTAATATATACCTAATGTGAGAGAAAATAGAAAAACTATAAGACAGAAAATCGACCCAATTCCTGTTAATTGGGTATTCCTGTTTGATGAATATTTCTTGCAGGTAAAGTGGCTATTCAATTAACAGGGATCCACTGTATATAATTCACACATTTTCAATATGAATCGAATCTCAGATCGAATCAGGTCTATTATTCAAAATTGAATTGAATCGTGAATCAAATTCTGGGCATCTTGAAGAGAACCGATAAGGGGAGGGGGGCTGCAAATCTAATTGTTCTGACTGTAACAGCTTAAGTCCTGACTGACAGAATATTCCAGCTACATCATAAATGCCTTCCTGGAATGTTCGCTGAATATTTCTTTCAGGCAAAGTGGCCTGACAGGGATCCACTGTATATAAATTAATCACCTGTAGATCAGGGTTTCAAAGCGTTTTCAAAAAAAGTCCCTGAACATATTGTAGAGATGGGCAATGCACTGAAAAAACTGAACCAATAATGAAATCATGGGGACCAAAAAAACAAACCAAAACAATCCCAGAAAACCAAAACCATCAGTATTTTCAAATTTTCCTACACTTACTGTTTATAAGGCACTGCTGAGGTTTGATAGCAGTGTTCATTTTCATGAAAAAAGTAACCAATTTTCTTTTATGTTTTGTTAATCCTTAAGGGCTTTCGAAATGGTCCCACTAAACTACATCCTGTACATGTCCAGTAGCTAAGAAGTGATTTCTAGTTAAGACTTGGCTGCCTCTTTAGGCAGCCAAGACTTGACTAGAAATCACCTCCCAAGTGATTTGTCTGTTGTCAGCAGGACCTCCTAATGGTGACATGTTAAGGGCACATGCTCTGAGATCGCAAAAGCAAGAAAAAGGCCTTTAAGGTTTATTTGGAACAAGTCACAAAGTTTCTGTAGATATGATTTGTGTTGGAAAAGAATGCAAATGTTAAGCTCATTGGCAATAGCATTTGTGGCACTCATACCAGAAAATAAGTGGTCAGACAAGGACAAAGTCAGGAACAAAAAGGCCAATGTCATACTGAGGTTTAAAATCATCAGTCAAAATGTCTGATGCCAAAATTATTAATGAAGTTCAGTGATCAGAACATCATGCGTGCTGGAAATCAGGTCCATAACTGGCAAGCCTAAAATTAATGATTATTGTGATTTCTGGTCCTGGTAAGTTGGGAAGTGTGAAGAAAGTGATTGTACAGCTCATCAGTATTAACAACATGTGAAGAAATACAATTTGACATGGCCATACATGTATCTAAATTATGTTTGAAGAGTAATTCAGTTCCAATTCAGAATGAAACCAATCATACCTTGTTTGGCAGGGCTCCATGAGCCCTGCCAAACAAGGTATGGTTGGATGAATTCTGAGCAGTTTTAAGATGAAGGTACATGTACACCCAAAACACATTATTTTGAATACTCAAACTCCATTTTGTAATATGTCAGATATCATTCTCAAATGACAGACTTGATTCATTTGGTGTCTGACATTTTGTCTGGAAGCGCAATGAAAATTATTTTCAGGCTTGGTGGCACTGTGGTAGAATGATACAAGTACAACTTATTCTGTAGTTTCCTTGTATAAATTTCCCTTTGGTAGTATTATACAAGCCAAATATCGAATACTGTACCAATACCATGATTTGCCCCCATTAAAATACCAAAACTGATTCCGAACTCAAAATTTCAATATCGCCCATCTCTGACTTATTGTTATAAATTTATAGTTGTTGATTATTTATTTTTGAATAATTATGTTCACAGTTGCAATCAGACATGTCTGAAAGAGGAGTTATGGGTTCCACATTATAGAAGAAAATGAAAATTTTTAGTTACTTGAGAAATTTTCTAAAGAGAAGTTGGTAAAGGGTTAACCCTTGGAACCTATTTCCAATTTGTTCAATTTTGCTGCCAAATATGAGGTGTATCAGCATGTTAGCATCCTGCTACTAAACAGTAGCATTTAACATACCTGAGCAAAGCTTTCCAGTGAAGTACTGTATGCCTAGAAAAACAGCAAGGTTAGACTGGAAACCACCATGAAGCTCATAATTTGTCATGCAGAAGGAGAAATTATTAAAGTGGTTGAATGCTAGAAGCCACTATCATAATGGCTGTATTGAAAAGTGCTGAAAGCCACTTTAGTGGCTTTACACTATTTGCATAGGCTTGCTGTTGATTAACATTAGAAATTAAATGTTTATATCAAGTGATTTTGTTACTATTTATTGGAGAGTGCCAACAGGCACTCTCCAATAAATTGTGACAAAACAATTGTTCATGAACAAATCTTGCTAAATTAAGGATTGCCTTGATGGCTGCCTGGCATCTTTGAATAAACAGCTACATCATAAGTGCATGATACGCCCGTTATTAATTACAAGAGGGAAGCACACAATATGAGTATACAAATCGGACAGCGACACAAATCGAAAGGGAGCTTCCTTCCATCAACATATACTTTCCACCAAAAAATCACAAAAATTGCTCGAAGAGTTTTCGAGTTATTGTACGACATGTGAATGGATGGACAGGGGTATACCATAATACAACCGTTTTTTCAAAACGGGTGTATAAAAACATACTCATGTTTCAAATCATTTTTGAAAAATAATTTAGCACTGTACCAGTAAAAAGGTCGAGACCTTTCAGGGTCATTGTATAGAGTTTGGAATACACTATTTTTAAATGACAATTGGTATATTGTATCCCACTTATTGTATTTTGGAATAACCCTGTTGATTGTATATAACTTCAGAACACAAAACCGATCATCTACTCCTTTAGTACAAATTTGACCTGCTAAGTGCATATAGATAACATAATATATTTTTGTTGAATGAATAAACAATATGGCCATCACCAAACAATATTTTTTTATAATTCTAACCTATCAGGTCCCAGTCCTTCCTGTGTGTATTTTGATCTTCATATCTTGTTTGATAGAACAGTGTCAAACAAAATATAATACATAACATACAAATTTTCTCAGAGAACACAGAAAATTTACCAATTTCTAATTTCTTGTATAAAGATTATAGAGTACAACCATGTTAATTAAATAAAAATATATTCCAGTTTATGAAAAAATCGTGACATCGACGCTGTAGCTGCGACGGGTGGTGCAATCTCACAAAATTCTAAGTTCATCAAGGGCCATAAGTCCAAGAAAAATATTTGGAACAACACATGCATTGAACAGTGGCTAGACATCAATAAGATACACTTACATGCCAAATATAAAGTCATTCCATCAAGTATTTCAAAAGTTATTGAGTTTTGAAACTCGTTGGTCACAGACAGACCGACAGACAGACCGACATTGCCACTTACAGAGCTGCTAGTCGCAGCTAAAAATATACAATAACTATAAAATTCCCAGAAATTACAGATCACTTTGGTATCATTGTTTAGCTTCATTTCTTACATTATATACATCTGATTATATCTTCTTTGACAGAGCTCTGTCAAACAAGATAATAATAATAATAATAATTTATTAAGCCTAAAATTCTATTTAAAAATGCTCTTTGGCTGTACATCACACAAATGGTAAAATCATATGAAAAAGGTTAAAACATGTTAGTAAAAGCCTGTCTGAATAAAAATGTCTTTAGTTTTGATTTAAAAACGGGCAAGGAACTGGCCTGTCTGATATCATGCGGAAGTCTATTCCGGAGTTTAGGCCCACAGACTGAAAATGCTCTGTCACCCGCTGTATGCAACTTGCTACTGGGTTGTTTGAGATTCAACATGCTGGAGGATCTAACTGTTCTGGGTGGTTGGTAGTATTCCGACTAAATCAGCTAGGTATGTCGGGGCCAACCCATTCAGGCACTTGTAGACCAGCAACAGTACTTTAAATTCAATTCTTTGTTGGACTGGAAGCCAGTGCAAACTGATGAGAATAGGTGTGATATGCGATGACTTTGCTGTTTTCGTAATGAGATGACCTGCGCAACTCTGTACCCGCTGGAGCTTGTCAATGTTATATTGCTTAGCCCCACAGAGCAAAGAGTTGCAATAATCCAGTCGAGTGGTAACAAATGCATGAACAAGTTGTTCCGACATCTGCTGATCAATAAGACATCGTATTTTACCAATATTTCGACGGTGAAAGAAAGCTGAACGACAGATCTGGGTAACGTGTGTGTCAAAAGTGAGGCTATTATCAAAGAGACAGCCCAGGTTTCGGACTTCGGATGCAGGAGACACCTCAGCTTCGCCAATACGGATGCTGCAACACAGGGACTTATACAGCTGTTTAGGCGTTCCGACGTAGATAACATCAGTCTTTTCGTCGTTGAGCTTGAGAAAATTACCTGACATCCAAAGTCTTATCTCCATAATACATGCTTCAATAACCCCACGGGCAAGTTTTTCAGTGTCATTTGTGAAACGAATATATAACTGAGTATCATCAGCATAGAAATGGCACTTAAGATTATGGCGGCGAACGATATCCCCCAAAGGAAGAACATAAATCAGATACAAGATCGGCCCCAATACCGAACCCTGGGGTACACCGTACGTAATGACAAATTTTCCAGACATTTGGCCATTGATACAAACACTCTGCGTTCTGTTCGTTAAGATATAATAGATTAACCAGTAAATTTATCACAGAACATCAAAAAAGGATGAATTTCACTTAAATAATTATTCATGTTAAGGCCCCACAAAGTAGATCTTCTGTTTCTCAGACCATTTTTGTAAAACAAAATCTGGGCAGGCAGATTTTTATTATATTTTTTATTTTTGTAATTATTCTTCTTTGCCATCAAAAGTTCATGTTGTTGTTTGTTTCATGTTTTAGGCCTCATAATCTATAGAATAGCATGGGTGGTGGTGTATTTCATCCCTTGAGTGCAAGAAGGCCGTGCAATGATAAAGCATTGCAAAGTCTTCATGCACTCAAGGGAAAACTTATCAATTTTATTAACTTGGGTAAAATATCAGACATAAACCATTTAATTTTAATTTTTTTAAGTTTGCATTGGTTATAAAAAGAGAGCATGTGGCAGCCAAAAGGACCATGCACGAGGACCTGAGAAACAGATTTTTTATGTTTTTAGGCCTAATTGAAAGCTTTTACTGTCAGTGGTAACCCAGTTAAGAAACATGACATGCAACAAGGAAAGAAATGAATGGCTTCTTTACCTTAAATTTGCCAACTATCCTTCCTTCATCAGATTCTTCTTCACCATAATTTTTGCCTCTAAACAGCTCAAAGGTATCCAACCAGTCCTTGAATCCATCAAAGTCTTTTTGACTTTCCAGTTCATTGGGAAACAGCTGAAATTTTGAAATAACACAAATGAGTATGACTGAATATTTCAATTTATTTATTAGAAAAAACTTTCTTTACTAGAATAGCTCATTATCAAACCCGGCTGTTATGACCTCAAACTCTTGTGGTATGACCAGGCCTGAAAATATGTAGTCTGACATTTGCAAACTGAGGTCCCCAGAGGGTGAATTTGATAATACTATCCCATACAGTGGGCCACTTTATCCTCTGAGTATCTCTTTCTGTTTTGTTTTGAGACCCTGATTCAAACTGAGGTTCACAGAGGGTAAATTTAGTGATGCTACCCTGCTGTGCAGGGTAGCATCACTAAATTCACCCTCTGGGGACCTCATTTTGCAGATGACAGTCTGCTTATTTTCTGGCTTGGGTATGATGGCGATCTCAGTGAATATGAACAATGCTAGAGTCCTGCTTGAAGAATTACTAGGCACAACCATTTTGTTTACATCAAAATGTTTATTGTCATTTGCTGAATGTCATCAGGAAAATTTATGTTACCAGGCATGGTGGAGTGATTTGAAGCAAATTTTTGTATAGTGAGGAATTATTGATGGCAATAAGTAATGTTTAGGTGGACGAAGAGAATAATGACGACAGTGTACACAAAATTCAATGCAAACTAATATAAGGTTTTTTACACCTGTTGGGCTTGTGATTATATGAAAATTAAATCCACTACAGTTTTCGAACTCAAGCAAGAAATGTTAAAGTCTCACATACCAAGTACTGACTGAATCCATTCATATTTGTTCAAGTCATCGTGCCAGCGAGTTGAAAACAGGCAAAAATTAACTAATTAAGGGCCATAACTCTGCTCAGTATGGCCAAACCAGTTTTCAAACTCGTTCAAGACATTGTTGAGAAGGTCTTGCATACCAAATATTGACCAGATCCATTGATATTTGTTCAAGTTATCATGCTAACAAGTAAGGTTACGTTCAACCGGTTCCATCCAAAAACTACACCCACCCACCAACCCAGCCCACTCACCTGCCTAGCCCCCTGCCTGACATCCACCAGCCCACCTGCCATAGACTCCATGAATTCTATAGGTCAAGTTTTTGAAAACCATATCATGTAACTCCTCTCAATGAAACAAGTTTGTTCTAATGAGAAGGGGGGGGGGGGAGGTGGGAGGGGTCACATATGGTTTGTTGAAAGTTTTTTAAATTTATACAAACAATAATTAAAATAATAAATTTTGATATCCTGTGCATTGGGTAAAAGGTTAAAAAAACATTTAAAGAATGGCAGATCATCAAACCCATTTGAAAATTTAAATATAATACATTATCAAACATTAAACATAAGGACATTATTAATTTTAAATATAACTTTCATTTTAAATATAACTCTTACGTATTTACTGAACAGACAAAATCTGAAAAAAAGAAATGTTTATGAAAGAAATACTTGGAAAGTGATAATGAATTTACAGTAATTGAACACAACAGTTTAATCTCATATGCAAATAGAAAGCAACAGGAAACATCTGTAATACAAAATTTAACAACAATCAGAATAATGATTTACTGAGAAAGACTAGATATACACTTGAACTAAACAACAAAAAGTAAGTATATTATTTTAATACATTATAAGTTATTGTGATGAATTGATGGTAACATGGTCTGAGATTTGTGGCTTGGAGCTTATGTTCAACTGAGACGAGAAGCATTGAGGTTGAACATACGATCCAAGCCGCAAACCTGACAATGTTACCGTCAATTAATCACAAAAATGTATATGTCCCAATAAGACCCTACCATGTCCCAAAACTCACATCGTGAAACAAACAAGGCAACGTCAATGAACAAGGCAACTTTAACAATAACAAATTTAGTAAATAAACCTCTCATGTATGCTATGACATCACTGGACGAACAAACAAGAAGCCCCACGGGACCTGAAGCGCTCACCTTGAACAGAACCCGATATAAACAGAGGCCAAGAATAAATCTACATTAAGCAATCAATCTCCATAGGATCCATCGTCAATCCTTGAGCCCCTCAGGAGTAACTAAAATAGCCCAAGCATCATGCCTTTTCTACAGTTAATCATAATGTAAAATGTGGAGCTTCCCTTTGGAACCCCTTGATACAACCTGTGTGGATTAATCTCAGTTACACACCTCTAGCGGGTACTTAATAAAAAAATTTCTAATTCATCAGCTATGTGGCTTCTTAACAAATTAACTTGGAATTATGTTTCTATTTTGAGCACACAGTGAGTCCAATGATAGCTAAAGTTAATTTTTTTCATATAAATCAAATATCTGTTTCCCACTTATGCTGCATGTCAAATTTTGTTAAAATCAGACTTAGAGTTCTGAATAGTGAACGAGAGATGTTGTATACCAAATATGAAAGGATTCTGAATGGTGGAGCTGAAGAAGAAGATTTTTAAAGAAATTTCCTCATATTGTATTAAGTTAAAATCCGAACTACCATAGGGAGCCCAAATATTAACCCAGGGACCCAATTTGAACAAACTTGAATCTGACCTCCCTAGAGAGATGAATACCAAATATGAAAGGATTCTGAATGGTGAATCTGAAGAAGAAGATTTTTCAAGAAAATCCCTTATATTTCACTAAGTTAAAATTTGGGCTCCCATAGGGAACCCAAATATTAACCCAGGCACTCAATTTGAAGAAACGTGAATCTGATCCCCCTAGAGATGTTGAACACCAAATATGAACCCATTCGGATTGGTGGATCTGCAGAAGATTTTTAAACAAATTTCATCATATTGCACTGAGTTAAAATTTGGGCTACCATAAGGAGCCCACATATTAATCCAGGCACTTGATTTGAACAAACTTGAATCTGACCCCCCCCCCCCCCTCCCCTCCCCCTCTTCTAGGGATACTGTATACCAAATATGAAAGGATTCTCAATGGCGGAGCTGAAGAAGAAATTATTTGAAGAAATTCCCTCATATTTCACTAAGTTAAAATTCAGGCTCCCAAATATAAACCCACACACTCAATTTGAACAAATTTGAATTTCAACCCCTAGAGCTGTAGTAAACCAAATATGAAAGGATTCTGACTGGTGGATCTGAAGAAAATTTTTGAAGAACTTCCCTCATATTTCACTAAGTTAAAATCTGGGCTCCCATTGGGAGCCCAAATATCAACCCAGGCACTTGATTTGAACAAATTTGAATCTGATTCCCCTAGAGATGTTGTATACCAAATATGAAAGCATACTGACTGGTGGATGTGAAGGAGATTTTTAAAGAAATTTCCTCATATTGCACTAAGTTAAAATTTGGGCTATCATAGAGAGTCCAAATATGAACCCAGAGACTCGATTTGAACAACCTTTAATCTGCCCCCTTTAATCTGCCCCCCTTCCCCCACTGGAAGCCCAAATATTAACCAAGGAGATAAATTTTGACAATCTTGGATTTGACCCTCATAACAATGACATATGCCAAATATTAAAAGATTCTGACTGGTGGTTCTGAAGAATATTGTTAAAGATTATTCCCCATATTGCCCCAAGTTCAAAATTTAGGCTCCTCTATTGAGCCCAAATATGAACCACATGGCTTCATTTTAACAAACTTATATCTGACCCCCATATGGATGCTGTATACCACATATCAAAAGATTCTGTTCACTGGTTCTGGAGGAAAGTTTTGATGCCCTGACACAACCTATGTCAATTTGTTTTTATCATTCAATTCTACTGGTCCTGAGGATGCTTCATACCAAATAACAGTTCTCTGTTCCATGTCGTTTGGGATATACAGGTGTTTGAAAATATTTCTATTTTTAAGTCCCGGAGCTCCCAAGGGGAAACGGTAAATGTTTTTTACACGAGTCAAGTACTTATGACACAATAACACTACAAACCAAATTTGGTTCAAATCAGACCATTGGTTCAGAAAACAGAAATTTTGGGCTGGGCCAAAAATCTTTCCCCTCCCCTCCCATTACAAATAGTGTTCCACGAACTTTACTTGAATAAACTTGATTCTACACCTCAAAAGAAAGCTCCATACCAAATATCAAGTCAATGTATGCACTGGTTCATGAGAAGAAGATTTAAAAAAAATTTGGAGCATTTTCCATCACCCAACCCCTCCCTATGGGGCTGAGCATGTTGAGTTGAACAATCACTCACACAAACTTTCACTTGAATTGGCTCAGTGGTTTTGGAGGAGAAGTCGAAAACTCAGATAAAGGTTGAGGTTACTCCTTCTTAGCTCAAATCATGAACAAGTTCATGATTTGAATTGAGATGGAGGAACCACGATTTTTTTATATGTGGGTTGTGAGTATACATTCATAGAATGATCACTGACCTCAAAAAATATGATTTTATAGGCAATATGCACTGTAAATCTCCTCCCAATGTTATCATTTTTTTCAAATATTTCAGTTGATAATGTCAGAGTGTTTGACATATGCCACTGGAACCACAAACATAGGAAAAAAAAATGAGCTCTTGTTCAATCAGAGGGCGAAGATTTTAATCTTATTGGAACATTATTATTTATTTATTTATAATATTAGATTCAAATGTTTTTTTGGCATTTATGATAAAATGGTTTGTTGTTTGCTTATTGGGGGTTTAACCCTTTACCCAACGAATCGCCCGCATCCGCCTGCAGAATACGCAAATTCAGCAGTTGAAAAAATAATATTTTTCAAAAAATTTCAACAAAACCATATCATGTGACCCCTCGTTGGAACGAGCTCGTTTCAACGAGGGGTCACATGATATGGTTTTGTTGAAATTTTTTGAAAAATTTGAAAAAAATGATATTTAAAATAAAAAATTTTGATATCGTCTGCGTTGGGTAAAGGGTTAACAACACTTTTAACAGCCATGGTCACATCATGTTGGACAGCTTTATAGGGTGGAGGAAGACAGAGTAGCCATAGAGAATTACTGAGCAGTAGCAAGCAACTGTCAGACTCACAAGATTACAAACTCTGCAGAAGCAGAGTTAGCACTGGGGCAGACTGGGGCAAAAAAAAGTTGCTGGGAAACATACCAAGGGGCCCCCCCAAATCTGGACAAAATTTGATTTTTTGAAGCGAAAGAATGCTGCTACATCTGAGCGATTAATGGCTGTCCACAAAGAGGGCATTTTCACTGGCATTTTTGTATCATCTTTGTCGCTCATTTGGCAAAAATGGTTGCACCAAAGGGGTCCTGGACTCATCAGGCTGACCTCAGTTCAGTCCGATGGGAGAAAAGTTTGATTTTTTGAACTGAAAGAATGCTATTTCCTTGCATCTGACTGATCAATATCACACTAGACTGCTGGTATATCGAAATGCCCTCTATATGGAAGCATTTCGATAAACCAACAGTCTGTGCAATCTGATCCATTTTACCTTTTGGTGATTTTCATGAAATTTCACGTGCCAACAGGTGTTGGGCTGCATAATTTTTGGGGGCTCTGGATGGTTCCCAATAGAGAGGGGTGGGTGGGGGGGGGGGAGTTGAACCGGAAATTTCCCAGTGGACCATACAGCCAGTCCACCTCTGAGTTAGCAGAAGTTGAAGGCAAGTGCACTATCACTGTGCAGTATGTCTAAGTACACAGTGCCACCATGCCCCTATATGGGCAATCTGGAGTAAGTTTCTTGCCCAAGGATATTGCACAGATGGTGCAGGTCAGGATCAAACTATCACCCTTTATTTAAAGTCCAATGCTCTAACCCCTGCATCTGTGTGCCACCATGACTACATGGTCTGAAGAAACCATAAGGATTATGTTAAGGATAATATCTTGCTCATTTATGCTACCCAATGGAAAGTCTTGCACAAAAAGCAGTTGGTACTATCAGTCTTTGGATTCTGAGCAGGCCTGAAAATAAGCAGTCTGCCATTTGCAGAATGAGGTCCCCAGAGGGTGAATTTGATGATGCTATCCCATACAGTGGGCCAATTTATCCTCTGGGTACCTCTTTCTGTTTAGTTTTGAGACCCTGATTCAGATTGAGGTCCACAGAGGGTAAATTTAGTGATGGTACCCTGCTATGCAGGGTAGCATCACTAAATTCACCCTCTGGGGACCTCATTTTGCAGATGACAGTCTGCTCATTTTCTGGCTTGATTCTGAGTTGAGTTGTCACTCTTGCGTGCACCTGTAACTTTTACTTTTTGCGAGTTGACAACAGTGAACCTTGGTTCCACCTAGCGAGTGATTAATCCTTACCTAACAAATTGGCTGCATCTGCTGAATAATATACAAATCATGCAGCAGAAAAAAAATAATTAAAACATTTAAACAAAATCATATCATGTTACACCCCCCCCCCCCCAATGGAACGAGCTTGTCAAGCTCATTCCAATGAGGGGGTGGGGGGGGGGGGGGTCATATGGTATAGTTTAATGTGTTATACTAAACTCAAATGAAGTTTATTGTTGCAGCAAAAAGCTTATTCGAAAAATCAGGAAATAATTTTGGAATCCCTTACTCAGTGTGCACCAGTGGAGTGAACAGTGTGTAGATGTTTCTTGATATTTTTTTTAAAACATTTTCGCGATGCCGGGACTGAACACTAGCGTGCTTCAATTCAAATGGTAGGGAGCAATATACAGCGTGCCTCCCATTTTCAAAATCAAAAGACTGGGTACTATACTGGTAGAGAGCATGAACTTGTCTTGCAAAGGACAAGCAATGCTTAACTAGTTGGGGTTTCCAGAGAATATCGATGACCATGTTTTTTCTGTCAATTTCACTTCAGAACAAAACTGGGTGCTGCTGCCAGATATTCTGCAGAGACAGGAAATTACAAAAAGTATAATTTGGACACATTATACAAATTGTCCACTGTAGAGTGAATAAAATTACTTATTTAACTGGTAGAGTGCTGGAAGCTCATGTTTGGACTTTAATCTGAAGACTTCATATTCAGTGGATGTACTTCATATTATCCTTGAAGTGAAATTATGTGGTCATTAAGGATTTGCCTTGTTACAATTTATTGGAGAGTGCCTATGGACATGCTCCCAAAAATTTTAACAAGGCAAAGATATGTCGACAAATTTTGATGACCAAAATTAATTTACCACTCTACCAGTTGATCCCAATTCACAATTTGAACTTCCACAATTAGCCCAAACGTGTACCTAGGGACCTGGTTTTAACAAATTTGAAATTTACACCTAACGATGTTGAATACCAAATATTCAAGGATTTTGTTCAGCAGTTCTTGAAAGAATTCTTCGCCACCAAACTTGTTCCAATGTGGGGGTCATTAGCTTGGTACAAAATTTTAGATCTGTTTCTCGGGCCATTTTCTGTAAAACTGCATGTGGGCGGGCAGTTTTTTATTTTATTTTTTTAGAATTATTCCTTCGCCATCAAAAGTTCATGTTCTCGGTTTATTTTATGGTTTGGGCCTCATAATCTATAGAATAGCCAGGGTGGTGGTGTATTTCATCCCTTGAGTGCAAGAAGGCTTTACAATGTTAAGGCATTGCAAAGCCTTGTTGCACTCAAGGGACAAATTTATTAACTTTGGTAAAATATCAGATAAAAACCATTTAATTTTTATTTTTTAAGTTTGCATTGGTTATAAAAAGAGAGCATGTGGCAGCCAAAAGGACAATGTGGGAGGGCCTGAGAAACAGATTTTATTAAACATTTATGCTTTAATTACTGCGCATGATAACAAAATTTATTATTTTAATTATGTTTTTCTTCACATTTTTCAAATAATTTCCACAAAACCATGTCAAGTGACCAATGAGCTGGTTCCAATGAGAGGGTTAGATGATACAGCTTTGTGGGAATTTTTTGAAAAGTTTTGTTTTTCCAATTGTTAAATTTTAAATTTGTAAATTACGTGGGGGATGTAGCTGATTCGTAAGGTAAAGGGTTCAAAGAATTTATTTATTTATTGGTGTTTAAGGTCACACACTTCTACACAATGGCTTATTGTGACTTCAACATGGAGATGAATTCAAGTTTAGTCAATCGTTCATAGGGGGCATGTTGGCTCAGTGGTTACAGCATTGAACTTCAGGGGTAACTGCATTGTGTCCTTGGGCAGGGCACTTCATCCCGATTGCCCATGTGGGGGCACGGTAGCACTGTGTAGTAAGACAAACTGCACATCGATGGTGCACTTGCCTTTAACCAAAGCTAACCCTGCTTGTGCAGAGTTAGTATGTCGGGAAGTCTGACAGTTGCTTGGTGTTTCTCTCCGGGTACTCCAGCTTCCTCCACCCGTAAAACTGTCCGACACGAGGTGACCCTGGCTGATGAAGGTGTCATTAAACCCCAATAAATAAATAATTGTTTATAGCCATGTTGCCCATTTTAGAGGACTTCCACCTCAAGCATTGGTGACTGGGTCCTGTTTTATCAGGAAAATAGAGCTTCTTTACCACACAAAACAAGCAATGATCCACTGCCTGGGGATCCCATGGGGGTTACAAGAATTAGAGCAATCCTTTTCAACATTCTGTGAATCGTCAACAAAGTCAATAAGTCACCACAGCTCCACTGTTGATGTCATTACACTGAAACTGTTAATCCTTTATCTAGCACATCGGCCAAACGGCCAGCACTTTTCACAAAAATCACAATTCAAATTTAATTATTTTTGCTTTTTTTGTCTCCAAAACATAGCTTATGCCCCAAATTGGAACAAGCTCATTAAGCTTGTTTCAAAGAGGGGTCATAAGCTATGTTTCTGAGGCAAAAAATTAAATTTTTATTTATTCAAGAATTTTGTTGCAATTATCGTCTGCTATTCAGTTCAGATTGGACAAAGTGTACTAACTCACAACTTTAAAGAAAAAGCATGCATGTGCTTGAAATTAGAAACCCAAATTATTTATGTCCTTCCTGGTCCTTCAGGTAAAAAGAGGTTCTTCATTGAATATATAATTGGAAGTGAAGAAGTACAATTACAGAGATTGGAAGATGTAAGAGAGACAACTCTAAATTTCTTTAAATCTATAGCTGTTAATGGAGTCAAATCAGTTTCTGTGAGGTACTCTTAAATATACAACAACAAATAAATATTCATAAATTCTAAAATATGATCATAAATCATGGATGAACTGATGATCTGAGTGCTTTCTTTAATAAAACAAAATACATTTAAATTGTGCAAGGTTGGTATGGAAACACTAGATTTGAGCTTTTACTTACTGAACATATTATTTATTTATTGCTGTCTGAAGTCATTTTCAGCATATAGGGCTATATTGTAACCACAGCAAAAGTATAAAGACAAATTTAGCCAATAGTTTGAACCTGTGCAACCCACTGTAGAGGACTCATTTATTTATTTATATATTGGGGTTTAACCCTTTACCCAATGCAGATAATATCAAAATTTATTATTTTAAATATCATTTTTTTTAATTTTTCAAAACATTTCAATAAAACCATATCATTTGACCCCTCGTTTGAACGAGCTCAATGAGCTCGTTCCAACGAGGGGTCACATGATATGGTTTTGTTGAAATTTTTTGAAAAATAATATTTTTTCAACTGCTGAATTTGCATATTACACGGACAGATGCAGCCGATTCATTGGGTAAAGGGTTAAGGATACTTTTGACAGCCAGGGTCACCTCGTATCAGAGAGTTTTATGGATGGAGGAAGCCAGACTCCCCACAGAGAACCACCAAGCAATGGCAAGCAACTGTCAGACTCCCCAATTTTCTAACTCCACATAAGCAGGGCTACCATTTGTTGAAGACAAGTGCACCATCGATGTGCAGGATGCCTTAGTACACAATGCCACCATGCCCCCAAATGGGCAATCGGGATTAAGAGCTCTACCCAAGATACCTTTGACAGAGATCGAACAGTGGACCTTCCGGTTTGAAATTCAATGCTTGGAAAACAGTTAACCCACCGCCTCTAGAATTAATCTTTTACATATCACATTGGTAACATCTGCCAATGTAATTCTGAAGATGTGAAAATAAACAAAATAAAATTAAACAAACATATATCATGTAGCCCTTTCTTGATACAAGCTCATTCCAATGAGGGGTCACATGATATGTTTTTTGTGGAAATTTTTAAGCATATTGTTGTTGATGACTTAGTTGGTAGGGCAAAGTTACAAATAGAGGAGTGTAGAATGAATTAAATTATTTTATTTTTTTGGGGGGGGGGGGGAGGGGGGAGGTTATTCCTTTAGAATGTACTTTGGGAGCATAATACAATGAAGAATCATTGTCTGTCTTGGGTGAATTATTGAGTTATTTACAAAATATATTGTCATTGTTGTTATTTAACTCATGGTATGTAACAGTTAACCCTTTACCTGACACGAAAAGTAGACGACATTTGAAAATAAAATTCTTGAATAACTAAATTTTTCACTTTTTGCATCAAAAACATATCTTATGACCCCTCATTGGCATGAGCTCAATGAGCTCATTCCAACGAGGGTCATAAACTATGTTTTTGAGACCAAAAATGAAAAAAATAATTGAAATTAAAAAGTGATTTTTGTGAATAGCGCTGGCCGGTTTTGGTCGTTAAGTTGGGTAAAGGGTTAATATTGTAATGTAAATAGCAAATTATTTACTTTTTAGATTTATTAAGGTTTAGCAACACTTTTGATAGGAATGATTGTATCATGTCAGACAGTTTTATAAATCTTGGAAGCCTGGGGTACCCAGAGGGAAGCACCGAGTAGTGGAGAGCATCTGACCGACTCCACAATGAACTAAAGCCGCAAGTGGAGGGTTAGCATTGGTTGAAGGCAAGTGCACCATTGATGTGCAGTACACCATAGTACACAGAGCCACCATGCCTCCATGTTGGTAATCAGGATTAAGTGTCTTGCCCAAGGACATAATGCAGCTTCCCTTGGTCAGGAGTGAACAGTTGACCGCTTGGTTTGAAGTCCGGTACTCTAACTAGTGAGTCTCTGCACTCTGACAAACAGCAGATACTGGTTTACGCACTTTAAAATCTAAGCAACAATAAAGGTTTGTCCTGAAATTTTTTAACAAAACAACTAAAAAAAATAAATACTAACTATACAGAAAAAAGGTCCTGTTTATTATCTGGTTGAGTGCTGGAAGCCTATTTTGGGGCTTTATCCTTAAGTGCAGGTACCACAGCTTAAAGGTTTCATATTCTATCAATGTGCTTCAATTAATTTTTGATGTGATATTATTTAGTCTGTTAGGATTTATTTGCCCTGTTACAATTTGTGGGAGAGTGCCTATACGCACTATTTATTTATTGGTATTTAAGGTCACATACTTATGCACAATGGCTCATTGTGACTGTGACAGTGTTATGGGTGGAGAATGCCGGAGTACCCGGAGAGAACCACAAGCAGTGACGAGCTACTGTCAGTTCCTCAACATTCTAACTCTGTTCAAGCTCCGCTCAAGCAGGGTAACAGCGGTTGAAGACATGTGCACCACCGACGTGCAGTACACCTTAGTACACGGCATCATCGTGCCCCCATGTAGGCAACCGGGATAAAGTGCCTTGCCCAAGGACACAACGCGGGTCATCCCGGACGGGGATCAAACTCGGAACCTCTACCATAGAAGTCCAACAGTCTACCACTGAGCCACTGCGCTCCCCTATAGGCATCCAACCATAAATTGTAACAAGGTAATAACATGTGAACAAAATTTTGACAATCAAAAAAAACTCAGCACTCTACCAGCTAATGAATATTTAAAAATCGTTCAAGCATCAAATTATTAAAATACCAAAAAAAGATCAAATAAATATATAAGCAACCAAAAAACTCAAAACAAATAGGCAAACTATGAAAAATTCTCCACACTATCAGAAACAAAAGTTACACATAAGAGAAAGCAGGAAAGGTGGATCATGTAGATTAATTGTCAGGTAGAGGTTACATTTTTCACTGACTATTTATTATTTATACATATATTAAAAGAAACATTCCTGTAAATAATCAGGTTAAAGTTAAATAGTGGAGGGTAGGGAGGTAGAGAATTTACTTTATGCAAGCAAGCATTTAGTCCAGTTATGTCAAAGTACCGCCGCTACCAATATAACAGTACCGGGATGGGACAGAGCCTGTCCCGCCGAAACCGGTACAAATCAACAATTGGATGACATATGGCAATCAGATGGGAGAAACTCACATTTAAACCACCCCAGTCCCGAAGATCGAAAGACAAACATGGCACCGTGCCAATTATTCTGCGGCGACATCAAGAAAGAATTATTATTCTGTGGTGACATCAAAGTTGTCATAAAGCACGATTATCGTGCTTTATGATTACTTTGATGTCACCACAGAATAATTTCTTTGAAGTAGCTGATGACAGCGCTTTCGTTGTCTATAATGCGATGTTTGAAAAGTCAAAATGGTTGGCCTTATCATGGTCATGGTTCAGACAGAACAAGCACCTGTAGAGTGTTTTGATATGTTAATTCAAAAATAAGTTAAAAGTACATTAAGCAAGTGTTCCATACACGATTATCAGCCTGTTTACCCTCGTTCATTTAGGAATTTCCCGATAAAATAATTTTGTCCCGGTACCGGAGGGACAAAAGCTTCAGTACCAGTTGGAGCATGAGACAACCGGCAATGCCGGTACTGGATCAAGTACCGCTTTACATGCCTGATTTAGTCATAAACTTCAAGTTACCACTCTTTTGTGTAACTGTTACATGAAGAAGCTCCAGCCTCTACCATACTGCCTCCCCTGACAATCCCCATCCCAATCTAAAAGAAATGCAAAAAAAAAGAAACAAAGATAGAAAACAAAAACAAGACATAATAGTTCACTGATTATTGCAAATAAGACAGGCAGTTTTTAACATTTAATGTTGCTAAATGATAAACAGAAGAAAAAGTCAAGAAACTTTGTCCACTAGAGATGATCTGGCATTTATTAGGGTTTAATCTCGGGAACAGGAATTTTCTGGTTCTCGTTTTTGAGTTAGTCATGATACTGGGAATTTTCCGGTTGTCATTTCTGAATATTAGTCCCAATACCCAGGAAATATAAATTTTATAGTAAATTTCCTTTCTTATTATACCTACCGCAATTGTATACTACAGGCTTGTACTACAGTGGAAGACCCTAAATCGGATAAAATACTCTCCATTTTAATCTTTCCCAAGAGATGTGGGAAAGAAAAGTGGTGTAAAAAACACCACAAAAAAAAATAAGCCAAAACTGGGCCGAGCGCCATCGGCGCACACCCATTATGGGACGCTCTTCCCTTAGTACAAATCCATGACTTCCGTTAACCAATGCGCAGTGCAGTCATCAATTCATCATTCTTTTGAGTCCGCCAACATAGGAGTTATGTGATCAGCAGGGAGGAAGGATTCTTACCCGAAGAAGGTGGAAGGGCCTACATGTAAACAATTGCGGTAGGTATAATAAGAAAGGAAATTTACTATAAAATTTATATTTCTTATCAACCTACATTAGTAAAAGACAATGAAAGATGAGGTGTATGGTGATGTGCGATGCACAGACAGAAAGGGCAGTAACAGCACGGAGGTGGAACTGACCCTGTAAGAAGCTGAATGGCTGGGATAGCCTGAGCTGAAGAAAGAGGGCCTGTAGAACAAAGGTCCTCTGTCTGCTCCTGCAACTGTCACAGATAAGTGGAGAAGGTAGCATTTCTCCAGTAGTCTGCCAACATAACATCCGACAACATGACGGAGTTAGTATAAGCCCCGAGAGGAAGACAATGCATGCATTTCGTGGCCGAAAAACGATTGGTAATACAATCGCCAGTAGCGAGACAAGCGGAAGCTGCACGAATAGCAAGACAAATCCATCGAGAAATGGATTCAGGAGAGATCTGGCAAGTGAGAAAACGCATATCCACCCAGGATAAAGGAGCGAACACCCCCCCCCCCCCCCCCCACTCCAAGCAGAGCAGCAC
Source organism: Pictodentalium vernedei (assembly GCA_031216915.1). NCBI lineage: Eukaryota > Metazoa > Mollusca > Scaphopoda > Dentaliida > Dentaliidae > Pictodentalium > Pictodentalium vernedei. The sequence continues at coordinate 394,042,185 of CM062293.1, read as the reverse complement.
CCAAGAAAGTGTCCATCTTGGAGTAAACTGCAAAGTCCTAGGCCTTTTCAAGGAAAAGTGCTGAACAAGCTTGGAGAGGCAAGGATGAGTGCCGAAACGATGCAGTACCACATATGAAAAAGGTCTCCGAAGCATGGACTTGTACCCATTGCTGGAGACCCCCAGAAACAAACATATACCAGAAACTCTGTAATCGGTGTGATCAAAGGAGTGGCAGAAGCAACAGAGTGATCGCACACCATCGACAAAAGAACCTTCTACTTAGCCACAGAGGTAAAACCAGTGGAGTGAGTGCCTCCTTGAAGAAAGTGCAACTCCACTGCTCATCTCTAAAAACCACTACGGAGGAGACAGGACATGATAAAAGACATGCGCGAAGGCACAATGAAGTCGGTTCGACCTGAAACCTCCTCAGGCGACTTTGGCAAAGAAAGTCGCGACGAAGAGGGAGACATGCCGGAACCACCACTAACAGAGAGTGGAGAAGGTTGATCCACACCTGCCGAGACGACAGGGGTGTGATCGAAAGGATTCGTCAACTGCAGGTTCATATCTGGGCTAGAACCTGAGGCAGAATCGGAACCGGCAGGAAGGCATAGCCAACAAGACCGTCCCAAAGGAGGGACAGAGCGTCCACGGTGGAAGCCAGAGCATCTGGACACGGGGACACGAAAGTGTCCACCTGATGGTTCCAATGAGTTGCAAAGAGATCGATGTGGGGACGACCCCAGAGATCGCAAAGAGACTGGAACACCGCCATGTGGAGCATCTACTCGGTGGAAAAGAACCTGCCCTATCAGGACAGTAAGTCGGCTAGGGCGTTCAGATGACCAGGAATGTGACAAACCACCACTCCGGCGTTGACATCCTGAGCGAGCAGTAGAAGATCCCGAACCAAAACGTACGAATGAAAACAACCACCGTAGAATTGTCAGACCACAGAAGGACCTGACAATTCGAAAATCGGGGGATCCACTGTCGGAAACACAGAAGAAGAGCAAGAAGCTCCTTTTGGTTGACATGAAGAGCTGCTAGATCCTGGTCCCATGACCCGAGAAGGAAAAGACCTAGAGGATCCAACATCACACCCCATCAGAGATCGCTGGCGATTACCGTCAGAACACGATTGGACGTGGGGAAGTCCAACGGAACTCCCTGCATATTCCACTGAACGTCTGTCAGGGGAGAAGGTGACGAGGAAGAGACTCCGGTAACAGAAGCACCAGAACCAGAGGATCGACATGCGGCCTCCAACGACTGAGCAAAAAGTGTTGGAGAGGTCAGACATGCAGTTGACCTAGAGGAATGAGATCCGTCACCGAAACGCAGAGACCAAGCAGTCGGGGAAGACTCCGAGCTGTCGCAGACATGGACTGGGACAGAGTCAGGGCAAAAGCTGGGAGAATCATAGCCCTTGCCATGGGGAACTGCCACCGTATTCAGCTGAGTACGGAAGTCCATCCCCAGATGACAAAACGACTGAGAAGGGACCAGGTGACTCTGAACCCTAGCGACGTGAACAGGCTCCACTGTGTGTCGACATCTGACTCCAGAAAGGCAGCATTGGAATGCCTCTGGAGGAGTGAAGGCCCAAGGTGACAGGTTGAGGCTGAAGAGCATGACCTTGAACTGGTAAACTCGCCCCAGAAAAGCAAACCCGAGATACTTTTGCAATGTCCGATGAACTATGATGGTTCCAAGTTCCCGACATGTAACGTCTAAAGGAACTTGTGTTGGAAGAGGCACTCTCGACGGAGTGGGATGCCTCCGGAAGGATATCCGCAGCCCAGACCGAACAACATCTAACACCCAAAGTGATATCCTTCCTCCAACCTGGGACGAATCAAGGTGAGGACCCTCATTTCGAGCCCCGCCAAGGCCCGCGAGAGGAGAAACCACCTCCTCTACTATATGAAGAATCCTGAGTCCTCCCTCTAGCCTGCCAACACTTACCCTTACCCCGTGAGTAAGAAGTAGAAGCGGCGGCAGGAGGATCAGCCCTTGGCTTCACAGAGGAAGCAGAAGGGTGCTTGTTACGCTTTGGACGGCCCCTGCCCCCAACAGAAGGCTGATCAAGTTGACGAAGCAGCACCTGATCTTTGGAATGACGTAGAACGTCATCCCAGACCGTCGCCACGGAACCATGGAATAGTTGTGGAGTCCTGATCCAAGACTGTCAAAGTCTGGCAGACTGACGGATTGGCGGAATCGTAGGAACGATAATGCACTGGAGGCAAAAAAGTGTCAGCCCTGGTGAGGACTGAAGTCCTCATAACCTTGGAACTCAGCTTAGAGTCCAAAACTGTAAACACTTCAACCACCTGTACCGACTGGCACGGTCAAAGGCATCCGGAAGCGGGTTGCTCCACAGCCTGTAGGCGCACGACCGATGATCGTGGTCTGACTGACACCATCAGCTGGTCTGACGGTTTTAGATCTGGAAGGAACTCAAACAAAAGTCAAGAGCTGCCCCCCAAGTCAGAAGACTGTTGGCTCTCGATGTCAGGTATGTGTGACCCATCCTCTGAGTCGGAAGACACATAGCCCATCATGCGCAAACCAGCCAATACCTCCCATGGTGTAGGCACACGTGAGGGATCAGAAAGTGGCCTGCTTCCAAATCACGGGAGACGGCACTGCGGGAGGCACCTGGAAACCACTAGTAGCCTCGCTGGAGGCAATGGGAAGGCTCTTGGAAAGAACCTGAGTGAGCAAAGAGAGGGCCTCCCTAAGCTCAAGGCCCATGTCGACCGGTTAGACGTGGGAACGAACCGGTTAAGTGGTTTCACTCCTGACCCTTTTAACCAGTGAAGAGTCACGATCCTCAAATACACCCGATGCGGGGCGACGGGTGGCAGCTGAAACATCTGAAAGCAGATGCGTATAGAGGTATGACACACCCCAAGGATCTACAGTACGGGAACTCGGAAGAGTTGCCGCAGACCTCTGAGGGACAGAAGGTCCAGGCTGCAGAAAAAAGCGTCAGTCCCGCAAAACTGGCCATGGGACCAGAGTACGTGGATGGAAATGCAACAGAGTCCATGGTGACTCTGCCATGAACATCTGAATCCAATGAGAATACTGCTGGGCGACGGCTGAGAGAACACAGCAGAGGATTCAGCCGGCAGCCCTTCCGACTTCGCCGTGTTGAAGTCAGGGAAGGTAGAGGCCGATACCCCACGTCCACACTACCAGACATCTCTGAAGACCCCTGCAGGGAAAAGCTGAGGCCGGCTGAAACGGTGACCGATAACGTAGCAGACAGAACAACAGGAAGGGCCAGCCTGCACAAAAAGGATTCGGCCGGCAGCCCCTTCCGACTTCGCCGAGTTGAAGTCAGGGAAGGTTGAGGCCGATACCCCATGTCCACACTACCAGACATCTCTGCAGACCCCTGCAGGGATAAGCCGAGGCTGGCTGCAATGGTGACTGATGATGTAGCCGACGGAACAGCAGTAGCAGCAGGTACAATGGGAGCTGTTGAAACCGGTGGAGAGAGCAATCAAGTTTGGCTCTAAAGGAGGAGTAACAACCCTAGTGACAGCCTCAGATGTTGACTGGAGAGGGACCACAGTCCCAGAACCAGGCATCTCTTCACCAGACAACTCAACAGCTCCCACAGTATCCAACACAGTTAAAGACTGCACATCCTCCATGGAGGGGATATAACTCTCACCAGACGAGGTCGTGTCGGGAGACCCCAAATGACAGTGTACCCCCTCCCTGCAGGTGTGGGAGGAACAGCCACGAGAACGCACCACATGCTTGGGCAAAAGGCATTGCCCTCAAGGAACAGTCCTGGGCATAACAGAGGTGGGCGCAGTAGAACAAAAGATGAACTCAACAGATGTAGAGAGTAGAAGAACCCCCCCCCCCCCCCCCCCCCCCCAACTATGAGAGAAAGGTGGCAGAAAATAAAGGACCGGCAGGAACACAACTGAATCCAGATGGCCGACAGGGACCCAAAAAACAGAAATTCTGCCCTCAACAGAGAGGAGAAATCATGTCCATACAGCCCCCCACTGACACCTAACTTCAATAATAATAATAATATCCAAAAGGATAACATAAATTTATCAACCAAACATTTTTATGTCCGAACCGCATGGTACGCGAAAGTCGCGTGCGAACACGGAGAATATATAAAATGCAATGAAAATGTGGTTGAAATTAATAACGAGAATATATAAAACACAGTCTTGTTATTATACGATCCTCAGATCCATAATTCCAGTCACAGGTAACCATTATCCACAAGTTGAATTATTACTGTTTCTGAATGCAAATGGACGTAACGCCATGCGGGCGGATGAAAAAAGAATGATTCATTAGTTACTGCCTACACACTGGTTATCGGAAGTCGTGGATATGTACTTGGAGAAGAGCGTCTGCTACTAGGTGTGTGCTGGTAGCACTCGACCCAGTTTTGGCTTATTTTTTCTTGGTGCTTTTGCACCACTTTTCTTTCCCAAATCCCTTGGGAAAGATCAAAATAGAGAGTGTATTTTCCCCGAGTTAGTGTCTTCCACATTAGTGCAAGCCAGTTGTAAACAATTGTAAGGTAGGTTGATAAGAAATTAATAGGACGGAACCAGTAATCAAATGTGGCATTCCGCATCGATGTGTAGTATGCCTTAGTACACAATGCCACCATGCCCCTGCATGGGCAATTGGGATTAAGTGTCTATAAGAAAATATACTTTGTGTGGCCTAAACCATTTAATTTTTATTTTTTTAAATTTGCACTGGTTATAAAAAGAGAGCATGCGGCAGCCAAATGGATAGGAGGGCTTGAGAAACAGATCTTTAATGTTTTTAGGTCTAATCTCCTATAGACTGATATTGAAATATCTAAATTTCAAGCTACAAACTTTTCCCATAATGCAACTGGAAATTTGACCAATTCAATTTTGTTTGAAAGGGGTCACTGAGCTCTCTCAAACAAGATTGAATTGGTTAAATTTGTAGAAAAATTATTACTTTCAATTTTGGTATTTTGACATCAGTATGCAGGGTATTAACTTTTTAGGATTCCTATGTGGACTTCTGTGAGATATTATTTCTAACATCTGGATAAATGTTTTCTGAAGTGTAACACCCTGAGATTTTATAATTAATGTTATGATGTTATGAGGAAACATATAAATAAAGTATCAAACAAGTATTCAGTTAGCAACAAAAAACAAGACAAATATAATTAGACAAAAGCACACAAGTTGGCTCGACCATCTATCATACTTTAGAGTTCCTGCAGGAAAGGACGGATAAAATTCAAGGCCATTTCTCAACCTTTTTCAAGGCCCTACAATTGACAAATTCAAGGATTTTCAAGGTCACACCATTACTAGTCCTAACTAGGACAAGTTTGAGTGAAATTAGACACCTATAACTCAAGTTACTGTCTGGAAACCAATATCAACATGTCTTCTAAGTTGGAAAAGGTCCATAACTGTACCAAAAGTATCGGACCAAGCTCACTATCAATCCCAACCTGTATTATATGGTTATAAACTTATGTATAAAATTTTGTTTAATTTCATTCAGTCAAACTAAAGTTATGGTCCAGAAACCATATTCGGTAGATACGTACATATGGACACACAAGGGCAACAATTAATGCACTTCGCCAAATTGATGGGGAATAATAATAGTTATTTGTGATAGGTAAAGGGTTAAAGTCTTGTGGAATGTAAAATCTTTTATCACAAGGAAAAGCTACAAAACACATTGTGAGCAAACTGTTAGTGACTATCAACACAAAACATGCTACATATAACCACAACATGAAACATCCAGGTTATAAATTATTAATAAGAACCAACTCTTATACCATCATTAGTATAAACCCTAGTTATTTATCAAAAAAGTAATTCTAAGGACACTGAAAATGTTGTCTACCTTCATCAATGGAGAACCTAAGTCACCGTCTTCATCAGAGTTGTACCCATCACATTCATTACATAGGAATGCCTGATTAATATAACCCTGAACAACAAAATTCAAAGTTTGTAATACTGCTTCAGCTAGAAAATATAGTATTATGTTTACTTAAAGAATATTTCTGTGATGTAATCAGGATAAAGTTCACACCCATGTAAGATTCTGAAATGATAGTACCAGGTGAGGTAATATGAAAAATATTTATCACAGCAGCAAATGTAAGCTTTTCCTTTATGTTCCAAACAAAGCATGCGCTCTCTTTTAACACTGAGAGCTGTAATGTTGTTTAACACAATATGACACTGGTTGTTGAAAGTATTATTAACCCTTTACCCAACGTATCGCCCGCATTCGCCTGCGTAATATGCAAATTCAGCAGCGGAAAAAATATTATTTTCGAAATATTTCAACAAAACCAAATCATGTGACCCCTCTTTGGAACGAGCTTGTCGAGCTCGTTCCAAAGAGGGGTCACATGATATGGTTTTGTTGAAATTTTTTGAAAAAATTAAAAAAATGATATTTAAAATAATAAATTTTGATATCGTCTGCGTTGGGTAGAGTTAATCCTAATAGATAAATAGAGGATCTCTAGTGTTTTTGAGTGGATACCGAAAATTATCTCACTTGTGACCGAGACAAATGGTTATTTTCGCTCACACTAAAAACACTAGATTTTCTTTTTATTATACGCTATTTATAAGAATCTGATACTTCCACTCTTTTCAGCCTTGAATTGATGCCTGAAACTACACAGTGCACTGAATCGTTGAAAGTGATTTGATTGATACTTGGAATGGATAACGTCTTACAATTTGATTCAGCTGGCAGGTTTCTTGTCCAAACATGGCCTGAAAGTCTGTAATATAAGTTTTTGGTTTGGTACGTCCTCTGAAAGGACATACCAAACCAAAAACTGATATTACGAACATTCAGGCCATGTTTGGACAGGTAGGTTTCATGCATCAATTCAAGATGAATACATGTTGAATTATTGCTGGAAATGATCGGTATCCACTCAAAAACACTAGATTTACTTTTCATTATACATTTTTAGAACAAATTGATCATTTCCAGTGATAATTTGACTCATATTCACCTTGAAGCGATGCTTTGAAAGCCGCCATTTTGATTGATACTGTGAATTCAGAGGACGTACCCAACCAAAAACTTATATTACGGACTTTCAGGCCATGTTTGGACTGGTAGGTTTCATGCATCAATTCAAGATGAATACATGTTGAATTATTGCTGGAAATGATCAGTATCCACTCAAAAACACTAGATTTACTTTTCATTATACATTTTTAGAACAAATTGATCATTTCCAGTGATAATTTGACTCGTATTCACCTTGAAGTGATGCTTTGAAAGCCGCCATTTTGATTGATACTGTGAAGGTCAAAATTTCTATATCTTCACAGTGGGGGATACGATTTCTATCTTTCCGCACTTTCTTCGATAATCTATCGTTTAGCATATAATAAATATATATATATCTACCTTAAAGTTTCTTATATCATCTTGGTGATAAATACTGAGTTGGTCATATGGTACAACAGTACTAAATATTTTCCCATAGACGGTCATTTTTACATTCATGTGAAAAAAATATGATTGCATCATTTTAATTTGAGCATTCAAATTTTTTGTCAAGAGTAGCCCTCGAGACAACTTTTCTGTCCTCAAAACTGAGGGGGGGGGGGGGGGGGGGAGGGAGGGTGTCATGCCACAAATAAGAGAGAAAAATTGACAGGAAGGAAACTACCAGTCACGGTTATATTTTTTCGTGGAATTTCCAACAAAAACACCAATAGTCTATTGTATTTTTAGGCCCCCAAATTCATCACATCACCTCTCTCTTTTCTCTGCAAAATTCAATAATGATGCAAGATTTCAGTTCAATGCTTCAAGGTTTTTTAAATCAATATTTTTTTCTCAAGGCTGCTAAGTTTCGGAGATTGTATCATTTTCAAGTGCAACTTTTCAAGGCGGGTAATTCTAATTCAAATATTTAGTACCGTCATACCACAGACTGGCTTTTTAACCCTTGAAGCTGGAGGTGTGGAAATTTTTATCCAAAAGTGGGGTTTGGTGGTCAATAAAGAGAACACGAGACGACACAAACAATGAATAGGTAAAGATGATCAGTAATAACTCAACTCTTTGGCCCTTCAGGGCTGTAGGACTGAAATATTACTGAACATTCCTCAAAATTAAAAAAGAATGACTTAGCCATTCCTCCGACATCAGTGTGTACAGTGATACCATTCAGAGACTCAATGTTCAAAGGGTTACAATAGAGATTTTGAGAACAGTATTGAAACTGACTCTCAATACATACAGTACATCATACCCAACATTAATTATAAGACCTTAGTTAATGTATCTGCAGATATGGGGTGAATGACACCATAGTATAACAGTAAGGCTGAAAAAAAAGTATTTTGATCCTCAGGCAATCCCTCATTGTATATGAACCCCCTCATTGGACATTTTTATTGCCTTTCAGTGTCTTCCAACTTTAGTACAAATTCAGAGAGACCCGAAACTTTTTACAATTTTTGCTTGATGCATATTTATTTAGTTGCATCTCCAGTATGTTTGCCTTGTTACAATTTATGGGAGAGTGCCTGTAGGCACTCTCCCATAAATTGTAACTTGGCAAATTCACATAGATTAAATTATTTTATTTAAAAAATAATATGAATTTACTTCAAAGATAATATGAAGAGCATTGAAAGAATATGAAGCCTTTGAAATGCAGTACCCACAGTTTGTTTTTAGAGGAATGTTTTATTTTTCAAAATAAAAATGAATTTATTTGTATAAATATGCACTTTCTATATTTCACTGTGTAACAAGTGCACACCAAGCAGTGGATCAATATATGGCTGCCTATGAAGAAATTGCGCTTGTGAAGAAGTTTTTAGTTGAACAAAAGGTCAATCATTCCTTCAAAAATAATTGTACATTCCTGGCTTACGACCCATTAAAGTTGAATATATTGTTTTTAAGTTATTGCATGGAAAATCAAAAGTCACCAAAATTCCCAGATGGTTGAAATGGTGGCCATATTGGACATGCCAAAATACTGATTATCGAAAGGAACCATCCTCTAGTCATGACTAATCAACCAATCGAAAGGAACCATCCTCTAGTCATGACTAATCAACCACAACAAGAGGCCCCAAGGAGTCTTAATCGCTCACCGGCCAAAGTGGTGGTTCATCAACACTACAAAGGAATGAAGTCATGAGAGACAAATTTTATGGAACTAGGGTCATGGCTTGAACAAACTTGAATCTTACCCCCCCCCCAGCCCCCCCCCCCCCAACCCCCAAGGATGTTGCATACTGCATACCAAATATCAAAAGCATTCATCTGCTGGATCTGAAGAAGAAGACTTTTAAAGAAAATTCCTCATTTTGAACTAAGTTATCATTCGGGCTCCCACAGTGAGCCCAAATATGAACCCAGAGACTTGGCTTGAACAAACTTGAATCTCACCCCCTAAGGATGCTGCATGCCAAATATCAAAACATTCCGACTGCTGAATCTGAAGAAGAAGATTTTTAAAGAAAAATTCCTCAAATTGACTAAGTTATAATTTGGGCTCCCACAAGGAGCCCAAATATGGACCTAGGGACTTGGCTTTAACAAAGTTGAATCTCCCCCCCAAGGATGCTACATACCACATATCAAAACATTCCGACTGCTGGATCTGAAGAAGAAGATTTTTTAAGAAAATTCCTCATTTCGAACTAAGTTACAATTCAAGCTCCCACAGTGAGCCCAAATATGGACCTAGGGACATGGCTTGAACAAACTTGAATCTCACCCCCCTAAGGATGCTGCATACCAAATATCAAAACATTCCGACTGCTGGATCTGAAGAAGAAGATTTTTAAAGAAAATTCCTCATTTTGAACCAAATTATCATTCAGGCTCAAACAGTGAGCCAAAATATAGACCTAGGGACATGGCTTGAAAAAACTTGAATCTCACCCCCCTAAGGATGCTGCATACCAAATATCACAACATTCCGACTGCTGGATCTGAAGAAGAAGATTTTTAAAGAAAATTCCTCATTTTGAACTAAGTTATAATTCCGGCTACCACAGCGAGCCCAAATATGAACCCAGGGACTTGGCTTGAACAAACCTGAATCTCACCCCCCCCTAACCATGCTGCATACCCAATATCAAAAAATCACCCTCCTAAGCATGCTGCATACCCAATATAAAAAAATTTGCCTGAAATGCACTAAGTTCAAATTGGGCTCCTATACTGAGCCCAAATATGAACCCAGGGGGCCGGTTTGAACAAACTTGAATCAGATCCACCCCACAATGTTGCATACCAAATATCAAAAGATTCTGCCTGCTGGATCTGGAGAAGAAGATTTTTTTTAAAAATTTGCCTGAAATGCACTAAGATCGAATTCGGGCTTCTATACTGAGCCCAAATGTGAATCCAAGGGGCTGATTTGAACAAACTTGAATCAAATCCACCCCACAATGTTGCATATCAAATATCAAAAGATTCTGCCTGCTGGATCTGGTGAAAAAGATTTTTTAAGAAATTTGCCTGAAATGCACTAAATTCGAATTTGGGCTTCTATAGTGAGCCCAAATATGAATCCAGGGCCGATTTGAACAAACTTGAATCAGACCCATACCAAGATGCTGCATTCCAAGTATCAAAAGATTCTGCCCATTGGTTCTGGAGAAGAAGATTTTTTAATAATTTTTCTATAATTCGTATGGTGCTATCAGATTTATGCCACATACAGAGCCCCCAAGGGATGTGGACATTTCATTTGACCAAACTTGAATTGACATATGGTAATAAACATCCATACCAGGTTTCAAGCAAATCGACCTAGTGGTTTCAGAGGAGAAGTCGTTTGAAAAATGTTCACGACGCTGGACGGACGACGACAGACGGCAAGTGATAAGTTTAGCTCCCTACGGTGAGCTAAAAAACTGTATCTGTTGGATTATCATGTGGACAATCAAAAGTCCCTGAAAATCCAAGATGGCTGCCATGGTGGCCATATTGGATATGCCAGAATGCTGGTTATCGAAAGGAACTATCCTCTAGACATGATTAATCAACCACAAAAAGCAGTATCTGTTGGATCTATAGTTTTCAAGTTATTGCGTGGCCAACCAAAAGTCCCTGAAAATCCAAGATGGCTGCCATGGTGGCCATATTGGATATGCCAGAATGCTGGTTATCGACAGGAACCATCCACTAGTCATCACTAATCAACCATAAATAAAACAGAATCTGTTGGATGTATTGTTTTCAAGTTATCGCGTGGACAATCAACAAATAACGGATGGATGGACAGACAGACAGACAGACTAGTTATCGCATGGACAATCAAAAGTCCCTGAAAATCCAAGATGGCTGCCATGGTGGTCATATCGGATACGCCAGAATGCTGGTTATCGAAAGGAACCATCCTCCAGTCATGATTAATCAACCACAAAAAGCAGTATCTGTTGGATCTATAGTTTTCAAGTTATCGTGTGGACAATCAAAAGTCCCTGAAAATCCAAGATGGCTGCCGTGGTGGCCTTATTGGATATGCCAGAATGCTAGTTATCAAAAGGAACCTTCCTCTAGTCATGACTAATCAATCATAAAAAACAGTATCTGTTATGTATTGTTTTCAAGTTATCGTGTGAACAAACAAAAGTTAATGGTTGAATGGACAGATGGATGGACAGACAGACAGACAGATGGACAATGATGCTGGTTATTGAAAGGAACCATCCTCTAGTCATGACTAATCAACCATAAAAAAACAGTGTCTATTGGATTATCACATGGACAATCCAAAGTCCCTGAAAATCCAAGATGGCTGCCATGGCAGCCATATTTGATATGCCAGAATGCTGGTTATCGAAAGGAACCATCCTCTAGTCATGCTTAATCAACCATAAAAAGCAGTATCTGTTGGATCTATAGTTTTCAAGTTATTGCGTGAACAATCCAAAGTCCCTGAAAATCCAAGATGGCTGCCATGGTGGCCATACTGGATGTGCCAGAATGCTGGTTATCGAAAGGAAACATCCTCTAGTTATGACTACTCAACCATAAAGAAACAGTATCTGTTGGCTGTATTGTTTTCAAGTTATTGCATGTACAAACAAAAGTTAACGGATGGACCGACAGATGGATCGACAGACAGGCGGACAGACACTGATGCTGGTTATTGAAAGGAACCATCCTCTAGTCATGACTAATCAACCATAAAAAACAGTCTTTGCTGGATTATCACATGGACAACCAAAATTCCCTGAAAATCCAAGATGGCTGCCATGGTGGCCATATTGGATACGTCAGAATGCTGGTTATCGAAAAGTAACCATCCTCTAGTCAGGCTTAATCAACCATGAAAAAGCAGTATCTGTTGGATCTATAGTTTTCAATTTATCGCATGGACAATCAAAAGTCCCCGAAAATCCAACATGGCTGCCATGGCCATATTGCATATGCCAGAATGCTGGTTATCGAAAAGAACCATCCTCTAGTCATGATTAATCAACCATAAAAAACAGTATCTGTTGGATGTATTGTTTTCAAGTTATTATGTGGACAAACAAAAGTTAATGGACAGATGGACAGACAAATGGACGGATGGACATGGCCATAACATAATACAGCCCGCTCATATGAGTGGCCGTATAAAAAGACAGCCGCAATCCTCTCCATGTTTGCTCAATTTTGCAAAAGAAAAATAAAAATTAAAAATAAAACCCTTCCTCCCTCACTGATTTGAATAAAAAAATTGCCTGAGAATCAATTAATTTATTTTGTGTGGCCTAATTTCACAATGATAAGAAACCCTGTACCACAGCCTTTTCTTTAATGCATTGCTTGCTGCCAGTGGATATTCCTGCCAAGGACAAGATCTTTCTTGTCACAGATATAATTATAATTTGGGTACATTAAATCAATCTTCCCCACAGTGGACTCTTTCAGCAAACTAGATGTGTCAGTACAACAGGTATGCCTCCACAAGCAAAAAAAAGTGTGGAAAACTGATTCTCTGAGTTTTCACATCACAAAAAAAGTTCAAGGTCAATAACTCCATGAAAAATCATCTGACCAGGACCAAAATCAAACTCGTAGATACCCATGCCAAAGCCACATACATCACCCAATTATCTCAATGTTTTGTGAAAAAAGTCTAGAAAAACTGTTATTTCGGAATGATGGAAAGACAGATGGACATGGGTAACAGTATATGCCCCTGGCCATTTTATGGCGGTTGCATAAAAATTATTGAATTAAATTTGGATGAATTTTTTCATCAAATGTAGTCATGGCTGTTTCATAGGTAAAAATACCTCAAAGTATACAAATTATTAGAAAATTTATCATACAAATTTATACATTGCTCTGGCTCAATTTCTGATGATTTGTATCTGGAAGAAACTTTAATTCAAGACTTCACCGAAGAGTTTAAATGAAAGGAAAAACTATAAAACTGTATATGAGTCAAACCAGAAAACCATTCTACAAACAAAATATACTACTCAAAATTTGCTAAGCACCAAGTACATCCATCTACCTGTTTTACATTTGTTGAAATATTGTAATGAAAAGTGTATATAATTTTTATTTAATTATATCTTTAATGATTTAAGTACAGAAATTAAGATTTTGTTTGTGTTTGACATTATTTTTTAGCTTTTGAATACGATAACCATGGAAAATGGATATTACAAGTAAAAGATGAAATTTTTCAATATGCCAAAGAGTTGACGGGGCGAACTGGTATGGCTTCAAGATCGAGTATGAGACCCATTACTGTTAATTACAGCTTGACAGCGCCTTCTCATGCTCCCAATCAGGTTCCTGGTGGTCCTCTGTGGGATGGTGTTCCATTCTTGGACCAGCATGGCACCAAGCTCCTGGACACTTCTTGGCTTGACTGCATGAGCTGAAATTGCAAGCTGCAATTCATTCCAGACATGTTCGATTGGATTGAGGTCAGGGGATCTTGCTAGCCAGTCCATACACTCAATACGCTCCCTCTGTCAGTACTCCCCGACAGCATTGGCAACTAGAGGATGGGCATTATCGTCCATCAGAATTAATCTATCACCTACTGCACCTGCATACAAACTGACGTGGACATCCAGGATCTCATCAATATACCGTTGTGCAGACAATGTACCACATTCAAGGACACAGAGCTCTGTACGTCCATCCCAGCTGATGCCGTCCCAGACCATGATTGACCCCCCACTATAGCGGTCATGCTCAGCAATGTTGGTTGCATGGAATCGCTCTCCTGGTGTTCTCCATACCCTAGAACGCCTATCTGTGTGGTCTAGGCAGTACCTTGACTCATCTGTAAAAAGACAGGTCGCCAACCTTCTCTGGTCTATGGCCCATTCATATCGTGCCTGGCAGTGGTTCTGGGACAGTGGAATGTGAATACATGGTATTCGCGATCGGAGACCACCTTTGTTCAGCCTTGCCCGGATAGTCTGCGTCGAAACATTTACCCCGGATGCACTCTGAAGGTCACTGCGAAGCTGGGTTGCTGTGACAAAGTGGTTCCTACGGGCCTGAATGATCAAAAACCGGTCTTCAGCTGCAGATGTTGCCCTGTCTCTGCACCACCATGCCGTCTTACTGGTGTGCCATACTGCTGAAATCTTGCCCAGGCTCTGGTAATCACCGTATGGTGCACAGCAAGGGCTTCACCAACCTGACGATGGGTAGCCCCTTGCTCCACCATCCCTACAGCCCGCCACATTTCTGATTCAGAGAAATGTCTTCTTACATTTGCATTTGCCATATTCAATCATTAAATCAATCACAAGGGTTTGTGTTGAAATGAAGATTGAACTAGAAACTGTTTTAGCACACTAAAACATATGTCTCCCCTTCCTTTCCATTTAATGCACTGCAAATTATATATACATGAATAATATTGACAATCATACCAAATATCTATGGTCTTGGTCAAAAGACAAAAAAAGTTATAACCCGGACAAAGTTTCCCTTAAAAAGCACATAAATCTGACCTTCAGGTCAAAGGTCAAGGCCACATGAAGGTCACTATGATACGCGACACACCGGCTCGTGGTGATCCATCCACATGCCAAATATCTAAGGTGTAGGTCAAAAGACAAAAAAGTTATGCCCCGGACAAAGTTTGTATGAGAAGAAGAAGAAGAAGAAGAAGAAGAAGAAGAAGAAGAAGAAGAAGAAGAAAAAAAGAAGAAGAAGAATAATATGCACTAAAACAATATGTCTCCCTTCTGGGAAGTGGAGACATAATACCCTTCACATGTCATGTACATGTAGACAGTACATGAAAACATCATGAAAATCAAGGGGTACATGCTTTCCATGACTGTCACGAAAAGTCTGCCTGTCAAGAGAGCTAATGTAAACACTGGGGACCATCTCAATACATTCCTCAATCATATCCACCAAAAATATTGCAATTATGTCACAAGCAAATTTCACAATGATCAGTCAAATATTTGGTGCTTAGCAAACTTGTAGTATAGTGAAAAGAAAAAAAAAATGTTCAAATCTTTAATAAATATGCTGTTTAGTTTCCACACCTTAAGCAGATTCATGCCTTCTAGAAAATTTACCTGAATGAGGTACTTTGGCAATTCTCTGTGTTCCTAAAATATTTCTATAGCATAAAGATTGGCCTTGAAAAATTAATTGCCAGTGTGTTCCGTGTGGAAGTCAGTAGGATAATTGGATTATTGGAGTTCAAGATCACTTTCAGCACCTATGGCTATATGTCAGCAACACAAGTATAAAGTAGAGCTTATCCACCTATTTATCATTATGTTGCTTACTTCAGAGAACACCACATGCTGATAATTGGATCTTATTGGATGAGTAAAGCAAAACTTGTCTACCACAGTAAACAAGCACTGCTCCACAGAGGATTCCTGTCCGCACATACTGATGAAATTGAATCCTTATGGGCTTGGTGATTTTTGATACATTTTTGCTTCACTTTGACAATCCACGTCCTATGACTTTGCAGTTGTTTCTTGGCGAGTCTTTGCTGCCTATGTAGGCAGCCAAGACATGCTTAGAAACACCTGCCATGGCACTTTGAATATAACTTGCAAGCTTACCCTCAAACTGCATGTTGGGGCACCTGTTTTGGTGTAGAAAAATGTGATTAAAGTTGGAATTAGGCCCTTAAGGCAATCTCAAGACTGTTTCGCAACATTTTTCAGCATTTTTCACGGCCCTGCAAGAGCAGGATTTTTCATGTCCCTCCCTTCACTAGTCCTTACCAGGACACTCTGGTCATTACCTCCTCCTCCTACTTCCCTTAGTTAGGATTACACCTTCATAAACTCGGGCATATTAAACTACACAGTTACAATTATGCCCTTTGTCAGAGATTTTATTTCATGAATATTTAAGGTTTCAAGGTGTCCTCACCCACTTCCTCACCGATTTCCCTGCGTCTCAACACCTTGAGTAGCTGTCAGTCAAATTCACAGATGATCCTTGAATCCAATGCCCCCACAAGAACCCTGATAGAATACAACTGTCTGGGTTTAACTCAACCCATGATACCATATTATGCATCTTATTCACACACTTTCCAGTTCTTTGAACTGGAAATGCATAAACTAGTACAACATGAAGAGTGTGCATATAATTCCAGTGCAAAGTTTAGATGCTATTTTGCATATTAGTCAACAAAGGAATGTAACTATGGTGAAGATGTGATCTCGGCCACACTATTTATTTATTTATAATAATAGAGTTGAAGGACACTTTTAGTATCTATGGCTATATCATAACTGTAACATAGGTATGAAGTCAAGTTCAGCCAATCGTTCATACCTATGCTGCTTACTTTGGATAATTTCCACCTAATTTGTTGGTTTCTGGTCCATTTTTATCAGTAAAGTAGAATTTGTTTACCACAGTAAACAAGCACTGCTCCACTTCCCAGAGTAAGCCTAAAAAATCTAAAGCAATCCATGTCATAACCCAAAGATCGCACACACTTAATATCATATACAGCACACTCACCATGGACTGGTCATAATCCACACATGTGAAGTGATGTCCACACATGCATTTACCAGGTAATAAAAAATCATCAGCAGCTAAATTTTAATTAATGAAGCTCCGGGTAGTACCCGATGCTTCTTTAAATAGATTTTTGATAATTATTCCTATTAGTGTTTGGAATCTGATATTATTGTGTCCATGGAAATACTGCCCACCCCATGGAAAATGACCAGACCACATTGGCCATACTGTAATTGTGTTGCTTACCACTGAAGAAATCCTCCGGAAGCCTCAAAAGAGAAAACAATTAATAGGGTTCTTCCTCTCACTGATACCAACCTACCTATGAAGTTTCATGAACATGGGTTGAACCATTATCAAGTTATCATCCGGAAACCAATTGTTTATGCCTGTCCGTCCAACCGCCTTCCCGCCCGCCATTCATCAAACTATAAGTCGAGTTTGACTTCATTACAACTCAACTAAAAATGTGTGTCCAAATAAATGCATTATTCTGGTATATAGGTATAATAGTAATAAATATGGGAATTAGAGTTACCCACATTGAAAAATTGCACTCGGAAATGATGCAATCTCTGAAACAAAGCACGTTGAAAAAAATATATATTGTTTTCACCCTTAAAGGCATGGAGATTTTTCATAGATTTTTGCCACACATTTATTGCTCTTCTGCAGTTGTGTCTATGTAAGTCTTGGCTGCCTATATAGAGAGCCAAGACTTGCCTATAAACAACTGCTAATGTACTAAGAGTGTACCTTGTAACTTTACCCAACCACAGCAAGTTGAAGCACCTGTTCCAAAACAATAAAAATTGCATCATTGCTGAATATTTCAGAGAGAAATGATGGGTGACTTGATGAATTTTAGGGCCTAAAAAAATACAATTGACTATTGGGGTCTTTTTGTTGGGAATTCCCCCCAAAAAGTGCCGGTGACAGGTAATTTCCTTCCAGTCAGTTTTCCTCTTATTTGCTTTGATGAATTTTAGGGCCTAAAAAAATACAATTGACTATTGGGGTCTTTTTGTTGGGAATTCCCCCAAAAAGTGCCGGTGACAGGTAATTTCCTTCCAGTCAGTTTTCCTCTTATTTGCTTCAAGTCCCTCCCCCCTTCCCCCCCCCCCCCACCCCCCACCCCCCCCCCCCCCCCCCCCCCCCCCCCCCATTTTGCAGGCAGAAAAAAGGTTGTCTGGAGGCTATACTTATCAAAGATACTTGAATATCGAAATTAAAATGACTAAAATTAAAATTAAATAAAATTAAAATGATGCAATCATATTTTTTTTCACACAAACTTTATAATGGTCGCCTATGGGAAAATGTTTAGTACTGTTACTGTTATTTAATATCATTATTCCTGAAAAAAGGCAAGCATTTCTCATATCTGACATTTCTTTAGTCTTAGTGACAGAACTCTCCAAATATCATGTCATTCTGTTAACCTTCTGTTAACCTTCTGCACACTAATGTGAAAGTATCAAACTTTCATGGGTGTAAATTTTCCAATATGCAATAGGAAGTTAACCAATACAGTCGTGTTTGACAGAGCTCATTTGTTCTGTCAATAAGACCGATTTGGTCGAATTTCTAGTTGCATTATGGAATGATATAATAAGTTATATAATCCTACACAGTTGCTGTGATTTTAAGAAATAACCCAATCCATACTTATCCCTTAAGGCCTGGAGATTATACATTTCTGCTATACTTTGAAAGTCTACCTCCAGTGGCTTTGCAGTTGTTTCTAGTCAAGTCTTGGCTGCCTATGTAGGCAGCCAAGACTTGCCTAGAAACAACTGACAAGGTACTTAGAAAACAAGTTTTGAGTTTACCCAAACGAAGCATGTTGGGGAACCTGTTCCTTTGCATTAAAAAGTTGTCAAAGTCAGAATTAGGGCTTTAGGGTTAACAGGCTTGTTTAATGAGACCTATGCTCTAAAATATATTGAAAAATAAAATGCAGAGATTATATTCCACTTATGCTCATCTTGATAATAAATAATAAAGAGATGAATATAGAATCCCTTCCACAAAACACTGTTAGTTTTCATTAAAAACACTGTTCATACTTGGAAGAACAGTTACCCATGCAAGCTACAGTGAATGATTGTGAACAATACAGTCGTCATCACTTTCCACGAGTGGGCAATATTTCCACGGATGTAATAATATTAGATTCCAAACACTAATTATGGGAATAATCATCAAAAATTTAATTAATGAAGCACTGGGTACAACCCGGTGCTTCATTAAATAAAATTTTGTTGATGATTTTTATTATCTGGTAAATGCGTGAGTGGACATCACTGCCCATGCATGGATTAAGACCAGTCCACGACAATTGTTCTGTGGCAACTCAAAGTGGTTCAATGCATAAGTTTCATTACAAGGTCTAAATACAATGAACTGAAAATTTGTCTTCAGGTTGTTATCAGATTTATTTCAATTGACTAGTGAAATTTGCCCAAACTAAACAGATGTCAAGACAAGACATCAAATCAATCAGTTCTGGAAACAGGAACATTTTTAATGATTCACAATTCCATACCAAATTTATGATGACTATTCACTAAATTTGATTTGTGCTGAGCTTTAGTAAGGCTTGAATGAAATTTTAGTCAATGAGGTTCATAAACTTCATAAGAATTATAATGAATTTAATATCATTTTTATCTCATAACTGTGCTGTTAAAAAGGATATCGCTGTTTCAATTGGAAAGTTTACAAAAAGATGAAACCAATTTCATAGTGCTTCAATCTAAGGCCACACAAAGTAGATCTTCTGTTTCTCAGGCCATTATTTGTGAAATTGCATGCAGGCGAGCGGTTTTTTATTTTATTTTTTATTTCAGTAATTACTTTTTTGCCATCAAAAGTTCATGTTCTTGGTTCAAGTTTTAGGCCACATAATCTACAGAATAGCATGGTTGGTGGTGTATTTCATCCCTTGAGTGCAAGAAGACTTTGCAATGATTACATAGCCTTCTTGCACTCAAGGGACAAATTCATCAATTTTTTTAACTTGGGTAAAATATCAGACATAAACCATTTAATTTTTATTTTTTTTAAGTTTAAATTGGTTATAAAAAAGAGAGCATGCGGCAGCCAAAAGGACCATGTGGGAGGGCCTGAGAAACAGATTTTTATTTTTTTAGGCCTAATATGTGAAACATAGTAATCCTATACAAGGAGATTTCACTAAATTTAGGGAAAAGTAAAGCAAGGTTGAATCAAATTTTAGTAGTGGAGGTTCATAAACTTCATATAGAATTGTGATGAAAAAGTGTAGAACCTTAGGGTTAACCTATTTCAAATAAATGAGAATGATCAAATTTGGTTGGTTTTGTTCTAACAGATGGCCAATAAGGCTCCACAAAGTAGATCTTCTGTTTCTCGGGCCATTTTTTGTGAAATTGCATGTGGGTGGGTGGTTTTTTATTTTATTTTTTTATTTGTGCAATTATTTCTTTGCTAGCAAAGTTTGTGTTCTCATAATGAATGTCTCATAATTTACAGAACAGCATGGGTGGTGGTGAATTTCGTCCCTTGAGTGCACTCAAGGGACAAATTTATCAATTTTATTAAATTGGGTATTACCTAAAAAAAATAAAAATATGTTTCTCAGGCCCTCCCGCATGGTCCTTTTGGCTGCCGCATGCTCTCTTTTTATAACCAATGTAAACTTAAAAAAATAAAAATTAAATGGTTTATGTGTCATATTTTACCAAAGTTTAAAAAACTGATAAATTTGTCCCTTGAGTGCAAGATGGCTTTGCAATGCTTTAGCATTGCAAAGCCTTCTTGCTCTCAAGGGACGAAATACACCACCACCACCCATGCTATTCTGTAGATTATGAGGCCTAAAACACAAACCAAGAACATGAACTTTTGATGGTAAAGAAATAATTAGAGAAATAAAAAATAAAATAAAAAAACGTTCGCCCGCATGCAATTTTACAAATAATGGCCTGAGAAACAGAAGATCTACTTTGTGGGGCCTAAAGTATCAAACATAAACTATTCAATTTCTATTTTTTTAAGATTGCATTGGTTATAAAAAGAGAGCATGTGACTGCCAATATGACCATGCACGAGGGCCTGAGAAACAGATTTTTAACTTACAAAAATTTCTTGTTGTCAAGAACAAAGCTTACAGCCTTTCATCAAAATGTACTGGTTAAGCATACTCAAATGGAAGGTTTATTTACAGTTCTTTGAAAGAAACAAAATTTTAAAACAATTCCAAACAATTCAGCAATAGATTAGTCTTCTCTTCTGAAAATTACATTTGGTAAAAAATAGACTTCCCTCAATAAGTTATATGAATTCAGCCTGCATGACAAATCTAGATGCTTATCACAGACAAAACATAGAAGACTTGCACAATACAATTCACTTTACAACAAAGAACAATTCACAATTAAGAATTATGACAATATATATTACCTTCAGTTTTGCAGTTAACTGTGATTTTTTCTCTTTTTTTCGCTGGGTTTTGGGTGACAGTTTTGAGACAAGACTCACAGCCTTGGCAGTTCCTTTTAAAGTCTTTTTATCTCCTTGGTCTTTGGCTTGTTCAATTTTCTTCAACTCTTTCTCTAACTTTTTAACTTCTTCAGCATCACATTCTGAATCTACAATATATGTCTCTTATTAATTAATTGGCTACATATGCCTGCCTGCATAATTCACAAAATGAGCAGTTGAAAATTTTTTTTTGAACAAGAGCACTGCCAGGCATGGCTAAATATACCCATTAGCCATTTTGATTTGTACTTCAGCAAAATACAAAATGAAAGTGTCAATGACACTGCAGCTCAACTTGACAAACTTGAACTTGGTAAGTTATAAGTGAAATGGCAAAATTGACGATCATTGGTTCCAATGTTATTTGGTGAAAATTCTTCATAACAGCATTGTGTGGGGAGCGCGGTGGCTCAGTAGGTAGAGGTGCAGGCTGTAAGCTGAGAGGTCCTCGGTTCGAATCCCACCTGCGGCAACCGCGTTGTGTCCTTGGGCAAGACACTTCATCTCCATTGCCCGCGTGGGGACACGGTGGCGTTGTGTACTAAGACGTACTACACGTCGATGGTGCACTTGTCTTCAACCAATGCTAACCCTGCTTGTGTGGAGTTAGTATGTTGGGGAGCTGACAGTTGCTCGCTGTTCTCGTTGGTTCTCTCCGGGTACTCCGGCTTCCTCCACCCGTAAAACTGTCATGGTCATAATTAGCCATTGTGCATAAATATGTGACTTGAAGCACCAATAAATAAATAAATAATAAATAACAGCATTGTGTGTGCATAACATCAGAGCAATCCATGCATTTTTCCATGTAAAATGTACAGTACATGGAGAGTGTATTATCACTAAATCACCTGCAGAGTGGAGATTCCACCCAAGCAATAATTGCAAATTTGTTGCAAAGCATAACAAGCACAAGCAAAGTTCCAGACAACGGACCCATGGGTTAAACCCAGAGGGCCATTGGCTGAAACATTGCTTGTGTTTTTTGTCCATGTGTACAAAATTTGAAAGTGATAGTTTGGGTGATAACTCCACTCCATGGGTGATTTAGTTACCATCCACTCTCCACGTACTGTAGGGCTCCTAAAAGGAAAAATGTTGGTACACAAATGCAGTAAGTTTAAAGGTCATTGTAAAAAGCAACTTTTTTTAACATAAATGAATGCTAATCAATAGCTCTTATCTAGAGGTCTCGCCTAATGAGCACACGAAGTTAAAAAACAATCTTATGATAAATGCACCCTGTATGCCATGTCAAAGAAGAATGTTGATGCACAAATGCACTACATTCAAAGGCTGTTGCTAACAGCAACAGTTTTTGATGGAAATTAAAAGAAAATTGATAGCTCCTATCTTGGACACCCTGAATAAGTATACCAAGTTTCAAAACAAATCGGTAATGAATGTGCCCTCTGAGGCGTGTCAAAGGAAGATGTGAATGCACAAATGTATAGCAAAGGTTGGAGTTAACAACGCTTTTTGATGGAAATGAAAGGAAATCAAGGTCACCCCAAACAAGCATACAAAGTTTCAAAGTGATCCGATCATAAATATGCCCTGCAGAGTGTGACAAGGGGAAATATTGATGCATAACTGCCCTAAGTTCATCAACAACATTTTTTGAGAGAAATGGAAGAAAAATGATAGTTCCCATCTAGAGGTCACCATAAACAAGGATACCAAGTTTCAAAGCAATCCAATCATAAATGTGCCCTACAAGGTGTACCAAAGGGAAATATTGATGCATAACTGCACAAAGTTTATCAAAGGCTGTTGCCAATGGCAACTTGTTTTTGTGGGAAATGGAAGAAATTCGATAGCTTCCACCTAGAGGTCATCCCAAACAAGCTTGCCAGGTTTCAAAGCAATCCGATCATAAATGTGCCCTGTTGGGTGTGCCAAATGGAAATATTGATGCCAAACTAAACTAAGTTCAAAGGCCGTCTCCAACGGCATTGTTTTTTGACGAAAATGGAAGAAAGTAGATTTAGTTTTTTTAACCTCCATTTCGGTTCAGTTTTTCGGCATTATTTCCAGGTCCTTAAATTAATCTACATCACTATCATCTTACTAGAAAAAGACCATAGAAATGACACCTGAGAGCTACTGAAAGTGTTCTATGTCCTACTGGCAGTACTAGTACATAGCACATTTCACCAGCACTCAATTGACAAAGTGTTAACATGAATTTGGGGTAGATTGTATATCTTTTGTTTATGTTCTTGTTGTATATGTTCTATTTGATAAATGCTATATATGCATTTTTTTTCCTGGGGCAGGGCCCACAGATCTCAAACTAATGGGTGGCGGACACACCCTCCCACACCCCTGGCTCAGGCCTACAACCTTCGGAAGATGCTAAAGGCATCTCGACCTTGGATCCCCACATCTTCCTTAGCCCCCCTATCGAAATCCTGGCGCAGCCACTGCTATACATTATATACCTGTTTTGTTATTTTGTGTTCAGTTTTAACTTTGATAAAATAAATAATTTGGACTTGTAACTTTTCTGTTATGTTTAACATTGCCATAATCTAGTGACTCCATTAACTGTCCTGTCCCTCGATCTCTCAATGGACTTCTTACCTCCTTTCGAAGTACTGAATATGATCTCTCCCTCATGTTGTTCTGTGCAAAATATAATGGATTTACAGCATCAACGAGTATCACATGGGGAATAAATGGCCCAATAACACTATATAATTTTTATTATTATTTTATTTCATGCATTTAATATGAGATAAATATGACTGAAAAGAAAAAATGAAAAAAACCCAACATTCACGTGTTCCGACACTCACCTAATTTGGTGCAGTAAAAGCCCACACTCACTGGTCATAGTTGTTATTGTGTAGGCCCCACCGGCTATTCTCACAGTCGGGGTGTGACTTATACAAAGGTAAAAGTCGCAGGGGAGGTATTTTGGCTGAAAATATTCGGTGTGACATATATGTGGGAGCAACTTATACATTGACATGTACAGAAATAATCACTTTTGCATTTGCCCATTCTGCTGACGTTCACTGTCATTTTCAAAATGAGATTACAAGGGGGTTGGAGGGGGGGGGGGGGGTCATTGTAAATTTTGAAGTTTAACATTAAGTATGCAAAAACTGCATGGCCAATTTTTTTTGCACCTGTAAGTTCGGTTTTTCCGTTTCTGGCAAAAACCAAAACTGAACCCAAAAACCGAAAAACCTCCATGATCTATCAAAGATCATTGCCAACAGCAACATTTTTTGCGGAAATGGAAGAAAATCGATAGCTTCCATCTAGAGGTCACCCAAAACAAGCATACTAGGTTTCAAAGAGAGCCAATCATAAATGTGTCCTGTAGTGTGTGCCAAAGGGAAATACTGATGTCTAACTAAACTAAGTTCAAAGGTCATTGCCAACAGCAGCAACGTTTTTGACAGAAATTGAAGAAAATGATAGCTTTCAGCTAGATGTCACCTCAAACAAGCATACCAAGTTTCAAAGCGATCCGATCATAAATGTGCCCTGCAGGATGTGCCAAAGGGAAATATTCATGCATAACTGCTCTGAGTTCATTAAAGGTATCGAACCCAGAAAGGTAAGTCCTGGGTCTATCAATGAGAACAAGGTCCTAGAGTTAGGTTCATCACTGATGATCAAGTTTGAACAGAACCTTCCTGGGAGATTCTATGACCCTATTCCAATGACGGTTCAAACCATGCCTGTGTCAAGAAAATCTGTCAAGGTTGGCGATGTTAAAGTTTATGATATGAACTTCATATACTCCAGAGTAATCAGACTACTATCAAGCTCTCACAACTTCAATGTTAAGGGACTTCTCTCTTACAAATTGTCACCCCTACCTACACCACTCTTTGACGAAACTGGTGACATGTGGATTTCTAAATCAAAGTTGGATTTAAAAAATAAGACGATGGTTGTTTCATCTAAGAGAATGGTTGGTATGGGGCATACAGCAGTGGAGATAGATGGCTGTGCATTGTTGTGGATTCCACATTGGCCAGTTTGGGGCAAAACGCACCAAGTGACAGTTATGGACTTTGTAGAAAAGTTTGAAAATCATATCAATCAGCACTTGCAGTCGAGAGCAATCTATTTGATCTTTGACACATATGTGGATTTCAGCACCAAGTCTGTAACCAGGGCTGACAGAAGTTTTTCTAGTTGTAGAGTGTTCACCCACTGCAAAAACAAGTTTTGATGGTCGCTGCAAAAAATACATAGTTAATAGACATAATAATTGAACAGTTTGTCACTGACAAGCTGTTTGAGTTGAATACAATGAAGCATAAACTGGTGATAACTGGCAAAAATTTTTCTGCTCTTGCAACGCCACACTAGAGTGTTGCAATGAACAAACATGGTTAGCAGATATATCAGCTATGAATAGCACTGATGAATAGAATCACCAAACATCCCAATGCATGGGCCTGGAATGTTGTATTAGCCGCAGTCAAACATTCCAGACTATGAAATGACGACACCTTAAACATGGATATTTCAAATTGCTCAAGGCTGCTAGACGTCAAGTAAACTTTTTCATAGTCAGGAGATGATGTTACTCTTACAAAGTCTATCAAAAAAAAACCCACAGAAGGTGTCTTTCAAATTACAAAAACGTATAAAAATCTCCAGGCTTTTAAGGAGTTTAACCAATTCAGTCTTGTTTGACAATATTTTTATGGCCTGTTTATTAAAAATCACACTGATCCTTGGTATTTTATAATGGTCACCTTAGCCAATCAGTAATGTTATTGTTAAATAAACAGTGAACAAACTCTAATGAAACTGTATGGTGTTTTTTTCATTAAGAAGAATGTCTTTAGAGTTGATTTTACCAGTAAAACAGTTTCATCAAGAAAAAAAAATTCCATAGAACTTTTAAATTTACAAATTACTGATTTTTTGGACTGCTTGGCAGAAGACATACTGTCATGTAAAGGATCAACCATTTGTTATGAGTTTTTTTTCAGTTAAATAATGTCATGGATGTTTTACAGCTGATGCCTCATGATTAGATAAAAAATGAAATGAATTTTTCATAACTCAGAAAGAAGAAAAATATTTTTACCTTTCAAAGTTCATTCATTGGCTTTTTATCTCTAAATCTCTAACAAAAAATCGGAGAGAAGATGGTTCATTTGAAAGGGTACAAAAAAGTGTTAGAAATACTGCACAGATTAAAATGTGAAATGTTTCATATGTACAAAAGATGGCTTTATCTGGCTTTATAAAATAACTGTCTTCAAAATTCTGAGACACCAAAAAGATAGGGTAGGGGGTCAAGTAAAATGTGTCTATTTTATTCAGTGCAAAACTGGACGGTTGTTGGGGAAGCTCCAAATTTAAAGGCAAAAGCCACAGGACAATCTATATTTCTCTTAGTGTAGTTTTTTCAAGAGATGATACTCTCAGTCGATAGAGGGTTGTTTTTTACCAAAATGTGCTTCATGAAATGGTGGTACAGAAAATGATTAGTACTGTTACCTTTGTAAATAAAATAAACTGTTAAAAACTTGAAAAAATTATGTTATATACAAATCAAGGGAAGTAATCTGACTTAATGTGTAGTAAGTGTGTATCAAGGGAGATAACTCATGGGACACTTCATGAATTTAGGACTGAGAACAGAAAGGTGACATCACTTCTCATCAATAACAACTTAATCACTCATCTTAGATGACAACTATGAAGCCAGTGGCTTCCAAGCTCTGCTATCGCAAATAAGTGTAAGGCTAAAAAATAGTTTCTCACTAAATAATATTCATAACATAAAAATATGAAGTTCAAAGTTACAAAATTAAAAAGCCAAAAAACCAAACCAAAAAATAATGAATGCACAACAATCTCAAAAACTGTATTCAAAGCAGTGATGATCAAGCTACACATTTTTGTTTGGGATATTAGCTATTAACACCTCTGTACACTGATGTAGAAATACCAAAATCTCAAAAAGAATTTTTTTCCCATAATGCAACTAGGTATTTTTTACCAAATCAATCTGGTTTGAAAGAGCTCAAACAGCTCTGTCAAACAAGATTGAATTGGATAAATTCCTAGTTTCGTTATGGGAAAATTTTATATCTTGAATTTCACCAATAGTGTGCAGAGTTAATACGTAAGCAACAGAAATGCAATGACAAACCAAGCCTTTCAAAAAGCAAAATGATCAAATTGGCCCACCAATACAATCACAATTTACAATCATTTTTCTCCCTATAATGTAAACAGAATGAATAAATATACAGTGTATCAAGAGTTAAAACTGTAAAATAATGAATGCTACGGTGGAAGGAAAAAATTATTTTGACACACTATATATATATATTTTTTTTCATCCTACATCATTTTCAACTGTCTTTGAGTTCAAACAATTAACATTTACAATGACAAGTTAAAAACTCACTATTTTTAACTTTTAAGGGTGCATAGCATCATACCATCTTTTTAGCAGTGTTATGATATTCAGAGTCAACCATTTACACAACGCAAACAATATCAAAAGTTATTATTTTAAATATTATTTTTTTCCAATTTTTCAAGAAGTTTCAATATGAGCTTGCACCAATGAGGGCCACATACAGTAGTGGAGAGTGGATTATAACTAAATCACCCATGGAGTGGAGTTATTGCCCAAAGGATCACTTTCAAATTCTGTACAAATGGACAAAAAACCTAAGCAATATTTCATCCAATGGACTTCCGGGTTTAACCCGGGGGTCCATTGGCAGAAACTTTGCTTGTGCTTGTTATGCTTTGCAACAAATTTTCAATTATTGCTTGGGAGGAATCTCAACACTGCGAGTGATTTAGTGATAATACACTCTCCATGTACTGTAATATGGGTTTGTTGAAATTTTTTGAAAAGTAATATTTTTTCAACTGCCCTATTTGTATATAACACGAGCGGATGCAGCCGATTTGTTAGGTAATGGGTTAAAAGTGTAGGGAATATTAATTACCCCAGTGGGAAAAAAGGCTGAAATAGTTGGCCCATTCTTGTAACTGGATAATTGCAGATATTACCAGATAATACTCAGTTATCAGAAGCCATTCTTCTACTGATTATGAGATTGAAACAGCTGGAACTTTGGCCCCACAAAGTAGATCTTCTGTTTCTCATGCCATTTTTTGTGAAATTGCATGCGGGTGGGCGTTTTTTTATTTTATTTTTGTAATTATTTCTTTGCCATCAAAAGTTCATGTTCTTGGTTTGTTTTATGTTTTATGCCTCATAATCTACAGAATAGCATGGTTGGTGGAGTATGTATTTCTTTCCTTGAGTGCAAGAAGGCTTGGCAATGCTAAAGCATTGCAAAGTCTTGTTGCACTCAGGGGACAAATTTATCAATTTGATTAACTTGGGTAAAATATCAGACATAAACCATTTAATTTTAATGTTTGTAAGTTTGTACTGGTAATAAAAAGAGAGAATGCGGCAAGCAAAAGGACCATGAGGGAGAGCCTGAGAAACAGATTTTCAACTTTTTAGGCCTTATCTGAAATATTTATTTATTTAGTTATTGGCGTTTAACCCTTTACCTAACATGAAAAGCAGACGACACTCGCAAAAAAAATTCTTGAATAAGTAATTTTTTTCATTTTGTGTCTCAAAAACATAGGTTATGACCCCTTGTTGGGACAAGCTCGATGAGCTCATTCCAACAAGGGGTCATAACCTATGTTTTTGAGACAAAAAAATGAAACAATAATGAAAATTAATTGGCGATTTTTAAGAATAGTGCTGGCCGGTTTTGGCCATTACGTTGGGTAAAGGCTTAAGGTTATGTTCAGCATCTCTGGTTATATCATGACCATGAAGTCAAGTTAGCCAATTGTTTATACCTATCCTCCCACTTTTGAGGCCATACACCTCAGGCACTGGTTTCCAGGTCCTATTTTATCAGTAAAACAGAACTTGTTTATGACAATAAACAAGCACCACTTCACTCCCTGGAGTTACCATAGGGGGATTCGTGGTAGTACTTGACAAGTGTTTGTGTACATACTACAGAACAGTTTCCAATAACATTCAGAACTCAGACACTGCAAAAGATGTCAGAAATCTTTGATACTAAGCTCCCCAAACAGACATGTAGCATTTTTGTGTATCGGATTGACAGAAACAAAAACTGTGGGCCTGGAGAGTTAAATTTAATATATTTTATTACATTTGTACGCAGGCCTGAAAATAAGCAGCCTGACATTTGCAGAATGAGGGTGAATTTGATGATGCTATCCCATACAGTGGGCCAATTTATCCTCTGGGTATCTCTTTCTATTTATTCTTGAGACACTGATTCAGATTGAGGTTCACAGAGGGTAAATTTAGTGGTGCTACCCTGCTATAGCAGGGTAGCATCACTAAATTCACCCTCTGGGGACCGCATTTTGCAAATGTCAGTCTGCTTATTTTCTGGCTTGTTTGTACGTTTGTTTTGTATTAAAAGTTTCCATTGATTAATAAGTGGTAATGTTACTCATGAGTTGTCACTTTAACAATCGATTTTGAATGACTGACTGATGTAAGCCACTCCCCCCACACCAGAACTACTTTTGTTTATATATATTTGCAGCGCACGTTTTGAATTGTGATTTGTGTTTTGTAAAAATGTTGGAACAATTAGAAATCAATGAATTGACTCACTATTATTTGCTACTCACAGAATTCAAATTAGGCCTAAAAAAATGAAAAATCTGTTTCTCAAGCCCTCCCGCATGGTCCTTTTGGCTGCCGAATGCTCTCTTTTTATAACCAATTTAAACTTAAAAAAAATAAAAATTAAATGATTTATGTCTGATATTTTTACCCAAGTTAAAAAAATTGATGAATTTGTCCCTTGAGTGCAAGAAGGCTTTGCAAGGTCTGACATACACCACCACTCATGCTATTCTGTAGATTATGAGGCCTAAAACTTGAACCAAGAACATGAACTTTTGATGGCAAAAAAGTAATTAGTGAAATGAAAAATGAAATAAAAAACCGCTCGCCCACATGCAAATTCACAAATAATGGCCTGAGAAACAGATCTACTTTGTGTGGCCTTACCTCCTGATAATATTCCTGTGTCAATGAAGTCTCCACGAGTAGAGGCATTTGGATGCAGCAATGAAATTTTTAAGATGCATCAACAAGTTGAGAAAATCGTCGTGAGAATCAAGGTTTGACAGATGAAACCAAAAGGGCAATGACTGTAAATTTGAGTGTTGACACTGATGGAACAATAAAGGAAATGTGTTTCGGGACCATTGATCAAGCGGATATAAACAATTCTATTTGAAAAGTGGAAAATGTAAACACAAGGTGGAAAACAGACAGTGTGCGGTTATTTAGACTTTACTTCGGGGAGCAACATGTCACTGAAGGCCCTGAATTCATGTCACCTAGTGACGTAGATTTGCACTTGGGAAGATTCTTAATGGCAGTAATTAGGAGCCGACAACAATTCATGGATTCATGTCCATCTCAAATCTTGTGGATATCTGCATCTGATATAAACAATTCTATTTGAAAAGTGGAAAATGTAAACACACGGTGGAAAACAGACAGTGACATGCGGTTATTTAGACTTTACTTCGGGGAGCAACATGTCACTAAAGGCCCTGAATTCATGTCACCTAGTGACGTAGATTTGCACTTGGGAAGATTCTTAATGGCAGTAATTAGGAGCCAACAACAATTCATGGATTCATGTCCATCTCAAATCTTGTGGATATCTGCATCTGATATAAACAATTCTATTTGAAAAGGGGAAAATGTAAACACACGGTGGAAAACAGACAGTGACATGTGGTTATTTAGACTTTACTTCGGGGAGTAACATGTCACTGAGGGCCCTGAATTCATGTCACCTAGTGACGTAGATTTGCACTTGGGAAGATTCTTAATGGCAGTAATTAGGAGCCGACAACAATTCATGGATTCATGTCCATCTCAAATCTTGTGGATATCTGCATATGATAAACAAAAACTCAGTATTCCCTCATGCAAATAAAGCTGCAGTTGCTAAAATTAAGAAATTAAAATCAATCAGCCCTGGAAACAAACCAAATGTATCTGATGAGTTAACAGAAGATATTATTGAGAATCTTTCCAAATCTGGTGAACTTGGCATAAATTCTGCAAAAGAAATTATAAATTTGTTTCATTTAACATTCTCACTTGTTCTCGGAATGTGGGAATAGTAAAGAGTAATGGAACCTGATATAGGGTGATATAGTTTTGATGGTTTATGAGGATGGTGACAAATATCTGGCACATAAGCTTCAAAGACAGACAAAAATAAGAATAAGCACAAATACATCAGATGCACGGAAATACAAGCCGAGAGCTTGAAACAACAAGGAAAATCCTGATCAGTGTCCTGTGAGAGCTTACAAAATTTATTGTGAACACAGACCAAAGCCTATGGACTGTGATGACGCACTGTTCTTTCTTGCTATCAAGCACAATAGGGACAGTGAGCCAGATGCATTATGGTAGAAAAATTCTGTGATGGGAGTTGATCACATCTACATGTTAGTGAAGAAAATGCGTCTGACCTAAGAAAATATCAACAATGATCATAAAATCACCAACCACTTTAGTTTGTAAATGTCTGATGCAAAAATGCAACGACATGGGACTACCTGCAAATTGTTACTATTCAAATTAGTGGTCATGTGTGAAGAATTACAGTTGATTAACTGGTTGAGTGCTAGAAACCACTATCTGGGGTTTGAGAAAAATGAGGGTACCAGAGCAAAAGCCAACATTTTCCCTGCTCATGCTTCATATTTAGGCAAATGCAAATAATATTTTGTTTTATATAAATCTGTTTTATTACAAATTATTGGAGAGTGCCTGGAGGCACTCTCCAATAATTTGTAATAAAATAAATTTCGAATAACAAATTCAGACTACCCAAAATAATTTAGCACCCAACCAGTTAAATGACAAGCAACAAGGAATGATTTTGGATGCTCTAATATCATCTGACTCAAGACCGATCACCAGCACTACAGTTCTGTTCAGGCCAAAGCCATTACCACTTGTTGACATGAAAGGAACTGCCGATGACAATAATCAACAGCAGACCATAGACTTAGTACAAAATCAATTTAACCCTTTACCTAACATGAAAAGCAGACGACACTTGCCAAAAAAATTCTTGAATAACTCATTTTTTTCCTTTTTTTGTCTCCAAACCATAGGTTATGACCCCTCATTGGAACGAGCTCGTTTCAATGAGGGGTCACAGCCTATTTTTTGAGACAAAAAATGAAAAAATAATGAAAATTAATTGGCAATTTTTGAGAATCGCGCTGGCCAGTTTTGGCTGTTATGTTGGGTAAAGGGTTAAGCAGACAACCAATGTTGTTAAATATAACCTGTAAAATCAAATGAATTCTATTTTTAGTGGCAACACAACTGTATCTGGATGCACCTTTAACTTCTGTAGGAATGACAACAAATGTCATAATTATAGTATGGCTGCCATGGACTGGTTACTTTCGACGGGTGGGCAATATTTCCATGGACACAATAATATTAGATTCCAAACACCAATTATAGGGATAATTATCAAAAATTTAATTACTGAAGCATCGGGTACAACCCAGTGCTTCATTAAATAAAATTTTGATGATTATGATTTTTATAACCTGGTAAATGCATATGTGGACATCACTGTCCACGTATGCATTATGACCAGTCCATGATGACTGTACTGTATAACACTACCAACTCTAAGAGGTGATAAATCTTACCTGCTATCGATTCAGACAGCGATGATGAATTTCTTTGAGGGGTGAAATGTGACAGGGAATTGATAAATTCTCCAACTATACACACGTGGACTTGTTGATGTTTTGTGTTAACACTCCAGCTCATTAAAAATCCAAATTTTCCCTGAATAATTATTCAAATTCCTTTCCAATCCTCTAAGAATGGGGCTGTTAACAAAAGTTGATCCCATCCGTTTATCACAGTTCTATTATTTGGTGAAATGTCATTTTCTCGAATAATTTAATTTTCACACAAAAAAGCAAAACATCCAATGAAAATTGTAACTGTAAAATGTCTTTCGCCATCAAATTTTAGAGGCGAGGAAATTTGAGACGTAAAGTTATGTATTCATTCATGCTATTTTTTTAGCTGTTTAGAATGAAATTGTGGATAATTTCTTGTGTTTCCTTATGTTTTGCTGCATATTTGAAAGTAAACAGAATGTAAACAGAATAATCAACTGCTTTTGATCATTAAGGGAAATAATTCACACAGGGTCAGACTCTTTGGTACACTTGCGTGCTGAAGCATACTTGTGTTTTGCCACATCCGCCCATTTTTGAATTATTTCCCGTAAAGATCGAAACAAACTGCTTACTCTCTATTTATCAATGGAATGAATGCTGATAACTAATCATACTGCGGCTAACTGATTGATAGAGTTTCTGGTAAAGTTGGCAACTGAATGTGGACTGATATCCAACAACAGAAATAAAAAATACATTTGGTACTTAAGCAATTAAGTTTTCAATGTCAATGAGGGAGGTCAGCTTTTATTTTTATTTTCTTTGTTTGTCAACTGACTGAGTGCTGGAAGCCCACATTTGGGGTCCATTCATAAGTAGCACAACTTAAAGGTTTAACCACAACTTAAAGGATTCATATTCTGTGGATGTGGCTCTCATTATCTTTAAAGTGAATTATTTTATCTGTGTGTCTTGGCCTTGTTACAATTTATGTGTGAGTGCCTGTAGGCATTCACCCAAAAATTGTAACAAGGCAAAGACACATGTGAACAAATTTTGACAAGACGTGTGCATCGGAGCTGCAGGCATCAAATCGTGGTGGCAATTGGAGAGTGTTGCATGTCCATAACCAGATTATCAATCACATCCCGGTTGTTAAATTTGGAACCTTTGTTCAAGTTATAATGCTAACAAGTTCAGAATTCATAGAAATTATTTAATTAAGGCCCATAACTCTGTACCAAGAAATTGGACCAGGCAAGTTTTCAAACATGCTTGAAGCGCTAACAGTGTGAGGATGCCTAGATGCCCACCCATCCAGATGCTTGCCAGGATGCACACTGACTGTCGCCAAACAATAGGTCTCGGTTGTTAACACAACTCGACCAATAATGAAAAATAATATAGCACTTTCAGTAATAAAGAAAAATGAAATACAATTGTGTTTACAAAACAGACCTGTATATTGATCATGCTTAGTGCAAACTTATGCAAATCAATCAAAAAAAGGTAAAATTTTAAAGTCTCAAGATTTCATACCAATTTGTAGAGACTCTGCAGGGCAAAAAAAGTTCAACGAGATGTGTGGAGGAGGGTGGGGTGGGGGGATCACTTTCAATGAGGGATTGCCTGAGAATGAAAATCTTTTTTATACCCAAGTGTTTCAGCACTACATGTGATACAATGGAATGGGACGTCCTCTCAGTTTTGAGGGGACAGTTCAACTTGTTTACAGATACAATAGAAGGCAATAAAAACGTGTCAATACGTAATTATTTGAATCAATACAAGGACTCTCAGACAGATCTTAGTGCAAATCCACCATCAGGAAAGTAGTTAAATTTGGGGTGGGTAATGTTCTAGTTAACAGAAACAAGAGGCTAAAGTGATTTAAAGACTTTTTTTAACAGTAATTCGGCACTTATTTACTTTTATTTGTTTTCATCGCCTGGGAAAGTAGTTTGAGAGAACATGCTCTGCCAAATATCTTCGAGTTCCCACAAGGAAACTGCATTACTTTTCAAATACTTCATAGAAAAGAAATTACCTATTTCTACAGAATACAGAGTAATAAAGTTGAAAGGATTAAAATGACTGATGGCCTGATTAGTAAGCTCTTGATTTGAACCAACTTCAATCTGACGTCACTAACTTATATACCAAATATCAACTAATTCTAACTGGTGGATCTGAGTAGGAACTCAGGGACTTGATTTGAAAAATTTAAATCTGACCCCTCCCCATAATGATGCTGCATGCCTGCATGACTGGTGGACCTGAAGAAGAAGGCTTTTAACAAATCTTCCTCATATTGTACAAAGTTAAAATTCGGGCTCCCATAAGGAACCAAATATGAACCCAAGAAACTGATTTGAATAAACTTTAATAAGAAACCTATAAGTATGCTGTATTCTAAATATCAAAACTGAAGAAGGTGATTTTTAAAGACTATTCCTCATATCTCACTAAGTTAAAATTTGGGTTCTAGAGCTAGAGCTCTAAAATGAACTCACAGACTCATTTGAAGAAAGTTGAATCTATTTAATTTTTTAAAATGAACTGACTTGGCAATTTTCCCCCCACTGGGCACCCTGTGACACGACCGATTGCATTTTTTTTTTTTTGCACATATGATTCTACTGGTCAAAAGGATGCTTTATACCAAATAACAGTTCTCTGTTCCGTGTGGTTTTGGATATTTGAAAAAAATTCTATTTTTTGCTTGTGGTGTACCCACAGGGATGCAGCAAATTTTCATTTTGCATGATCAAGTACTTATGACACAATAATGCCACATATGAAATTTGGTTTAAAACTGGCTTATTGGTTCTGAAAATAGAAATTTTGGATGCGGTCCAAAATCTTGTCCCTTCCAGAACTGAAAATATTGCCACTCAAAATGCTCTTGTACAAACTTTAGTGTACTCCTCAAAAGTAAGCGGAATATATATATATATCAAATTATTCCATCCATCGTATCATGAGAAGAAGAGTTTGTGTCTGGAACAATCAATTCTCCACCCCCACACACACAGGGGAGCAGCATATCAACTTTAACAGAACTGAATTACCCCTAACTATTCATAATTAACACGATTCTTTACTGAAATCGTTCTAGTGGTTTGGGAGGAGAAGACTCAAACACCGCCTTTGTGATGGATGAAGAGTGATCGCCATAGCTCACCTTGACTTTCAGTCAGGTGAGCTACAAAGATTGGTGAAGAATTTTATGGTTCATTTAATTTTTATGTCCATGATACACACAAAAAGCCTCCAAATTGAAAATGAATCTCCCTGCCACATCTATTATCAATATGTTTGTGTTGAGAAATTGAGTATTTTGGGGGATGGCCTGAATGGACATGATTTTATATTCTACATACCATCTTGGGAGTTGGGTTGACCATTAGGTATGCTACCATATGGAGTATCTGACTTCTGAGTGTTAACAGAGGGAGCCTCTTCCAGTTCTTGAATGTTTCCTCTACTCTTTTCATATTCCTGTAAATAATATCACATAAAATAAATTATTTATTAGATATGATTTTCTTTCCCAAAATTGCCCATTTGATATGGCTTCAAACTCAGCTGATATGACACAGATGTTGGCTGATATGAAACAAGCTAGAGTCGTCCACCTTGATGCATTACTAGAAACAATAAATTTGTTTACATTGAAATGTTCACAGATATTAGGCAAATGCAATCAAGAAAACCAGACATTAGGCCCCACAAAGTAGATCTTCTGTTTCTCAGGTCATTTTTAGTAAAATTGCATGTGGGCAGGCGGTTTTTTATTTTATTTTTTTTATTTTTGTAATTATTTCTTTGCCATCAAAAGTTCATGTTCTTGGTTTGTTTTATGTTTTAGGCCTCATAAATATGCAGAATAGCATGGGTGGTGGTGTATTTCGTCCCTTGAGTGCAAGAAGGCTTTGCAATGCTAAAGCATTACAAAGCCTTGTTGCACACAAGGGACAAATTTATCAATTTTATTAACTTGGTTAAAATATCAGACATAAACCATTTAATATTTATTTTGCATCAGTTATAAAAAGAGAGCATTCGGCAGCCAAAAGGACCATGTGGGAGGGCCTGAGAAACAGACTTTTAACTTTTTTAGGCCTTATCAGGCATGGTGGAGTGGTTTGAAGCAGAGTTTTGTATGATGAGGAATACATGATGGCAATAAGTAATGATAAGGTGGATGAAGAGAAGAAAGAAGAGAGTTGTACAGAAAATTCATTGCAAAATTCAGTTATTTATTTATTTATTTATTTATTTATTTATTTATTGGTGTTTAAGGTCAAATATTTTTGCACAATCGCTAATCATGTCCACAACATGAGTATCAAGTCAAGACCAGGGGTGAGCTTTAATAAGCCATGTTGCCCATTTTAGAGAGGGTTTGCACCTCCCAAGCATTGGCGACTGGGTCCTATTTTACCAGTAAAACAGAGCCTGTTTACTGCAGTGAACAGGTGCTGCTTCACTTCCCAGGGTTCCTGCAGGGAGCAAAATTCAGTTGTATGCAGAGATTTGTCAAAGAGGGTGAAGAGGTAGTTCCGCTATCCAAAAGTCATGGCTTCTCCAGTCACGCCATCATCAGGCATGGTAGAGTCGTTTGAAGCAGAATTTTGTGTGATGAGGAATTAATGATGGCAATAAGTATAGAGAGTTGCACAGAAAATTCATTGCAAACTAAGATTCAGAGTTATAAGCAGAAATTCACTGAAGTGGGAGAAGAGATAGTCCAGTTATCCAACTGACACAGCTTCCTCAATGGGGAAACCAAGATGTTTGGATAGTTGAACTCAGAGAGAAAACTTTGGACTTTATGAAAAGAATGTGAAACAATAACACTGTCAGAAAACTGTAACAGATCTGAGAACATTCTGTAAGGCCTAAAAAAATAAAAAATCTGTCTCTCGGGCCCTCCCGCATGGTCCTTTTGGCTGCCGCATGCTCTCTTTTAATAACCAATTTAAACTTAAAAAAAAGAAAAATTAAATGGTTTATGTCTGATAGTTTACCCAAGTTCAAAAATTTGATGAATTTGTCCCTTGAGTGCAAGAAGGCTTTGCAATGCTTTAGCATTGCAAAGCCTTCTTGCACTCAAGGGATGAAATTCACCACCACCCATGCTATTCTGTAGATTATGAGGCCTAAAACTTGAACCAAGAACATGAACTTTTGATGCCAAAGAAGTAATTACTGAAATAAAAAATAAAATAAAAAAACGCTCGCCCACATGCAATTTTACAAATAATGGCCTGAGAAACAGAAGATCTACTTTGTGTGGCCTAACTATTTGTTTTGCTTTAATAAATAAAGAGGCTATTACTTAGTTAATTTCATATCGACCACGATATCAGCCCTCTTTAACTTTGCTTCTGCCTTCGACCTTCAGTCACGGGCTTATATGAAGTAACCTTGGGCTGATATCTCAGCCAATATGAAACTAACCAAGTAATAAAATGTATGTATTAGTTGGCTCTTTCAATTTTCAAACAACAGGGCTTGGAATCACCAGACAATCCTGTGTAATCTGCGTCTTTTCTTCCAAGTGTACAGCCAAGCCTTCCTTCACAGTTTTTGCCCTCCAAGTCACTAGATTATCTGAAGTTTCCTTGCAAGTGGTGATTCAATAGTCCATCAAAAGATATTCAGGTCTTCTTCTTTTCAATGATTTACCATCTTTCTACAATAAATGGTTGAGTACTGGCAGGCACTAATTGGGCTTTATTCTGAAGTGTGGGTGCCCCAACTTAACTCTAAATTCACTGACTATTTCAAGATGTTTGTAATCAAATCTAGTCATGGCTGCTGTGAAGCAGCCATGACTAAATTTGATGAAAAATTCAACTTAATATAAGTCAACAAATCATTGGTGAAAAAATCCATTCAATTTGCAGGGTGGAAATTGGATTAAATATATACTCAAATTATACATATTTCTGTCGCTAGAGAAATCCTGTTCTGGGCAGGAGTGTCTGCCAGAAGCACACAAAGAGTTAATAGCTTCATATTCTGAGGATATGCTTAAAAATTTTCAAGTCTGTGTGGATCTGTTTTGTGACAATTTATAGAAGAGTGCCTGTAGGCACCTTTCCATAAATTGTAACAAGGCAAAGACATATGAACAAATTCTGACAACCAAAAATAATTTAGCACTCTACCAGGTGAAAAGTTATAGAAACACCATTCAGCTGTTTTTCTGAGAGAAACACCACTAGATGTTCAAACTGCCAGACTAAAACTATTCATCCCCAATACATGATTGAAATGCAATATTTTTTTAAACGTTGGTCATGAATATGATTGAAAGTCAGTATATTGGAACCTTGTTAATTGAACAGGCATTTCACCAGTAAAAACTATTCAATTAACAGGAACATCCAATTAACTGGTAGAGTGCTGGAAGTCCAAACTTGGGCTTTACAATGAAGTGCAGGTGCCCCAGTTTGAAAGCTTCGTATTCGCTGGATGTGTATCATATTATCTTTGAAATGAAATTATTTACTCAGTATGAATTGGCCTTATTACGGTTTATGGGAGTGGGCCTATAAGCAATCTCCCATAAATTGTAACGAGGCAAAGACATGTTATCAAACTCTGACGGTCAAAAATTATTTAGGACTCTACCAGTTAACAGGAATTCAGCCAGTTCCTGTATTCTAGTGATCAACTGAGCTTTGATTCTATTATAATATTTTGTTTAACAAAGCCCATGTAGCTCCTTGAACCAAGATCTAAGACTAAATGTTTATATTGGGTGTAATGAGGCTGATTAGGTATAGAAGCATGATCAATTTTTCAAAACATTTCATCAAAAACATATCATGTGCCCACTCATTGGAATTGCCTCAATAAGCTCACTCCTACATGTATGATGGATCACATGATGTGGTTTTGTTGAAACGTTTTGAATTTTTTTGTTTTCAACTGCTCAATTTGTAAATTACGTGGGCAGATGCATCCAATTCATTAGGTAACGGGTTAACCCTTTACCCAACGCAGATGATATCAAAATTTATTATTTTAAATATCATTTTTTTAATTTTTTCAAAAATTTTCAACAAAACCATATCATGTGACCCCTCATTGGAACGAGCTTAATGAGCTCGTTCCAATGAGGGGTCACATGGTATGGTTTTGTCGAAATATTTTGAAAAATTTAATTTTTTTAACTGCTCAATTTGCATATTACGTGGGAGGATGCAGGTGATTCGTTAGGTAAATGGTTAACAGTAAGGCCTAGTAATACTTTGATTTGATATTATCTTGATAATTTGATGCTGTTAAATTCAAGTTGTGCCGATTCAGAAGTTTCAGAAATGTCGAGACATTCTCAAAATCCTACTTCTCTAACTCTTCTTCTACAATCAGGTCTCCTGCACAGTAGTTCAATTATAGTAAACCACAAATTTTGTAAAATTAATTGAAGTTTAGATGTTTATGATATTTGGGAAATACACAGTTTAATCTTATCTTTGCATTTTCCATTAGCAATGTTGAGAGACAGACTCTTTCTCAACTGTCAACGTGCAATTTAAAGTCTCTTTTATGTTTGCAGGCTGGCAATAATAACTGGCTGCTTTGCAAATGTATAACCTTTCAAAATAAACAAGTTTTCTTTTTGAAATAATCTGTTGTTTCAAAATATCACTGTTTCTTAGCAAATTTTCAGTGAGAATATGACAATAAATATGTTATGTTTGACCCACATATTCGAGTTTCCAGTAAATGGTTGAACCAAATTAATTAAATCTTTTCTGACAAAAAAGGATACAATCATCAATGCATTCCACCTCTGAATGCTAATTTGGGGGACAGAATTTCATTCTATATATGGAATCTTATTTTCATTTTCATGTTGAAGAACTTTCGATTTTCATGACATCATACACTTTCCAGGTTTAGATTGAGAGGTTTAAGTTTATGCTTCTTTTTTGAAGATTATGTTTATGAAGTTCAAAATCTCTGATATTCTTCACTTCTTCAATTGAGACATTGTAACTATTTCATTTAGGAATGAGGACGATAGACAATCTAGACTGAAAACAGTGTTTACGGTAAAAGTTAGGAGCATAAAGTGATCCTACCCTTGCAAAGTCTGTAAAAAATATTTTTACTAACAAGAATTTGAATGATATATTAAACTCCGACAACCCCAAAATCTATAATAAAGCATATACAAATTAGTTTGAGGAAGTGTGAGTTTAATGTTATTGAAGTACCTGTACAGGAGACCTGTTGATAGAAGAAACGTTCAAAGAGATTTCACTTAGGAAACTATTTTGAATCTGTACTGGAATATTTAGCCTGTTTGACGGACTTGCCCAAACAGATGAGTCACCACTGCAAGCAATACCTGAGTGGAGAGTAGGGTCCTGCGTTCATTCTGAATTGAATCTTGAATCGAATTGGGTCTACTATCCATATTTGAATTGAATAAGGGGCATCTTCAAGATGACCACTAGGGGAAGGGGGGTGCTGTGAATATGATTTGTTATAACAATGATGGCTCAAGTCCTGATAGATAAAATATTCCAACTACATCACAAAGGCATGCCTTCATCGAAGGCATGCCTTGGTGATGTAGTTGGAATATTAACCAGTAAGGATAATAGTTCCAAAACAGAAACATGTGCGGGAATCATTGGTACTAGTCACTGCACAGGACTAGCCGCCAGCAACAGCTCATCACTGATATTGCCTGGAAATCTTAAATTTTCTTTCAACAGTGGTGGTGTCTAGAGAGACTGAAATTAGCATGGGCATGGGCACATATGTTGTTTCTGTTTAGATAGCGAAAACTACACTCAGTCTTTACTGATATCTTTTCAATATTATTGAGTCAACCATAACTATACGTATTGTGAGATGAAGAAGATGACTGATGGCAAGCTATATTCCAGTGAAAAAATTCAAATCGAAACGAACTGTGCAGCCGATTTGGGTTGAACCAAACAGCAACTTAAGATTTGAAATCGAATTGAATCCCGAAGCTTCGCAGGGACCAAATGGAGAGTGGCAATATTTATGGTTGCACGAAGGTGCACTATTTACATCTGTAAAACTGTGATTTGATTTGATATCCTCTGGCAGATTTGATTACGATTTGATTTGACCCACAATTTAAGGTTTGCCATGCACCAAT
Organism: Pictodentalium vernedei; assembly: GCA_031216915.1. NCBI lineage: Eukaryota > Metazoa > Mollusca > Scaphopoda > Dentaliida > Dentaliidae > Pictodentalium > Pictodentalium vernedei. The sequence continues at coordinate 393,999,758 of CM062293.1, read as the reverse complement.
TAACAGGGTTATTCTGTGAAAAAAATAACAACCAATTAAGTTGTTGTCCATGTATTTGTATACTACCCAGCCCTTGCTCTCAAGCCACCAGTCTAATTCTGTAAGGAATTTGATGCTGTTATGGCCTGGAATCAGTCTAGCCCCTAAATAGTCCACCTATGTTCAGATTAATTCGGCTGGAATATATCATCTGTTTGGAAAAGCGAACCTATGGTTCGCTCTTCCAACCAAATGATATATTCCTGATGATTGAATGTAAAAACAAAATCATAAACATTCAGTTTCTATAAATCAACAGAAGAATTGTTGCTCAATTGAGACTTAATTTGGCAGAATTTTTTTATTACATTGCCATTAGGAATGACGACTCACTACAGCCGGAGTTTTATCATTATGTCAGGCAGTTAGTTAACCCTTAACCCAACACAGACGATATCAAAATTTATTATTTTAAATATCATTTTTAAAAAATTTTCAAAAAATTTCAACAAAACCATATCATGTGACCCCTCGTTAGAACAAGCTCATTCCAACGAGAGGTCACATGATATGGTTTTGTTGAAATTTTTTAAAAATAATATTTTTTCAACTGCTGAATTTGCATATTACGCGGGTGGATGCAGGCGATTCGTTGGGTAAAGGGTTAAACTAATTGTGTTAATATCTTGATGGTGTCAAGGTGAATTGAATACTTATTGACTGAAATATCTATAACTGGAGAATGAAAGGAGACCTATATATGTTAATCATATGACTTCTCTGTTTTCTCAGCTTATTACCATTTCATATTTCTATAAATTTTAATTAGTGCTTCATAACACTTTCAATTGATTTGATTGGTCAATTTAAAAAAGAATGCTTTCTGATTGGTTAAATTAACTTAAAGATCTTGACATTCTTGTACTTATCTTCTATTGATTTATGATGTATTACGTCAAATGCAAGACGTTCAAGGCAAATTCCATTCTTTTACCCTTTTCTGTCTAAAAAGATGTGCTTTTAGTAACTGTGGTGTCATATGATAAACAGAATATGCAATTCGTGATTTGGTAACTCGATATTTATGAAACTAGTCTATGAATTTTCTATTTTGACTCGCCGGAGGCCTGGAAAGACAGAAAATTCTTAGACTCGTTTAATATATAGTGAGTGAACAAAACACTCATTCTATATCCTCTATTTCTGAGTAAAAGAATATCACATGACAACTACGGTTGTCAGCGCTCAAATTTCCACGAACAGTGGATAAACAAACAGCCCGAAACAGCATCAAATTCCCAACAGAAATAGACTGGTGGCCTGAAAACTTGTACAAAGCCCTCTCATACAGATGTTGGATGAAGGTTCTCATTACAATCTACACCAATTGTTAACACAGAAAGAATAATTCTAATATAGAATATTATATCAGTAATATCAAAGGTGCAGCTGTATATTTTTATATTATAAAAATAGAAATGCTAAAAAAAAAATGGAAACTAATATTGTAAATGGGGAGGAAAAGCATTCAGCTACCAAATTTGTTCAAAAAAGTGTTTTTATATAAAAAAATAACTGTGCCTGTGTTATAAAAATATGGAATCTAAAATAGAAAAAAAGAAATTATTTTCCAAAAACAGTAGAAATTTATACAGCATTCAGGAATTTGCAGGTTTTCCCCATTTTTTCAGAAGAACAAACATTCTTTACTGCTTCTTGTGTACTGGTGCTTGTTTGATAGTTTTTTTTCTTCAGAAGAATGCACATTTCATTCTCACAAGTGCCAGAGATTTCTGAAGCAGAATCTGTCTTTGAAATACTCCCTCATTCCGACTCTGACTTCTGTCAGCTCCCAAAACTCAAAGGATCAAAATAAAGACTTTTAGGAGAGAGAATTAAGCTGGGACACTGCTAGAAGGCTTGTATTGATGTCTGGCTTGATTATATCGAAAAATAAAGTGGATAATCTTTTGATCAAGCAGGAGCATCTACAGTACGTGGAGAGTGTATTATCGCTGAATCACCCGCAGGGTGGAGATTCCACACAAGCAATAATTGAAAATTTGTTGCAAAGTTTAACCATCACAAGCAAAGTTTCAGCCAATGGACCTCCGGATTAAACCCGGAGGTCCATTGGCTGAAACTTTGCTTGAGTTTTTTGTCGATATGTACAAAATTTGAAAGTTATAGCTTGGGCGATAACTCGACTCCGAGGGTGATTTAGTTACAATCTACTCTCCACGTACTGTATGCGAGACCCCAAACCTTTTGTTCTAACCTCATAATATTACTTATATTTTTGAGTACCTAAAAGTTGTTTTTTATGCTTTTTCTAAGAAACTGCCAATATCTTGTCAATGAAAAATTCAGTCCTACTGTTTTGTGGAAGTAATCCATTTTCAGTCTACTGTAACATTCCAATCAACTGACATGAACAATTTTTGAAAATACACAGAAAGCATCAACAAACTTTCTGCTTTTGGATTACCAGGTGGTGTTTCCTCCAAATTGTAAATGTTTGCAGGATTGGAAATTAAGCCCTACTACATTCTAATAGTAAACCACTTTAGGGTTGAAATGATCAATCAGTTATCATGGACCAGAATGCTAACAACTTTTGCAAGATACGATTTTTGCTATCGACTGACTGCTCAGTCATGACAGAACTATCATCCGGCCCAAGTATTTTATATGAGATTTGCATAAGTTACATTCTGAGTTTTTGCATTGTCTGAATCCACAGATACAAAATAGTTCCGTCTAGGTCTGACTACAGTACTAACCTGGGTATCAGCTCATAATCGAAAATAAGCCCCCCTACCAACTTCTCAAATTTCATTTTCAGAGTCCCTTCCTTGTCAATAAGACCAATCCCTTACTTTGTAATGACAACATCCATGACAGCCATGCTGGTACATTTTTAGAAATCTAGCCTTCATGTGTTATAAATGGCAATGCATTTTCTCTGTTTCCTAACACTGATTCAAAATCAAGGTTCCTGCAGGCAAGAATTGATAAAATACAAGGCTATTCAAGGCTGTTTTTCTGTATATTTCAGCATTTTTCAAAACCCTACAATAGCTAAATTCAAGGATTTTCAAGGCCCTGCCTTCACTAATCCTAACTAGGACCCTCTTGTTATTACCCCCTCCTCCCACTTCCCTCCAAGGAAAGTGGGAGGAGGGGGTAATGACTGGAACATCTGAGTTAGGATTATTCCTTCATGAACCCAAGCATTTTTATTTCGTGAATATTCAAGGCTTTTCAAGGCCTCCTGACACATTTTCCAGGATTTCAAGGCCTTGAATGACCCTTAGTCAAATTCAAGGTCGTTCTTAAAACCCTGAAAATAGGGATGAAAATAACATGGGTAACAGAGAAGAGATGGTTTGACTTTATATTCTAGTTTAGTAAATCACTTTTTCATTTGAAAGTACAGTAAACTAAAACTACCGTTAAAACTAGAAGTCCTGTCATGAAATGCGCACAAATAGCATGTTGATCTGCGCGTTAATCTACGCGTTATGACCATAGTAAGGCCATCACATTCTGTACATATGGCCTGTGCACAAGCAATGTTTCAGCCAATGGACGTCCAGGTAATCCGGAGGTCCATTGGCAGAAACATTGCCTGTGTTTGCTATGAGTAACCAGGAGAACCTGCCATGCTTTGGATGCCATTGGATATGGCGATTGCATGCAATTTCTACGCGCAATTAAGCCTAGATAAGAGCACAGTTCATGACAGGACTTCTACTTTTAACTATAGTCTATCAAGCTGGACAAGAATTCTATTTCTGTAATTTCTATGAGAATTTCCAGAAGGGAAAATCTGCTGAAGAAAGAGTAGGTGAGAAGAGAGTCTAAAAGATGGGAAAATGCACAAAAAATAGAAGAGCTAACAAAGGCTTCAAGAAGAGATACCGACCAAAATCGTGCTGAAAAAGATCTCAACAGATCTGATGTGATTTATTCATTACAAGTCTGACATGCAGATTTTTTAGAAAACATTCTTCTGAGAGGCCCCAGTACCAATAAAATCATTAAACATGCAAATGTATTCATTAATGAAGTATCTACAAAAAAGACTGGATCAACAATAGTTTCGACTGTGTGTACGATTTAAAAAAAAATTGTTATATTTACTGGGGTTAAATGGCATTTTCAATAGCTAGAGTCATAACATGTCAGATTTTCATAAAGTAATTCAAAATCACATTTAATAATAACAGCTTCTTTGGAGCCTCAAACCACGTCACACTGTTGATGCTTGATTAGTGTGTTTGTGGCATTAACTCCTTGCATGCTGCTAGAGGATATTCCTGCCCAGAAAAGGATTTATCTTGCCACTGAAATAAGTATAATTTGGGCACATTTAGACAAAAATTGAAAGTATTTTTTCACCAATGATTCCTTGAGTTGAATTAAGATGAATTTTTCATCAAATCCAGTCATGGCTGCTTCACAGCAGCCATGACTAGATTTGATGAAAAACGTTTTGAAAATACTCAGCAGGTTAAGAGTTAATTTCTAACCTTGAAGTATATTCTTCAATTTCTTATAAAAAATCAAGTCATGAATGCTGGAAAGTAGCCATCACTTGATTTGATGGAAAGTTAAAAAATTTATAGTAATTTATATATTTTTTTATACTTACCAATGACCCAGACTTAGCTGGTGCTAACTCTAACAAAACCAGGGCCAAACACAAATTTTGCCCCCCAATCCCCAAAATTTGCATCCAAAACAAAAAGAAATCATGTCCTAAAGGACCTCCATACTACGCCTCTACTGCGCATGTGCAGTGACGCAGACGTCCCGAAACTGGCGCCAATTATCATTCTTACTGGCAGTGCCTGGTCAGCGCTATGTACTCAGCGGGGAGGTAAGAGTTCCCAACTCCAGGGAGGGCCATCCCCGTCTGGGTCATTGGTAAGTATAAAAAATATATAAATTACTATAAATTTTTTAACATTTTTATACTGTACCAATGACCCAGACTTAGCTGAATAGTAAACAGGCTGGAGGGCCTAGGACATAGAGGAAAATCCAATAAGCTCAACTATATAGTAAAGAGGTAACCCCTTAAGGAGAAAAGGAGTATTAGGCTTTACATGTATCTTTCTTATTTAATATTAAATTAGAAAGATACACTACCCTTAATAATTGAGCACAATAACATTCATGTTCTCTATTAACATCCAGTATAACCCTTATACTAATTATTTTTAAAGCAAGCCAATAAATAAAGTAGTCCAGAGAATTGAAACTCTTTATAGTCATTTAAAAGTGTCCGAGTATTGTATATTAAAGCCCGTTTGATACTTGACATATACAAATGCTTCACACCGAGCTACACTTTAAAAATAAGACATGAATGAATTAAAACATTAATATCACACTTTAAAACCATCCCGGAAGCGACTCAGAAATACTGACTTGGAGGAGGCATTCCCTTGCTTTTCACTATAAAGCAGGTGACCTAAGGGAACACCCCCCCCCCCCCCCCTTCCCCTTGCCCTGGGTCAAATAGCCCAGAGCAAAGAGGGCAGCCGGACGGAGTCACTGCTGGAACAGAAAGCCTGCATAACTATAGTTGCAACTGTTTAGTGGACGACATTCTGAGCAACAGATAACGGACCTAAACAATGCAGGTCTCCAGAAATGGACTCAATATTTCTGAGATAAAAATTCGTAAATGTGGATGGCTGAGACCAATAAGCAGCCTTCATTAAATCTGTAATAGCAACACTATTAGCATAAGCCCAGGAAGTAGAAAGAGCTCTTACTTCATGAGCAGAAATCTTAAGCACAGACTGCTGAGAAGAAGATAAATCTTCATAAGCAGTACGGATAGTTAACTGAATCCATCTAGCAATAGAATGGACTGAAATGTCCTTTCTATTAGGCATCAAAGACAGAAAGAAACGTTTCCGTCCCTTTCTGATAAACTGAGATCTCTGTTTATAGATACGTAGTGCTCTAACAGGACAGAGTAAAGGCCTACGCCCGTCTGAAGACGGAAGAGCCTTAATAACAATAGGTTCCGGATATTTATTAGGGGCCTGATTCTTAGCTAAAAACCCCACATTAGTAGTGAAGGTGATAGTGTTCCCAACACTACGATAATGAGAATCATCCACCGATAGTGCATGAAGCTCACTGACTCTTCTGGCAGAAGAGAAAGCTAAGAGAAAAGCTGTCTTATAAGATAAGAATTTGAAATCTACTGTCCCAAGAGGTTCAAATGGCTTTTCCTTCAATTTAAGGAGAACCCAAGCTAAATTCCACTTAGGAATTAATCTAAGAGTTCTGGGTCTATTTATCGAAAAGTTTCTAACCAACTTCGATAAAGAGACATTAGATCCAATTTGTAAACTATCATGATGTGCATAGGTATCAGATAACATAGATCTATAACCCTTTATAGTAACAGGCTGCAGTTTGATTTCGTCAAACAAGTATACTAGAAAGTTTGCAATGTCTGGTATAGAGGGATCGAATATATCTACAGAATGATCCCTACACCAACGACGAAAAACCTTCCACTTAGCCGCATAGTTTAGCGAAGATGAGGTCCTCCTACAGTTAGAAATCGCGTCCACTGCTCGTCCTGTAAAGTGCTTGCCATGCAAGAAGGACCGCACAATGGAAAAACGTGAAGGTTGAGACCTTGCGGGTTGTGATGGAGTTGGCGCGATTTCCCCTGCGAAAGAAGATCCTCCCGTGGAGGAAGCTTCCGCGGTAGGTCCCACAACAGACACCTGAGTAGATTTATCCATGGTCTCTGTGGCGATAGAGATGCTACCAACAGAATCTTGCATTAAGATTGTTTTATCTTTAGCAATACTTGTTGAATTAACGGCGCTGGAGGATACGCATATCCTATCATTCCGTCCCAAGGGATCGACAGAGCGTCTACTGCAAAAGCTCTTGGATCCGGACACGGAGACACATACGTCTGCAACTGATTGTTGAGATGTGTCGCAAATAAGTCTATCATTGGCCGTTCCCATTGGTAGCAAATCTGATTGAATACTTGTTTGTTGAGAGTCCACTCCGACGGCAACAAGCGACCCTTTCGTGAAAGGGAGTCTGCTAGCACATTCAGATGACCCGGTATGTGACGGACCGAAAGAAGAGCGTGATGTTCTAACGCAAACAGAAGGATTCTTTCCGTTAGATTGAACAACGGAACTGAATGAGTGCCTCCCTGATTCCGTATATACGCCACTACTGTCGTATTGTCAGATAGGATTTGGACATGAGCATCGTGAATAATGTCCATCCAGTGACGTAACGCAAGCCAAATTGACATCATTCCCTTGATGTTTATGTGCTTGCACAGGAATTGCGGATCCCAAAGACCCTGGCATCTCGAATCCGTTGGGATTAATGATGCACCCCAACCTGTTTGACTGGCATCCGTCATAACGGTAAAACTCGGATCCGGCAACTGCAGCGGAACTCCTTGAGTTAACCACTGAATGTTTGCCCAAGTCTGAATCTCTTGTTTCACTTGATCTGACAAGAGAACGTCTACATCGAGCGAATGAATTTTCACACTCCAATTCTGAGTCAGGAAAATTTGAAGAGGACGTGTGCGTAACCGCCCCATCGGAATGAGATCCGCGGCGGCTCCGCACAGACCTATCAGTCTCATAAATTCTCTCGCCGTGACTTTGTCTGCGTGCAGACAATAGCGAGCGTAACAACTGACTAATTTCGCTCTGGTTAACGGCAGACGAACGAGATTGTTGTGCGTCTCGAAGCTCATTCCCAGATGAGTGAATGACTTGGACGGCACCAGATCCGACTTCTCCTCGTTTACTATAAAACCGAGACGTCGGAGCAATAGAAGAAGATTCTGAACATCGTTCTGAAGCGTTAACTCGTTGCCGTACCTCTGAAGAATGTCGTCCAGGTAGGCCCGACGTTACCGCAGACGAATGAGCTCGGAAGTAGATCATTACCGAGTTCATTACCCGAGTGAAAGCCCAGGGTGCTAGATTCAATCCGAAGCACATCGCCCGGAATTGATACACCACTCCTAGGACTGCGAAGCGTAGATACTTTCGGAATGTCGGATGTACCATGACGTGAAAGTACGCATCTTTGAGATCTATGCTCGTTGCATAATCGTTCACCTGAATACTCGCTCTGACCGATCGAATCTTCTCCATATAAAACTTCGGAGCGACGATCAGCTTGTTTATCCAGCTCAAATCTATGACTGGACGGAACGAGCCGTCTGGTTTCGGAACCAGAAACAGATGGCTGTAGAATCCCGGAGATTCCTGGTTTTCTACGACCTCTACCGCGTTCTTCATTAAAAGAGACTGCACCTCTGATAACAGAGCGTCTCTTTTCTGTGGATTTGACGGAAGATGAGTCCACTTTGGACTTCGAGTTAATGGAGGCTTTCGTTTGAAGGATATCTTTAGACCTTCCGAAGTCACTCCTCTCACCCAAGGGTCGTCCGTAATCGACGCCCACTCTTGTGAAAAGCTCGACAACCTTCCGCCAACCGGAACGCGATAGAGGTTTAAGCCATCACCTCCTGGACCTGCGAGGCCTGCGGTAGGAGAAACCACGTCTTCCACGACCCGCACCTCGCCTCGTCGACCTCGGGGCGTCCGACCGATTGTCCCGGCCTGAAGGACGTCCCGAACGAGAGTCGCTATCCTGACGGTCTCTCGAATAAGACCAAGAGGACGCACCGGAACCTCTATAGGAACCTCTCTTGGGCACATTAGACCCAGAAGTGCCTGTCTTATTCGTGTCTGCTGTATCCGACTTCTTAGGAGCAGATCTGAACAACAGAGAATCATTAGCTTTCTTTTTAATTTTATCATAAATAGCGGAAGCTTGCCGTCAAAGAGAAGTTCTCCTGAGACCGAAGCGACTCTAAGAGAGTTCTTCACCTTAGAATCCACTAGTGTGGATGTAGCTAGGGATGCATCACGTCTAACCAACTCCAGATTTGCCACTGAAAGGGCGGAGTTACACGTGGAATAAGCTACTGCCCTTGAAAGAAGTCTTAAAGAGGATTGTATATCCTGAAACTCTTTCCCCTGAAGGCGCAGTGATAACGCCTTAGTAAGGTGATCTGCGTAAGATAAGGCATCTAAATTGGCTCTGTTAGACGCAATAGCTGTTTCCAACACCGCGGTTGGAATAGAAGCTGACGACGGTAATGATAGCTCTAAGTCTTCCGCCTCGTCGTCCATACGCAGAGGAACTCTCGGTATACCCTGTCCTGCCGTATCGAATTTATTCCTTGCATTAATGAAAGGCAGGTTGAGAGTATTAGCGGACAAGAAACCTGCTTTCCCCGTCCTGGAAGCAAGTTTAAATATAGCGTCGTTCAATAATTCAAATGTTCTTGCAACATTATTGGACTGCGACGGAAACTCGGGAGCGATGTCCCTGAACCGCTCAAAAAATTCAGAGTCCAATGACGCTATAATTCTCTTGTCCGGAAGCGCAGCAGTCTGGCCCGACGGAACAACTTGAGGAAGAAAGTGCCGGATGAAGTCCACGGCAGCTTTATGTTGTTCCGAAAGGGATAGCTCCAAGTCATCCATATCCCTTTCACCATCCGGTCGGACCTCATGATGTTCCCGGTCGTCCGCCCCCGATGCTTCGGCGGAGCGTACCGACCCAGCCCCGTCGGATAATTCTCGATCCGACACCGTTTCTGTCGGCTGCTGGGATGCTGCGATAAGCTGTGCTATCTGCACAAGAATGTCCGGCGTCGAGACCTGCGGAGGCGCAGTCTTTCGCTGCTTCGCCGAGGGCAGCTCCGCATCAGATGGCTCCCGCATACTTTTCCTATGCGAACGTCCAGAGTCCATCGGTCTCGAATCCCTGGCTGCCGGATGGTGTGACCTGGTCGCCGAAGAATCCTTCATCGGCGAAGCTGGTAATATATCGGCGGTCACGCAGCCAAGGTGCGGTCGTGTGCGCTGACGAGAAGAGGAAGCCTTAACAGTCTCTGCGGACTGCTTATACAACGGAGCGTCCCGAGCGACGGACGTATGCTCCGCTAAAGACACATTTTGTACCACAACATCTGGTCCCAGATGTTGTTGTACGAGAGAGGGGCCTCTCTCGCTCGCGGCCCGGCTGGACCTGGACGAGCTAGGAACCGGACTCAAGGGCTTCCTCCGTTCTCGCTTACTATCCGCCGTCACTGGGTGTGCATCTATTATGTTTATAGTGCTCGCATCACCCAAAATTTCCTCTTGGACCGCATCGGACGAATCCGGCTGCCGAACCATTCGGTGAATGGACGCTACACCGGGCGAGCTAGCGGACGACATTTGTCTAATCTCCATGAGCATTTTTGCCGCTAGCTCTGAATTCATTTGTGACGACGGACACACACTTGAAGAAGATAACATGGAAACATCACCCTGTTCTGGTTCCTCTGAAATAGAAACTGAGAGAGTAGAGTGACCTTGTGGAGAAAGAGCCGGTATCGCTCTTTCTCCAGAAACAACATATCGTGACACACGTTTCCAATGTTTCTCATCCCAATGTTCACATATAGGACAGGGATTAATGCGAGAACACTGACTACAATTAATACAATGATCATGAAAGTCAGAGGAAGATTTCTTCCTATTACAATTTGAACAATGTCCCTTCATTGTGAAAGAACAACAATAAGTCCTAGTTACTCGCAAAAACCCCTGACACAAAGATACATAATAACATAATCCATTAATAAATGAAAAAACAATTGCAAAACAAAATAATTTTGAAAAAAATATTTTTTCAGCGAAGCCCAAGTTGCTGAAAAGTAACGTTGAGCCCCGATGGATCCGATGGCAAAGTGTGGTCAAAAATTTTAAATTTATATTAAATAATTAATGAGACACTTTCGGATAATATAAATGTATCTTATAGTGAGATAAACTACAGCAAAGGCAAACAGCCCCCCTCAAAAAAGGTTATTGCCAATGAAAACAAACAGTGTAAAAACACCAGAAAACATGACTCCAGGCACTGAAAAAACTGGCCCGGAATCAGTCATCAATTACACTCTATCTGATGCAAAACAGAGACTCCCAGGGGAGAATCTGTAGAACATCAGATGGAAGATGCAGAACACAAACGTTATACACCCATGGGTGAAAACATAACTATGGGGAAAATAACAGAAAATATTCTGTAACCAAGCAACTCTCCCAGGAAATTTTAGAAATGAAATTTCTCAAAAATATGCCAAAAGCATGGGAGAATTGCAAGGGGGGACTTAAGAAGGCTAGGGGAGAGGAAACACTGAATAAGCAGTGCAACAATTAGCAAGAATGACAACAAGAGGCCCATGCCTCGAAAATAGGCAACTTAACATAATTTCATCAAAAAATTTTAAGTACAGCCCTGATTAGTTTTTGTCACTTCTTTTTCCTCTCCTCCTTCTATCCTCCTTAGAATCACATTTTCTCCAAAAATTACGTGTCTGGCATCCTTTAAACTGAGATTTACAAGCACAAAGATCAGTGAGATGTTGACTGATGAAGGGCCAAACAGAGAATGATAATTGGCGCCAGTTTCGGGACGTCTGCGTCACTGCGCATGCGCAGTAGAGGCGTAGTATAGAGGTCCTTTAGGACATGATTTCTTTTTGTTTTGGATGCAAATTTTGGGGATTGGGGGGCAAAATTTGTGTTTGGCCCTGGTTTTGTTAGAGTTAGCACCAGCTAAGTCTGGGTCATTGGTACAGTATAAAAATATCCACTGTCAGCAGGCAAAGAGTTAATGGTGAAACAATCTTCTAGAAATTACGAGTGGGATGGGTTTTTACCAATAGTATGTTCCCTAAGAGCATTTATCATGAGCCTAATGAAATAAATTCCAATGACAGCAATCTAACTCTTTAGTTGCTAAAATTGGTCTTTCCTTAAAAAAGGCTGTGTGTACAAATACCAATGGCAAGCTAAAGTCCAAAACGTGAAATCTGATCCTTCCTTCATCTGATGAACCAGCCAATTTATCCAAATGTTTCTGACAAAATTTATTATTCCTTTGAAAACAAGCTTGTATTGCTCCTCAGCATAATTGGGATTAACACACATTTTTTTCAACAAACTGGTAAAAACAAAGTTAACCCTTTACCTAACACGAAAGGAAGACAATTAAAAACATAACTTATGATACCTCATTAGAATGAGCTCAATGAGCTCGCTCCAATGAAGGGCCATAAGCTATGCTGCCATAAGCTATGTTTTGGAAAAAAAAATGGAAAAATATTGAAAATTGGATGATGATTTTTGTGAATAGCACTGGCCAAATTTGGCCATTACATCGAGTGAAGGGTTAACCAATTCTGTACACCTATGCTGTCCACTTCAGAGGACACACATCCCAAATTTTGGTTACCATCACCTATTGTGCTAGTAACACAAAATATATTTACCACATTAACCTTTTACCCAATGTAGACGATATATAAATTTATAACTGGGTACTTAAAATGTTATTATTTCAAATTTTTCAACAAATTTCTACAAAACCATATCATGCGATCACGCTCTGGAATGAGCTTGTCAAGCTCATTCCAATGATGTGTGCGGGTGGGGAGGGGGAAGTCACATGATATGGTTTTGTGGAAACTTTTGAATTTTTTTTAACTTCTAAATATGCATATTATGAGCAGATTTTTTTGTTAAAAGGTTAATCAAGCATTGCACCATTTCTTAAGCTTCAAGAGAACAAGAATAAAATTAAGATGAAGTATTTCAGTGAATGTTGGTGACAAAATGAGTAAAATGAAAAACAAACCAGGGCTACATTTATTTACTTAGTGGGGTTTAACAACACTTTCGACAGCCAGAGTCACATCGTGTCCGACAGTTTCACTGGTGGAGAAAGCAGGAGTACCTGGAGAAAACCACCAATCAGTGGCAAGCAAATGTCAGACTGCCCAATGTACCAACTCCACACAAGCAGGGTAAGCATTGGTTGAAGACAGATGCACCATCCACATTGACGTGCAGCATGTCTTAGTAAGCAGCAGCATTGTGACCTCACATGGGCAATCAGGATTAAGTAAAGTGCCCAAGGACACAGTGCAGTTACTCCTGGTGTGGATCAAACCAAGGACTTTTCAGTTTAAAGTCCAATGCCGTAACCACTGAGCCACCATGCTCCCGATGAAGGCTACATTGTAAAGAATGTGTACAGGTACATGGTTGGATAAATGTACATGTCTTTAACTCAATGGTCATGAAACATTCACTGGTCAATATACATTCAAAAAGTTTTGTCAAGGTCCAATGTCTAGATAACAATAATGTCAAAGTTTCCTGTCTGTGATCTCTACTTTGAGGGTACAGTGGAGCCCACTTAATTGGATATCTCTTAATTGTATATCCCTGTTAACTGAATATAATTTTCAAACACAAAACCATTTACCATACCTTCAGTACAAATTTGATCTGTTAATTGCATATGGGTTGTAGAGGAAACTCCTGTTAATTGTATATAAATTTTTGTAATAAGTCGAAAAAATTATTGTGACACGCACCAAATTCCCCTTATTTATCAACTTTTTTGCCTAACTACATCCAATACAGACATTTATTCTATTATATCTTGTTTGACAGATCTCTATGAGCTCTGTCAAACAAGATATAATAGAATAAATACTCAGTTTACCTCCAGAACACAGGAAACTGACGAAATCACTGTTAATTGAATAATTTTCACTGGCAAAATGGATATTCAATTAAGAGTTTTCTACTGGATTAGAATTGGGGAACGGAATGACATACACTTGATTTGAGGGCAACAACTGTATGAAGCATAACAGGATCTGCAAACTGCATCAGATTATATGAACCTGACATGGGTAATAGAGCAAAATCATGTCAAGTCTTCATGTCTATAACTTTGACCTGAGAGAAGAGGTTTTCGGTAAATAAAGATCATGATACACTCTTTGGCAAGATCTGTGTTGAGTATGAACAAGACCAATACTGGGTCTGGACCTGCGTCGCTGCATGCAATTGAATCGGCAAACAGGAAGTGGCTGCACAGCAGATCTGAAAATTGCACACACGATACAACTGATCATTATCAGGCTCCAGATGAAATATAAAATCAATCCCTTGCATAGAAGCCGAGAAAAGTTTGACGAAAAATTTCAATGTTCAGTGGGTACAGTAAAATTTCAAAGTACCGCCAAACAGGAAGTGGCTGCACGGCAGATCTAAAAATTGCTTACACGATACAACTCATCATTATGAAGCAGCAGACCAAATATAAAATCAATCCCTTGCATAGAAGCCGAGAAAACCTTGACGGAAAATTTCAATGTTTAGTGGGTACTGTAAAATTTCAAAGTATCAGCAAACAGGAAGTGGCTGCACGGCAGACCTGAAAATTGCATACACGATACAACTCATCATTATGAAGCAGCAGACCAAATATAAAATCAATCCCTTTCATAGAAGCCGAGAAAACCTTGACGGAAAATTTCAATGTTCAGTGGGTACAGTAAAATTTCAAAGTATCGGCAAACAGGAAGTGGCTGCACGGCAGATCTGAAAATTGCTTACACGATACAACTCATCATTATGAAGCAGCAGACCAAATATAAAATCATTCCCTTCCATAGAAGCCAAGAAAACTTTGACGGAAAAAGTGTTTTGGACATGACGGACGGACTGATGGATGGACGGACTGACGGACGGAGTCGAGCGGTTACTAGACCTGTTCTGCCGCTGGCGACGCAGGTAAAAAGACTTGTCAGCTTGATCCGATTATATAGACTAGACATGGCTTGTACAACAATATGAAAGTCTTCCTGTCTGTGACCTTGGCATTGCAGGTGTGACCTCAGTTGAAGGTCACAACATTCTCCCCACCCCTGGTCAACTGTTGTGTGAAGTGTGAACAAAATCTGTCGATCAGATCAGCTGATATAATCTACTAAATGACGAATATCAGTCTTCCAATATTTCAAGTTGACCTTGAAGCTTTGACCTTGGTTCAAGGCCACAACACAACCTGGGATCGTGGACAACAATTGTGTGAAGTATAAACAATATCTGTCAAATGCATACAATTTTACATGGTTCAGACAAGGATTATACAATACCAGTGACTTTCTGTCTGTTATTTTAAACTTAATGGCATGACTTTGGGCAAGATAAGAACACATCTGTGGGACATGGGCAACAATTACAGAACTTCCCCATATAAACCCTACTTAAATCAATAACAAATGGTCAAGCTTCAGTTAATGGATATTCTTAAGCTTTAATTCTGATGCAAGAATGTTTTTTAAATAAAGTTGCTTAGCGCAGACCATAAGAGCAATGTCCAGAATGGCTCAGTTGCAGCAATTTTTCTTCTGAGAGCAGTGAAAAATCCACCTGGTCATACCTTTGAAAGGGTTTCCCAGATGAATCTACAAAGGACAGATGCACAGGTTCCTATTGAGGTTATAATTCATGCAAAGTTGGATGCAGATGCTTATAGGGGTATGAAAAACTCCGAGGATCTGAAGTATGGGAACTCAGGAGAGTTGCCACGGACCTCTGAGGGACAGAAGGTCCAGGCTGCACAAAAAACATCGGTCCCACAAAACTGGCTGTAGGACCAGAGTGCGTGGACGGAAACACAACAGAGTAACATGGTGACCCCACCATGAACATCCAAATCCAATGAAAAAGCTGCTGGGCTCAACAACTGAGAGACCACAGCAGAGGGCTCGGCCAGCAGTGCCTTCCGACTTCGCAGAGTTGAAGTCAGGGAAGGCTGAGGCTGATATCCCACGTCCACACTACCAGGCATCTCTGCAGACCCCTGCAAGGATAAGTTGAGACCAGCTGAAACAGTGACCGATGACATTGCAGACGGAACAGCAGTAGCAGCAGATATGTCAGGAGCTGTTGAAACTGGGTGAAAAGTGGAGAAGCAATCCAGCTCTGCTCCAAAGGAGGAGTCACAACCCTAGTGACAGCCTCAGATGTCGACTGGAGAGGGACCATACTCCCGGAACCATGCATCTCTTCACCAGACAACTCAACAACTCCTCCAGTATCCACCACAGGAAAAGACTGCACATCCCCCATGGAGAGGGTATAACAGCATTCCCATTTCCCGTGGGTGCGGGAGGAACAGCCACGAGAATGCACCACATGGTTCACAGAAGCTCAAAAAATGGATGATCATGCAAAGACCCACAGAATCCACAGGGTCGATCTGAAGAACACCCATTACAAGTGGAACAAGAAGCATGGGAATCATCCACATTCTTGGGCAAAAGGCATTGCCCACAAGGAACAGTCTTGGGCATAACAGAGGAGAGAGCAGTAGAAGAAAAGGTGAACTCAACAGATGTAGAAAGTAGAAGAACACCCACGACTACGAGAGAAAGGTGGCAGAAATTAAAGGGCCGGCGGGAACACAACTGAACCCAGACAGCCGACAGGGACCAAAAAAAATTAATTCTGCCCTCAATGGAGAGGAGAAATCCTGTCCATACACCCCCCCACTGACACCTAACTCCAATAATAATAATAATATCCAAAAGGATAACATAAATTTATCAACCAAAAAATTATATGTCTGAACCACAAATACGTGAAAGTAGCACGCAAACACAGAGAATATACAAAATACAATGAAAATGTGGTTGAAATTAATAACGAGAATATATAAAACACAGTCCTGGTATTATACGATCCTCAGATCCATAATTTTTGTCACAGGTAACCATTATCAACGAGTTGAATTATCACGGCTTCTTAACGCAAATGGAAGCACATCTTCCCAGATGGCAGAAGAAAAAGAATGAGTCATTGGTTACACGTCTGCACACTGGTAGTGGAAGCCGTGGATCTGTACTAGCAGAAGAGCATCCCCTACTGGGTGTGTGCCAGTAGCACTCGACCCAGTTTGGGCTTATTTTTTCTTGGTGCTTTTGCACCACTTTAATTTCCCAAATGGCTTGGGAAAGATCAAAATATAGAGTATATTTTCTGAGTTAGGGACTTCCACTGTAGTGTAAGCCTGTAGTAAACAATTGTAGGGTGGGGTGATCAGAAATATGGATGCCACATAATTATATTTACAACTGAATGAAGCAGTAATCTTTGATCCCGAATCACATTATTCTGGGCACAACTGACCAAACAGAATGCACCTCTTGGTCACATGGATCCTTTAACTGGTAGAGTGCTAAATTATTTGAAGTAGAACTTGATAAAATTTACCACTTGCACATAATGCTAATAAAAATTAGACAAGAGCAATGCGAAGAGTGGCACATGCCTCTAACAGTGTCATAATGTCATTACAGCCATATTGAATTGGCTAGCTGGACCAAAATCGAAAGGAAGCATTGTCTAGTCATCCACAAGTACCCTCTAAAATTATGATTTGACCAAATAAGTGGTTCTTTTGTTATTGGAAGGAAGTCAAAAGTTCACAGACAGATGACGGATGGACATGGTGAAAACATTTAAATTTTATAGTAAATTTCCTTTCTTATTATACCTACCGCAATTGTTTACAGCAGGCTTGCACTACAGTGGAAGTCCCTAACTCGGAAAAATACACTCCATTTTCTTCTTTCCCAAGCGATTTAGGAAAAAAAGTGGGGCAAAAGTAGCAAGAAAAAATAAGCCAAAACTGGTTCAAGTGCAACCGGCGCACTCCCAGTAGGGGACACTCTTCTCCTTGTATTAATCCATGGCTTCCAGAACCAGTGTACAGACGTATAACGAACGTGTCATTCTATTGAATCCTCCAACATTGGAGTTATGTGATTAGCAGGAGGAAGGATTCTTACCCGAATAAGAAGACAGGAGGGCCTCCACATAAACAATTGTGGTAGGTATAATAATAAAGGAAATTTACCATAAAATTTAAATTTCTTATCAATCTACCTTACAATTGTTTACAACAGGCTGAATAGACAATAGGAGGAGGGAATCACATAACCAACCCCCACATAACCCAACTGTGCTGGAACCGTGGACAGATGAAGATTTCCCTAGGCCTATAAAACCATAGCATCACAAGCATTAGTAAAAAACAATGAGAGATGAGGCATATGGCTCTTTGTAACACATAGACAGAAACAACAGTAACCAAGCACATGGCTGGAAGTAACCTTGTAAGAAGCCTAATGGCGAGAGTAGACAACAGCCTGAGCAGAAGAAAAAGGGCCCAAAGAAAAAAAGGTCCTCAGACTGCTCCTGCAACTGACACAGATAGAAGGTACCAAAAGTAGAAGCATTTCTCCAATAGGCTGCCTGCATAACATCCGACAACATGACCGAGCTAGCATACACTCAGGAGGTAGGCAAGGCATGTACCTCGTGGACAGAAATACGATTGTTAAAACAATTGTCAGTCGCTAGACTAGAAAAAATAAGCCAAAACTGAGTCGAGTTCGACTGGCACACACCCAGTAGGGGACACTCTTCTCCTTGATCTAATCCACGGCTTCTGGAACCAGTATAACCAACGTGTCATTCTATTAGAGTTATGTGATTAGAGGGAAGAAGGATTCTTGCCAGGATGCGGATCGTTTTGCTCATCAACAGTGATACCTTTTGATTCGATGTTAATGATGTTCCTGTTCCTAGCACTCGACCCAGTTTTGGCTTATTTTTTCTTGCTACTTTTGCCCCACTTTTCTTTCCCAAATCACTTGGGAATGAAGAAAATAGAGAGTATTTTTCCGAGTTAGGGACTTCCACTGTAGTGCAAGCCTGTTGTAAACAATTGTAAGGTAGTTTGATAAGAAATTTAAATTTTATAGTAAATTTCCTTTCTTATTATACCTACCGCAATTGTTCACTACAGGCTTGCACTACAGTGGAAGTCCCTAACTCGGAAAATATACTCTCTATTTTGATCTTTCCCGAGAGATTCGGGAAAGAAAAGTGGTGCAAGTCTTCTGACTTGGGGGCAGCTCTTGACTTTGTGTTTAAGTTCCTTCCAGATCTCAGACCAGCCAACGATGTCAGCCAGGCCACGATCATCGGGCGCGCACTTACAGCCTGTGGAGCAACCCGCTTTCGGGCGCTTTCTGACTGTGCAAGTCAGTACAGGTGGTTGGAGCATTTACAGCTTTGGACTCTAAGCTGTGTTCCAAGGCTATGAGGACTTGCTGACACTTTATCACCTCCAGTGCGTTATCGTTCCTACGATTCTGCCAATCCATCAGTCTGCCAGACTTTGACAGTCTTGGATCAGGATTCCACCTCCCTCGGGCTTTTCAAGCCCAAGTTGGCCATTATTCTTATGGTGACTCTGGAGTCCCTGTTGGGCTTATCGAGAGAGATGCTGGGCATGCATGTCGGAAGACACATAGCCCATCATGGGCAAACCAGCTGATGACTTCCATGGTGTAGGCACACCTGAGGGATCAGGAAGTGGCCTGCTTCCTATCCCGGGGGGCGACGCCGTGGGGGGCGCCTGGAAACCACTAGTAGCCTGGCTGGAAGGAACAGGAAGGCTCTTGGAAAGAACCCGAGTAAGCAAGGAGAGGGCCTCCCTAAGATCACAGCCCGTGTTGGCTGGTTTCGACGTGGTCACTCCTGACCCTTTTAACCATCGAAGGGTCACGATCCTCAATACACTGAATGCGGGGCGACATTGGCAGCCAAAACATCTGAAGGCAGATGCGTATAGGGGCATGACATACCCCGAGGATCTACAGTGCAGGAAATCAGGAGAGTTGCAACGGACATCTGAGGGACAGAAGGTCCAGACTGCTCAAAAAGCGTCCATCAAAACTGGCCATGGGACCAGAGTGCGTGGATGGAAACACAACAGAGTCCATGGTGACCCCAACATGAACATCCGAATCCATGAGAAAACTGTTGGGCTTGATGGCTGAGAGATCACAGCAGAGGATTCAGCCGGCAGCCCCTTTCGACTTCGCCGAGTTGAAGTCAGGGAAGGCTGAGGCTGATACCCCATGTCCACACTACCAAACATCTCTGCAGACCCCTGGCTGAAATGGTGACTGATGATGTAGCAGACGGAACAGCAGTAGCAGCAGGTACGACAGGAGCTGTTGAAACTGGTGGAAAGGTGGAGAGAGCAAGTGAGCTAGGCTCCAAAGGAGGAGTCACAACCCTAGTGACAGCCTCAGATGTCGACTGGAGAGGGACCACAGTCCCGGAACCAGGCATCTCTTCACCAGACAACTCAACAGCTCCCGCAGTATCCACCACAGTTAAAGACTGCACATCCCCCATGGAGGAGGTATAACTCTCACCAGATGTGATCGTGTCGGGAGGCCCCGAAATGACAGCATTCCCCCTCCCCTTGGGTGTGGGAGGAACGGCCACGAGAACGCACCACAGGCTTGGGCAAAAGGCATTGCCCTCAAGGAACAGTCCTGGGCATAACAGAGGTGAGAGCAGTAGAAGAAAAGGTGAACTCAACAGATGTAGAAAGTAGAACACCCCCAACTACGAGAGAAGGTGGCAGAAAATGAAGGCCCGGTAGGAACACAACTGAACCCAGATAGGGACACAAAAAACAGAAATTCTGCCCTTAACAGAGAGGAGAAATCCTGTACATACAGCCCCCCCCCCCCCACATTGACACCTAATTCCAATAATAATAATAATAATAATATCCAAAAGGATAACATAATTTTATCAACACCCCCCTCCCCCCCCCTCCCCGACCCCCCCCCAAAAAAAATTGTATGTCCGAACCGCACGAGTTCCCGACTTTCGTGTACAAAAACAGAGAAAATATAAAATACAATGAAAATGTGGTTGAAAATAATAACGAGAAAATATTAAACACAGTCCTGTTATTCTACGATCCTCAGATCCATAATTCCAGTCACATGTAACCATTATAACGAGTTGAATTATCACTGTTTCTGAATGCAAAGGACGCCACGTGGGTGGACGAAAAAAGAATGGTTCATTAGTTACTGCCTGCACACTGGTACCGGAAGCCGTGGATTTGTACAAGGAGAAGAGCGTCCCCTACTGGGTGTGCGCCGGTAGCACTCGACCCAGTTTTGGCTTATTTTTTCTTGGTGCTTTTGCACCACTTTTCTTTCCCAAATCTCTTGGTAAAGATCAAAATGGAAAGTATATTTTCCGAGTTAGGGACTTCCACTGTAGTGCAAGCCTGTAGTAAACAATTGTAAGGTAGGTTGATAAGAAATAATGCCCCGACAGGTTCGGGGCATAACAAGTTCATCTATAACATCAGTCATTGGAAGTTACTCAATGGTGTTGTGAGAGTCTGGTGTAATCAATAAACAAAAATGGAAAGAAATTAATTTTTATTCTCAATTATTCTATTTATTAATGAAGTTTTAGAATCTTAACCCTCTCCACAATGATGTCAAAATATAAAAAAAATTTCAACCTGCAAATTATAGTACAATAAACCAGTCTTGAAAGATCACACTCTTTGCCAAACAAAAGTGGTCTCTCAAGACAAGTGGTCTCCTATGACAGGTCCATTACAGAGTAAAACAACCAATCCATATAATGCGATGACAGTGGTCTCTCAAGACAGGTGGTCTCTCAGTATAGTGGTCTCTCAAGACAGGTTTTACTGTATTCCCAAAATGCAACTAGGAATTTAACTAATTTAGCTCTGTCAAACAAGAATGAATTGGCTAAATTTCAAGGTACAGCATGGAATAATTTGCTGCTAGCAATTTTGGTATTTTGAGATCAGTGTGCAATGGGTTAAGTAATGTAGTCAAAGGGTACCCAGCCATCCAAATATTTTCAAATTTAAGGAACTGATTAACTTCATTGGGGTGGCACACTGAGATTTCAGTTTCCAATGACACCTGTAATTAATACAGACTATAACCTAATCCCTATTGTGTCCCTGTAAAAACACCCAACTAACCTGAACAATAGGAGGTGGCACACTGAGATGTTCCCAGTGAAATGGTCAGATGAATTAGTCGAGTATTAATTTTACAGATCATTGAGGCAGTGTACAAATCATGTATCAGCGACAGTCTAAATAGGCATGATAAGGAATTGTTTTAGGCCTAAAAAAAAGTTAAAAATCTGTTTCTCAGGCCCACCAGCATGGTCTTTTTGGCTGCCGCATGCTCTCTTTATACAACCAATGTAAAGTTAAAGAAAAAAAAATTAAATGGTTTTTGTCTGATATTTTACCCAAGTGATAAAAGTGATAAATTTGTGCGTTGAATGCAACAAGGATTCGCAATGCTTTCGTATTGCAAAGCCTTCATGCACTCAAGGGACAAAAAACACCACTACCCATGCTATTCTGCAGATTATGTGGCCTCAAAACATAAAACAAACCAGAGCATGAACTTCTGATGGCAAAGAAATACAAAAATAAAAAATAAAATAAAAAAATGCCCACCCACATGCAATTTTACAAAAATGGCCTGAGAAACAGAAGATCTACTTAGTGGAGTCTTAAACAGAGAAATTAATAATGAGTTGAAGTTTGTTTAAGAAAACTAGAATAATCAAGATGCCATAATTATTTTTAAAACTTCTTAATTCTTACATTACCTTAACTGGAGAGTCAGGAGCCTATGAGAGTATAGTAAACAATTTGCATTACAAAATGCAGTAAAATGATAAACAAAATAGATATTCACAAAAAAGAATTACACAAATAAGCTGACATCACTGATCGCTATACAAATGGATTGCTGGGACGCTTGTTGGTTACATATAGAAAAATGTCTTCGCCGTCACCATCTTGGAGGGAGAGACGAAAGTTGCTATAAATAAACAATACACAACAACAAAACTTTTCTTGAAGATTTTCAATTTTTTGACGCCTCACAATTTCGGATAACTTTTTAAAAATATAATGTGATATATGTGGAAAATGAATATGTTGATGATGAGTTTATTAAATTTTATTGTAGCAATACAAATTGAATATTCACAACATATTTAAGTTATTATTGATAAAAAAAAACTGCAGGTGTGACTGTCCCAGATGGGCATGCCAATACCCCCCACTGCAATGATTATTCTAAGATGAGAAGGGGAATAACTCTGGCAAAAATGTCCGATCAAAACTAAAATCGCAGGTGCACAGGTTCCCATGTAGTGAATATCCATACCAAGTTTCAAAGGAATCGGCCCATAAACATCGGAGAAAATCTTTGGACAAAATTCAGGCCTATGTGGCTGCTATTTCAAGTTGAAAAGGGGCATAACTCAGGCAAAAATAATCCGACCGAGACTATAATCGCAGGTGCACAGGTTCCCATGATGTCAAATATTCAGACCAAATTTTCAGCAGATTGGTCCATAAACAGAGTTATAACATTGACTGATTTAACACCATCTTGTGGGGCTCAGGCCTTTAAATTCCCCTAAATAGCACTAGTAATGCTGTACCCAAATAATGTAGTTGTGCCCAAATTATGTTGTGTGTTTTTTTCAAAGTTTTGCAGTGTTTCAGCTATATATAGTTTAGTCAGGTTTAGGACCTATTTGTCACCTCAAACAATGCAACAGATAAATTAGTTTAAACTAGAGGTACTGTAAGCATGCTCACAAAGTGATACCCCCCGCACCTATCAGAATGGAATTATATTGCTTCATGCACATCTTCATATGGAGTATCGATTCGCATCTGTAGAACAAGAACAAGAACAATGTCCTTAGATTACCTCCCTTGTTTCAACTATCCTAGGCTTTGGAATGACCTGGAACTGAGTAAAAGAAATGCTACTACTCGTACTGCATTTAAGAAAATGTTAACGCAAAAACTTCTCTCAAACTATCAAACACAAATTATATGTAACAACCTGTATTGCCCAGACTGTACTAGATAGTTTACTATGCTAATCTGTAATACAGTTCTGCTTTTACCGGCTAGCTCGTTCGTTTGTCACTCATCTTATTCCCAAATTATTTTCAATATTATTTCCAATGAACTCTAAAATATCATTGCCATTCTAAGTGTCTTGTTTCCCATGCAATAACGCAACAATGCAATAATACAAAATTTACTCCAAAATGATCTGTATTTCTCTCTCTCCGACTGTATACTACTATGATGTTGCTCTATTTATATTATTTACCTCGGGGGATAGCAGGAAGACAGCCAATCTGGCTATGCTGTCCCCCAATGGTATGTTTTTGTATCACAATATTATTCTGTAAATGTATTTATTATTATATTTTACATACCGTTAAATAAAGAATTGAATTGAATTGAATTGAGTTCTTCCATTGTGTAAAGTTTCATGAAAATTCTTCAAACGGTTTAGGAGGAGTTGCACTTATAAGGATGGACAGACTGATGGACAGACAGGGTGATTCCTATATACCCCCCCCCCCCCCCCCCAAACTTTGTTTGCGGGGGGTATAAAAACAAGAGTTCATCGGCGAAAATTACTCTGTGTTGACAGCATTATAGCATTATATACCACACTGTCAAGGCAGCTTGCTTTTCACCGACGAGCTCTGTATGAGCACGTCCACAAAGCTTGAAATCTTAAATTTTTCTGGCATTTTGTATCAACACCTTGAAAGCTGCGGACGGATATTCCTGCCAGGACATGATTTCTCTTTCCACTGATAAAAGTATAATTTTAGCATATATAATAAACTTTCCAACTGTAAACTGAATAGATTTTTTTGCCAATGATTCCTTGAGTTGAATTTAGATAAATATTTCAGCAAATCTAGTCATGGCTGCTTAATAGCAGCCATGACTAGATTTGATAAAAAATGTCTTGAGAATACTCAGTGGGTAAAGAGTTAAACATCATGCGTTATTTATTTTTGAATGACATGACACCCAAAAACTAAGAAACCTTCTTGAGTAAACTTTAGTACAAGGAGGGGAAGCAATTAATAACATTGTGAAGACCTTTAACAAGAGGCTGTAACTATGATTCTAAGGGAGAAACAGCCAGAAAAGTACATGAAACAGATGTCATGAAGGTGAAAATACCAGCCGTTTTCTCTCCCAAGTGGCCACAATACTGTGGATCCGTATTTGCGCATTTGACCAAATTCGATTAATCTAAAGACCTAGTGGGACAGTTAGAGTGGCTATGTTTCTCTTTGACGTTCCAGCAATCCACTTGAAAAGATCAGTTGCTGCAATACACTAGATAATTCTTGAATATAAGCACAGGTTCTGATCTGGAAGAGAGTTAAATTATTTATCAAAGGTGATTTGCAACATTGAGTATTTCTCTTTCAAAGATACCAAACTAGAAGCAAATAGAGCCAGTGTTCAGTAAGATTTTGTTTATAAATAACTGTTTGTCACAATTTATTGAAAGATGTCTGTTGGTACTGTACAATATACAATAAATTAAAACAAAACAATATTATATAAACTTTTTTTAATCTCCCACTGAGAAAACAACATGCTGAGGTTAGCAATGTAAAACTAAAAAGTGGATTTTAGCATGAAACTGGGCTCAAGCTCTCGACCAGGAATTTTTATAAGACATTTATGCTAGATAAGCTTCTATTCAAGGCTGGCTTCTATTTTTTAAATGCAGCTATGGCTAAGAGTTTTTATATGCTGATTTCCTTTTCATTTGAAAAGACTTTCAGTGTAAAAATGTACAGATTGTATTTGGTGTGTACTACTACAGTGGAGCCCACTTAATTGGATATCTCTTAATTGTATACCCCTGTTAATTGAATATAATTTTACAACACAAAACCATTTACCATACCTCCAGTACAAATTTGACCTGTTAACTGAATATAGATTATAGAGTAAACTCCTGTTAATTGAATAAAAAATCTTGTAACTTGTCGAGAAATTACCCTGACACCACCCAGTTTTCCTTTGTTTATAGACCTATTTCGCCTCAGTACATCCAATACACGCATGTAATCTATTATATCTTGTTTGACAGAGCTCATGGAGCTCTGTCAAACAAGATATAATAGAATAAATGCTAAGTTTATCTCTAGAATACAGCAAAGTGGCAATCCCTGTTAATTGAATACTCCTGTTAATTGAATAATTTTCATTGGCAAAGTGGCTATTCAATTAACAGGGTTCCACTATATTTATAATTATAGAATTCATTTATTTATTGGTGTTTAAGGTCACATATTTCTGCACAATGGCTAATTGTGACAGTAACATGGAGATAAAGTCAAGTTTAGTCAATCGTTTATACCCGTTTTGTCCATTTTAGAGGACTTCCACCCCAAGCATTGGTGACTTTACCAGTAAAAGATAGCTTGTTTACCTCAGTAAACAAGTACTGATTCACCTTCCTCATGTTCCCACGGGGGAATCAAAGAGTTGTAATTTGCATGTAATAAATGGCATAAACATAAGGCTTTTCAAGAGCACAATAATTAAATTCTATCAAGACAAAGCGCATTCTTGAAGCTTTGCAATCATTAACCCTTTACCTAACGAATTGACTGCATCTACACAAGTGATGTGCATATTAAGTAGCTGAAACAAAATTTAAAAAAACTTCAACAAAACTATGTCATGTGACCCATCATTGGAACCAGCTGATTGAGCTCATTCCAATGAGGGGTAAAATGATTTGGTTTTCTTAACATTGTTTGAAAAATTAGAAAAAACGAATTTAAAATAATAAATTTTGAGATCTGTGTTGGGTAAAGAGTTATTATGAATGAATGCCGTTATAGAAGCTAGTTGAAACAGTTTGTTTTAAAACATCATTCCATAATAAAAGGTAAACCTACAAATATTATTTTTTATTGGTGTTTAAGGCCATATTCAGCAAATATGGCTATATTATGACCACAACACAAGTTTAAAGTTAAGACTAGAGGTACTGTGAGCAAGCTCACAAAGTGATACCCCCCGTGCCTCAGTTGTAGCCTTTTTGGTACATTAATTTGTATTAAGATGATGTAGCAATTGAAATGTATAAGTTAGATGATCTCCCCTTGGAAATGTCAGAACGGAATTATATTGCTTCATGCACATCTTCCTATGGAGTTCTTCCATTGTGTAAAGTTTCATGAAAATTCTTCATATGGTTTATGAGGAGTTGCGCTTATAAGGATGCACAGACGGACGGACGGACAGGGTGATTCCTATATACGCCCCCAAACTTTGTTTGCTGGGGGGGGGGGGGGGGGGTATAAATACAGCCTGTAGACTGTGCTAAAGGTTTTTGGGCTTTAGGCCTGTGTTGTGATCACAGTTGACCGACTGCAACCAAAAGGGGATGTCATCATCTAGGCATTATATGGAGTCAACATGTATAAGTTAGATTATCTCCCCTTGGAAATGTCAGAACGGAATTATTCATGCACATCTTCATATGGAGTTCTTCCATTGTGTAAAGTTTCATGAAAATTCTTCAAATGGTTTAGGAGGAGTTGAGATTACAAGGATGGACAGACGGTATAAGTTAGATTATCTCCCCTTGGAAATGTCAGAACAGAATTATATTGCTTCATGCACATCTCCATATGGAGTTCTTCCATTGTGTACAGTTTCATGAAAATTCTTCAAACGGTTTAGGAGGAGTTGCGCTTACAAGGATGGACAGACGGACGGACAGGGTGATTCCTATATACCCCCCAAACTTTGTTTGTGGGGGGTATAAAAATAGAGCAATGCAAAGCAATGCATATGCCCTCCCCCACCCTCCCCCCACAATACCAATAGTTTATGCTCCTCAATGGAGTGTTGGCATTCCACAAGATGGCATAAATGAATAACTTTTGAATAAACAAACACACATGTAGACCAAGTTGGTTAAACTCTCCTTGCATACCAATTAAACATGGGCAAAAGAAAAAACCATTCAATTTTCTGCTTCTCATGGACATAAAAACACCAATGTATGAAGTTCATAGGGACATTTTCTGTAAGTCTTAACGAGATCCATAACTGTGGTAAGCATGCAACGCCGAACTTTGCAACATGCAAATATCTATTCCAACCATACCAAAGGACATCAAAATCTAACAACTGATGCTTGAGTTATAATGCAAAATGTTCGTACACAAAAAGTTTTCAAAGTGTAACGACGGCCATAACTCTGGTATATTTTGCATGAATCTAAACCTGCAATAAGTGGAGGTCCTTTTCCCATGCGGGTCTCTCACCAAACCAATGGACATCAAAATCTACCCACCAATGATTGATTTAAAATGTAAAACGTTTGTATGGAAAGTTCTCTTAAGTGTAAACACTGTACATAACTCTAGTATGTATGCATGGACAAAGCCTGAGATATATGGATATCCTTTGCCGCTGGTCTCTCACTGGACCAAAAGGACATCAAAATTTGACAACTGATGCTTGAGTTAATAACGCAAAATGTTCATAAAAAATTACAGACAGACAGCCGAAGCCATTGACTATACAGTGCAGTCGCCATGGACAAGTTGTAATCCATGCATGGACAGTGATGTCCACACATGCGTTTACCAGGTAATAAAGATTATCATCAAGAAAATTTTAATTGATAAAGCACCTGGTTGTACCTGGTGCTTCATTAATGAAATTTTTTATGATAATTCCCAGAATTAGTGCTTGGTATCTAATATTATTGAGGCCATGAATATATTGCCCACCCGTGGAAAGTGACCAGTCCACAGCGGTTGTACAGTATGCACACTGAAACCTCCTGGAGTGAGGCATAACAAGTTTAGCCACTTGTTTACACTTATGGTGTCCTCTTAACTCGTAGAGTGCTGAAAGCCCATATTTGGGCTTTAATCTGAAGTGCAGGTACCACAGCCTGAAGGCTCATATTCAGTGGATGTGCTTTGTATTATCTTTGAAGTGATATTATTCAATCTATAAGGGTTTGCCTTGTTACAATTTATGGGAGAGTGCATTGGCACTCTCCCATAAATTGTAACAAGGCAAAAACATGTGTACAAGATTTGATGGTCAAAATAATTTAGCGCTCTACCAGTTAAGTGAACTTCCACTCCTGGTGTAGGTTACTGGGTCCTATTTTACCAGTGCAACAGAACTTACACCCTGGCTCTATCTCTCAATGAAATATTATCTGTGAGCAAGAATAGCATGATGTTTTTTGTATCACCAGAAAATTCACTGAAAACTAAACAACCAACAACAATATGGAAGTTATTTATCAGTTACATTTTCCATTAACATTTCTTATTAATCAAGATAAATGATTCTCGGTTAAAAATTTTGCTGTCATTTTCTGAAAAAAATAGCCATTACAAAAACATATTAAAGGTGAATGATTGGCAAGAAATAGTTAACAATAGTATATTTACATAACTGTCTTTGGCTCACATTTTGTACAATATAATTATATGGCAAATCCCTTACATGTTGTCAGTTAAATAGGTCTATATTTAAGAAGATGAGACTTTCAAAAAATTCTTCAATAACTAGAATTTTCCATTTTTCATCTCAGAAACATAGCTTGTGACTATTTACTGGAATGAGCAAAACAAGCACATTTCAATAAAGGATTCTAAGTTATGTTTTTGAGACATAAATGATAAAAAAAATAATGAAAATGTAATGATGATTTTTTGTAAAAAGAGTACTTGCCAGTTTTCATCAATACGTTAGGTGAAGATTAACTGGAAGAGTGCTAAATTACCTTTGGCCATCAAAATTTGTTCATATGTCTTCGCCTTGTTATGATTTATAAGAGAGTACCTATGGGCACTCACCTATAAATAATAACAAGGCAAATCCTAACAGACTAAGTAATATCACTTCAAAGATAATATGAAGCACAGCCACTGAATTTGAAGCCTTTAAGTTGCAGTACCCACACTTCAGAATAAAGCCCAAATATGAGCCTCCAGCACTCTACCAGTTAAATAATTATATCTTATTGAAGAGAGCTCAGCAAGAACTGTAGAGTGAGATAAATTTGCTTAAACTTTCTTTATTTTTGCTGCAAAAATTTTTAAGCAGATATTAGAATAAAACTATTTTACAAGTTACCCTTTCACCTAATAAATCAGCTGCATCCATTTATAAATTAACCAGTCAAAAAATAAAAAAAAAATAAAAATATTTCAACAAAACAATATCACATGACTTTGTGTCAAGCTTGTTCCAATGAGGTGTCACATGATATGGTTTTGTTGCAATTATTTGAAATATTTAAAACAATAACTAAAATAATAAATTTTGATATCCTATGCATTAAGAAAAGGGTTTAACAAACTAGGATTGAACAAGTGCTTGTCACTTGCAGTTACCTCAGTTTACAGTTATTTGTGTTATGTATAAATTTTAAAAAAAAATGCAACTAGGAATTAAACCAAATCAATTTTGTTTGACAGAGCACAATAAACAAACAAGACAGAATTGTTTAAATTCCTAGTTGCATTATGGGAAAAGTTTCCAGTGCCAAATTATGTTTATGTACCTGACATTAAACAGACTATGCCCCTCTCCCCCAACAAAGCCTGAAAATAAGAAAACTGTCATTTGCAGAATGAGGTTCCCAGAAAGTGAATTTGTTGATGCTATCCCATACAGCTGACTAGAAACCCCCAATTTATGCTTGTCGACCTCTTTCTGTTTTGGTTCACAGAGGGTATATTTAGTGATGCTACCCTGCTGAGCAGGGTAGCAACACCAAATTCACCCTCTGGGGACCTCATTCTGCAGGTGACAGCCTGCTTATATCCAGGCTTGTCCTATTGTAACTCAAATTTATTTCACAGGCACTGAAATCAGAGGACATGGTATCACATGCACCTATTGACACACGACAGACAGGCTTTCCCACAAATTCAGAATTCTGGATCCAACCACTGAACTCAGCTTATAAATTCCTTAATAAGATAAGAACTCATTACAGATTTGGGACTCATTAAACAGACATGTATACGACTAACATATTGACCACTTACTTTAATCATGTTTTCCAATGAGACAAAATATTTACTCCACCAATCCATACCATCTTCGTCAGGTTCTTCTTCATCTATTGTGTCTTTTTTCTTTTTCTTTTGATTCTCAAGATTTTTTAGCTGTTTATTACTGCCACCCTATAAAGAATGAACTGACCAAATACATATACTGAACAAATAAAATTAACTCATACCTGCTGAGTACTTTCAAGATATTCTCCATCAAATCTAGTCATGCCTGCTTTAGAGCAGCCATGACTATATTTGATGAAAAATCCATCTAAATTTAACTCAAGAAATCATTGATTCAAAATCCATTCTATTTATTTATCATTTATTTATTGATGTTTAAGGTCACATATTTCTCCACAATGGCTAATCATGACCGCGACAGTTTTACAGGTGGAGGAAGTCGGAGTACCTGGAGAGAACCACCGAGCAACGGCGAGCAACTGTCAGCTCCCCAACATAAGAACTCCACTCAGGCAGGGTTAGCATTGGTTGAAGACATGTGCACCATCGATGTGCAGTATGCTTTAGTACACAATGTCACCGTGCCCCCACGTAGGCAATGGGGGTGAAGTGTCTTGCCATAGGACACAATGCGGTTGCCGCAGGTGGGATTCAAACCGAGGACCTCTCGGCTTGCAGCCTGCACCTCTACCTACTGAGCCACCGCACCCCCATCCATTCTATTTACAGGGAGAAAATTGGGCTCAATGTGCCTAAAGTATACTTATTTCACTCGCATGAGAAATCCTGTTCTGGGCAGGAATATCCACTGGCAGCATGGAAAGAGTTAAGGATCATGCTTTTTTGAAGAATACAAAACAAGCATATGCCATGACATGGCAAAAAGAGAAGTGGATCTAAAATGTTCATGAAAAAAACTCAAGATCATCTCACAATGTATGGCTATAGCATTATTCATGACTTGCAACCCTTGGGCTCTGAGTGCACGGCAATGTGCTCTCGGCTGCTGCATCCTCACCTTCACTAGGATTCTCCAGTCATTACCCCCCCTTCCCACCAAGGAGGGGGTAATGACTGGAGTGTGTTATTTTGAGCATCTTTACAAGCTATGACATATAAAACCATATAGTTATTATTATTAGGCTTAAAAAAGTTAAAAATCTGTTTCTCAGGCTCTTCCGCATGGTCATTTTGGCTGGCACATGCTCTCTTTTTATAACCAATGCAAACTTTAAAAAAAAAAAATTAAATGGGTCATCTCTGATATTTTACCAAAGTTAATAAAACTGATAAATTTCTCCCTTGAGTGCAACAAGGCTTTGCAATGCTTTAGCACTGAAAAGCCTTCTTGCACTCAAGGGACGAAATACACCACCACCCATGTTATTCTGTTGATTATGAGGCTTAATACTTAAAACAAACCAACAACGTGAACTTTTCATTGCAAAGAAATAATTACAAAAATAAAATAGAAAATGGCCCACCCACATACAATTTTACAAAAACGGCCTGAGAAACAAAATATTTTCTTTGTGAGGCCTAATGCAATTCTTCAGAGTTTTTATTTTGTGAATATTCCAGGAACATTCTGGCTTATTTTTCAGACTTCTAAGGCCTTGAATGGTGCATGGTCAAATTCAAGGCCATTTCCTGAATCCAAGGCCTCACAGGAACCCTGTGATAGGAATATCGTAATGATCAATATCCATTTACCAGAAATATCGTTTTCTAATAAATGGTTTGAAGTAGAAAAACTACTCACTGTTTCAATTGTGATTGTCTGCTCTTTGTGTATCAAAGGACTTTTCTCTTCAACTGTGACCACAACATCTGTAGATTTCACTGAAATTCCTGAATCTACCTTTATCTGTTTAGTGTTCTCAATACCTTTACCTACAAAAAGAGTTTAATTTCAATATTCATTACTTTCTAAGAAATAATAAATGCAATATTTGTGGTATCTATGCATGTTCACAGTCTAATAAACTAGGGCGCTGCCAATCAGACTGTCTCCACCTGAATCGAATTGAGTGTTTGAGGTTCAATTTCAAATTGAAGTTGATTCAAATTTGACATTCAGTTGGTTTATAATCTGTTTATAATCTCGCATGTCCGAGATTTCAGAAATTTGTAAACAGTAAAATGCGATGGATTTCAGGACAACTATTTCGAAAAGTGTCAAATCGAGAGAAAATAGGATGTGACCGTGAGAGCGTGAGTTGGTGTCTCAAAACGGTAGACTCATGGTGAAACCAGGAGAGTTAACAGGTCTGATCAAGACAGAAGAGGAAGTGATGAATAGTTTATAATAAATACACAAAATGACACAGGCATGTGAATGGGTTAAGCGATATTGCATGGGTGCCAGCACGGAAGGATATAATGAAAGGTTATAGGCCTCTAGTTTTATCCTTCCACAATGGCACAAGTGCCATATCGATTAACCCATTCACATGCGTGTGTCATTCTGTGTCTACTACGCACCTTCATGTCTATAAAAGCAATTATCAGAAGGACACACAGCAATTCATTTGACAAATTGACCCTTGAGTTCCAATGCCAGTAGGCACAAAGAATGCATTGGAACTCAGGGAATGAACTATCAACAAAAAGAACACATTTTATCGCCAACCAAATCTGCGAGGGGAACCCGTGTTATTATTTTTAGCTATCGCTAGGGATTCAAATTGTAATTGCAATGTATGATTTGTAGAAAATTCCAGTGAAATTTTGTTTCTATTTAAAAATATTCCGTCAACGATTTCCGTTTGGCACATGTGTGCGGAACAGATTTTCACTTTCTGCATGGTTTAGTGTTGTTGTAGATGGGGATTTCAAAGAACACACATGTACTAATATGGAATATATCACTGGAATGAAATTGTGTCATTTGAGCCATTTGAAGGAAACAACTTCAATGAATATCGATAGAATATCACAACTGCCACATGCTGCACATGTCATAAAAGTCAAATAAATGCAAAATCATTAATTTAAACAAGTTTAAAATTTAAAAAAAATAAATCTAAAACTGTCCAGCATCTTTCAGAGAGTTTGAGCTGAAGACTCCACTAATTAATATATGTGTAGGCTCGGGAAGGGTTCTCACTCCTGGTGCCGAAAAACAAAAATCAATTCCAAAATAAACTTTCTATAGATCATTACTAACAGATAACAGTCTAACAATTAACCAACAAAATGGTTCAACCAGACAACTGTGAGTGACCAATTAACTGTAATATTCTTGATATTAAATTAATTGGAGAAGAAGTAATGAATGACCACATATAATGATATACGCAAAAAGGAATGACATAAGTTTCCATGATCGTCATCGGGATATTTGATTTCAGTATTCGGCAGGCAGGTATTCGTAAATCGAATCAAAATGGACAAACGATTTGAATCGAATCTGAAAATCCACAGGGCCCTGTGATAAACATAATTATGTCATACCAGTCATAACTTTTCCACTAATAAGACAAGAGGAAGTTAATTGGCTTTAAACGTTTCATCATATCTGGCCCTTGCTACTTCACAGCAGCAATGACTTGATTTGATAACAAATTCAAGAAAAAGAGATATTTATTTATTTATTTATTGGTGTTTAAGGTCACATGACCGTGACAGTTTTACGGATGGAGGAAGCCGGAGTACCTGGAGAGAACCACCGAGCAACTGTCAGCTCCATAACATACTAACTCCAAACAAGCAGGGTTAGCACTGGTTGAAGACAAGTGCACCATCAACATGCAGTACGCCTTAGTACACAATGCCACCGTGCTCCCACGCGGGCAATGGAGATGAAGTGTCTTGCCCAAGGACACATCGCGGCAGCCACAGATGGGATTCGAACCAAGGACCTCTCGGCTTGCGGCCTGCACCTCTACCTACTGAGCCACCGCGCTCCCAAGAAAAAGAGATCAGTTATGTGATATTCCAATGATTACTTACAGTATGGTTGCCATGGACTGGTCACTTTCCACGTGTGGGCAATATTTCCACAGACGCAATATTATTCAATTCCAAACACTAATTATAGGAATAATCATCAAAAATTTAATTAATGAAGCACCAGGTACAACCCGGTGCTTCATTAAGCCTTTGACTAACAAATCGCCCTCATCTGCCCGCGTAATATGCAAATTGATCAGTTGAAGAAATTAAATTTTTCAAAATATTTCAACAAAACCATACCATGTGACCCCTCATTGGAACGAGCTCATTGAGCTCGTTCCAATGAGGGGTCACATGATATGGTTTTGTTGAAATTTTTTGAAAAATGTAAAAAAAAATGATATTTAAAATAACAAATTTTGATATCGTCTTGCGTTGGGTAAAGGGTTAATTAAAATTCTGCTGATGATTTTTATTACCTGGTAAATGTATACATGGACATCACTGCCCACATGTGGATTACGACCAGTCCACGGTTACTGTACAGTAATCCTAGACTATTACTCAAGTCACATTACATCATTATGCACAGAATTTGCATGAAGTATGATGATCATACAACCTATAATTTACAGCTTAACCCTTAACCTGTTGAGTACTTTCAAGATGTTTTTCATAAAAACTAGTCATGGCTACTTGAAGCAACCATGACTAGATTTGATAGAAAAAATTCCTTTAAATTTAACTCAAGAAATAATTGGTGATAAAATCCCCTACAGTACACAACAGTAAAATTTGATTAAATGTGGCAAAATTATACTAATTTCAGTGGCAAGAAAAATCCTGTCCTGGGAAGAAATACATAAATTTTATAGTAAATTTCCTTTCTTATTATACCTACCGCAATTGTTTACTACAGGATTGCACTACAGTGGAAGAACCTAACTTGGATAAAATACTCTCTATTTTAATCTTTCCCAAGAGATTTGGGAAAGAAAAGTGGTGTAAAAACACCACGAAAAAATAAGCCAAAACTGGGTCGAGAGCCACCGGCACACACTCAGTAAGGGACGCTCTTCTCTTAGTACAATTCCACGACTTCCGTTAACCAGTACGCAAACCATTCTTCTGAGTCCACCAACATAGGAGGTATGTGATCAGCGGGGAGGAAGGATTCTTACCCGAATAAGAAGATGGGAGGGCCTACATGTAAACAATTGCGGTAGGTATAATAAGAAAGGAAATTTACTATAAAATTTATATTTCTTATCAACCAACCTTACAATTGTTTACTACAGGCTGAATAGACAACAGGATGGAGGGAATCACATAACCAACCCACACATAACTCAAACTGCACTGGAACCGTGGACAGAGGAAGAGATCCCTAGACCTATCAAACCATAGCATCACAAACATTATTAAAAGACAATGAAAGATGAGGCGTATGGTGAAGTGTGACGCACAGGCAGAAAGGGCAGTAACAGCACAGAGCTGGAACTGACCCTGTAAAAAAGCTGAATGGCTGGGATAGACAACAGCTTGAGCCAAAGAAAGAGGGCCCATAGGACAAAGGTCCTCTGTCGGCTATTGCAACTGTCGCAGATAAATGGAAAAGGTAGCATTTCTCCAGTAGGCTGCCAGTATAACATCCAACAACATGACAGAGTTAGTAAAAGCCCCGAGAGGAAACAATGCATGCACCTCGTGGCAGAAAAAAAACAATTGGTAATACAATCACCAGTAGCTAGACAAGCGTAAGCTGCACAAATAGCAAGCCAAATCCACCGAGAAAAGGATGCAGGAGAGATCTGGCATGTGCGAAAACGCATATCCATCCAGGATAAAGGTGGGAATGACCCCCCCCCCCTCCCCCCCAAGCTGAGCAGCGCCCAAGAAAGTGTCCATCTTGGAGAAAACTGCAAAGTCCTAGGCCTTTTCAAGGTAAAGAGCTGAACAAGCTTGGAGAGGCAAGGATGAGTGTCGAAACAATGCGGTACCACATATGAAAAAAGGCCTCCCAGAAACAAACATATACCAGAAACTCCGCAAGTGGTGTAATCGAAAGAGTGACAGAAGCAACAGAGTGATCGCACACCGACAGAA
Organism: Pictodentalium vernedei; assembly: GCA_031216915.1. NCBI lineage: Eukaryota > Metazoa > Mollusca > Scaphopoda > Dentaliida > Dentaliidae > Pictodentalium > Pictodentalium vernedei. Next base: position 393,962,982 of record CM062293.1, on the reverse strand, counting down.
GAACCTCCTATTTAGGCACAGAGGCTAAATCAGTGGAGTGAGTGCCTCCTTGAAGAAGAAAAGCAACTCCACTGCTTGTCTCTAAAAACTACTACAGAGGAGACATGCGCGAAGGCACAATGAAGTCGGGTCAACTTGAAACCTACTCGGTGGACTTTGGCAAAGAAAATCGCGATGTGGAGGGAGACATGCCAGAACCGCCGCTAACAGAGAGTGGAGCAGGTTGATCTACACCCACCGAGGCGACAGGGGTGTGATCGAAAGGATTCAACGACTGCAGGTTCATATCTGGGCTAGAACCTGAGGCGGAATCGGAATCGGCAGGAAGGCGTAGCCGACAAGACCATCCCAAAGGAGGGCCAGAGCGTCCACGACGAAAGCCAGAGCAACTGGACACGGGGACACGAAAGTGTCACTCGGTGGAAAAGAACCTGCCCCGTGGGGACAGGGAGTTGGCTAGGATGTTCAGACGACCAGAAATATGACGAACAACCACCCCGGCATTGACATTCTGAGCGAGCAGTAGAAGAACCCGAGCCAATCGTACATTGGAACTCAGTGCGTGCCACCTTGGTTCCGAATGTAAGCAACCACTGTCGAATTGACGAACAACAGGACCTGACGATTTGACAGGTGAGGGATCCACTACCTGAAACTCAGAAGAAGAGCAAGACGCTCCTTCTGGTTGATGTGTAGAGATGTCCGATCCTGGTCCCACATCACGTGAAGGGAAAGACCTAGAGGATCCAACGTTGCACCCCATCCGAGATCGCCAACATCTGCCAGCAGAATGCGATCGGACATGGGTAAGTCCAACGGGACACCCTGCGTGATCCACTGAACAATCGTCCAGTGGAGAAGGTGAGGATAAGAGATTCTGGTAACTGAAGCACCAGATCCAGAGAATTGACATTCGGCCTCCAACAACTGAGCAGAAAGTGTTGGAGAGGTCTGACATGCAGCCGACCTAGAGGAATGAGATCCGTCACTGAACTGCAGACACCGAGCAGCCGAAGAATAACCCGTTCTGTCGCAGATGTGGACTGGGAACAGAGTCAAAGCAAAAGCTGAGAGAATAACAGCCTTGGCCTGGGGAACCGCCACCGTATTGAACTGAGTGTGGAAGGCCATCCCCAGATGACAAAACGACTGAGAAGGGACTAGATCCGACTTCTCCTCGTTGACTCTGAACCCTGGCGACGTGAGCAAGCACAACAGTGTCGACATCCAACTGCAGTAAGGCAACACTGGAATGCCTCTGGAGGATATTGTCTAGATATGCCGAAGTAGTCACCCTGGACTGTGTGCGATGGAAGGCTATCACATGCGACATCAGTCGGGTGAAGGCCCAAGGAGCCAGGTTGAGGCCGAAAGGCATGGCCTTCAACTGGTAAACTTGCCCCAGAAAAGCAAACCTGAGATACTTCCATGACACCTGATGAATCGGAACGTCTCGCAGGTCGATGCTGGAAGCGAAATCTCCCTGGTGAATGGAACAGCAGACCGACCTGAATGTCTCCATGCTGAACTTGGGAGCAATGATAGATTGGTTCAGGATACTCAGATCGATAACCGGTCAGAGCCGGCCGTCCTTCTTCGGCACCAAGAACAGGCGGGAATAAAACCCCACTGACTGAATGTTCTTGACGACATTGAATGCCCCCTTGGCCAGGAGATTGTCTATCTCCATGGACAAAAGCTCCTGACGTAAAACGTCTGAAGGAACCGTGGTTGGAAGAGGCACTCTGGATAGAGTGGGGTGCCTTCAGAAGGATATTCGCAGCCCGGACCAAACAACATCTAACACCCAAGGATCGGATGTGATGGTGGCCCAACGGTCTGTAAACTCTGCTATCCTTCCTCCAACCTGGGATGAATTGAGGTGAGGACCTTCATTTCGAGCCCTGACGAGGCCCACGAGAGGAGAAACTGCCTCCTCTACTGAATGAAGAATCCTGAGACTTCCCTCCAGCCTGCCGACGCTTACCCTTACCCCGCGAGTAAGAAGTAGAAGCAGAGGCAGAAGGATCAGCCCTTTGCTTCGCAGAGGAGGCAGAAGGGTACTTGTTAGGCTTTGAACAGTCCCTGCCTCCCCTAAAAGGCTGATCAAGCTGATGAAGCAGCAGCTGATCTTTGGAATGACGTATCACGTCATCCCGGACCGCCGACGCGGAACCCATGGAACAGTAGCAGTCCTGCCAAAGAAGTAGATCGAAGAGCAGCACGCTGCGCCCAGGAAGGGATCGGCCTGTGTCCAGCACAGAGACCCTTCGAACTACTTCCAAAATAGCCGTGTCACAGATATGCGTGTGAGTAAGATGCATGAGCGCCTTGGACAGCACATGCAAAGGAGCCTGTAGATCATCAAAACTATCTGGAGGCAGACAGGCAGCTAAGGCAGAGACAACGTGATTGGAGAGAGAAAGCATACTCAGCATTCCTCCCGATCAGCCCAACATGGACTCCAGAGTCATCATAGGAATGACCTCAGACCTGGGCTTGGAAAGCCCGAGGGAATTGGAGTCCTGATCCAAAAGCGTCAAAGTCTGGCAGACTGACGGATTGGCAAATGGTAGTAACGATAACGCACTGGAGGCAAAGAGGTGTCAACCCTGGTGAAGAACGGATCCTTCATAGCCTTGGAACTCAGTTTAGAGTCCAAGGCTGAAAATGCTTCGACCACCTGTACTGACTGGCACGGTCGAAGACGCTCAGAAGCAGGTTGCTCCACAGGCCGTAGGCACGTGACCGATTATCGCGGCCTGGCTGACACTGTCGGCTGGTTTGATGGTTTGAGATCCGGAAGGAACCCAAACACAAAGTCAAGAGCTGCCCCCAAGTCAGAAGACTGCTGGCTCTCGACATCAAGGATGTCTGACTCCTCCCCGGAGTCGGAAGACACATAGCCCATCGTGGGCAAACCAGCTGATGCCTCCCATGGTGAGGAACACCAGGGGGATCAGAAAGCGGCCTGTTTCCAATCCTGGGAGGCGGCGCCATAGGGGGGCGTCTGGAAACCACTCGCTGCCTCGCTGGAAGCAAAAGGAAGGCTCTTGGACAGAACCTGAGTGAGTAAGGAGAGGGCCTCCCTAAGCTCACTGTCTGTACCAGCTGGTTCGACATGGGGAGGAACCAGCAAAGTGGCTTCACACCTGACCCTCTTAACCAGCAAAGGGTCACGATCCTCCAAAAACACCCAAAGCGGGGTGACGGGTGGCAGCCGAAACATCTGAGGGCAGATGTGTATGGGGGTACGACACACCCTGAGGATCAACATAACAGGAACTCAGGAGAGTTGCCGCGGACCTCTGCGGGAAAGAGGGTTCAGGCTGCACAGAAGGCATTGGTCCCGCAAAACTGGCCGTGTGACCAAAATAAGCGGACGGAAAACGCCAATGACAAAACTATGGTACTCGACGGCGCAGAGACCACAGTAGAGGGTCCGGCCGGCAGCCACTTCCAACTCCGCCGAGTTGAAGTCAGGGAAGGCTGAGGCCGATACCCCCATGTCTACACTACCAGACACCGCAGCAGACCACTGCAGGGATAAAACTGCTGTGCTCAATGGCTGAGAGGACACAGCAGGGGGTTTAGTCGGCAGCCACTGAGGCCGATACCCCACAAACACACTAGAGACATCCCTGCAGACCCTTGCAGGGATAAGCCAAGGCCGGCTAAAAATGGTGCCCGATGATGTCGTAAACGGAACAGCAGTAGCAGCAGATACGAAGGGAGCTGTTGGAACTGGCGGAAAAGCAGAGAGCCACCTAGCTCAGCGTCCAAAGGAGGAGTCACAATCCTAGTGACAGCCTCAGATATCGACTGGAGAGGGCATAGTCCCAGAATCAGGCATCTCTTCACCAGAAAACCAACAGCTCCTGCAGCATCCACCATGATAAAAAAAGCTGTACATTCCCCATTGAAGGGGAATAACTCTCACCAGACGTGGTCAAGTCGGGAAGCCCCGAAACGACAGCGTTCCCCACCCCGTGCTGGTGCGTGAGGAGCTGCACATCCCCCACGGAGGGGTAGCAATTCTCACCAGACGTGGCCGAGTCGGGCGGCCCCGAAAAGACAGCATTCCCCACCCCCTGCGGGAGCGGGAGGAGCTGCTTTGTTTGTTTGTTTGTTAGTGGTTAACGTCACATATTTATGCACCATGGCTAATCGTGACACAACATGGAGATGAAGTCAAGTTTAGTCAATCGTTGATATACATGTTGCCCATTTTAGAGGACTTTCACCCCAAGCATTGGTGACTGGGTCCTATTTTACTAGTAAAGCGGAACTGGTTTACCACAGTAAACAAGTGCTGCTTACTTCCCGGGGTTCCCATGGGGAGGTGGGAGGAGCTGCACATCACACACGGAGGGGGTATAATTCACACCAGACATGGTCGAGTCAGGAGGCCCCCGAAACGACAGTGTTCCACACCACCCGTGGGTGCGGAAGAAACGGCCATGAGAACGCACCAAGGCGAGGGCAAAAGGAAATGCCCTAAAGGAACCGAACTGGAAATAACAAAGGTGAGAACAGTAGAAGAAAAAGGTGAACTCAACAGATACAGAAAGGAGAAGAACACCCTGAACTACGAGAGAAGGTGGCAGAAAAAAATAACCGGTGGGTACACAACAGAACCCTGACGGCCGACAGGGATTGAAAAAACAGAAATTCAGCCCTCAACAGAGTGAAGAAATCCTGTGCAGACAGTCCCTAATTGACACTTAACTCCAATAACAATTTAAATTTATCAACCGAAAAATTTAATTCATTGTCATTGACACGATGTCGAAAAAACATTTGCGAAAACGGAATAATAATTAATATACAATGAGAATGTGATTGAAAATATTAACGAGAATATATAAAACACAGTCCTGTTATTATACGATCTTCATATCCATAATCCAGTCACAGGAAAACCATTATCGACGAGCTGAATTATCACTGTATCATAATGCAAAGATGGCGCAACATGTCCACCACGTTGCACGGATAAAAGAAGAATGGTTTGCGCACTGGTTAACGGAAGTCGTGGAATTGTACTAAGAGAAGAGCGTCCCTTACTGGGTGTGCGCCGGTGGCACTCGACCCAGTTTGGGCTTATTTTTTCGTGGTGTTTTTACACCACTTTTCTTTCCCAAATCTCTTGGGAAACATTAAAATAGAGAGTATTTTATCCGAGTTAGGTTCTTCCACTGTAGTGCAAGCCTGTAGTAAACAATTGTAAGGTAGGTTGATAAGAAATTCTCTTGCAGCATGCAAGGTAGCATGCTTAACAATCAACTTTTGGAAGTTTAAGATTCATCTTGACAATTTAGAAAGAGACTGGAAAATAGTGTGCTACACCTTTTTATTTCCTCCACAATTATTATATGGTGGTTCTAAAATTACAGTGTGCAGTGTGACTCCAGGGCCTGTGGATCAGCTTGTATGTGTTGTATTTCTCCCAGAAAATCATTAAAATTTGTGCTCTGGGATGTGATCAGGGTCATTTTGGGCCAATTAGTGGACTTTCAGCATAGCCTGGTGCCAATAGTCTCATAACTGTCTAAGTCATACAGATTGCACAAAAGGTTTTCCTGTACATTGTGTAATCTGACACACAATTGGGGTGGTCACTTCTTCAGTACTTACACCAACTCAAATAATCACCAACTCAAAAAATCGTTTGATAGATTTTACAACATAATTTAGAAAACATTATACTGCACAATAATTAAAAACATGTTGGTAGTGTTTTTCAGAATGAAATTCTCTTCAGTGTGTCAAAAATTTTAACCCGCTTTCCAAGACAGTTTAAGAAATTTAGGTCCTACAAAGTCGATCTGTTTCTCAGGCCATTTTTTTGTAAAATTGCATGTGGGCGGGTGATTTTTTTTTTTTTTTTTTGTAATTACTGCTTTGTTATCAAAAGTTCATGTTCTTGGTTTCTTTTACCTCATAATCTACAGAATAGCTTGGGTGGTGGTGTTTTGTGCAAGAAGGCTTTGCAATGTTAAAGCATTACACTCAAGGTACAAATTTATCAATTTTATTAAATTGGGTAAAATATCAGACATAAACTATTCAATTTTTAGTTTTTGCAAGTTTGCATTGATTAAAAAAAAGAGAGCATGCGGCAAATAAAACTAGAGGTATGACTGTCCCAGATGGGCCTGTCCATACCCCCCTGCCACCATGATTATTAAGACAATAAGGGGCAACTCTGGCAAAAAAAAAGTCTGGTCAAAACTATTATCACAAGTGCATAGGTTCCCATGGTAGTAAACATCCACACCAAGTTTCAAAGTAATCAACCCACAAACATCTGAGAAAATCTCTGGACAAAATTATAGGCCTGCTTTTCAAGTAAAAAAAGGGGCTTAATTCTGGCAAAAATAATCCGACCGGAACTAGAATCACAGGTGCACAGGTTCCCATGGTGGTGAACATTCCTACCAAGTTTTGAGCAGATTGGTCCACAAACATATGAGAAAAGATCCGGACAAAATGGATAGACAGTTGGATCCAGTAACCCCTCCCCCCCCCCCCCCACAACTCATTGCGGGGGTATAAAAATGGCTATGAGGGAGGGCTGGAAAAACATATTTGTAACTTTTTTAGGCCTTATAGCAAAATCAATGCAAAATATCTTCATTATCTTCAAATAGGCTTTCAAACAAGAACACAATTGGGTACAATGTTAAACTGATTCAGGGTTCCTGTAGGCATGGACTGATAAAATTCAAGGCTACTGAATACTCTTTCTCAACATCTTTCAGCTTTTTTTCAAGGCCCCAACAATAGCCAAACTCAACGATTTTCAAGTCCCCTACCCAGGCTTGGCAATTTCAGGAGAGCGATTTTTTAGCTCTCCTTACTGCCCTCCTGAAAGAATTAAGGACAGCGAAAAATTGCCCTCCTAAATATTTTGGTCTGGGATGATTGACATTACATGTATTATGGTCACATTAAATTTTTGTTGTAAAGCAAAAATGTAATTTAACTTCGAAGTCACATAACATCACGTAATTTCATTTTGAAAGTGGTTTTGTGGTAAAAGGTAATGGCTGCAACCATACCCAAACACAGTTGCAATCATTTGAAGCAAAATGGGTCACAGCAATATTTTTTTTCTGTCAGTTTCAAGTTCAACAACTGACATCACAGTTTGAGGGGTAATTATTCAAGGAATATTGACACTATAATATACTACCATTACTACTATCCTGTCACTTGAAGCACTTGCACCAGGATGTGGCTGTAGATTCAAGCAGACCTGTTGTCCAAGAAAGTCATACGCCTACCACTACCACCTTCAACCCCCCTTGGGGGGTTGAAGGTGGTAGTAGTAGGCATATGACTTTCTAGGACAACAGGTCTGGGTACACACACAAGTCTTGTCAAGTGTGTGTTCGGTTGTTGAATGAGACATCTATGTGTTTAAGAGATTTCGCTTTACCTTAGTAAAGTTAATAAAATCACTGATGTAGTCTGTTTGTTTCAGTTTCAATGAGTTTGTTCAACTGGATACTTAAAATGCTGTGTAAAGCTAATTGCTCTCCTAAGATGATTGAGGAGAGCGATTTTTTGCCCTCCTGCATTTTTCAGAATGCCAGGCCTGCCTACCTTAACTAATTCTAACTAGGACTCTTCAGTCATTACCCCCTCTTCCCACTTCCCTAGAAGAGAAGTGGGTGGAGGGGGTAATGAATGGGGGTCCAAGTTAGGAGTAGGCCTTCATGAACTATTAAACTATAAAGCTATAACATGCTGTGTCCAAGTTTTTATTTTGTAAATAATCAATGCATTTGAAGGCCTCCTGGACCACTGTCCATGATTTCTAGGCTTTGAATGGTCCTCATTCAAATTCAAATTCAAGGGTGTTCCTTGATTTCAAGTCTCTACGGGAACCCCGTAATCACAATGTGAATTCGAAGCATTCATTTTTTCTCTACTAATGAGAGCTTTCAATTATTGATGATATTAGGGATCTTTGTACATTTAGATTAACAGTCATTTCATTTCAGTCTGCTTAAGAGCTGTTACAGAAACTCTGAAATGAATTGTAATGAGAAAGAAATTCATTTGAACAACTTAACAAAAGCATGCATACATACCTGGGAATAATTTCTGAAGTAAACTTTTTGCTGTTTTTGTTGTTGGCACAAACATGTATTTGTGAATTGAATTAATAATGTGAGTTCCAACCAGTACATCACGACCGAAGTTTCTACAATCTACACATCTTATTGTGATAGGAGGGCAGTATAATTCATTTTGTGGAAGTTCCTACAAAATATAATGTAATAAATTTTATTACATGCTATCTTACAAGATTGCAGGAAAAATCTAAAAAATATTTTTCATTATCTATTCTCTGGGACAGAAAGAACTATTTATCTATAAATGCCGCTTTTGGTAAAGTTGATAACCTATGTTTTATTGAAGAAAAAATATTGCCTCTTTACCACTCACTGACAATTAACGTTGAAAGTTTGTTCAAACAGTATTTCTAACACCTTATTGACAAAATCACTGGGTTTGGGGTGTGTTCATGAAAATCAGTATTGTTCCGTCTTTATTGCCAGATGAGATTTTCTTGTATGAGAAGTAAAAAAAATAATTGGTTTTGTTTGTTTTGTCATCGCTCTTCATTGTTGCAATGACTTTCCTTCCTTTGCATATGAAAGGAAATTTTTTGGTGCCAAAATTTTAGTCAACAAAGATTTTTGGGTGCCAAATTAAATTTTTTATTGCAATTACCTGAAATGGTATCCAATCACAGTGACAGTAGATATGAGAGAATACCTCTATGGAAGTGATGTTCATTATGCAATAAGTTTAGATTGATATCACTAAAGGATTTGGGGTAATTTTAATTGCAATTAAACACACATAATAAAAAAGAATACCCAATGTTCCAGTAAGACTAAAATCCTCACCCTCTGAATGGACGAGAGCTCACAAAATTTGTTCTGCATTTTCTGGTATAGTAGCATATGTTAACATTTGACATCAGCACATAAAATATTTAAAATGAGGCTACCTGTTTCGCAATTATTTCATCAAAGGAGTGACTTGCAAACTGCTTAATTTTTCTAGATTTTTCACACAGGCAGCAAACACTCTTCTGAATGAAGTATTTTTTAAGCTACAAATCAGTTTACTAAAATGGAGTGACCTTGACCTTTATCTGATCTGTTGATTATTTGCCCAGTGATGTCGTGGGGTACATGAGAGGTTTATTTACTAAACGTGTTATTGTTAAGGCCACACAAAGTAGATCTTCTGTTTCTCAGGCCATTATTTGTGAAATTGCATGCGTGCGAGCGTTTTTTTTATTTTATTTTTTATTTCAGTAATTACTTCTTTGCCATCAAAGTTCATGTTCTTGGTTCAAGTCTTAAGCCTCATAATCTACAGAATAGCATGGGTGGTGGTGTATTTCATCCCTTGAGTGCAAGAAGGTTTTGCAATGCTAAAGCATTGCAAAGCCTTCTTGCACTCAAGGGACAAATTCATCAATTTTTTTTTAACTTGGGTAAAATATCAGACATAAACCATTTAATTTTAATTTTTTTTAAGTTTAAATTGGTTATTTTTTAGGCCTAAAAGTTGCCTTGTTCATTTTCAAAATGCAGACTTGAGGTTATGGGTAGGGTCTTATTGGAACAGATACGTTACTGTGATGAATTGACCGTAACATGGTCTGAGGTTTTTGGCTCAAGAGTTTATGTTTAACCTTGCCGCTTCGCATCTCGGTTGAACATAAGCTCCAAGCCACAAACCTCAGATCATGTTATCATCAATTCACCACAATAACTTATAATGTTCTTGAATAAGTAGCAGAATTATCTCATTTGTGAATATTTAAAAATTGAAATTTTCACTCATGGCCTTCATTTGCTCGCAAAAATTAATATTTTCTTGCAGTCACCTATGAGATAATCCTGGTTCATACTCAAAAACAGTCAGTATCCTCTATATAGACTGGAATAAACAATAAAAATCCACAGTAAAAATTTAAACATTCCTTTTAACTCTTTTATTTATTATTTGAAATATTATTTTTTCAATTTAAAAAAATAAATTTGCCTCCTCATTGGAAAGAGGGATCACATGATATGATTTTATTGAAATTAAAAAAAAAAAAAAAATTTTCAACTGCTCACTCTGAATATTATACAGACGGAGATGGCCGATTTGTAAAGTTCAATTTATTTGAAGCAAGGGGCAAAGGTTTTGCATGTATCAGTCAATGATCTTGTCTTTCTGTAAATAGATAAGATCAAAGATAAAACTATTCATCAGAATTTTTTCTTCTTCTTATCACAATAAGCAGAGAGTGAATCTTATTAAAGAATCACCTGCCAAAAATTTTTTTTTCAGAAAATCATGCAGGATACACCAGCTACTTTTAAGCTAATACACCTTTGGGTTACACCCAGTGGTCTATGAGCTGAATTATTGAAGACCTTCCTGGCCTTTTCCTAAAATAAAACATCAATAATAGTTGAGTGGGAAATCTACTTCCAGTACTTTAGTAGTGTTGAGCATCAAACATTAAAATATAATCATCCAATTCAAAATGCCAAAACGGGTTCTGTGTACAGACTCTTACAAACTCATGCAGCTTGATGGTAAAAAAAAATTGGAAATTCAAAATAATTTCTATAATTTATTGTTATCATATCTACCACTGGCCAAAACACAGCTAAGCTTGCTCATTTGAAGAATCAGGCCAAATACTTAATTTTTAATCCCTTTCAACATGTCCCCCCTCCCCCTGTAAAATAAGCCAAATAACAAAAAATAAAGAGTCCTGAATGCTACTCTATACACGATGTCTGCTCATGCACAGAAACCCAGGAAGTGCCATCCATTTCCAATTCTTTTGAAGTGCTTGCTAAGTGTTTATAGTTGCATGTGGAGAGGTGTGAGTGAAGAACCTTTGGATTACATTTAACATGCCAGTGTTTCTACATTATTGTTGTCTGCCTTTTCAGACAGCCAACAATAATGTAGAAACACAGTTCTGTAAAAGACAGCCATGTGCATGTATGCAATTAGTAATCATCGTAAAATTAATCTGGGGTCAAGGATTAATTGAGGTATAACTAAACTATTCAACTTACCACATCAAAATATTTGACAGGAATGCTAAAGTTAGGATTCTTTTTAGTACTAATGATAATTGATGATTGCAAAACATGTCCAGCACATTCAATATCAATTCTTGGTTGATTAACAGCTTGGAACTGAACTTTTTTCAAGTCTCGCACACCCCAAAATAGAACCTGATAAAATAAGACAGATTATTTTACTCCTGAAAAATAATAAAAGAACATAGCAGGTTTTTAAATATCTTCACGCAGAATTTATTCATTTATTTGAGGTTTAACGACACTTTTGACACCCAGGAGGAATGCTGGAGTACCTGGTGAGAACCACTGAGCAGTGACAAGCATCTATCAGACTCCCAAAGAAATAAGTCCTCACATGTGGGGTTAGCATTAGATGAAGGCAAGGGCAGCATCAACGTGCAAAATGCGTCAGTACACAGTGCCACAGCCCCCCCCCCCCACAACCCCTTGTAAGCAATAAGGATTAAGGGCCTTGTCCAAGGCCACAATACATTTACCCTAGGTCAGGATTGAACTGTAGACCTCTTAATTGAAGTCTGATACTCTAGCCACTGAGTCATCACACTCCTGTCTTCACTCAGTACTTTTTCTTCAAATGCTTGATAACAAATCGACTTTTCACTCTTTCATTATATAAAAATCAATTAAGCCTTTAACTATAACCAAGGTTGGGGAGAGGAAATTCGAGTCCCAGTGTTAATTCTGTGATGGGCCACCATTCATAAGTGTCGGGATACTGATGCAGATGCCAAAGTTTTTAAAGCGAAGAATTCTTGTGATAATGCTGGGTCTGGTGCATATATATACAGATAACAGTCTATTAACCCTTTACACAACATAACAGTCAAAATCGGCAAGTGCCATTCACAAAAACTGCATTTCGATTTTCATTATTCTTTTATTTTTTTGCCTCAAAAACATAGTATATGACCCATCATTCGAATAAGCTTGCTGAGTTCATTCCAATGAGGGGTCATAAGCTATGCAAAAAAATGAAAAAATAGATATTCACTAATTCGGTTTGCAAGTATCGTCTTGATTTTCATGTCAAGTAAAGGGTTAACAGATGAAGCATCACTAGGGGGCAGTCCCATTCCTTCTTTACATGAGAGGTAACTACTACTCCAATCTGATGAGTAACTTATCCTGCTGCTTCTTGCTTGGGTATCGGGGAGGTATCGGCACAGGAGCCAAAACTTTGGGGACCCAAGAATCCTGGGCCAATCCCAGGCCCCAAGGTTACTACTGCCTCAGGCCTGCCCACTCTCTCCATGGCCCTGACTACAACCTAGGAAAAACTTAACATGTATCTCATCACTCAAGTGACCTCATTATGTTCTTCTGAATATGAAAGGGAATCTGGGTAGAAATGAAGAATTTTCCTAGTTTAATCCCTGACACTATACACTTTTCTGTTAATGTACTTAATTAGTTGTGGAAATTGTCTGCCTCTTTCAGCAGACAAGACTTGACAAGAAATTACTACAAGAAGAAAATGGCAATTCTCCAGAAAACTTTCTCATAAAATCTCAGTAATGCATACATACTTGAAACACAAAGTTTATCATAGCTGGACTTCAGGCTTCCAGGGCTAACTTAGGACTCTGCTAGTTGAAGAAAATCTGTTCAATGACATATTGTTTATTGTTTTAGATTTTCCAACTGACCCCCTCACAAACAATGATGCAAGTGGGGGATCCAAATGAAACTCCAGACTATCTTTCCATTGGTTTTGTTCATTTCAATTTGTCCTTTTAACCCTTTACCTAACACGAAAGGCAGACGATGACACATGTGAACAAAATTCTTGAATAACTCATTTTTTGCCTAAAAAACATAATTTATGACCCCTCATTGGGCTCGTTCCAATGAGGGGTCATAACCTATGTTTTTGAGACAAAAAATGAAAAGAATAATGAAAATTGAACGGTGATTGTTGTGTATAGCGCTGACCGGTTTTTGCCATTACGTTGAGTAAAGGGTTAAACATAGTAATAATCATTTTTAGTGACTGTTCTGTGAACTGGACAATCATTCACCAAAATTACCATAATCATTTACCTAACGAATGGCGTAATTTACAAAATAAGCAGTTGAAAAAGAATTTTTTTTTTCAAAAAATTTCAACAAAACCATATCATGTGACCCCCCTCATTGGAATGAGCACGTTCCAGTGAGGGGTCATATGAAATGGTTTGGCTGAAATTTTTTGAAAAATTTGAAAAAATGAATAATTAAAATAATAAATTTTGATATCCTGCACATTTTATTTATTTATTGGGGTTTCAACAACACTTTCGACAGCCAGGGTCACCTCGTGACGGACAGTTTTACAGGTGGAGGAAGCTGGAGTACATAGAGAGAACCAATGAGCAATGGCAAGCAACTGTCAGACTCCCCAATATACTACTCCACACAAGCAGGGTTAGTGTTGGTTGAAGACAAGTGCACCATTGTGCCAAGTGGGCAATTGGGATTAAGTGTCTTGCCCAAGGACACAATGTGGCCGTCACAGGTGGGATTCGATCCAAGGACCTCTCACCCTGCAACCTGCATCTCTACCTACTGAAATCATGTGCATTGGGTAAAGGGTTAACTTGCATTGAAATAACTATGAGAAAATAGCATAAGTATGAAAACACAAGTATCTACTGGTGTGTTAAAATCTAAATTTTATAGTAAATTTCCTTTCTTATTATACCTACCACAATTGTTTACTACAGGCTTGCACTACAATGGAAGTCCCTAACTCGGATAAAATACTCTCTATTTTTGTCTTTCCCAAGCAATTTGGGAAAGAAAAGTGGTGCAAAAGCACCAAGAAAAAATAAGCCAAAACTGGGTCGGGTGCAACCGGCGCAGACCCAGTACGGGAGGCTCTCTCCCAAGTACAACTCCACGACTTCCGTTGCCAGTCCGCATATACCGTCGCTAAAGAATTATTTCTTTTTGAATCCGTCAAGGTTAGAGTTATGTGATCAGCGGGGTGGAAAGATTCTTTACCCGTAAAGAAGACGGGAGGGCCTCCATGTAAACAATTGTGGTAGGTATAATAAGAAAGGAAATTTACTATAAAATTTAGATTTCTTATCAACCTACTCACAATTGTTTACTACAGGCTGAATAGACAATAGGCTGGAGGGAATCGCATAACCAACCCACACATAACCCCAGTGCACTGGAACCATGAAGCAGAAGGAAGAGGTCCTGAGGCTTATCAACCATAACGTCGCAATCATTGGTAAAGGACAATGAAAGGAGACATATGGGCCTGTGTGACACAGACAGAAAAGGGCAGTAACAGCACAAGGCTGAAACTGACCTTCAAGAAGCCTAATGGCTAGGGCAGACAACAGCCTGAGAAGAAGAAAGAGGACCCAAGGCAAAAAGGTCCTCCGACTGCTCCTGCAACTGGCGCAGATAAAAGGTGGAGAAAGTAGAGGCATTTCTCCAGTATGCTGCCTGCATAACGTCCGACAACTTGACGAATAGCACGGACCGGACAGAGCAAAGGGCGATTACCCTCGACGGAAGGAAGAGCCCTGATACAGATAGGAGGAGGAGTAGTATCTGGCAACTGATTCTTGGCCAAAAAAGAGCAATCAGTGGTAAAAGTAACACTGTTGGGAGAGCTCCTCAAAAAGGCCAGGTCAACAGAGAGGGCGTGAAGCTCACTAACCCGTCTGGCCGACGCAAACGCCATCAGAAACGCCATCTTATATGTGAGGAAATGCATATCCACCTGGGATAAAGGTTCGAATGGCGCCCACCCCCCCCCCCCCCCCCCCCTAAGCAAAGCAGCACCCACGAAAGATTCTATCGTGGGGTAAGCTGCAAAGTCCGAGGCCTTTTCAAAGAGGAGCTTGGAGAGGTAAGGATTAGTGCCGATACGACGCTTCCCCACATAAGAAAAAGTCTCTGAAAGCATGGACCTGTAACCCTTGATGGTAACAGGCTGGAGACCCCGAGAATCAAACAGATATACCAGAAACTCCGCAATCTGTGAAATCGAAGGATTTGCATAATCAACAGAGTGATCAGCACACCATCGACAGAAGACCTTCCATTTAGCTGCATAAGCTTAACCAGTGGAGTGCCTCCTTGAAGAAGAAATGCACTCCACTGCTCGTCTCGAAAAACCTCTACGGAGGAGACAGGACCTGACAAAAGATATGCGTGAAGGCACAATGAAGTCGGGTCGACGTGAAACCTCCTCGGGCGACCTTGACAAAGAAGGTCGCGATGTAGCGGGAGACGTGCCGGAACCGCCGCCATCAGCGAGCAGAGCTGATTGATCCACACCCGCTGAGGCGACAGGGGAGCAATCAGAATGATTCGACAACTGCAGGTTCGAATTTTGACTAGAACCTGAGGCAGAATCAGAACCGGCGGGAAGGCGTAGCCGACTAGACCGTTCCAAACGAGTGACAGAGCGTCCACGTCAAAAGCCAGAGGATCTGGACACGGGGACACGAAAGTATCCACCTGATGGTTCCAACGAGTCGCAAAGAGATCGATGTGGGGACGTCCCCAGAGATCGCAAAGCGACTGGAACACTGCCCTGTGGAGCATCCACTCGGTGGAAATAACCCTGCCCTGTCAGGACAGGGAGTCGGCTAGGACGTTCAGATGACCGGGAATGTGACGAACAACCACTCCGGGGTGAACATCCTGAGCGAGCAGTAGAAGATCCCGAGCCAATTCATACATCGGAACCGAGTGCGTGCCGCCCTGGTTCTGAATGTAAACAACCACTGTCGAATTGTCGGACAGCAGAAGGACCTGGCGATTCGACAGGTGAGGAATCCACTGCCTGAAACTCAGAAGAAGAGCAAGAAGCTCCTTCTGGTTGATGTGTAGAGCTGCTTGATCCTGGTCCCACATCCCGTGTAGGGAAAGACCGAGAGGATCCAACATCGCACCCCATCCGAGATCGCTGGCATCTGCCGTCAGAACGCGATCGGACGTGGGTAAGTCCAATGGAACACCCTGCATAATCCACTGAACATCTGTCCAGGGAAGAAGGTGAGGATAAAGAGATTCCGAAAACGGAAGCACCAGATCCAGAGAATCTACATTCGGTCTCCAACGACTGAGCAGAAAGTGTTGGAGAGGTCTGACACGCAGCCGACCTAGAGGAATGAGATCCGTCACCATCACCGAACTGCAGAGACCGATCAGCTGGAGAAAGCTCCGAGCGGTCGCGGACGTGGACTGGGACAGAGTCAGAGCAAAAGCTGAGAGAATCACAGCCTTGGCATGGGGAACCGCTACCAAATTGAATTGGGTTTGGAAAGCCATCCCCAGATGACAAAACGACTGAGAAGGGACCAGGTCCGACTTCTCCTCGTTGACTCTGAATCCTAGCAACATGAGCAAGCTCAACAGAGTGGCGACATCCGACTCCAGTAAGGCAGCATTGGAATGCCTCTGGAGGATATCGTCCAGATATGCCGAAGTAGTCACCCTGGACTGTTTGCGATGGAACGCTATCACATGCGACATCAGTCTGGTGAAGGCCCAAGGAGCCAGGTTGAGGCCGAAAGGCATGACCTTGAACTGGTAAACTCACCCCAGAAAAGCGAACCTGAGATACTTCCGTGACGGCCGATACATCGGAACGTGGAAGTAAGCGTCTCGCAGGTCGATGCTGGCAGCAAAATCACCCTGGTGAATTGATTGGCGGACCGACCTGAAAGTCTCCATGCTGAACTTGGGAGCAATGATAGACTGGTTCAGGATACTCAGATCGATAACCGGTCGGAGTCGGTCGTCCTTCTTCGGCACCAAGAACAGGTGGGAATAGAAACCCACTGACTGAATGTTCTTGACGACCTCAATCGCCCCCTTTGCCAGGAGATTGCCAATCTCCGTGGACAAAAGTTCCCGACGTAAAATGTCTGAAGGAACTGTGGTTGGAAGAGGCACCCTTGACAGAGTGGGGTGCAGTCGGAAGGATATTCGCAGCCCGGACCGAACAACATCTAACACCCACAGATCGGATGTGATGGTGGCCCAATGGTCTGCGAACTCTGCTATCCTTCCTCCAACCTGGGACGAGTCGAGGTGAGGACCTTCATTTCGAGCCCCGATGAGGCCCGCGAGAGGAGAAACCACCTCCTCTACTAAATGAAGAATCCGGAGACTTCCCTCGATTCTGCCGACCTTTACCCTTACCCCTTGAGTAAGAAATAGAAAGGACAGAAGGGCAGAAGGACCAGCCTTTTGCTTCACAGAGGAAGCAGAAGGGTACTTGTTCGGCTTGGAACGGCCCCTGCCTCCCCTAGAAGGCTGATCAAGCTGATGAAACAGCAGCTGATCTTTGGAATGACGTAGGACGTCATCCCGGACCCTCGACACGGGACCATGGAAAAGTTGCGGACCTGCCAAAGAAGCAGATCGAAGAGCAGCGTGCTGCTCCTCGGGAAGGGATTGTCCTGTGTCCAGCACAGCGTCCCTTCGAACTAATTCCAGATTAGCCATGTTACAGGCATGCGTGTGAGTAAGATGCATGAGCGCCTTGGACAGCACACGCAAAGGAGCCTGTACCTCGTCAAACTTATCTGGAGGTAGATAAGCAGCTAAAGCTGAGACGACGTGATCTGAGAGAGAAAGCATGCCAAGCATCTCTCTAGATAAGCCCAACGTGGACTCCAGAGTCGTCATTGGAATGACGGCAGACTTGGGCTTGGAAAGCCTGAGGGAAGTGGAGCCCTGATCCAGAACCATCAAAGTCTGGCAGACCGACGGATTGGCAGAATCGTAGGAACGATAACGCACAGGAGGCAAAAAAGTGTCAACCCTGGTGAAGAACGGAGTCTTCAGAGCCTTGGAACTCAGCTTGGAGTCCAATGCTGAAAAAGCTTCAACCACCTGTACCGACTGGCACGGTTGAAGGTGCCCAGAAGCAGGTTGCTCCATAGGCTGTAGGCACGCGATCGATGATCACGGCCTGGCTGACACTGGTTAGCCAGTTTGAGATCAGGAAGAAACCCAAACACAAAGTCAAGAGCTGCCCCCAAGTCCGAAGAGTGCTGGCCCTCGACATCAAGCATGTCGGACTCCTCCCCAGAGTCGGAAGACACATAGCCCATCGTGGGCAAACCAGCCGACACCTCCCATGGTGTCGGGACACCAGGGGGATCAGAAACCGGCCTGTTTCCAATCCCGGGAGGCGGCGCCATAGGAGGTGCCTGGAAACCACTCGCTGCCTCGCTGGAAGCAACAGGAAGGCTCTTTGACAGAACCTGAGTGAGTAAGGAGAGGGCCTCCCTAAGCTCACTGTCCGAACTGGCCGGTTCGACAGGGGAGTGAACCGGCAAAGTGGCTTCTCCTCTGACCCTCTTAACCAGCGAAAGGTCACGATCCTCCAAAACACCCGACGCAGGACGACAGGCGGCAGCCAAAACATCTGAAGGCAGACATGTATAGGGGTACGAGGCACCCCGAGGATCAATATAGCGAGAACTCATGAGAGTCACTGCGGACCTCTGCGGGGCAGAAGGTCCAGGCTGCACAAAAGGCGTTGGTCCCCCAAAACTGGTCGTGTGGCCAGAATGAGTGGACGGAATCGTCACGGAGTTCATAGTGTCTCCACTAAGAATATCCAAATCCAAAGACACAACTGTGGTGCTCGAGGGCGTAGAGACCACAGTGGTGGGTTCGGCCGGCAGCCCCTTCCAGCTTCGCCGAGTTGAAGTCAGGGAAGGCTGAGGCCGATATCCCACGTCTACAGAACCAGACATTCCTGCTGTTCCCTGCAGCGAAAAAGCCGAGGCCGGCTGAAACTGACAACGAAGCAGACGGACCAGCAGTAGTAGTAGATATGTCGGGAGTCGTTGAGGCTGGTGGAAAAGTGGAGAGAGTACCCCTGCTCGGCTCCGAAGGAGGAGTCACAACCCTAGTGACAGCCTCAGATGTCGACTGGAGGGAGACCGTAGTCCCGGAACCAGGCACCTCTTCACCATAACACTCAACGGCTCCCGCAGTATCCACTACAGGAAAAGACTGCACATCTCCCACGGAGGAGGAATAACTCTCAACAGACAAGGACGGCTCGGGAGCCCCCGGACGACCATGTTTTCCTTTCCCACGGAAGCGGGAGGCACGACCACGAGAACGAATGACACGGTTAACTGACGCCCAGAAAGTGGATGACCATGATCCACAGACACCACATGGCCGCTCGGCCGAACACCCATTACAGGAGGAACAAGAAGAATGTGAATCATCCACATGCTTTGGCAGCAGACATTGCCCACAAGGAATTGTCCTGGGCATGATAGAGGTGAGAGGAGCAAAGAAGGTGAAATCAGAAAACAGAAGAACACCCCCAAAGAAGAGAGAAAGGTGACAGAAATTAAGACCCCAGACGGTCGACCGGGAACCACACAACAGGATGACTGCTCTCAAAAGAGAGAAGAAAAACTGCAGGAGCGGTACCCCGCTGACACCCAACTCTAACACAATTAGAAAAATGAGCAAATTAAGCAATGACAATAATTGTGAATCATCCACATGCTTTGGCAGCAGACATTGCCCACAAGGAATTGTCCTGGGCATGATAGAGGTGAGAGGAGCAAAGAAGGTGAAATCAGAAAACAGAAGAACACCCCCAAAGAAGAGAGAAAGGTGACAGAAATTAAGACCCCAGACGGTCGACCGGGAACCACACAACAGGATGACTGCTCTCAAAAGAGAGAAGAAAAACTGCAGGAGCGGTACCCCGCTGACACCCAACTCTAACACAATTAGAAAAATGAGCAAATTAAGCAATGACAATAATTGTGAAAAAAAATTTAAGTCCAAACCGCATGGCACACGAAATTCGCACGCGACTCGAGAGAGAACATATAAAATACATTATGGATATATAATATGTAAGAGAATATAATAAAAACTGTTCCTGAGAATACAAAGGATACTCTGATACACTATGAATCAGGAAACATCAATTAATGAGCTGGATAAACACTGATAAGTGTGCAGAACATCTCGACACAAGGCGGATGACAAAAAGAATGAGTCTTTAGCGATGGTATATGCACACTGGCAACGGAAGTCGTGGAGTTGTACTTGGGAGAGAGCGTCCCGTACTGGGTCTGCGCCGGTTGCACTCGACCCAGATTTGGCTTATTTTTTCTTGGTGCTTTTGCACCACTTTTCTTTCCCAAATTGCTTGGGAAAGACAAAAATAGAGAGTATTTTATCCGAGTTAGGGACTTCCAATGTAGTGCAAGCCTGTAGTAAACAATTGTGAGTAGGTTGATAAGAAATTTAAGAACACATGAAGGTGATGAAACTAAAAGGATTAGATCCATCATCTGAAAATGTTTTAGCCCTTTACCCAACGCAGACGATATCAAAATTTATTATTTTAAATGTAATTTTTTCAAATTTTTCAAAAAATATCAACAAAACCATATCATGTGACCCCTCGTTGGAACGAGCTCGTTTCAACGAGGGGTCACATGATATGGTTTTGTTGAAATTTTTTGAAAAATAATATTTTTTTCAACTGCTGAATTTGCATATTACGTGGGCAGATGCGGCCGATTCGTTGGGTAGAGGGTTAAATCTTTAGAAAAAATAGAACTTTTAGGCAAAATGTGGAAAACTGGCATCCATACCCAAAGTACAAAGCTGAGCCTGAACTGGATCAGAATTGATTGTGCATCATCATGACAGCACATTTATGATGATATGCAATACAGTGGCGCCCAATTAATTGGATATTTCCTTATGGAATAACCCTGTTAGTTGTATGTGATTTGTAAACACCAATTACCATATCTTCAGTAAAGTTTGACCTGTTTACTGAATGTGGGCTATAGAGTAGGACCAAGTGAATCACACATTTTCGATTCGAATCGAATCTCAAATCGAATTATGTATATTATTCAAAATTGAACTAAACCTCAAATCAAATCAGTGGTGTCTTGAAGATGATCCATGGGGGTCGGGTGCTATAAATCTGATTTGTTCCAACTGTGTTCCAACTGATAAAATAATCCAACTACATCATCAAGGCACACCTTCATCGAAGTTGGAATATTACCCTATAGGGATTATACTTCATCATAGACATTGCTTGGAAAAGTTAAATTTGCATTTAACAGTGGTAGGGACTATTGATATTGGAATTCGTATAAGTACAGATGTTATTTATGTTAATATAGCAGAAGTTACACACAGTCTTTTATTTCAATATTATTTGTGTACAATTTCAGACTGAACTGTATGTTTTGTGAGACAATGAACTGATACAAAGCTATATTCCTATGAAAAAGATTCAAGAGGAAACAAATCGGGCAGTCGATTTCAAATCAGACCGAATATCTACTTAAGATTTGAAATCAAATAAAATCTTGCAGCTTCGCAGGGCCCTAATATAGAGTAACCTCCTGTTAATTGAATAAAAAATATTAAGATCTTTGCAAGAAGTACTCTGATATCCAACTCTGCTTGGAATGGTCTTAAGCCCAGCTGAAAAAAGGAGGAGGGTTGACATGGGTTAGCACACCCCTCCCCCCAACCCGCCCCCCAGAAAAGAGCACACCACAACAGAAATGTTGTTGTTGAGAAATACTACAGTACATTGCCTACAAGAGGAAGAAGAATGTGCCATGTGAAAAGCCAAAAGGAAGCTGTGACATTGATTGCTCTTCCCTCAATTCGGAAAACCATCACCACCGGTACATGGGATGTCAAGACCATATATGAGACAGGAAAGCAGTGCAAATAGCAGAAGAAATGAAGAACTACAGCCTGGGCATCCTTGGATTCTGTGAAACAAGCTGGTTTAACTCTTAACCCACTGAATATTTTGAAGATATTTTTCATCAAATCTAGTCATGGCTGTTCTAAAGCAGCCATGACTAGTTTTGTAAAAATTCATCTAAATTTAACTCAAGGTATCCATAATGAAAAAATTCATGTACTTTTAATGGGGTAAACTTTGATTAAATGTGCCCAAATTATACTTATTTCAGTGGAAAGAAAAATCCTATTCTGGGCAGGAATATCTGCCATCAGCATGCAAGGAGTTAAAGAGGGACAACAAAGGTTAATATCTGGAAAGTTAATTCTATACTCTGACCTCGAGAAGAATGGAAGACTACATACAGAAGGAGTAGAACTTTTGCTAGGGAAGAAAGCACAGAAAGCACTATTAGGATAGAAAGAAGGATGACCATGATTCATGACAACTTCCTTCTCTACCACAAACAAGAAGATGAAACTTAACACCCCTACAAACGAAAGCCGCCAGGACAACATAGATGAGTTCTTCGGTCAGCTAAATAGCATGGTGAGCAAGCTGAGTACCAAAGACATCAACATCATGATCTAAATGCCAAGGTTAGAACAGACAACAAACATAGGCTACAAGAACGGTGTGCAGAAATGGTGAGAAGATTGTGGAGATGTGTGCCCACAATAATTTGGTGATTGGTGGAAGTGTATTCTCTTAAAAGAGGATTCACAGAGCAGAGACAATGTTGCAGAGAACCAAACAGACCATGTCTGCAAAGCCAAGAAATTCAGGTCACTGATGGATGTTCCAGTCAAAAGAGGAGTTGATGTTGCATCCAACCACCATCTCGTTATAGCAAAGCTCAGACTGAAATGGAAGAGGAGCACGTATGACCAAGAGAAGAGAAGAAAATCAAGATTCAACATTCACTTCCAGAAGGACCGGGCAACAAGTGAGGAATTCAATATTTCCCTCACCAATATTTTTGATGCCCTACAAGATATGGACACTGAGGAAGATTTCAACATCCAGGAAGAGTGGCAGAAAAGCAAAGAGACCATTACTGGAACCTGTGAGGACATCCAGTGACAACAGAAACATTCAAGAATGAAAGGAAAAAAGTGGTAAAGACAAAGGCACTAGAAGTGTACATGGTTTTCAGTAAAGTAAGGAAGAGCATCAGACACGACAAAAGGAACTTTGTGGAGGAATTGGATCAGGAGGAGAAAGCAGTCAACAGCTGCATGAAAAAGCTGCCTAACACAACAAAAAGACTAGCAGGAATGTTCTCACAACCAGACCAACCATTAACTGGTTGAGTGCTAGAGGCCACTATTATGGTTCTACTGAAAAGTGCTAAAAGCCTCTTTAGAGGCTTTACACTTTTTGCCTAAACTTGTTTTCTTACCAGCAGAAAATAAATGTTTACATAAATTGTTTTGTTACAATTTATTGGAGAGTGCCAATGGGCACTCTCCAATAAATTGTGACAAAACAATTGTTCATGAACAAAATCTTGCTAAACTAAGGCTTCCTTTATTGGTTGCATGGCATCTTTGAAAAAAATACTTGTGTTTCAAATCACCTTTGAAAAATAACTTAGCACTCAACCAGTTAAAAGACAAAGGGGTGGATCAACAGCTTCAAAGATAGGCCCAACACTTTGATGAACTTCTCAACAAACCAACATAAGAGGATATGCCCGACATTAAGGAAGTGGAGACAAACCTTCCCATTTAGCTGTGACAAATGTTCAAGAGAGGAGATCAGAAAAGCTATAATGCTGTCTTGGAATGGAAAAGCGTCAGGATCAGATAAAATTCCAGCCAAGGCACTCAAGGCAGCCCCTAACAAGACAGTGGAGATATTCTATGAACTTTTGGGGAAAATACGGGATGAGAAAGAGATTCTATCAGATTGAAAAATGGACATCTCATCAAACTCAGTCAATGCAACAACTACAGAGGCATCACTCTCCTATCAGTCTCAGACAAGGTCTTCAACGGGATTATACTAGAGAGATTAAAAGTGGTACAGAGATGTCAACTGTTAGAGAAGTTCATGGTCAAGACTGCATGAAGCAAGTACATTTATTAGCACCATTCTTGTTCCTATTGACTGTAGACTCAGGACCATGAAAACTATCACCAACGGAAGAAGGAAAGGAATCCAGTGAACCCTGTGGATTCAGCTTGATGACTTAGACTTCATTGGTGACCTTGCCTTTCTCACAGCAAACAACAGATGCAGGAAAAGCCTAAAAGTTTGAAATGTGCAGGCTGTGCAGCAACCTTGGGGCAGATATCACTAGTCTGAGAAAGATCAGAGAGGGCATGTGTATCAAGTGATGTTCTGATACAGTACGATACTGTTTAAAGCAGACTTAGAGATGAGCACTTAATTCTCTACCGTATACAAAAGCCAAAAAGTATCCCAAATGTAACTTCAAATGATGATAAAGATCAATTATCATACAGAGCCCTAAATCTGGAACCAAAAAGCATCACGATTTTATTGATCGATGTGAACTCACCCAATGTTTAAAAGTACCAGTGGTGAAAAAACAAATAGGTCGATAAATTGAGGTAAATTTTATCATCTTTCATGAAGAGATTGGGAAATCATTTAAATCACAACATAGTAACACACACAACACAGTAACATATTTCAATAAATAAGATAAACAAAAACAAATTCTATCACAGGACTAAAAATAGACATAAGTTTATTTCTGAATCAATTTGTTCTTAAACCAGGTCACACTTCTGGAAGCTTTTCAGTTTGGTCAATCTGAAATCACTGATCAATGTAAATTCAGTGTCCCAATGTTTATAGTATTATAAATCTACAGAATTTTGGACATGTTGGATTGTGTGCTGTATGTTATGGTCATCTCTACTGAAGGATGACTGTTATTTAGAAAGTGAGGCTGAAGTCGAAAATAACAATGATATTGTGAAGTTTTCTCCATATTAGAATGGATTTGAATGTTTGTACTGGGCAGTGGTTATAGATTTCTATAATTCTTTGAGGTAGGATGCACTAAATATCAATGAATGTTTTTCATGTTGAGAAGCGAGCACCGGAGAATAACAATTTTTTCACTGATGGCAGTGATGCCAAGTTTTATGCCCTTTTATGCAGAGAAATCAGATAATAACTGGCAAAAAGAGTCTCTCTTCTAATTTCTATGCTGTTATGTAATGTTGACAATGTATGTGAATGAAAAATACAGCTTCTTTCCATAATTTCTGCACCAGATGTTTGCAAGCACTTGTATTTGGGAGGTTTTTTGAGATTCAGTTTGCTTTTTTTCTAATTTTTTTTTGATCAAAGAAAGATTATTAATTCTGCCCTTCATTCACCCAAGTCATCACCCTGCATTAAAGGGATGGATCTGGTAGCAATATAAATTGATAATGAGAGTGAGGGTGACAGAAACTGTTTGGCCTTTCGATGCGAAAACTTTACATACAAATACAGCATTTTTATGATTCTTTTCACCTGTGGAATACAACTTCGTGGTGGTATTTCCTTAATGTTGTGACTTAATTTCAGGAAATACATCATGCCAGTCCACCATGTAGCCAAAATCGGCAGAATTACTGCACTATAGGACAGGATATGGAACAGAGTTATCAATTTGTCACATCACGAACATCAATGGTCATGGATCAGTGATTAACTCTTAACCCGCTGGTTATTTTCAAGATATTTTTCATGAAATCTAGTCATGGCTGCTACAAAGCAGCCATGACTAGATTTTATGAAAAATTAATCGAACTTTGACTCCTTCAATAATTGGTGAAAAAATTCATTCAGTTTACAGGAGATAAATTTGATTAAATGTGCCCAAAGTTTTCTGATTTCAATGGCAAGAGAAATCCTGTCCTGGGCAGGAATATGCAAGGAGTTAAGCAAAATGCTTCACACCTGTAGTAGGAGTATAAAGCCTAATTTTAGCTCATAGGCTGTAATAAGCTTTCGAGGAGTGCCCCCCTCACCCCCCCCCCCTCCCCAAAGTGTTCTCGTTCTGAATCGAATTATTGCATGTGCAATTGCTACCCTCAATACAGATTTTTATTTTGTCTAGGCAGTTTTGTTTGTATTGTGGTAAATACATTCTTGTTGTAGGATAAATATAGAAAAAGTACTCTGCTTATCATTAGAACACAGGAAAAAAGAACAAATTCCTGTTTACTGAAAACTTCTGCTCATTAGGGAGCTTGGTGGCTTAGTGGTAAACTGTTGGACTTCTATGCTAGAGGTCATGAGTTCGATCCCCGTCTGGGACGACCCACATTGTGCCCTTTGGCAAGGAAGGCAGTTTATCCTGGTTGCCTGCATGGGGGCACGATGATGCCATGTACTAAAAGGCATACTGCACGTCTATGGTGCACATGTTTTCAACCGCTGTAACCCTGCTTGAGTGGAGCTTGAACAGAGTTAGAATGTTGAGGAGCTGACAGTTGCACGTCTATGCTTCTCTCCAGTTACTCCGGCTTCCTCCACCCATAAAACTGTCATGGTCATGATTAGCCATTGTGCATAAGTATGTGACCTTAACCCTTTACCTAACATAAAAAGCAAACGACACTTGCAAAAACATTTTTCAATAACTAATTTTTTTCATTTTTTGTCTCAAAAACATAGGTTATGAGCTCATTCCAATGAGGGCCATAACCTATGTTTTTGAGACAAAAAATGAAAAAAATAATGAAAATGAATTGGCGATTTTTGAGAATAGCGCTGGCTGGTTTTGGTCGTTACATTGGGTGAAGGGTTAAACACCAATATATAAATAAATAAATACTTCTGCTCATTGAATATTTTTCTGTGGCAAAGTAAATATTCAATTAGCCAGGCTTCACTATAATATTAAGTATACTTTGGACTGAAATATTTTTTTCAAATGTTTATGGGGCACGCAATGAGAGGGAAATCGCGTTTATTCATAACAATTTTGAGGAGCAGAACTCCCAGCTATTCCCTGGGTGACATCGTGGGAGTACATGCAAATGCTAGAATCATATTCTGATGAGTCACACGTAACACATGGTTTTATCGCAAACATTACAAGTCATGACCCCTTGGTCATTTCCCTGGTAACATTCATTCTGCTGATATGCATGCACATGTACTTATGTGGCGAATTTGACCTGTAAGTGTACATACATTGCATTTCCAGCACCTGCAACCAGTGTTGCCCTCTACTTAACTTAGTTTGGAAGGTCAAGCCAACTATTGACCAATCAGCTCAATGCACTGTGCAGAGCGTTACATTCATTCTGCTTACATAGTTGATACAAGTCGGTCACTTAGTAAATCTAAGCTTTGTTAAAAATTTACACCCACCACCATCCCCTCACCTCCACCATCAGGTTGTCACTGAAAAAACTGGGGGGGCCTCCTCTTGTTCTTTGTCGGGGGGCATTGGGCATTCATCGGTTCCCCCATCCAGTTCCGTTGGGTTCCTATCGGGGACAGATGTCACAGAGTCTCTGGCACTTTGTTCCAGACCTGGAGCAAAGTGCTGGACACTGGTGACATGTGTCCCTGAAGTAATTCAACAGTGAACCTTTAAAAGACAATCTCCAGTAACCGATTGCCCAGGCTGGTGCCGACACGGGAACCCCCTCAAATTTTTCAAAAACTGTCATTCATAACGGCTTGCTTCTTGCAGCACTACTACCCCTTCATATTGTGTATAACAGGTGTGTAGGTTGCAGCACCTGTATGTAAAACATTAGATATGCAGGATGTGTAAGTTGCAGCATCCTCCTCAGGTATACTCACTGGGTGTGTAGCTTGCAGCACCCTTTAACTTGCGTAAATCTGTTTGTATCAGCCTTCTATGATCTGAGATGTGTAAGTTGCAGCACCTCCCTTGAACCTTCGTCAAATGTAAATAATGTATATACGTTTAATGCAATAAATGCTTGTTGTTGAATGGTTTGTTTGTTGTGCCCCATAAATACAAGAGGCCCCAAGTGGCCTTAATCGCTCACCTGACAAAGTGACTCTAAGAAGTATTTTAGGTCACCTTCACCATGTCATGCCTCATCAACATTAACTGGTTGAGTGATAGATTTTGTTTGAAGTTCAACATTTGTTACCTAAAATTAGTTTATTTAAAATCATTGGTGTGTGGCCAATCTCCAATGATTTTTAATAAAGCAAATTTATCTCTGCAGACAAACAGGTTTAGCATGAAGCACAAACAAGGAATGTGAAGAGATAGCCTTGGACATCTCTCCCCAACTGTGGATATCTTCCATGTGCTACATGTATATATTTGCATGCAAGAAAACAAAAATTTTCACAAATTTTCCAAAATATTAGTATTTTTATCATCATTGGAACAAGCTCAAACAGCTTATTCCAATAGGGGTATGGGAAGATCAGGTATATTTTTGAGTCAGAAATGTGAATATATAAATAATGGTGTTTTTTTGTGAATGATGCTGGAGAATTTTGCGTAAAGATATGGTAAATGGTTTGTTCTAGATACAGAATGATGCAAAAGTATTTAAATTTGATTAGGCAAGTTGTTCCTATAATGCATTTAAAAACTGAAGTAACTGTTTTTTTGCTGACGAACTTTTAGATGTGTGTGTCTGTGTTTGTGTGTGTGTGTGTGTGTGTGTGGGGGGGGGGGGGGGGGGGGGGAGGGGGGTTAAGAGTGTTCTTGCAAACAAAATTCCTGAATAAGAATAAATGGAAAATTTTATTTTTTGTGTGAAAGACATAGTGCGTGAATGTTGATTGGAACAAGCTTAGAGAGCTCATTTTAATGTGAAGTCATAAAGCTGTGTTTTACGTACGAAATTCTGGAATAACTAAAAAATTGCTTTTTTGACTCAAAAAGCATGGTGTGCGACCTCTCAATGGGATGAGCTCAAAAAGCTCATTCCAATGGGGTATTTACAAGCGATAAGTACATGTATGTTTAAGAGACAAAAATTAAAATTTGAATAGCGATTTTTGCGAAGAATGCTGACAAGTTTTGGCAGTTATGCTGGTAAAAAGGTAAGATATGCAAAGTGGTTGTTTTTTAGAGGCGACATTTAATTAAGGTGAATTAACCCTTGATTACTGAGGTAACTTCTAAAAGTACTGAAATTTCATGAAGCAATGTGAATAACAGACAACAGTTGCCTAAAAATTTCATGGAAAACTAAAATTTTATTCTTTTGTCTCGAAAACATGGCATATGACCTTTGTTGGAATGAGCTGAATGCGTGTGTTCCAATAAGGGGTCATAAAATTTGAACGGAGATTTGTGTGAATAATGCATTAGTACTGCTAGATTTGGGTAAACGGTTCACCCTGGACACCACCCCTTCTATAGTAGATCTTTTCTGCAAATTTTGTCTAAGATTCTATCAACTTTACAAATAAATACGTTCATGAATCACAATCAGATCCACCCCACAATGTTGCATACCAAATATCAAAAGATTCTGCCTGCTGGATCTGGAGAAGAAGATTTTTTAAGAAATATGCCTGAAATGCACTAAGTTAAAATTTGGGCTCCTATACGGAGCCCAAATATAAACCCAGGGGGCCGATTTGAACAAACTTGAATCAGATCCACCCCACAATGTTGCTTACCAAATATGAAAAGATTCTGAAGCTGGATCTGGAGAAGAAGATTTTTTAAGAAATTTGCCTGAAATGCACTAAGTTCGAATTCGAGCTTCTATAGTGAGCCCAAATATGAAACTAGGAAGCCGATTTGAACAAACTTGAATCAGATCCACCCCACAATGTTGCATACCAAATATCAAAAGATTCTGCCTGCTGGATCTGGAGAAGAAGATTTTTTAATAAATTTGCCCGAAATGCACTAAGTTCGAATTCGGGCTTCTATAGTAAGCCTAAATATGAATCCAGGGGGCCGATTTGAAAAAACTTGAATCAGATCTACCCCGCAACGTTGCATACCAAATATCAAAAGATTCTGCCTGCTGGATCTGGAGAAGAAGATTTTTGAAGAAATTTGCCTGAAATGCACTAAGTTCGAATTCGAGCTCCTATAGTGAGCCCAAATATGAATGTAGGGAGCCGATTTGAACAAACTTGAATCAGATCCACCCTACAATGTTGCATGCCAAATATCAAAAGATTCTGCCTGCTGGATCTGGAGAAGAAGATTTTCAAAGAAATTTGCCTGAAATGCAGTAAGTTCAAATTTGGGCTCCTATACTGAGCCCAAATATAAACCCAGGGGGCCGATTTGAACAAACTTGAATCAGATCCACCCCACAATGTTGCATACCAAATATCAAAAGATTCTGCCTGCTGGATCTGGAGAAGAAGATTTTTTAAGAAATTTGCCAGAAATGCACTAAGTTCGAAATCGGGCTCCTATACTGAGCCCAAATATGAACCCAGGGGGCCGATTTGAACAAACTTGAATCAGATCCACCCTACAATGTTGCATACCAAATATCAAAAGATTCTGCCTGCTGGATCTGGAGAAGAAGATTTTTTAATGTTTTTCCCATTGCCTGCAGTGTTAAAAAGTGCTGACTCAGCACTTTTTCAAAGTCCCGAAACTGTACCCTATGATAAAACCGATGGCAATTTTTTTTTACCAGTCCTTTCTGTTGGTCCTAAGGAAGCTGCACACCAAATAAAAATTCTCAATGCCGTGCAGTTTTGGAGATATGGGCGTTTTAAATTTTTTCTATTTTTAGCTCCTGCGGTTCCCACGGGGCTGCGGGAAATTTTTTTTTTGCATAAATCAAGTACTCATGACCCAATAAGACCTCACATAAAATTTGGTTCAAATCAGCCTCTCGGTTTGGAAAATAGAAATTTTGGGCGGGGCAAACAATTTTGCCCCTCCCATAACGACGCCAAGTATAGCCCCACAAACTTCTCTTGAACAAATCTGAGTCTACACCTCAAAAGGAAGCTGCACACCATATATCAAGTCTCTGCTACTGCTGGTTCATGAGAAGAAGATTTACAAAGATTTTGGTGCCCCTTGGGGGCGTGGCACCACCCAGGAGGAGGGGCAACTTCATTTGAACAAATCTGAATTGGCATTAGGTAATAAACATTTAGCCAACATTTGAATAAAATTGGGCTAGTGGTTTAGGAGGAGAAGTCGATAATGTAAAGTTAACGCCGGACGGACGACGACGGACGACGGACAGAAAGTGATTAGTAAAGCTCCCCTTGAGCTTCGCTCAGGTGAGCTAATAAATTAGTGTGTTTGGTACGAAGTTCATGCAAGCATTTTGTGGATGATTAAAGCAGAATAACCATAGAAAGACTGATATTGTGATATAAAGGAGGATTGAGTAGCTGAAAGAAAAGATATGTGACCATTTTACATGCAAATCAACACATTACACAACAGCTTAAAATTTTGAATGTAAATGAGTTTGAACTTATGTTATTTGAAAATATCAGCTCAGTTAAAAATTTTGTCAAGTCAATTTGGAATTAGGTAAGAAATGTCAAGTTAAACTTTGGCCCTCGACACATTGGTGTCAAAATACTAAAATTTCATGCAATGAATGTTTACCATATTGTACAAATGACCAACTAGATGTTCTGAATCTTACAAATCATTCTAGACCAAGACAAAATAAACCACGCCTACATAACTATGCAAATCGAAACTTCCAGTGACCAATTGTCTCACAACATGGACACTAACCAAAAACCAAGCCATGGAATCTTCGATCAACACTGTGCTCCAAAGATACAGAGAATCTATCAGAAGAACCTATGAAAAACAGATCCTGCACCTCCGAAACAAGAAACAAAACGATCTGTTTTACATGTTTACATGCATACACTGTGGTAAACAATGTGGAGGGGAAACAAAAAGGCATTTCTAGCTCCACATTCGAGAACATCAGGCAGACATGAAACACAAACAGGACATACCCCATCGATGTCCACTTCAACCAAGAACACCACACTCTATTTGACCTGCTACCATATCATAAGGTCCTGTGCTCAATCCCTGAGTGACCAAATATGACTGAACAGTGCCGATCTTGTGAAATACATTGGATATTCACTTAAAAAAACACTACAACCATTCTGTCTGAACAGAAAGGACTTCTACTAATGAATGGTTTATATAGTTTCCCATACTGAAATCATAAGTTTAACCAATTTGGTCTTTTTTGACAGAGTGCACTAAGCTCTGTCCAACAAGAGTGAATTGGTTAAATTCGTAGTTGTATAATGGGAAAAATTTGTGGGTTGAAATTTTGATATTTCAACATCAGTGTGTAAAGGGGTTGACAATGAGGCCCCAACAATTACTTGGAGAGAAGTCACAATATTATTTCGTAACAGTTTGTGAATTAAATTGAATACTTACTTCTATCCTATGCTTGCTGAGAATTGGTCGAATTCCTTTAGGAACAGGTGTAATAGGCCCTCTGTTCTCTTGCATTTCTTCAGGCATTTCCATTGGTGGAAGGTCTTGTCCTGATTTATCTCCAAATCGAGCAAGCTGTAGGCAAAAAGTACGATAATTTTAATTAAATTCATGTCAGTACCATTCCAGCCATTACTTTCTTGACAAACAATTCAGGAACATGGACTTCTTCAAAAAATGTCTGGCTTTTGATAAAACTTATTTAAATATAGGAGGTTTTGAGAACCTTTTCAAGAGCATGCCATATGTTTCTTCTGATAAATAATTCTGTTTTTATAGAGTTACCTAAAATTCATAATGCTATTTCTTAAATAATTTCTCCTTCTGCTGAATTTGCAAATAGAGTGGGCAAATATTGCCCATTCAAAAGATAAGTTTCAATTAGTCAGTTGTTAGCATCAATGGCACCCACATTCAGGGACCATTAACCCTTTACCCAATGCAGATGATATCAAAATTTATTATTTTAAATATCATTTTTTAATTTTTTTCAAAAAATTTCAACAAAACCATATCATGTGACCCCCTCGTTGGAACGAGCTCATCGGGTCACATGATATGGTTTTGTTGAAATTTTTTGAAAAATAATATTTTTTCAACTGCTGAATTTGCATTTTACGCGGCCAGATGCAGGCGATTCGTTGGGTAAAGGGTTAAAGAATCATTCTAATAGTCATCGAATTCACAGCGTTTGTAGACTGTCTTGTTTCAAAGCATCACATTTAAGCATTGAACCCTTTGCCTAACGAATCAGCCATATCCATCAGCATAATTTACATATTAAACAATTGAAAAATAATAATAATAATAAAAAAGAATTTCAACCAAACCATATCATGTGACCTGCTCATTGGAATGACTCTGTTGACATTTTTTGAAAAATTGGAAAAAGGAATAATTAAAATAATAAATTTTGATATCCTGTGCATTGGGTAAAGGGTTAATCTAATTTATAGCGTGTTTAACAGGGCTCTAAAAATCCTGTCAAACAAGGCTTAATACAGAACAGCATACGTGTTCGAACTGTCATTTTTTACCGCACGGGATCGATTTGGGCGGTGGGATAATATTGAATGAGAAGCTGTAGGCTTTGAACAAGTATGCTGTTCTGTATTTATTGCATGCCTGGTTTACTAAAAAAAATATTAAAAAAATCGATTTTGGCAGAGGGATAATATTAAACTCAAAGCCTTCAGCTTCTTGTTCAATATTATTCCTCTGCCAAAATCGATCCTGTGCGGTAAAAAATTAAAGGTCAAACATGTATGCTGTTCTGTTTTTATTGCACGCATACTGTTTATTAAAAATATTATATATTAAAAACACAAATTATTGCCAAAAATAACCAAAACATACAAAAAGAAATAGTTAAATGCTTCGTGCATGTGATCCATATTGCAGTTTTTGCAGAAAAAGTGTGTATTTTATTGAAGTAAAAGCATAGATGTGCAATAAATACTTTATCACTGTAATACAGGAAAACCACAAGAAAATACAGGAGAAAGGAAGGATATAAATTCATATTCTGACCACCTTTAACCTCTTGCATGCTAATGAGAGATATTCTTGCCCAGAACAGGATTGCTCTTGCCAGTGAAGTAAGTATAATTTGAGCACATTTAATCAATTTTCCCTTGAATGGGTTTTTTTCACAAATGATTTTGGGAGTAAACAAGCATTGCTTTGCTTCCCAGAATTCCCATGGGGAGAAGATGAACAGTAATATTATCTGGGATTCAATGTTTTTGTATTTCAACTTTTAACATGTGAGATTATATGGTTTGTGTGGAAGAAAGAATGCAGAGATTTTCAGCCTGATCACAACTGGGCCATGATTTCAATGAAATTCTCTGTCTGCCATTTTAGCCATAGCACTGTTTCAGTTTTAGTGAGGTGGCTGATTTTAACATCCAATAATACTCCACTTTATTCCTGAAGTTTTGAGGGTTTTTATGCAAATCTTCAGACATGCGATTATATGATACACCAGGCAAAGGCAGTAGTAGCAGATTAATTAAAAAGAATATAAAATGAACATACCTATTTACCCCTTCTACATATATCAGTTTTTTCTATTACAATCTGACTACAGTACGGTGTTGTAGTGGAAAGATCAAAATCCATGGGTGGGCAATATTCCCCAACATGCATTAACCCTTTATCTAACATGAAAAGCAGACGACACTTGCAAACAAAATTCTTGAATAACTAATTTTTTAAATTTTTTGTCTCAAAAACATAGGTTATGACACCTCATTCCTCGTTCCAAAGAGGGGTTATAACCTATGTTTTTGAGACAAAATATTAAAAAATTATAAAAATTAATTGGCAATTTTTGTGAATAGCATTGGCTGGTTTTGGCAGTTATGTTGGGTAAAGGGTTAACAGGAAATCTCTGACATAAAACAATGGAGTCGCCCTCAAATTTTCAATGAACGAAGCACAGGGTACGACCTGGTGCTTCTTTCATTGAATATTTGCAGAACACTTCTGATAATTGATGGAGAAAAGTGCTCATGGGTAACACTGCCCACACATGATGGCTGTAATGTATGATAACAAACAATTAAAAGTTGAGCCTATTCACATCAAAGCGAATATATGGTCTTTAGCACAGTGGAGCCCACTTACATTTAATAGGATATCTTTTAATTGAATAACCCTGTTGATTGAATATCAACTTCAAAATACAAAACCATTGACCATACCTTCAGTACAAATTTGACTTGTTAATTGCAGATAGGTTATAGAGCAAACTGCTGTTAATTCAATAGAAAATCCTGTAATGAGTCGTGAAATTACCTGACAATTACCAATTTCCCCTTATTTATAAATAGAGGATATCTAGTGTTTTTGAGTGGATGCTGAAAATTATCTCATGAGTGACCGAGATAAATGTTTATTTTTAGCATGAGCGAAAATTACCATTTGTCTCGGTCACAAGTGAGATAATTTTCAGTATCCACTCAAAAACACTAGATTTTCTTTTCATAAGAATCTGATAATTCCACTCGTTTCAACCTTGAATTGATGCATGAAAGTAAACAGCACACTGAATCACTGATATGCGGAAGTGATTTGATTGATAATCGGAACAGATAGCATCTTGCGATGAGATTCAGTTGGCGGGTTTCTAGTCCAAACATGGCCTGAAAGTCCGTAATACAAGTTTTTGGTTTGGTACGTCCTTTGAAAGGACGTACCAAACCCAAAACTTATATTACAGACTTTCAGGCCATGTTTGCACTAGAGGGTTTCATCAATTTAAGGTGAATATGTGTTAAATTATTACTGGAAATGATTGGTATCCACTCAAAAACACTAGATTTTCTTTTCATTATACGTTTTTAGAACAAATTGATCATTTCCAGTGATAATTTCACTCGTATTCACTTTGAAGTGATGGTTTGAAAGCCGCCATTTTGATTGATCCCGTGAAAGAGAAAATTTCTATAGCTTCACAGTGGGAGATACAATTTCTATCTTTCTGTAATATTTTCGATAATGTATGGTTTAGCATATAATAAAACGGAATAAATGCTCAGTTTATCTCTAGAACACACAAAAGTAACCTAATCCCTGTTAATTCAATACTCTTGTTAACTGAATAATTTTCACTGGCAAAGAAGCTATCTAAGTAACAGGGTTCCACTGTATAAAGATCTGAAGTATTTTTTCCTAAAATGCATCTGAGGTGAGTTTTTGCAACTATATGAAAGTTGCCCTGAAGTACGTCCAAAATTCACAGAAATTCATGTTGCCAGTTGAAATCTTCCTGTTCATAAGAATGTATAATAAGAGTTTCTTGTGCCTGTATTTGATTTCTCAAAAGTGCAAGAAAAATAAAAATACTTTTGTTCTACATTTTAAAGCATTTGTATATTACAGGTAAGATGGTAGAAATGATTTCTAAATTGGAACTGAAATATCTCAAAAGTCACAATTAATACAGAGTGCCAGGAAAGGCCTTAGTTCTCCTCTCTAGTTGTTGCCTTTATTGGGTTTCTGGATCCATACTTCTGGGCAGTTAGGCAGAGGATGATGGAGAGAAGGCTTTCCTTCAACAGACAACAACAAACAAAAAGTCAAACAATGGCTATAATGTCGTTGAAGAACCACAGAGTACGGCTATCACGGACTGGTTGTTTTCCACACGTGGGCAATAATTCCATGGATGCAATAATATTGTATTCCAAACACTAATTATAGGAATAATTTTGCTGATGATGATTTTATTGCCTAGTAAATGCATGAGTGGCCATCACTGCCCACGGGAGCGTGGTGGCTCAGTAGGTAGAGGTGCAGGCTGCAAGCCGAGAGGCCCTCGGTTCGAATCCCACCTGCGGCAACCGCGTTGTGTCCTTGGGCAAGACACTTCATCCCCATTGCCCGCGTGGGGGCACGATGACGCCATGTACTAAGGCGTACTGCACGTCGATGGTACACATGTCTTCAACCAATCTAACCCAGCCTGTGCTGCAGTGCGGGGTTACGATGTTGGGGAGCTGGCAGCTGCTCGTCGTTGCTCGGTGGTTCTCTCCGGGTACTCTGGCTTCCTCCACCCGTAAAACTGTCACGGTCATGGTTAGCCATTGTGCATAAATATGTGACCTTAAACATTAATAAATAAATAAATAAATCACTGCCCACGCATGGACTACGACACTCCACGGTGACTGTACTGTACATTTCTAGGTGATGATGATGGTATTCTGTTTATATCATATAGTACACAGTACCATGATGCCCAAACATGGGTAATCAGGATTAAGTGCCTTGCCCAATGACACAATGTAATTACTCCTGGCGAAGACGGAATCATGGAACTTTCAGTTTGAAGTCCAATGCCATAACCACTGAGCCACTGCATTCATGGGCAAAAGGCTTATTTATATAGAGAGAATAAACGTACAGTGTTTTCAAGTAAAAAATTTATTCTACGAGTAGGATTAAGAATGAAACCGACGAGCCTCTGGCGAGTCGGTTTCATTCTTAATTCTATGAGTAGAATCAATTTTTTACTTGAAAACACTATCCGTTTATTTTGTTTATCCCATAAATTTTCTACAGGGCAGTCGTGGCAAAATTGTGTTATAATTCGCTACAAAACACAGCGAGAAGTGAGGAGCCCATTGGTCCAATTCGATCGACCAGCAAAATTAGCAAAAATAAACAAGGCGCAGTAATACATTTCTGTCTAAAAATAATTCCCCTACAAACTTGAGCTAAACTTGCAAAAATACTTTATTCTATGAGCAGTGGGTGGTGTTTTCTACTGGCATTATGTAATACTTTCAAAAAGATTTAAAGAAATCAACAATTGAACTATTAATTATGCTAGAAAAATGTGGTAGAGGCCAGAGATCAACAAGTCTGTCGCTACTAGGGGAATAAACTCTTTCAGTGTTAAACCTATGGGGAAAATTTATCACCCTACTAGGTGAATAAAGCAAAAATTTATCCAAGGCCTTTATTGTTCAAATAAACAGCCATTTATGGGATAACTGTTGACAAAGAGTTCAGTCATATGAAAAGTGATTATTTTTTATTGCTTGCCACTCACGTTGACTGTTGTAATAAAAATCTGAGACAGAATGTTCCATCAGTAGAAATTACAAATTTCTAAACTTCTGGAACATTACCGCCGTCTTCAAGACCACTAATTACAAAAAAACACAATAATTTTTTATAACAACAACAAGAGGAGAGGATATTTATAAAGAAAAATGGTAATGAAGAGGTGATGAAAACATAATATATCAGGAATAATTTGTGGAAAACAAATGGAGATACAAAATGGATGCAATAATAATGCATGACAAGGTGATATCTACAATAAAAAGATATATATTTAAAATCTCTCAGTTAAATGCAGCAAAGTTGTGTCCACCTAAAAAGACAGGCATGTAATCTGAATGCAGTGGGTGTTGATATACAAGATCTTTCTATGAGAATAAGAATAATTATCAAGGTACCCATCCAAAACATCTAATTCTGAGTTGGTGTACGTATTAGATCTTTCTATGTCCATATAATATCTTTATTTATTTATTTATTTATTATGGTTTAACAACACTTCAATAGCCAAGGTTATATCAATTTTATGGGTGGAGGAAGCCGGTGTACCCAGAGAGAACCACCAAGCAGCTGCCAGCTCCCCTACATCGTAAATGCCGCACTGCAGCACAGGCAGGTTTAGATTGGTTGAAGACAAGAGCACCATTGACATGCAGTATGCCTTAGTACACGGCGTCATCATGCCCCCATGTGGACAATCAGGGTTAGGTGCCTTGGT
The DNA here is from genome assembly GCA_031216915.1 of Pictodentalium vernedei. Classification (NCBI taxonomy): domain Eukaryota; kingdom Metazoa; phylum Mollusca; class Scaphopoda; order Dentaliida; family Dentaliidae; genus Pictodentalium; species Pictodentalium vernedei. The sequence goes on along the minus strand of CM062293.1, from coordinate 393,924,391 downwards.
CAAGGACACAACGTGGGAGTCTGAATTGATCACTCAGATGGTCACCCATCCAAGGACTAACCAGGCTCAATGTTGCTTAACTTCGGTGATCTGACGAGAACCAGTTACTGCAACGTCACCACGCCCCCATAATATCTTTATAATATATAAGATCTTTCTGAGAATAAGCATAGTCACGGTACCAAACCAAAACATCCAATTCTGAGTTGGTGTACAAAAATGATCAGCTAATACCATTCCATTTTTGTAAAAGGTTCAAGCCATTTACACAAATATATTAGGCCTATAACAGCATGCATAACATTTGTGTTTGGTAAAGAATTAATTGGTAGATTGCTAAATTAGTTTTTGTTGTCAAAATTTGTTCACATGTCTGAACCTTGTTACAATTTAAGGGAGAGTGCCTGTAAGCACTCTCCCTTTAATTGCAACAAGAGGGAGAGGGGGGGGGGGGATACCCCCATGGTGTATACCGTCAAACAATGACAAGAGAAGAAATGAACCATGATACTGTGAAAGCTACTCCCATAAACAAACTTTATTCCAAATTTCTAAACCCAAACCAGAGATATGAGGTGAACAGACAAAAAAATGGCTATTTTATCAGGCAAACAGCAAAATTATTGTCTTTGTTTTACAGAAAGGTAATTGTGAAGGCCAGAAACACCTGTTACTGAAGTCTAGTGACAACTGGACCATCCACATACTAAGAGATGTAGAACAAAGACATAATGTCACATGTGGTGAGGTGATTTGCATGTATTTTCTTTGATTTACTGCAGGGACATACCTCACTTGAAAGCCTTTCCCATAAACATTATTCATTCCAAATTTCATTGAAATCTGATAACCCAAACCTCATGGAACAAAGACATAATGCCACAAGGGGGGGCGGGGGGGGGGGGGGGAGGTGATTTGCATGTATTTTCTTTGTTTTACTGCAGGGACATGAAGCATTTGAAAGCCTTTCGCGTAAACAATCTTCATTCCAAATTTCATTGAAATCTGATAACCCAAACCTAAAAGAGCCAAAACATAATGCCACATGTGGGGAGGTGATTTGCATGTATTTTCTTTGTTTTACTGCAGGGACATGACTCATTTGAAAGCCTTTAGTGTAAACAATCTTCATTCAAAATTTCGTTGAAATCTGATAACCCCAAAACCTGAAATATGAGGTGAACAGACAAAAAATGAAAGTGTTAATGACACTGTAGCTCAACTTGTCAAGACAAAGAAATGTACATGTATAGTATGTGACACAGCAATGACAAACATCTAGGTAATGACCTGATAACAAAGGTACATATAAAGTATTGTAACGGTCTGTACATAAATACTGACCGTTGCCTGTAACAAATGTTTTGGTAAAGTATTGTAAAGGTGGGTGACAGTCAGATGCCAAAACACACTCGTTCCTGACCCAAGGTGAAAACAAAGGTACCCAAGAAGTTTTGTGAAGATCAGTTCATAAATACGAGCTGTATAGAACTTGTCACAAAAAACTGATTGGACCTAATTTCGGTACAAAATGGCCACTGGCAGCCATCTTGAATTTTGGACCATACCCAGAAACACTCATTCTCATCCCAAGGTGATAACAAAGGTACCCAAGAAGTTTTGTGAAGATCGGTTCATAAATACAGCCTCTACCCTGAGCCGTATTGACATGTGTGCTTACATTGAGTTAGTAGCACTGAATAAATCAAAGTTCATCTAATTTTCATAATTTCTGCACGAAAAAAAAACCCCTTACAATATGTGATGTATTCCATATTACTAAACATTCATACAAAAATTTATTAAAATCAGAACTTTCATACAGAAGTTCTGTACAAAAGACTGATTGCACTAATTTTGGTACAAAATGGCTGCTGGTGGCTATCTTGAATTTTGGACCACACCCAAAAACACTCGCTCTCATCCCATGGTGATAACAAAGGTACCCAAGAAGTTTCGTAAAGATTGGTTCATAAATATGGCCTCTAGTCTGAGCTGTATAGAAGTTGTTTACAAAAAACTGATTAGACCTAATTTCGGTACAAAATGGCCATTGGCAGCCATCTTGAATATTAGACCGCACCCAGAAACACTCGTTCTCGTCCCAAGGTGATAACAAAGGTACCCCAAGACATTTCGTGAAGATCAGTTCATAAATACAGACTCTAGTCTGAGCCGTATTGACATGTGTACTTACTGTGTGTAAGTCGCACTGAAAAAATCAAAGTTCATCTAATTTGCATAATTTCTGCACGAGAAAAAAACCCTTATTATATGTGATGTATCCCATGGTACTAAACATTCACACACAAAAAATTATTCAAATCAGTGCTTTCATATGGAAGTTCTGTGCAAAAATCTGATTGCACCTAATTTTGTACAAAATGGCTGCCATCGGCCATCTTGAATTTTGGACTGGACCCAAAAACACTCGTTCTCGTCCCACGGTGATACCAAAGGTACCCAAGAAGTTTCGTAAAGATCGGTTCATAAATACGGCCTCTAGCCCGAGCCGTATTGGCATTTGCACTTACAGTGCTGAAAGTAACACCAAAAAACATCAAAATTAGTCTAATTTGCACAATTTGCGCACAAGAAAAAAAAAAAGTATTATATGTGATGTATCCCATGGTACTAAACATTCATACAAAAAATTATTCAAATCAGAGCTTTCATATGGAAGTTCTGTACAAAAAACAGATTTCTGCATCATCGGTACAAAATGGTGGCTAGCAGCCATCTTGAATTTCGTACCGCACCCAAAAACACTTGTTCTTGTCCCACGGTCATAACAAAGGTACCCAAGAAGTTTCGTAAAGATCGGTTCATAAATACGGCCTCTAGCCCGAGCAGTATCCAATTGTTGACATACGGACAGATGGCCAGATGGACAGACGGACGACGGGCCATGACAAAAGCTCAAATTAGGCTTTGCCAAAGTTGAGCTAAAAATGGCTATTTTACAAGTCAAAGAGTGAATTTTTAAAGTTAAAAAGGGGGATAAGTCTAAAAAGTGAAAAGTGAGAAATATTATTAGAGAATCATTTGAAAGCTTTTCCCATAAACAATTTTCACTCCAAATTTCATTGAGATCCAATAACCCATACGAGGCGAACAGACAAAAAATAGCCTATTTTGTGTATTCAAAGGGCCATAACTCACAGAAAAAATATTTGGCTAATGCTGCTTAAAGATATCATGATAATGAATATCCGTATCAAATGTCATCGAAATCTGAGCAGCAATGTTGAAGTTATAACGTGAACAGACATCTGAGAGTGGATGGACAGATGTACGGATGGATGCACAGACAGATGGATGCAAAGGACGCATGGACAGGCACGATCCAGTATATCCCACTTTTTAAAAAAAAAGTGGGGGTGTGTGGGTATAATAACTAGGCCAATCCATACAGACCAAATAATTTCACTTCACCGTTAGTATGAAGCAAATTCACAAAATACAAAGTCTGAAGTTGTAATACCTACACTTCTGAATCAAGACCAAATATGGGCTTTCAGCATTGTATCATTTGAGTAAGACAATTGGCCCAAATATTTAATCTGGGTTGAAAAATGGGTCCGAGAAACAACTGTTGAGAAACCTTCCCCCGATTGAGTACTGTAACACTAGCACACAAAATCAGTGCCAATATATTCAAAATATCTCTGTTTCTATTAGTGCCATTTCATATCTGTGTAGAAAAATATTCTCACTTATGAATACATGTCTTACATATTGAATTCAAATTTTCAGGGTTTGAACTCTGGGAGGCTATATTCATTATAATGCCGATACAAATTAATATTCACATGGGTTTTTCAAACTAGTCTTCCACTTCAGTATCAAATCTATGTGTATCGGCCTTTCCTGAAAACTGTTGTCTGCACAAAAGCTGATGATGATACTATATGTTATCGTTTGATATTAACCATGGTATACATGGCAGATACATTCAGGGCTTATAATTCGACGAGCATCCGAGAATCGATTCATGCAACAAACCTGGCAAGAATCCAAGTAGATTCTCTTTAAACCTCTGCTAGGGTTTATGTGAAAAGAACTGGTTCAATTTAACCCTTAATCTAACACAGCAACAGCAAATTAAGGCTAACATGACGTAAAATATTCTGACACTTTGCCAATAAAATTGTACAAATACGGCTGTCATTGGAACCGGCTCAATGAGCCGGTTCCAATGATAGCCATATTTGTGAGGTTTTATTGGTAAGTAATGTTTGTTTTTTTTTAAAATTATTAAATTTATTTTATGTTTTAAAAATTAAACAGCTGTGTTTGGTAAAGGGTTAACATGTGTTATCTGTATACAACAGGGGTTCCATGGTGGCCTCATGGAATCCTGGGACACTCGTAGCAGGTATGGATTCTCTCAATCATTTTTGCAAGAATCCAAATGGATTGTTCCAAATTTAGATGAAATATAAATAGCCCTGACATTATCTGCTTCAGCATGCATTATAGTACAAGAAAGCACTATAAATTAAATTATAGCAATTGAAATGAATTAGTTGTTGCTTTATTGGAGTATGAATGGGGGGGGGGGGCATGTTAAATTTTCTATGAAGTTGGACAAAGGGCTAAATGGCTACTGATGCACTTCAACCCTTCATATTCACAAATAGAAAATACAGTTCTGAAAAATACAATTGTAAATGTGTTAAAGGATTGCCCCTGGACAGCTCAACAGATTGCTACTGCATTACAAACCTGTAAGACCAGTCAAGTCTTGGTTACCCATGGTAGCTAAGACTTCACTAGAAACCACTGCACAGATAATGCAATAACTGTTAAAACTTCCTCATGACTCTCCTTATCAGAGCACTTCTTCTGGGACATAAAAGATTGTCAAACTTTGACTTTAAGCTGGAAGGGTTAGAAGACCTCAATGTATCAACACCACTGCATTGCTTGAGAAAGAAGTGATTCATTCAAGAGTATTTGACGATTCAGAATACAATAAAGACACTATACAACTGCACAACATGTACAAAGGGTTCATTACATTCCACAAGCAAAGTCAACAGTCATGTTAGGAAATATGAGTTTCTTGGGATGCAGTGTTTAAGACAGCAAAAAATATTAACAACAAGAGATATTAATCAATATAATAGTTATAAAGTATTCCGTTGCAGGAGTATTTTAAAAATATTTTTTATCAAATTTTTTTTTTATTAAATCTAGTCATGGCTGCTGTACAGCAGCCATGACTAGATTTAATAAAAAAAAATGTAATTCTTGAAATCATTGGTCAAAAAGTTAATTCAATATACAGGAGGGAAAATTTGATTAAATGTAACCGGATTATACTATACTTATTTTTATTTCAGTGGCAGGCGATTTCCTGTCCTAGGCAAGAATATCTGCCAGCAGAATGGAAGGAGTTAAAAGGGACAATCTGCTGCAAATTTTTAAAATGTTTTGTGTTTTGTTGACTACAACAGTAAACTCCATCTTCATGTTTCAAATACTAATTGGCTGGCATTGCTACCAACAGAAAGATCGCTCATGTGGTAGAAACTTGGATCATGAAAATCTTTTATTTATTTTCCCCCAGAATTTCCCATTACCAGGCATGGCAGATATGACTTCAAACTCACCGATCTTGGTCGATATGAACCAAGCGACAGCTGCCCCCCACCCTTCTTGATTTGTTACTAAGTGCAGCCAATTTGTTTACATCTTTATTCATCTAACACAGACAGGCGTTATCAGGCACAAGGTTTTTGCAGGGTGAAGAATTGACGATGGCAATAAGTAAGAATTAGATGGATAGAGATAAGAAAGAAGAGAAATGTACTGACAATTCAATGCAAACTAAGATTCAGAGGTGTAAGCAAAGTTTCGTTGAAGTGAGAAAAGAGATAGTTCAGCTATCCAAATGTTGTGGCTCCCTCAGTGGGGAAGCCAAGACGTTCAGATAGCTGAACTTAGTGAGGAGGAATCATCTTACTTTGTGAAAAGAATTTGAAACAATAACAGTGTCATAAGACTGTACAGGATCTGAGAACATTTTGAAATTATTTGTTTGGGTTTAACCCTTTACCCAACGTAACGGTCAAAACCGGCCAGTGCTATTCTCAAAAATCGCATATTAATTTTCAAAATATTTTCATTTTTTGTCTCAAAAACATAGGTTATGACCCCTCGTTGGAACGAGCTCATCGAGCTCGTTCCAACGAGGGGTCATAACCTATGTTTTTGAGACAAAAAATGAAAAAAAATAGTTATTCAAGAATTTTTTTTGCAAGTGTCGTCTGCTTTTCATGTTAGGTAAAGGGTTAATAAATAAAGAGATTATTACTTGATTAGTTTCATATCGACCAAGATATCAGCCCTTGGTAACTTCACATCAGCCTTCAACCTACAGTCTCAGGCTGATAGGAAGTTACCTTGGGCTGAAATCTCGGCTGATATGAAACTAACCCAAGTAATAACATCAAAATACTGATTGACTGGAACAGCTACCAACATTAAGATTATTCATAAGGTAGAAACAGGAGTGATGAAAAGCTGTTATCACAAAACTCTACAATAACATTTTCTACCATATTATTCAGTGTAACAGATACTCAGAAAGAAATCTAAAATGCAAGGATAAGGCCTAAAAAAGTTAAAAATCTGTTTTTCTGGCCCTCCTGAATGGTCCTTTTGGCTGCCAAATGCTCTCTTTTTATAAACAATGCAAACTTAAAAAAAATAAAATTAAAGTGGTTTGATATTTTACTCAAGTTAATAAAATTAATAAATTTGTCCCCTGAGTGTAACAAGACTTTAAATAGATAAGCATTGCAAAGCCTTCTTGCACTCAAGGACGAAATACACCTCCACCCACGCTACTCTGTAGATTATGAGGCCTAAAACATAAAACAAACCAAGAACATGAACTTTTGATGGCAAAGAAATAATTACCAAAAAAACAAAATAAAAAATAAAATAAAAACCCGCCCACCGCATGTAATTTTATAAAAAAAAAAAAATGGCCTGAGACACAGAAGATCTACTTTGTGGGGCCTAAACTCAAATGTTTATCCATAGAGCGGCATATTTTGATATAGCTATTGTTAATGTTAATGACAAGTTTTGTCCTCAGTTGAGGTGACATTATTGCTTCATTTCATGTAAATTTATATGCTCATTGTCAAGAAAGAATGAATGTATTATTCTCAATGCCACTTTACCATAACATTATATGTCATTGTGATGAATTGATGGTAACATGTTCTGTGGCTTGGAGTTTATGTTTATATACTCGAGCACCAAACCTCAGACCATGTTACTGTCAATTCATCACCATAACGTATTCGTTCCAATAAAACCCTATCCATACTTGAAAAGAACAAGGCAACTTTTAACAATAACATGTTTAGTTAACCCTTTACCCAACGTAACGGCCAAAACCGGCCAGCGCTATTCTCAAAAATCGCCTATTAATTTTAATTATTTTTTCATTTTTTGTCTCAAAAACATAGGTTATTACCCCTCATTGGAACGAGCTCGTCAAGCTCGTTCCAATGAGGGGTCATAACCTATGTTTTTGAGACAAAAAATGAAAAAAAGTTAAAAAATTTATAGTAATTTATATATTTTTTATACTTACCTATGACCCAGACTTAGCTGGTGCTAACTCCAACAAAAACCAGGGCCAAACACAAATTTTGCCCCCCAATCCCCAAAATTTGCATCCAAAACAAAAAGAAATCATGTCCTAAAGGACCTCCATAGTACGTCTCTACTGCGCATGCGCAGTGACGCAGTCGTCCCGAAATTGGCGCCAAATATCATTCTTACTGGCAGTGCCTGGTCAGCGCTATGTACTCAGCGGGGAGGCAAGAGTTCCCAACTCAGGGAGAGCCATCCCCGTCTGGGTCATTGGTAAGTATAAAAAATATATAAATTACTATAAATTTTTTAACATTTTTATACTGTACCAATGACCCAGACTTAGCTGAATAGTAAACAGGCTGGAGGGCCTAGGACATAGAGGAAAATCCAATAAGCTCAATTATATAATAAAGAGGTAACCCCTTAAGGAGAAAAGGAGTATTAGGCTTTACATGTATCTTTCTTATTTAATATTAAATTAGAAAGATACACTACCCTTAATAATTGAGCACAATAACATTCATGTTCTCTATTAACATCCAGTATAACCCTTATACTAATTATTTTTAAAGCAAGCCAATAAATAAAGCAGTCCAGAGAATTGAGACTCTTTATAATCATTTAAAAGAGTCCGAGTATTGTATATTAAAGCCCGTTTGACACTTGACATATACAAATGCTTCACACCGAGCTACACTTTAAAAATAAGACATGAATGAAATTAAACATTAATATTACACTTTAAAACCATCCCGGAAGCGACTCAGAAATACTGTCTTGGAGGAGGCATTCCCTTGCTTTTCACTATAAAGCAGGTGACCTAAGGGAACACCCGCCCCCCCCCCCCCCCCCCCCTTCCCCTTGCCCTGGGTCAAATAGCCCAGAGCGAAGAGGGCAGCCGGACGGAGTCACTGCCGGAACAGAAAGCCTGCATAACTATAGTTGCAACTGTTTAGTGGACGACATTCTGAGCAACAGATAACGGACCTAAACAATGCAGGTCTCCAGAAATGGACTCAATATTTCTGAGATAAAAATTAGTAAATGTGGATGACTGAGACCAATAAGCAGCCTTCATTAAATCTGTAATAGCAACACTATTAGCATAAGCCCAGGAAGTAGAAAGAGCTCTTACTTCATGAGCAGAAATCTTAAGCACAGACTGCTGAGAAGAAGATAAATCTTCATACGCAGTACGGATAGTTAACTGAATCCATCTAGCAATAGAATGGACTGAAATGTCCTTTCTATTAGGCATCAAAGACAGAAAGAAACGTTTCCGTCCCTTTCTGATGAACTGAGATCTCTGTTTATAGATACGTAGTGCTCTAACAGGACAGAGTAAAGGCCTACGCCCGTCTGAAGACGGAAGAGCCTTAATAACAATAGGTTCCGGATATTTATTAGGAGCCTGATTCTTAGCTAAAAAACCCACATTAGTAGTGAAGGTGATAGTGTTCCCAACACTACGATAATGAGAATCATCCACCGATAGTGCATGAAGCTCACTGACTCTTCTGGCAGAAGAGAAAGCTAAGAGAAAAGCTGTCTTATAAGATAAGAATTTGAAATCTACTGTCCCAAGAGGTTCAAATGGCTTTTCCTTCAATTTAAGGAGAACCCAAGCTAAATTCCACTTAGGAATTAATCTAAGAGTTCTGGGTCTATTTATCGAAAAGTTTCTAACCAATTTCGATAAAGAGACATTAGATCCAATTTGTAAACTATCATGATGTGCATAGGTATCAGATAACATAGATCTATAACCCTTTATAGTAACAGGCTGCAGTTGATTTCGTCAAACAAGTATACTAGAAAGTTTGCAATGTCTGGTATAGAGGGATCAAATATATCTACAGAATGATCCCTACACCAACGACGGAAAACCTTCCACTTAGCCGCATAGTTTAGCGAAGAGGAGGTCCTCCTACAGTTAGAAATCGCGTCCACTGCTCGTCCTGTAAAGTGCTTGCCATGCAAGAAGGACCGCACAACGGAAAAACGTGAAGGTTGAGACCTTGCGGGTTGTGATGGAGTTGGCGCGATTTCCCCTGCGAAAGAAGATCCTCTCGTGGAGGAAGCTTCCGCGGTAGGTCCCACAACAGACACCTGAGTAGATTTATCCACGGTCTCTGTGGCGACAGAGATGCTACCAACAGAATCTTGCATTGAGATTGTTTTATCTTTAGCAATACTTGTTGAATTAACGGCGCTGGAGGATACGCATATCCTATCATTCCGTCCCAAGGGATCGACAGAGCGTCTACTGCAAATGCTCTTGGATCCGGACACGGGGACACATACGTCTGCAACTGATTGTTGAGATGTGTCGCAAATGAGTCTATCATTGGCCGTTCCCATTGGTAGCAAATCTGATTGAATACTTGTTTGTTGAGAGTCCACTCCGACGGCCACAAGCGACCCTTTCGTGAAAGGGAGTCTGCTAGCACATTCAGACGACCCGGTATGTGACGGACCGAAAGAAGAACGTGATGTTCCAACGCAAACAGAAGGATTCTTTCCGTTAGATTGAACAACGGAACTGAATGAGTGCCTCCCTGATTCCGTATATACGCCACTACTGTCGTATTGTCGGATAGGATTTGGACATGAGCATCGTGAATAATGTCCATCCAGTGACGTAACGCAAGCCAAATTGACATCATTTCCTTGATGTTTATGTGCTTGCACAGGAATTGCGGATCCCAAAGACTCTGGCATCTCGAATCCGTTGGGATTAATGATGCACCCCAACCTGTTTGACTGGCATCCGTCATAATGGTAAAACTCGGATCCGGCAACTGCAGCGGAACTCCTTGAGTTAACCACTGAATGTTTGCCCAAGTCTGAATCTCTTGTTTCACTTGATCTGACAAGAGAACGTCTACATCGAGCGAATGAATTTTCACACTCCAATTCTGAGTCAGGAAAATTTGAAGAGGACGTGTGCGTAGCCGTCCCATCGGAATGAGATCCGCGACGGCTCCGCACAGACCTATCAGTCTCATAAATTCTCTCGCCGTGACTTTGTCTGCATTCAGACAATAGCGAGCGTAACAACTGACTAATTTCGCTCTGGTTAACGGCAGACGAACGAGATTGTTGTGCGTCTCGAAGCTCATTCCCAGATGAGTGAATGACTTGGACGGCACCAGATCCGACTTCTCCTCGTTTACTATGAAACCGAGACGTCAGAGCAATAGAAGAAGATTCTGAACATCGTTCTGAAGCGTTAACTCGTTGCCGTACCTCTGAAGAATGTCGTCCAGGTAGGCCGACGTTACCACAGACGAATGAGCTCGGAAGTAGATCATTACCGAGTTCATTACCCGAGTGAAAGCCCAGGGTGCTAGATTCAATCCGAAGCACATGGCCCGGAACTGATACACCACTCCTAGGACTGCGAAGCGTAGATACTTTCGGAATGTCGGATGTACCATGACGTGAAAGTACGCATCTTTGAGATCTATGCTCGTTGCATAATCGTTCACCCGAATACTCGCTCTGACCGATCGAATCGTCTCCATATAAAACTTCGGAGCGACGATCAGCTTGTTTATCCAGATCAAATCTATGACTGGACGGAACGAGCCGTCTGGTTTCGGAACCAGAAACAGATGGCTGTAGAATCCCAGCGATTCCTGGTTTTCTACGACCTCTACCGCGTTCTTCATTAAAAGAGACTGCACCTCTGATAACAGAGCGTCTCTTTTCTGTGGATTTGACGGAAGATGAGTCCACTTTGGACTTCGAGTTAATGGAGGCTTTCGTTTGAAGGATATCTTTAGACCTTCCGAAGTCACTCCTCTCACCCACGGGTCGTCCGTAATCGACGCCCACTCTTGTGAAAAACTCGACAACCTTCCGCCAACCGGAACGCGATAGAGGTTTAAGCCATCACCTCCTGGACCTGCGAGGCCTGCGGTAGGAGAAACCACGTCTTCCACGACCCGCACCTCGCCTCGTCGACCTCGGGGCGTCCGACCGATTGTCCCGGCCTGAAGGACGTCCCGAACGAGAGTCGCTATCCTGACGGTCTCTCGAATAAGACCAAGAGGACGCACCAGAACCTCTATAGGAACCTCTCTTGGGCGCATTAGACCCAGAAGTGCCCGCCTTATTCGTGTCTGCTGTATCCGACCTTTTAGGAGCGGATCTGAACAACAGAGAATCATTAGCTTTCTTTTTAATATTATCATAAATAGCGGAAAGCTTGCCGTCAAAGAGAAGTTCTCCTGAGACCGAAGCGACTCTAAGAGAGTTCTTCACCTTAGAATCCACTAGTGTGGATGTAGCCAGGGCTGCGTCACGTCTAACCAACTCCAGATTTGCCACTGAAAGGGCGGAGTTACACGTGGAATAAGCTACTGCCCTTGAAAGAAGTCTTAAAGAGGATTGTATATCCTGAAACTCTTCCCCTTGAAGGCGCAGTGATAACGCCTTAGTAAGGTGATCTGCGTAAGATAAGGCATCTAAATTGGCTCTGTTAGACGCAATAGCTGTTTCCAACACCGCGGTTGGAATAGAAGCTGACGACGGTAATGATAGCTCTAAGTCTTCCGCCTCGTCGTCCATACGCAGAGGAACTCTCGGTATACCCTGTCCTGCCGTGTCAAATTTATTCCTTGCATTAATGAAAGGCAGGTTGAGAGTATTTGCGGACAAGAAACCTGCTTTCCCCGTCCTGGAAGCAACTTTAAAAATAGCGTTGTTCAATAATTCAAATGTTCTTGCAACATTATTGGACTGCGACGGAAACTCGGGAGCGATGTCCCTGAACCGCTCAAAAAATTCAGAGTCCAATGACGCTATAATTCTCTTGTCCGGAAGCGCAGCAGTCTGGCCCGACGGAACAACTTGAGGGAGAAAGTGCCGGATGAAGTCCACGGCAGCTTTATGTTGTTCCGAAAGGGATAGCTCCAATTCATCCGTATCCCTTTCACCATCCGGTCGGACCTCCCGATGTTCCCGGTCGTCCGCCCCCGATGCTTCGGCGGAGCGTACTGACCCAGCGCCGTCGGATAATTCTCGATCCGACACCGTTTCTGTCGGCTGCTGGGATGCTGCGATAAGCTGTGCTATCTGCACTAGAATGTCCGACGTCGAGACCTGCGGAGGCGCGGTCTTTCGCTGCTTCGCCGAGGGCAGCTCCGCATCAGATGGCTCCCGCATACTTTTCCTATGCGAACGTCCGGAGTCCATCGGTCTCGAATCCCTGGCTGCCGGATGGTGTGACCTGGTCGCCGAAGAATCCTTCATCGGCGAAGCTGGCAAAATATCGGAGGTCACGCAGCCAAGGTGCGGTCGTGTGCGCCGACGAGAAGAGGAAGCCTTAACAGTCTCTGCGGACTGCTTATACAACGGAGCGTCCCGAGCGACGGACGTATGCTCCGCTAAAGACACATTTTGTACCACAACATCTGGTCCCAGATGTTGTTGTACGAGAGAGGGGCCTCTCTCGCTCGCGGCCCGGCTGGACCTGGACGAGCTAGGAACCGGACTAAAAGGCTTCCTCCATTCTCGTTTACTATCCGCCGTCACTGGGTGTGCATCTATTATGTTTATAGTGCTCGCATCACCCAAAATTTCCTCTTGGACCGCATCGGACGAACCCGGCTGCCGAACCATTCGGTGAATGGACGCTACACCGGGCGAGCTAGCGGACGACATTTGTCTAATCTCCATGAGCACTTTTGCCGCTAGCTCTGAATTCATTTGTGACGACGGATGCACACTTGAAGAAGATAACATGGAAACATCACCCTGTTCTGGTTCCTCTGAAATAGAAACTGAGAGAGTAGAGTGACCTTGTGGAGAAAGAGCCGGCATCGCTCTTTCTCCAGAAACAACATATCGTGACACACGTTTCCAATGTTTCTCATCCCAATGTTCACATATAGGACAGGGATTAATGCGAGAACACTGACTATAATTAATACAATGATCATGAAAGTCAGAGGAAGATTTCTTCCTATTACAATTTGAACAATGTCCCTTCATTGTGAAAGAACAACAATAAGTCCTAGTTACTCGCAAAAACCCCTGACACAAAGATACATAATAACATGATCCATTAATAAATGAAAAAACAATTGCAAAACAAAATAATTTTGAAAAAATATTTTTTCAGAGAAGCCCAAGTTGCTGAAAAGTAACGTTGAGCCCCGATGGATCCGATGGCAAAGTGTGGTCAAAAATTTTAAATTTATATAAAATAATTAATGAGACACTTTCGGATAATATAAATGTATCTTATAATGAGATAAACTACCACAAAGGCAAACAGCCCCCCTCAAAAAAGGCTGTTGCCAATGAAAACAAACAGTGTAAACACAGTAGAAAACATGACTCCAGGCACTGAAAAAACTGGCCCGGAATCAGTCATCAATTACACTCTATCTGATGCAAAACAGAGACTCCCAGGGGAGAATCTGCAGAACATCAGATGGAAGATGCAGAACACAAACGTTATACACCCATGGGTGAAAACGTAACTATGGGGAAAATAACAGAAAACATTCTGTAACCAAGCAACTCTCCCAGGAAATTTTAGAAATGAAACTTCTCAAAAATATGCCAAAAGCATGGGAGAATTGCAAGGGGGGACTTTAGAAGGCTAGGGGAGAGGAAACACTGAATAAGCAGTGCAACAATTAGCAAGAATGACAACAAGAGGCCCATGCCTCGAAAATAGGCAACTTAACATAATTTCAACAAAAAATTTTAAGTACAGCCCTGATTATTTTTTGCCACTTCTTTTTTCCTTTCCTCCTTCTATCCTCCTTAGAATCACATTTTCTCCAAAAATTACGTGTCTGGCATCCTTTAAACTGAGATTTACAAGCACAAAGATCAGTGAGATGTTGACTGATGAAGGGCCAAACAGAGAATGATATTTGGCGCCAATTTCGGGACGACTGCATCACTGCGCATGCGCAGTAGAGGCGTAGTATGGAGGTCCTTTAGGACATGATTTCTTTTTGTTTTGGATGCAAATTTTGGGGATTGGGGGGCAAAATTTGTGTTTGGCCCTGGTTTTTGTTGGAGTTAGCACCAGCTAAGTCTGGGTCATTGGTACAGTATAAAAATATAGCTATTCAAGATTTTTTTTGCAAGTGTCGTCTGCTTTTCATGTTAGGTAAAGGGTTAATAAACCTCTCATGTACAAATAATCAATAAATCAGATAAAGGTCAAGGTAATTTAACCCTTTACCCAACGCAGACGATATCAAAATTTATTATTTTAAATATCATTTTTTAATTTTTTTAAAAAAATCTCAACAAAACCATATCATGTGACCCCTCGATGGAATGAGCTCGTTTCAACGAAGAGTCACATGATATGGCTTTGTTGAAATATTTTGAAAAATACTATTTTTTCAACTGCTGAATTTGCACATTATTCGGGCGGATGCAGCCGATTCGTTGGGTAAAGGGTTAAACAACACTTTATTTAGATCGTCTGCTGCACATGTGAAAAATCTCGAAAAATGAAGTGGTTTGGAAATCTCTCTATGGAAAAAATAATTGTGAAATATTTTGCAGGGTGATGTCGAATGGTAACATATGCCACTGGAGCCATAAACATAGAATAAACTATGCAAGCTCTCATCCAATCAGATATTATTGTTGATATTATCTCTTGAGTTCAGATGCAGGATAACAGTAGTGACAAAAAAAGTGATAAGAGTATCAGTTATTCAAAGCAAGTATAAAAGTATCTGCAACACTGGAAAGAAAAGGGAGGTAATACACAGCAGAATTCAGATAGAGACTGTCCAGCACAATGCACTTCATTACAACATATAACTGAAAATGTTAAAAAATAAGTTGAAATGCAATTATTACGATCTTGTATGTGAGTAAAACTAGTGCAAATCTTATACTACATGCCTGAAGTGACATAAAAACACTTGGTAGAAAAATTAACACCATTACTTATACCCGTAATTTTTTTCTGGCGTACAGTGGGGTACTGTATGCTATCTTCAAATCACTCTCTTCAAATGGGTACTAAACAATATACAAACGGGTTGTCATCATTTACATAGAATGGAATAAACAAGGCAAGTATTATTACTGATGATTTAAAGAACTTTGGGTGATCTGATGAATGAAAACCAATGAACAAAGTATAATTATTATAAGAATATGTTTTCCTGTAAGTGTGCACACGTGGATTTGGTACTCAACCACCTGATGGGTGAACAAGTACAGTACTCTAACCACAAAAGTGGTCTCATTCTTGACTGGACTTCCATCAGGACATGAAACACTAAGAGCAGTCAGCGGGTAAGAGATTTGATAACGAGAAAAAAATCTGTATTTTATGTGATGTACTCCATGTTACTAAACATTCATACAGACATTTATTCAAATCAGAACTTTCATACAAAAGTTCTGTACAAAAAACTGATTGCACTAATTTTGGTACAAAATGGCCGCCGGCAGCCATCTTGAATTTCGGACTGCACCCAAAAACACTCGTTCTCGTCCCAAGGTGATAACAAAGGTGCCCAAGAAGTTTTGTAAAGATCGGTTCATAAATACGGCCTCTAGCCTGAGCCGTATTGGCATTTGCAGTTACAGTGCTGAAAGTAACATTAAATAGATCAAAGTTAGTCTAATTGGCATAATTTATGCACGAGAAAAAAAACCTGTATTATATGTGATGTATCCCATGGTACTAAACATTCACACAGAAAATTATTCAAATCAGCGCTTTCATATGGAAGTTCTGCACAAAAATCTGATTGCACCTAATTTTGTACAAAATGGCCACCAGTGGCCATCTTGAATTTCAGAAAGGACCCCAAAACACTCGTTCTCGTCCCATGGTGATAACAAAGGTACCCAATAAGTTTCGTAAAGATCAATATTCATAAATACGGCCTCTAGCCCGAGCCATATCGGCATTTGCACTTACTGTGCTGAAAGTAACACTAAATAAATCAAAGTTAGTCTAATTTGCATAATTTACGCACGAGAAAAAAACTTGTATTATATGTGATGAAGCCCATGGTACTAAACATTCATACAAAAAACTTATTCAAATCGGAGCTTTCATATGGAAGTTCTGCACAAAAATCTGATTGCACCTAATTTTGGTACAAAATGGCTGCCAGCGGCCGTCTTAAATTTCAGACCGGACCCCAAAACACTCGTTCTCATCTCACGGTAATAACAATGGTACCCAAGAAGTTTCGTAAAGATCAGTTCATAAATACGGCCTCTAGCCCGAGCCGTGTGTACGGCACGAGGGACAGACAGACGACGGGTTACCCGGAGGTCCATTGGCTCAAACATTGCTTGTGCACAGGCTATATGTACAGAGTTTGATAGCCTTACTATGGTCATAACGTGTAGATTAATGCACAGATCGATATGCTATTTCTGCAACAGGACTTCTAGTTTTAACTGTAGTGTGTGATTTGGCAGTTACCAATTTTTTATAACCAGAAAGTGTGATTACACTTTCTGGTTATAAACAAAAATTTTATTATTAAACGAATAACTATCCCTATGCACTGTACAGCCTTTGTTGAAATCTCATAAATATGTATCAGCTCTTCACCCGATATCATGGCCAAAGTCAGTAATATTCCCAGAAAGTGGCCAAACTCGGCTTACAGTTAAAACTAGAAGTCCTGTCACGAATTGTGCACTTATCTAGGCTTAATTGTGCATAGGAATTGTGCGCAATTTCCATATCGAATGGCATCCAATAGCACGGAAAGTTCTCCTGGTTAATCATAGCAAACACAGGATATGTTTCTGCCAATGGACCTCCGAGTTACCCGGAGGTCCATTGGCTGAAACATTACTTGTGCACAGGCCATATGTACAGAATTTGATAGCCTTACTATGGTCATAACACATAGATTAACGTGTAGATCGCCGTGCTATTTGTGTGCATTTCATGACATGAATTCTAGTTTTAACTGTATGACCCATTATTGGAATGGATTGTATAAAACTTTTTTTAGTGAATTCCAAAAATGAAAACACATTCTATTTTTAATTAATAGCTTGTTCTAAAGTGTTGGTTTTTATCCTTTTTTTTTGACAAGGTGCTTTTTTCACTGGTGAAGTTTTACAGTGTTGTGGGTAGAAAAGCTGACTCAAGAATTCTGACCAAATCACGACCCAGTCATGTGATCTAGTCAAATTTCTCTGTCTGCTTTTATAATCGCAATTATGTATCTAATCTATACACGTATTTGCTAGACCAATAAAAATTTGAGGATAATTCAGTGGATTATGTGGTGATCCATTAATTGCAAATTCACTTGTTGTGTCCTCTAGTTTCTACTCACCAAGTAATTAGGAGTATGCCCACACATCCATTCATCAGATAGCCAAGGACAAAATAATCCCATGCATACTGTAAGCATAGGTCAATGCAAGGTGTCTGAGATTTTCTACAATGTAGAGCTCTAACTACCTGGATTAGGTTGATGGAGTTTCACAACATGTTCAACAGCCAGGATCACATCACGTCAGACAGTTTTATGGATGGAAGAATCCGGAGTACCCTGAGAGGACTATCAAGAAGCAGCAATCACCTCTCCAACTTACTAACTCTGATGAGCTGAGTTAGCAGAAACTGGAGGCAAGTGCATTATCAACTTACAGATGTTTTAGCACACAGTGCCAGTGCCACCATTCCCACAAGTGAGCAATCAGGATTAAATGTCTTGCTGAAAGACAACATACATACCGCTAGTCAGGATCTATTTATTTACTTATTGGGGTTTAATAACACTTTCAGCAGCCAGGGTCACCTTGTGTCGGTAAGTTTTATGGGTGGAGGAAGCCGGAGTACCCAGAGAGAACCACCGAGCAATTGTCAGACTCCCCAATGTATGAACTCCACACAAGCAGGGTTAGCAATGGTTGAAGATAAGTGCACCATTGACATGCAGTATGCACTAGTACACATGCCACTGTGCCCCCCTCGCCTCCCCCCCCCCCCCCCCCCACGTGGGCACATCGGTTGAAGTGTCTTGCCCAAGGACACAATGCGGTTGCTGCAGGTGGGATTCAAAACCAAGGACCTCTCGGCTTGCGGGCCTGCATCTCTACCTACTGAGCCATCATGCACCAGTCAGGTTCTAACCATGGGCTTTTTGGATTCAAGTCTAAAGCAAGATCCTTGCAATGGGGAGACACATGATAAGCTTTTGTTGAAATTTTTTTTTAAATATTTCAAATAATAAGTTCTGAAAGTGTCAGCATTGGTTAAACAGTTAACCCTTAAGAGCCTAATTCCAACTTTGATCACAATTTTTGCAACAGAACACGTGCCCCCACATGCAGTCTTTGTGGTAACTCACAAGTTACATTCTAGTAAACCTTGGAAGTTGTTTTTTTAGGCAAGTCTTGGCAGCCTATATCGTCCGCCAAGCTTGCCAAGAAACTGCAGCAAAGTCACAGGATGCAGACTGTCAAAAGTGTAGCAAAAACTAGAGATGGTCTGTCACCCAGTATACCCCCACTGTGGCATACTGCCTAGTGTGGGTTATTGAAAAGGGGTATTCAATTTTTCTAAGTAAAAAAAAAATCCAATATGGCCACCATTCAGCCATCTTGAATCCGATCGGGAAAAAGATTATGACATGCACTGCTCCTCATCATGTTGATCACTTTGATGAAGTTTCATGAAAATGCAACTAAAACTATGGAAGTAGTTTGCTCCACAAGTATTTTGCAAAATCCAATATGGCCTCCAGTCGGCCATCTTGAATCCGATCTGGAAAAATTTATGTCATGCACTGCTCCTCATCATGTCGAGCAATTTATATTGAGTTTCATGAAAATGCAGCAAAAACTGTAGAAGTAGTTCATTCCGCAAGTATTTTAAAAACTCCAATATGGCCACCAGTCGGCCATCTTGAATCCGATCTGGAAAAAAATTATGTCACACACTTCCCCTCATCATGTTGATCATTTTTGTGAAGTTTCGTGAAAATGAGACTAAACTGTCGGTGTTGTTCACTCCACAAGTATATTGCAAAATCCAATATGGACTCCAGTTGGCCATCTTGAATCTGATTGGGAAAATGATTATGTCACGCGCTGCTCCTCATCATGTTTGATCATTTTGGTGAAGTTTCATGAAAATGCGACTAAAACTGTGGAAGTAGTTCGCTCCACAAGTATTTTGCAAAATCCAATATGGCTTCCAATCAGCCATCTTGAATCCGATGTGGAAAAAAATTATGTCACGCACTGCTCCTCATCATGTCGATCAATTTATATAGAGTTTCATGAAAATGCAGCAAAAACTGTAGAAGTAGTTCACTCCACAAGTATTTTGCAAAATCCAATATGGCATCCAGTCGGCCATCTTGAATCCGATCTGGAAAAAAAATTATTTCACGCACTGCTCCTCATCATGTCGATCAATTTATATTGAGTTTCATAAAAATGCAGCAAAAACTGTAGAAGTAGTTCACTCCACAAGTATTGTGCAAAATCCAATATGGCCACCAGTCGGCCATCTTTAATCCAATCTGGAAAAAAATTATGTCACGCACTGCTCCTCATCATGTCAATCAATTTATATTGAGTTTCATGAAAATGCAGCAAAAACTGTAGAAGTAGTTTGCTCCACAAGTATTTTGCAAAATCCAATATGGCCACTAGTCGGCCATCTTGAATCCGATCTGGAAAACAATTATCTCACACACTTCCCCTCATCATGTTGATCATTTTTTTGTGAAGTTTCATGAAAATGCTACTAAAACTGTGGAAGTAGTTCGCTCCACAAGTTGCAAGACCGACGACAGAACGATCGACAAGTTGACTGCTATACAGCCTTCCCCTCCCCCTCTACAAACTTCGTTTTCTGGAGGTATAATAAGTAAAAGTAAAAATCTCTAGGCCCTTAAAGATTAAATGCAACAAAAGATGATCATTGAATAACATTCCAGAAGTAGAACAAAGGGTACGTAGTTGTACTGTTGCACAAAATATTTTTGTTGACTGTAACTCAGGAGAAAAGGACCATGTTCATGCTGTCAGGTGCCAATTTACCCAATTTCACTAAAAAATTTGATTTGGCAGCAAAAATTTTCATTGGCTAATATTCTTTAATATTTTCATTGGCTATGATTTTGGCACCAAAAAAGTTCCTTTCACATGTGAAGGAAACCCATTGCATCATTGAAGAGTGCAACCGATGATAAAACAAAGAAACAAAAATATTTTATTACTTCTTGCACAAGGAAATTATCAGCTGGCAATAAAGGTGGAAACAATAATCTATTTTCACAAAACACACTCAAACCCAGTGATTTTGTCAATAAGGTGTTAGAAATAATGTTTGGACAAACTTTCGACTTTAATTGTCAGGGAGTGGTTATGAGGCATTGTGATTTCTTCAATAAAATATTGTAGTTTGTCAACTTTACAAGTGCAACAAGTGTACATACCAAAATCATTCAGCCTGACCATTAACCCTTTGAGACTTTAATTATCCTGACGTTCAAACGTCACTGGAATTCAGTTTCTTCAACGTTTTTCAAAATGCAACGTCAAACGTCAGAAAGTACAATAATAAGATATTTTTCACATAGTGGTTATCTGATAGAGGGCTAGATTATTTTTGGTGGTCTGAATTTGTTGTTCAAAACTTGTTTTATTACAAATTATTGGAGAGTGCCCACAGGCACTCTCCAATAATTTGTAATAAAACAAATTTATATAAACAAAACATTATTTGTGTTTGACTGAATATGAAATATAAGCAAGGAGAGTGTTGGCTTTTGCTCTGGTATCCTCATTTTTTTAAAGTCCTGAAAGTGGCTTCTAACACTCAACCAGTTAAGAAGTGTTGACTGCAGGATTATATTAGTATGTTAAGCTGCGATAACATTTGGCTAAACGGTTATCACTGAGCACTATTCGGGAGAAAATAGGAATTTGAGGTTAAAACTTTAAAAAATCAAAAAATAACAACAAAACAAATGACTACAATGTATCAATGTGCTGTTTGATTTCGTACGTAATAACGCATACAAAAGTATCAAAGGGTTAATTGAATCAATAACTTAAGTGACCTCGCTTTTCGTCTAATGTTCATCAGAACTTTTGACTTCAGTCAGATTGTTTCCATGACCAATTGTCTGCTCATTCATGAAATACTTGCCAGTTCATTTTTCAAAACTCAATCAGTTAATTTGTTCAGACAGTTAAAACTAGAGGTACTGTGAGCAAGCTCACAAAGTGATACCCTCCGCGCCTGTCAGAACGGAATTATATTGCTTCATGCACATCTTCATATGGAGTTCTTCCATTGTGTAAAGTTGCATGAAAATTCTTCAAACGGTTTAGGAGGAGTTGCGCTTATAAGGATGGACAATGGACAGATGGACAGATGGGACAGATGGACGGACAGGGTGATTCCTAAATACCCCCCAAACTTTGTTTGCGGGGGGTATAAAAAACTTCCTCCCCAGCTGCCCTCTCCTCCCATTTGCATTTGGCTCCAAAACATACAAATTTGGCACCAGATAGTTTCAGTCCACTGTGAACACTGTGGGTTTGTCATTCCAAAAGGCACTTCCCAATAGATTGTAACAAGGCAAACCCTTATGAGTCAACTCCCACAACCAGAATTAATCTTGCACTATTCCAGTTTAAATATTTTATTCACATAAACTATTAGATGAGGTTGAATGCAACCAAAGCAAGACTTTATGAATTGAATTTGGTTTGTTGTTTCTCAAAGTTTCTACTGATCCAGCTGACAAATGGATAAGTAGATGTCCCCCCTCCAGGTGGCAGAGTCGCAAGTAATATAATATATAATAATAATATGACTTCATCAAATTGTCGTCATGCTCGGAAGTTTACTTCCTTCTAAGCGGCTTTCATTTTTGTGTCAAAAATGAAAGCTGCTTAGAAGGAAGTAAACTTCCGAGCATGACGGCAATTTGACGAAGTTATATAAAATACTTGATGAAGTGTAATAATAATATGAAATACACATTGTTTGTACTGTCTTTATAAATCAAAATTTGGATGGACTTTTCTTCTAAAATAAACAGCATTTACAGCTGAACTGGTTGAGTGCTGGAAGTCCATATTTATTCTAAAGTGCAGGTGCCAGAACTTTTAAAGGCTTCATATTCTGTAGCCACTAGTAAAATTATGATAGAAATGTGGCCAATATTGGCCTGTGGTTTTACCTCTTTACCCAATAGATGCAATATCAAAATTTGTTATTTTAAATATTTTTTTTCGAATTTAAAAAAAGAATTTCAACAAAACCATATCATGTGACCCATCATTAAAATGAGGGGTCACATGATATGGTTTTCTTGCAATTTTCTGAAAAATGATTTTTTTTCAACTGCCCAATTTGTAAATTATGTGGCCAATTCATGAACACTGTCAAGGATTAAAATGAAAACACTTCTAGTGGTGTTATTTTATGGGCATTTAAAAACAAATTCAATTACTGAATGCTTCAGAAAATCTGTCATTTGGTAGAATTTTTTCAAGCTCTGCCAAACAATGCAATGTTTACTACACTTTAATCTCAGCTAAAAGGCTGAGAGTGGTGACCGAGTGGATAAGTTAGCTGGTCTCTCATGCCAGAGGTCTCGGGATCAATCCTCAGACGGGGAAAGTGCTCAAGGTGTTTGAACACTTCTGTCAGCATCAATTGTGGGGTTGATGTTGTCACAGCATACCATCCTATCGGATGCGGATGTAAAATTTCTGTCCTCTATGTGGAGAGAGACACACTCCATGCAGACTAAAGATCCCATGATAGTAGTCCAGAAGAGCGGGGGTCATGAAGTTGCCGCTTCGAAGGTTTTTCTACACACCTATGCCACTGGGCCAAGGAGAGGCATTAATATAAGTTGCATAACTTGTTCGCCAATTCTTCTAAAAAAAACAAGGTGCAATGCCACTGGTATCCACCACCGAGCAGAAACCATAAAAACTGAAATTTTCTAAGTTGAAAAAAGCGGAAAAAAGTCCATAACTGTAGGAAAAAAAATTGACAAAACCGGTTACTTGTCAATATCCTTCCCCCATGGTGGTCCATCAGCACCAAAGATCATTTAAATCCAACAACTACTGACTGAGATATGAAGGTACAAAGTTGGATGGACAGATGGAAGAACAGATGGACAACTAGACAGCAGATGGACAGGCAGACAGAACTCATTTCTATATCCCCCGCAAACTTCGTTTTGGCAGGTGATAATAAGATTAAATAAAAATAAAGCATTGTTTGTTATGCAAGTTGAGATCTTATAAGAAGAACTGTTTACTCTTGAACCATTTGGGCATGTTTTATTGGGTTTTGGATCAAGTGAAATTTATGAAACTCACCAGTAAATTAGGTCTGAACCTTCACTAAATTTACTGAACTTTAAGCTTGGGACTTAATGAAGATCATCTCTATACATTACACACAGGGGGATTATGTACTCAACAATCCATGCTCACACCTCTTCTCGCTAGTCCAGAAGAAACTAGACAACTTTACGAGCAAAAATTCTTTATGTGCCACTGGCTTATTGGTTCTCTAGTTTCCATTGGACTTGGAGGTTTTGGTATGATAAGTTTTCCATCTATTAGGTGTTTGGGTACCAAATCACACTCAGCATATTACATCTAAAGCACTTTTGAAGATGTGGTGGTGTAACAAAAAACATAAATTTCGCACAAGTGTGGAGAATGGTTGACAAGCCAAGTAATTTTGTTCAATGGCAAATTTTTTAATGATATGTAAGGTGAAGGATGTACAAATGAACTGTCAGAGATAGTGAATTAAGGATATACAAATGAACAATGCGGGAACTGAAATCAATCGAAAAGTTAAAAAATTTATAGTAATTTATATATTTTTTATACTTACCAATGACCCAGACATAGCTGGTGCTAACTCTTAAAATATAGGGCCAAACACAAATTTTGCCCCCCAATCCCCAAAATTTGCATCTAAAACTAAAGAAAACATGTCCAGAGAGGCCCTCCACACCTCGCCCCCACTGCGCATGCGCAGTGTCCAGGACGTTCCGAAATTGGCGCCATTTATCATTCTAATAACCAGTGCCTGGTAAGCGCTATGTACTCAGCGGGGAGGCAAGAGTTCCCAACTCCTGGGAGGGCCATCCCCGTCTGGGTCATTGGTAAGTATAAAAAATATATAAATTACTATAAATTTTTTAACATTTTTATACTGTACCAATGACCCAGACATAGCTGAATAGTAAAAAGGCTGGAGGGCCAAGGACATAGAGCAAAATGGAATACGCTCAATAAAATAAAATAGAGTCATCCCCTGTAGGGAAAAGAAGTAATAGGCCTTACATGTATCTTTCTTATTTATGATAAATTAGAAAGATACAACACCTTCCAAAAATTGAGCTTCATACATCCATGTACTCTATTAATATCTAATAATCCTTATACTAATAATTTTTAAAGTAAGCCAATAATAAAGTAAGTCTAGAGAATAGAGACTCTTATACTCCTAAAAGTGTGTGAGAATTGCATAATCATGTCCGTTGACATATGCAATATTCAAAAGCTATACTTTAAAAACTAAGACTTGAATGAATTTTATAAACTTAAACTTCTCACTAAACAACCATCCTAAAAACAGCTCAGAATTACTAACTCCGGAGGAGGTATCCCCTTGTTTTCATAGTAAAAACAGGTGACCCAAGGGAACACCCTCCCCCCCCCCTTTTTCTTGCCCTGGGTCAAATAGCCCAGAGCGAAGAGGGCAGCCGAACGGAGACACTGCCGAAACAGACAGCCTACCTAGCTATAGTAGCAACTGTTAAGTGAATGACATTCTGAGCAGTAGATAATAGACCTAACAATAGAGGCCTCCAGAAATGGACTCGATATTTCTGAGATAAAATTCATGAATGGATGGCTGAGCGCAATGAGCAGCCTTCAAAAATCTATAATAGAACACTATTAATGTAAGCCCAAGAAGTAGAAGAACTCTTACTTCATGAGCCGAAATCTTAAGCACAACTGCTAAGCCAATGATATACCATAAGCAGTACGCTAGTTAATAGAATCCATTAACAATAAAATGGAGCGTAACGTCCTTCTACTAGACATCAAAGACAGAAGAAGCTTACGCCCTTGTAATAAACAGATATCTGTTTATAAATACATAAACTGTACCCGGAAAGAGTAAAGGCCTATGCCCATACGAAGACGGAAGGACCTTAAAATAATAGGTTCCGGATAATAGGAGCCTAACTCTTATGCAACAATCCAACCTAAATAGTAACGGAAGTATTGATTCCGAAACTATGAAAGTGAAAATCATCCATCGATAGTGCATGAAACTCACTGACTCTACAGTAAAAGAGAAACCAACAGAATTACTGTCTAAAAGGTCAGAATTTGAAAACTACTGTTTCCAGAGGCTCAAATGATTACTTAGCTAAATAAGAACCTGAATTAAAATCCGTATAGGAATTTAATCTAAAGATTCTAAGTCTATTTATCAAAAAGTTACTAACTGACTTAGATAAAGAGACAAAAGACTCAATTGTAAACTATCGTAGAGTGCATAGGTATGAGGTAACATAAACCTATAACCTAAATAACAACAGGCTGCAGTAGATCTTGTGAAACAAGTATACTAAAAAATAGCAATGAGTAGTATGGAGGGATCAACCATATGAACATAATGATCCCTACACCACGACGGAAGAGCCTCCACTTTAGTCGCATAGAATAGCGAAGAAGAGGATCTCCTATAGTAAGAAATCGCGTCCAAAGCTCGTCCAGTACAGTGCTTACAATGCAATATGGACCACACAACGGAAAACATGAAGGTTGCGACCTTGCTGGTTGTGATAAAAATGACACGATTTACCCAGTGAAAAAAGATCCTCACATAGAGGAAGATTTCACGTTAAGATCCACAGTAGACAAGAGAGTAAATTACTCATGATCTCTGTGAAGATAGAGATGCTATCAACAGAAATATATTGTGGTTGTTTATCTTAGCAATACCTGCTAAAAACAACAGCGCCGGAGGATACGCGTATCCTATCATTCTGTCCTATAGATCAATAGAGCGTTAACAGTATTAGCTCAGAGATCTGGACAAGCCAACACATACGTCTGCAATTGATTAGCCAACTGTGTCATAAATAAAACATCATTGGGCGCTCCCATAGATAGCAAATCTGATTGAATACTTGTTTGTTGAGAGTCCATTCTGACAGCAACAAGCGACCCGTAAGAGAACGGGAGTGCGATAAAACAATCAGACGACCCAGAATATGACGGACCAAAACTGAACTTGGTGTACTATAACCAACAGACGGATTCTTTCCATTAAATTGAATAACGGAAACGAAAGAGTGCCTCCCTGGTTCCGGAGATACGCCACTACTGTCGAATTAAAGGACAGGAATTTGGGCATGCGTTTCTGAATAATGTTCATGCAATGACATAAAGCAAGCCTAAAAAACATTATTCCGCGGAAGTTAACTGATAGCTAAAAGACTGCGGAACCCAAAGACCCTGGCACTTCGAATCCGTAGGGATCAGTATATATCCCAATCTGTTTGACTGGCAACCGTCATAACAGCCACACTCGGGTCCGGCAACTGCGGCGGCACTCTTTGAGTCGACCACCGAATGTTTGCCCCAGTCTGAATCTCTTGTAACACTAGATAGACAAGAGAATGTATAAATCAAGCAATTCATGGATTGCCGGAAAGTTGCCGTCGAAGAGAAGCTCCTCCGAGAACGAAGCGACTCTGAGAGAGTTCTTAACCTACTATCCACGCGTGGATGTAGCTAGGGCTGCCTCACGTCTAACCAACTCCAATCAGCCACTGAAGGGCGGAGTTATACGTGAACAAACTACTGCCCTCAAAAGAAATTACATTGAGAATAATATCCCGTAAATCTTTTCTTGAAGACGTAATGATAACGCCTCAGTAAGGCGGATTACGTATAATAAAGCGTCTAAGTTAAGTCTAATATACATAATGTCGTTCCCAACATTGAAATTGGAAAAGACATAAACGGTGAAAAAGAATATATGCAGTCTTTAATCACACCGTCTAGACGCATATGAACTCTCGGTATGCCCTGCTCTGCCAAAATAAACTATATGTAAAAAAGATAAAATGGCAGAAATGAGCCACGCGGACAAGAAACTAAACTATCATGCTTAGTAGCCGTCTTGTATATATATAAATATATAGCGTCGAAAAATAAAACACATGTTGTAATGACAATATTGGACTGCGTCGGTAAGTCAGGGACAAAGTCCCTGTACCGATCGAAAAAACCGAGTCCAATGACGCTATAAGTCTCTTATCCAAGATCGCAGCAATGAAGTCCGAAAAATAATCACTGGAAGAAATGCCAGAAGATATGAAAGGCATCTTCCGATACTACTAAAGGGAAAACTCGAAATCTTTCGAATCCCTTTCGCCATCCTGTCGGACCCTATAAAGCGTTCGGTCGTCCGTAGCTTGATGCAACCGCGGACCGCACCGACCCAGCGCCGTCGGATAATTCCTGATTCGACCGAGAAACCGTCAATTGCTGGGATGCTGCGAAACAACTGTGCTAACTCGGATAGCACGTCCGTCACTGAGGCCTGAGGAGCAGCGGTCTTACGATGCATTGCCGCAGGAAGCTCCGAGATCGTTACCCCGTGCATACTTCCAATATGCGAGCGAACGGAGTGTATAGGCCTCGTGTCCCTTGGCTACAGGATGGCGCGACCTATTCGCTGTGGAATCACTGAATGCCGAAACTGATCGGATACTCGAGGTCACGTAGCCAATGTGCGGTCGTGTGCCCTGCTGTGAGGATGAGGAAGCATTAAAGACAGTCTCTCGGACTGTCAATATAACGGAGCGTCCCGAGCAACGGACATATGCTCCGAATGTAAAATATCTGAACCACAACATGCGGTCCCCTATGTTGTTGGCTTCCTCCGATCTGTCCTCAATCTGCCGTCACTGGGTGAGTACTAAAGTAATTAAAGTGCTCGCATCACCCAAATCTCCTTCCTAGACCGCAACGGACGAACCCGGCAGCCGAACCATTCGATGAATGTACGCTACACCGGGTGAGCTAGCGAATGTCACTCCGTAAGCGATAGACATATTCCATGAGCACTTATTGCCGCTAACTCTTCATTAACTATGACGACAGAGGCACACTTTTGAAAGACATCTCCATAACTCTTCGAACAAGAAACCAGAAATGCTTGGATAGCAAGCATAAAATAATAATATATATAGCGTCGTTCAATAATTCGAAAGTTTGTGTGACATTATTGGACTATGTCGGAACTGAGGGACGATGTCCCTGAACCGAACCAAAAATTTCTAAGTCCACCGACGCTATCAGTTTCTTATCCGGCATCGCAGCATATGTTGTTCCGAAAGGGAAAGCTTGAAATCCACCGAATCCCTTTCGGTATCCCGTCGGACCGGATGAAACTTTCGGACGTCCGTACCCGCTTCCGCGGAGCGTCCCGACCCAGCATCGTCGGATAAAATATATGCGACAGATTCAGTTGATGCTGGGATGCTGCGATAAACTGTGCTATTAAGGAAAGCACGTTCGTTCCCGAGGCCTGTGCAGTAGCGGACTTACGATGCATTGCCGCTGGAAGCTCCGTGTACGTTGACTCCCGCATACTTCCTATGCGAACGTCCGGAGTCTGCAGACCTCGAGCCCCCGGCTACCGACCCAGCGCTGTCGGATAATTCTCGATCCGACACCGTTTCTGTCGGCTGCTGGGATGCTGCGATAAGCTGTGCTATGTGCACAAGAATGTCCGGCGTCGAGACCTGCGGAGGCGCAGTCTATCGCTGCTTCGCCGAGGGCAGCTCCGCATCAGATGGCTCCCGCATACTTTCCTATGCGAACGTCCGGAGTCCATCGGTCTCGAATCCCTGGCTGCCGGATGGTGTGACCTGGTCGCCGAAGAATCCTTGATCGGCGAAGCTGGTAATATATCGGCGGTCACGCAGCCAAGGTGCGGTCGTGTGCGCTGACGAGAAGAGGAAGCCTTAGCAGTCTCAGCGGACTGCCTATACAACGGAGCGTCCCCGACGGACGTATGCTCCGCTAACGACACATTTGTACCACAACATCTGGGGCCAGATGTTGTTGAACGAGAAAGGGGCCTCTCTCGCTTGCCGTCCGGATGGACCGGAACGAGCTATGAACCGGACTAAAAGGCTTCCTCCGTTCTCCCTCCGATCCGCCGTCACTGGGTGTGCATTAAGTTAATTTTATAGTGCTCGCATCACCCCAAAATTCCTTCTAGACCGCAACGGACGAACCCGGCTGCCGAACCATTCGGTGAATGGACGCTACACCGGGCGAGCTAGCGGACGTCAAAGGCCGTCGAACCTACTAGGGTCCTCTTAGGCAATTGGCGTATTACATGAGCACTTTTCCGCTAGCCCTTCATTAATTGTGACGACGGAGGCACACTGTTGGAAGACATCACAGATACATCACCCTAATCTTGATCGTCTGAAATAGAAATTGATAAAGTAGAGTGACCCTGCGGGGAAAGGACCGGAGTGTCCAAATCCCCAACAACATACCGTGACATACGCTTCCCATATTGTCATCGAAATCATACGATACAGAACCGGAGTTAATGCGAGTACACTGACCACATATAGAATGATAATAAGGTCAGAGGAAGACTTCCTCTTAAAACAATAGATCAATATCCTTTCAATGTGAAAAGAAAACAAGTCCTGGTACTCGCACTAACCCCTGGCAATCAAAATACATAATAATAATATGATCCATTAATATAGAAAAAATAATTGAAATCAAAATATTTTGAAAAAATATTTTTTCAGAACAGCCCAAGTTTCTGAAAAGTAACGTTGAGCCCCAATGGATCCCAAGCCTAAGTGTGGACAAAAATTTTAAAAATATTTTAAACAATTTATTCAACACTTACGAACAATAATAATGTATCTAGTTATGATTGAAATAACATAAGGATATTATTATTTAGAAATCCCCCCCTCACACAGAGGGCTGTTGTAAATGTAAACAATGAGTGTAAAAACACTAAAATAAGACTCCAGGCACCCAGGCCCGAAATCAGTTACCAAAAATACACCATCTGATGCAAAACAGAGACTTCCAGGGAAGAAACTGCAGAACATCAGATGGTAGATGCAGAACACAACGCCTAACCACCCGTAGGTGAAGACGTAAACATGGGGAAAGAACAGAATTCATTCTGTTATTCAGCTAAACTCCCAAGAAATTTTAGTAATAATAATTACAGAAATTATGCCAAAAGCATGGGAGAATAGCAAGGGGGAACTTAAAGGACAGGGAGAGAGGAAAAACACTTGTAAAAACAGTGTAACTAAATAATCAGAATGACAACAAAATGGCTGCTGCCTTGAAAATAGGTAACTTAACATAATTTCATTAAAAAATTTTAAGTTACAGCCCTGATAATATTCTGTCACACATTCTTTTCCTCTCCTCCTTTTCTATCCTCCTTAGAATCACCATTTCACTAATATTTATTTGTCTGGCATCATTTAAACTGAGATTTAAAAGCACAAAGATCAGTCAGATGTTAACTGATGAAGGGCCAAACTTAGAAATGATAAATGGCGCCAATTTCGGAACGTCCTGGACACTGCGCATGCGCAGTGGGGGCGAGGTGTGGAGGGCCTCTCTGGACATGTTTTCTTTAGTTTTAGATGCAAATTTTGGGGATTGGGGGGCAAAATTTGTGTTTGGCCCTATATTTTAAGAGTTAGCACCAGCTATGTCTGGGTCATTGGTACAGTATAAAAATATAATAATTCATACCTACACAAAAAAATTCATTGTATTAGTAGCCTATACCTTTTGTTCACATTAAATAATACTGAAGTTATAACTGTCATTGTAAGTTCTTTTTTATATCTTCTTACACACAATGGTTACTTTTCGGAAACTAATTTCTTTGCATTTTCATGTTATGCAAGCCTGAATATAAGCAACCTGTCATTTGCAAAATGAGATCCCCAGAGGGTGAATTTGCTAATGCTATCCCATACACTGGGCCAATTTATCCTCTAGGTACATCTTTCTGTTTTAGCTTGAGAGTTTGAATCAGCCTGATGTTCACAGAGGGTAAATTTTGTGATGCTACCCTACTGTGCAGGGTAGCATCACCAAATTCACCCACTGGGGACCTCATTTTGCAGATGACAGTCTGCTTATTTTTAGACTTGGTTATGACATCAAATTTGAGCAGGGTGAAAATAGTCCAATTCTCCAAGAAACAATATTTGCACTGGCCTCTCACCAAAAAATCAGTAGATTTTATTTCATCAGGATGAAAATGGTATAAAATACAATGGCTACTCTCAGACAAGGGAAAATGTACATTTCATTCGTGGTTTTAACCCTTTACCTAACGAACTGGCTGCATCTGTCTTCATAATTTACAAATTAAGCAGCTGAAAACAAAAATTTTCAGACAATTTCGACAAAACCGCATCACGTGACAACCCATTGGAACGAGTCTGTCATGTTCATTTCAAGGAGGGGTCAGATGATATGGTTTTGTTGAATTTTTTTGAAAAATTGGAAAACAAACAAACATTGAATAATAAATTTTAATGTCGTCTATGTTTGGTAAAGGGTTAAGAATGCAGATGTACCTTTTCATCTGTGAGATTCTGTGTTCAGGAACCAAAATGTTTGAAAGAAGACATTTGCCCATACAACTTATTTAGAACCTGTTCAACAAGTCACTATTCTATAGGTATATGAAAAAATGTCTTTGTTACACAGGCAATTTTTACTGAATTTTTTCGATGAGGAAAGAAGTTTTTTTCTTGATCCATGAAAACAGGACTCATTTGAAATCTCTCAAGAATTTGAAATGTTTATTCTCCTGGAAATCTTCGGTCATTTAACAGCTTCTTTTTTTTTTTTTTTTTAAATATCAAAACTTCCATCATATTTACACAAATCAAAATTTTTTAACAATTGGTTTCATGGGTTTACCCCCATTAGTCAGACACCCATTTGTCATACACCCCAGCTGTCAGACAGTTAATTAGGGATTTGCTGAAGTTAAAATAGATGATTACCTATTGTTATAAATGGAACAACCCAGATATATACAATTTGAATAAAATTTAGTTTCAACATTTTGTTTGGTACTTTGTTCTGTTTTTGTTGACATATAATCAAAATACCTTGTAAATATTTTCTGAGAAATAATCAAAACATAAAAATCAAAAATATATTGTGTAATAACACTGATAACTTCAGGCTTTATGGCGCAAAATTCAAGATTTAGGTCATGCCCGACCTTACAGAGGAGCATCTGAAGTTGGATAATCGCCTAAATTCATCACTACTTCATCAACATCCTAACCTCTTCAGATTCATAAATATAATAAAGAACATTGAAAAGGCAGAGAAAATCAAAATTGCTCAAATGGACTTTGGTGCTGCTCCACCTCCTGGAAACAGGTTTACAGGGGAATTGACAACAGCCTGGACCGCCTTTAGGAACAACTAGGACAGGGAACAAAGTCTCCAATGGAGTTCCTTGATGCAGCTGGAACACTGTTAAGAATGGGATGATTTGTTTGTAAATTAATATTCCTTTTGTACATTTTTTTTTGTCATTGTAATATTGTACCTTTGTTTATGATGTGTACCTCACATTTTTCATTTTGTTACATTTTTTTTTATAAAACATGTTTTTTTGTTTATTTACGTTAAGTTATCATGAAATATGATTATATGATTATTTTATTTATTTACAATAAAATGAGTCTAAATATTTTCTTTATTGTACTTCATATTTTTCATTTTATTGTTTTTTCTGTTTATTTAACACAAAAAAATATTTTGTATGATTATTCATGTCTAGAAATCTTTTCTTGTTGTATTTCATATTTTTTATTTTATTGTCATTTATTTCCTATTTATTTTCATTGTTTCATAAAATACAATTTTCTGTTTATTTATTACAAAAGATATTATTTATTTGTGCGATTATTCATGTTATTGTCATTTATTTCATAATTTAATTTATTTTGCCTAGAACTCTTCTTATTGTACTTCATATTTTTTATTTTATTGTCATTTATATTCTATTTATTTTCTGTTCATTTCTAAAACACACTGGTGAAGAAATAAATCACTAAAAGCTAATTAATTGTTTCTTTTCTATCTGACTTATTGGAATATCCCACTTTATTCTGAAGGTGATAAGTAAGGGATTAGCTATTCAAACAACCTAATAATCTGTGATTATAAACTGTCTGACAACTGGGGTGTCTGACTAATGGGGGGATACTGTTTCATGCAGTGAAGATTTTGAACGGCCAATAATAAAACAAATCTTCACACTGAAAGTCCACCAAAGGGAAGATGTTAAATACTAGAGAACAAAATCACTCAATTGTTGTCCACAAATTTTTGTCCCATGCCTTTTATCACATGGAAAATTTTGTTTTTAAAGATTAGTGTCTGTGTAAAATCCATCTTAACACTATATACCTTTGATGAAATGTATACAGTGACAAGATAGAATTTTACATAGACTGTAACCTTTAACCCTTGACCAAACAAATTAGCCAGCGTAATTTACAAATGAAGCAGTTGAAAAAAATATATTTTTCCTAAAAATTCCAACAAAATCATATCATTTGACCTCCCATTGGAATGAGCTCATTGACTGTGCAGAGTTAGTACAGTTCAGTGGTTCTCTCTGGCTTCCTCTACCTGTAAAACTATCCAACATGAGGTAACCCTGCGTGTTGAAAGTGTCATTAAACCCCAATTTAAAAAAAGGCCATGGGGCTAAACAAATATTTCTGGAAATTTCTTGAGTGACTTTGTTCTAAAAAAAAATAAAACACATAAAAAAACTGGAAGGGAGGGCAAAAGTTTAATGAGGGAGGTGCATGAAAAAAAAAAAAATTAACCTTATTCTCTGCACTAAGACAAATTTAACTTTCCTAGTTTTGCTTTGATCATAATAACAATAAACTCACTTGAATAGTAACTGTTTTAGCACTGTGATCGGTTTTAGAAATTAGTGGTTTGAAATTTTGATATTACGACAATGGTCTGGAGGGGTTTGTATACATTCATATTACACATACAGTCCAGTAAAAGTCAGAGGACTAACACTTCACAAACTCCACTGCATGATGGGATTTCAAAATCAAAACACCAGACTTTATTATGGATGTTATTCACATCTTTTCCAGTTCTTAGAACAGGAAAAAATAAGAATAAGTCACATAACAGTACATGATTACTGGGGCTATTTTTGCATATGTTATGATGGGAAACATTTTTGTAAAGTCTATGCCACCAATTTATCATCATTTTCCTCATGCTTAGCTCAATGACCTCTGTCAAACAAGTTGCAAAATGGGAAACATTTGCAAATTCAGATTGGGATATTTCAACATCAGTGTGCAGAGGGTCAAAAGAAGAAATGCCAGAAATGGAGTAAAAAAAAAAAAAAAAATAAAGGCATATTTCATATCACCCTACCTACCCTACTTTTAGTGTCTAACCCTACAATTTATGGTGAGGTCAAAGGTGAAAGAATTTTCAATACTTGCAAGTATTAGTTTTTAGTATAACATTTTGCCTTCATAACAATTTACCCCCTAACCAGTACAGACGATATCAATTATTTATTTATTTATTTATTTATTGGTGTTTAAGGTCATATACTTATTCACAATGGCTAATTGTGACTGTGACAGTTTTATGGGTGGAAGAAGCCGGAGTACCCGGAGAGAACCACCGAGCAACTGTCAGCTCCTCAACATTCTAACTCTGTGCAAGCTCTGTTCAAGCAGGGTTACAGAGGTTGAAGACATGTGCACCATCGATGTGCAGTACGCCTTAGTTCATGGTGTCATCGTGCCCCCATGTAGGCAAACAGGATAAAGAGCGTTGCCCAAGGACACAATGCAAGTCATCCTGGATGGGAATCAAACTCGGGACCTCTAGCTAGAAGTCCAACAGACTACCACTGAGCCACCGCACTCCCTAGACAATATCAAAATTAATTAATTTAATCAGTATTCTTTCAATTGTTTCACAAAATTTTAACAAAACCATATCATGCGACCCACTCAGTGGAATGAGCTCAATGGGCTTGTTCTAATGAGGGGCCACATAATATGGTTTTGTTGCAAATTTTTTTGAAAATTTTGTTTTTTTCAACTGCTTAATTTGTAAATTATGTGGGCAGATACGTCCGATTCATGAAGTAAAGAGTTAATTTTTTTCATATTTACTTGCCATTCAAATATTCAGAATTTATTTGTGAAAGGGTGTGGGAGGGTGTGGGGGTCAGCCTACCCTGAACGCAAATGTGTGCTGGACAGTGGTAAAAGAAATTTGAAAAAAAAAAATCATCACCTACCTATGTCCCAACCCTATTTTTTTTTCTAGCTGGGATGGGAACTACACCTACTTTTTTGCCTAACCTTGTACATTCTCAGACAAAGAAATCAGTGTTGGCACTAAAACAGCTACCCAAGTATAATATCAAGGTATAAGCTAGAAGGTTGGAAATGTGGGTGAAGATAATAATAACATTTAATCAACAAGATTCAGTTTCAAGGGTACAAACAGAACGGACAACTTCACATGATGCACAATCTATTACCCACAAAATGATTATTCTTTTAACCACATTCACAACTGTTGTTGAAAGACATTCACATCAAGCATTTACCTGAGAACAATTACTCACCTGTAACAATTCGAAGGTAGCCAAAAGTTCACCTGCTCTATCAGACCCTCTTAGAATATCCCACCATTCTAAGCGAGGAGGAAACTTTGGAGCTTCATAAGATTCGGCACTCAATTTCACAATAGGCTTGCACAATGCCCGTCCAATAAATTCTGATTTTCCCTACAAAAACAGAATATATCAGCTTTAGCACAATCAGTGTGTGTAATTTAACATTAGCAAATTGTGCAGTCATTATTTTAGCTTAGGGCCCTGCGAAGCTTCAAGATTTGATTCAATTTCAAATTGAAAACCCTTTATGTAACATGAAAAGCAGACGACAGTTGGAAAGAAAAATCTTGAATAACTAATTTTTTTCATTATTTATCTCTAAAACATAGGTTATGACCCCTCATTGGAACAAGCTCAGTGAGCTTGTTCCAATGAGGGGTCATAACCTATGTTTTTGAGACAAAAAATAAAAAAATAATTAAAATTAATTGACGATTTTTGACAATAGCGCTGGCCAGTTTTGGCCGTTACAATGGTAAAGGGTTAATTAAGTAGATATTCGATTATATTCGAAAATAGCTGCTCAATTCGTTTCCTCTTGAATCTTTTTCATAGGAATATAGCTTGGTATCTGTCAATTTCATTGGCTCACAAAACATATACACAAATAATGTTGAAATAAAAGACAGAGTATAATTTCCACTACATTAACATAAATAACATCTGTACTAATGCCACCAGTCATGCTAATTCCACTATCATTAGTCCCTACCACTGTTAAATGCAAATTTAAGGTTTCCAAGCAATGTCGACAATGAACTATAATCCTTATAGGATAATATTCCAACTATATCATCAAGGTATGCCTTCGATAAAGGAATGCTTGATAGCGTAGTTGGATTATTTTATCAGTTTAACCCTTTGAAACTTGTGTATGTCTTATGACGTACGAAATCAAACAGCGCGTTGATACTTTGTGGTCATTTGTTTTATTATTTTTCAATTTTTTAAAGTTTTAACCTCAATTCCTATTTTCTCCCGAACAGTGCTCAGTGACAACTGTTGAGCCAAATGTTATCGCAGCTTAAAATACTAATATAATCCTGCTGTCAAGACTTCTTAACTGGTGGAGTGCTAGAAGCCATTATCAGGGCTTTCAAAAAATGAGGGTACCAGACCAAAAGCCAACACTTTTCTTGCTTATATTTCATATTCAGTCAAACAGAAATAATATTTTGTTTATAAAGAAGAAATTCAGACCACCAAAAATCTAGCCATCAACCAGATAATCACTAGTGTGAAAAATATCTTGCTATCTGTACTTTCCAACTTTTGATGTCACATTTTGAAAAACGTTGAAGAAGTATAAATTTTATAGTAAATTTCCTTTTTTATTATACCTACCGAAATTGTTTACTACAGGCTTGCATTACAGTGGAAGAACCTAACTCGGATAAAATACTCTCTATTTTAATCTTTTCCAAGATTTGGGAAAGAAAAGTGGTGTAAAAACACCACGAAAAAATAAGCCAAACCTGGGCCAAGCGCCATCGGCGCATACCCAGTATGGGACGCGCTTCCATAGTACAAATCCACGACTTCCGTAACAGTGCACAATGCATCAATTCGTCATTCTTTTGATTCCGAACAACACAGGAGTTATGTGATCAGCGGGGAGGAAGGATTCTTACCCGAATAAGAAGACGGGAGGGCCTCCATGTAAACAATTTCGGTAGGTATAATAAGAAAGGAAATTTACTATAAAATTTATACTTCTTATCAATCTACCTCAATTGTTTACTACAGGCTGAATAGACAAAAGGCTGGAGGGAATCAACCAACCCACACATAACTGAATAGCACTGGGACCGTGGACAGAGGAAGAGATCCCTAGGCCTTAAGGCCTTAGGTATAATAAGAAAGGAAATTTACTATAAAATTTATACTTCTTATCAATCTACCTCAATTGTTTACTACAGGCTGAATAGACAAAAGGCTGGAGGGAATCATATAACCAACCCACACATAACTGAATAGCACTGGGACCGTGGACAGAGGAAGAGATCCCTAGGCATATAAAACCATAGCATCACACACATTAGAAAAGCCAATGAAAGATGAGGCGTATGGTGAAGTGCGATGCACAGACAGAAAGGGCAGTAACAGCACAAAGCTGGAACTGACCCTGAAAAAAGCTGAAAAGCTTGGATAGACAACATCCTGAGCCGAAGAAAGAGGGCCCCAAGGTTCTCTGTCGGCTCCTGCAACTGTCGCAGATAAAATGAGTATGTAGCATTTCTCCAGAAGGCTGCCAGTATAACATCAGTCATCCGACAACATGACAGAGTTATTAAAAGAGGAAGACAATGCACGCACCTCGTGGCAGAAAAAACAATTGGTAATACAAGCACCAGTAGCTAGACGAGTGGAAGCTGCACGAATAGCAAGACAAGTCCATCAAGAAATGGATGCAGGAGAGATCTGGCATGTGGGAAAATGCATATTCATCCAGGAAAAAGGCGTGAACGCCCCTCACCCCCAAGCAGAGCAGCGCCCAAGAAAGTGACCATCTTGGAGTAAACTGCAAAGTCCTAGGTCTTTTCAAGGAAAAGAGCTGAACAAGCTTGGAGAGGCAAGGATGAGTGTCGAAACAATGCGGTATCACATAGGAAAAAATGTCTCCGAAGTATGGACAAGTACCCATTGCTGGAGACCCCCAGAAACAAACATATACCAGAAACTCCGCAAGCGGTGTGATCGAAGGAGTGACAGAAGCAACAGAGTGATTGCACACCATCGACAGAAGAACCTTCCACTTAGCCACAGAGGCTAAACCAGTGGAGTGAGTGCCTCCTTGAAGAAAAGCAACTCCACTCCGTGTCTCGAAAAACCACTACGGAGGAGACAGGACCCGATAAAAGACATGTGCGAAGGCACAATGAAGTCGGGTCAACTTGAAAACCTTCTCCGGCGACTTTGGCAGAGAAAGTCGCGAGGTAGAGGGAGACATGCCGGAACCGCCGCTAACCGAGAGCGGAGCAGATTGATCCACACCCACCGAAGCGATGGGTGTGATCGAAAGGATTCGACGACTGCAGGTTCATATCTGGGTGAGAACCTGAGGTGGAATCGGAACAGGTAGGAAGGCGTAGCCGACAAGACCATCCCAAAGGAGGGCCAGAGCGTCCACGGCGAAAGCCAGAGCATCTGGACACGGGGACACAAAAGTGTCCACCGGATGGTTCCAACGAGCCACAAGAGAACGATGGAACCCGCCATGTGGAGCATCCACCTGGTGGAAATGACCCTGCCCCGACGGGACAGGGAGTCGGCTAGGACGTTCAGGCAACCGGGAATGTGACGAACAGCCACCCCGGCGTGGACATCCTGAGCGAGCAGTAGAAGATCCCAAGCCAATTCGTACATTGGAACAGAGTGCGTGCCGCCCTGGTTCCGAATGTAAGCAACCACCGTCGAATGGTCGGACAACAGAAGGACCTGGCGATTTGACAGGTGAGGGATCCACTGCCTGAAACACAGAAGAAGAGCAAGAGGCTCCTTCTGGTTGATGTGTAGAGCTGGATGATCCTGGTCCCACATCCCGTGAATGGAAAGACCTAGAGGATCCAACGTCGCACCCCATCCGAGATCGCTGGCATCTGCCGTCAGAACGCGATCGGACGTGGGTAGGTCCAACGGAACACCCTGCGAAAGCCACTGGACATCTGCCCAGAGGAGAAGGTGAGGATAAAGATATTCTGGAAACTGAAGCACCAGATCCAGAAAATCTACATTCAGCCTCCAATGACTGAGCAGAAAGTGTTGGAGAGGTCTGACATGCAGCCGACCTAGAGGAATGAGATCCGTCACCGAACAGCAGAGACCGATTAGCCGGAGAAAACTCCGAGCCGACGCGGATGTGGACTGGGACAGAGTCGGAGCAAAAGCTGAGAGAATCACAGCCTTGGCCTGGGGAACCGCCATCAAATTGAATTGTGTGCGGAAAGCCATCCCCAGATGATAAAACGACTGAGAAGGGACCAGGTCCGACTTCTCCTCGTTGACTCTGAAACGTAGCGACGTGAGCAAGCTCAACAGAGTGGCAACATCCGACTCCAGTAAGGCAGCATTGGAATGCCCCTGGAGGATATCGTCCAGATATGCCGAAGTAGTCACCCTGGACTGTGTGCGATGGAAAGCTATCACATGCGACATCAGTCTGGTGAAGGCCCAAGGAACCAGGTTGAGGCTGAAAGGCATGGCCTTGAACTGGTAAACTCGCCCCAGAAAAACGAACCTGAGATACTTCCGTAACGCCCAATGAATCGGAACGTGAAAGTAAGCGACTCGCAGGTCAAAGCTGGAAGCGAAATCTCCCTGGTGAATGGAACGGAGGACCGACATAAAAGTCTCCATGCTGAACTTGGGAGCAATGATAGACTGGTTCAGGAAACTCAGATCGAGAACCGGTCGGAGTCGGCCGTCCTTCTTCGGCACCAAGAACAGGCGGGAATAGAAACCCACTGACCTAATGTTCTTGATGACCTCAATCGCCCCCTTTGTCAGGAGATTGTCTATCTCCGTGGACAAAAGTTCCCGACGTAAAATGTCTGAAGGAACTGTGGTTGGAAAAGGCACCCTGGACAGAGTGGAGTGCCGTCGGAAGGATATTCGCAGCCTGGACCAAACAACATCTAACATCCAAGGATCGGATGTGATGGTGGCCCAATGGTCTGCGAACTCTGCTATCCTTCCTCCAACCTGGGACGAGTCGAGGTGAGGACCTTCATTGCGAACCCCGACGAGGCTCGCAAGAGGAGAAAACACCTCTACTGAATGAAGAATCCTGGGACTTCCTTCAAGACTGCCGATGCTTACCCTTACCCCTTGAGTAAGAAGTAGAAGCGGTGGCAGAAGGATCAGCCCCTTTGCTTCACAAAGGAAGCCGAGGGCACTTGTTAGGCTTGGAACGGCCCGTGCCTACCCTAGAAGGCTGATCAAGCTGAAGAAACAGCAGCTGATCGTTGGAATGACGTAGGACGTCATCCCGGACCGTCAACACAGAACCATGGAAAAGTTGCGGACATGCCAAAAAAGCAGATCGAAGAGT
Source organism: Pictodentalium vernedei (assembly GCA_031216915.1). NCBI lineage: Eukaryota > Metazoa > Mollusca > Scaphopoda > Dentaliida > Dentaliidae > Pictodentalium > Pictodentalium vernedei. The sequence goes on along the minus strand of CM062293.1, from coordinate 393,882,893 downwards.
AGCGTACTGCTCCTCAGGAAGGGATCGGCCCATGTCCCGCACAGAATCCCCTCGAACTAATTCCAGATTAGCCCTGTTACAGGCATGCCTGTGAGTAAGATGCATGAGCGTCTTGGACAGCACACGCAAAGGAGCCTGTACCTCGTCAAACTTATCTGAAGGCAGATAAGCAGCTAAAGCTGAGACGACGTGATCGGAGAGAGAAAGCATACCAAGCATCTCCCTCGATAAGCCCAACGTGGACTCCAGAGTCGTCATCGGAATGACGGCAGACTTGGACTTGGAAAGCCCGAGGGAATTGGAGTCCTGATCCAAAACCGTCAAAGTCTGGTAGACAGACGGATTGGCAGAATCGTAGGAACGATAACGCGCCGGAGGCAAAAAGGTGTCAACCCTGGTGAAGAACGGAGCCTTCATAGCCTTAGAACATAGCTTGGAGTCCAAGGCTGAAAATGCTTCAACCAACTGTACCGACGAGCACGGTCGAAGACGCCCAGAAGCAGGTTGCTCCATAGACTTGGCGCACCGATGATCGCGGCCTGGCTGACACTGTCGACTGGTTAGATGGTTTGAGATCCGGAAGGAACCCAAACACGAATTCAAGAGCTGCCCCCAAGCCCGAAGACTGCTGGCTCTCGACATCAAGCATGTCTGACTCTTCCCCTGAGTCGGAAGACACATAGCCCATCGTGGGCAAACCAGCCGATGCCTCCCATGGTGTCGGAACACCAGGGGGATCAGAAAGCAGCCTGTTTCCAATCCCGGGAGGCGGCGCCATAGGAGGCGCCTGGAAACCACTTGCTGCCTCACTGGAAGCAACAGGCAGGCTCTTTGACAGAACCTGAGTGAGTAAGGAGAGGACTCCCTAAGCTCACTGCCCGTACTGGCCGGTTCGACAGGGGAATGAACCGGCAAAGTGGCTTCACCTCTAACCCTCTTAATCAGCGAAGGATCACGATCCTCCAAAAGACCCGACGTGGGACAACGGGCGGCAGCCGAAAACATCTGAAGGCAGACGTGTGTAGGGGTGTGACACACCCCGAGGATCAACATAGCAGGAACTCATGAGAGTCACCGCTGACCTCTGCAAGGCAGAAGGTCCAGGCTGCACAAAAGACGTTGGACCCCCAAAACTGGTCGTGTGGCCAGAATGAGTGGACGGAAATGCCACAGAGTTCATAGTGTCCCACTAAGAACAACCGAAACCAATGACAACTGTGGTGCTCGACGGCGCAGAGACCACAGGAGAGGGTCCGGCCAGCAGCCACTTCCAACTTCGCCGAGTTGAAGTCAGGGAAGGCTGAGGCCGATACCCCTACATCTCCACAACCAGACACCGCAGCAGACCACTGCAGGTATAAAACTACTGTGCTCAATGGCTGAGAGGACACAGTAGGGGGCTCAGTCGGCAGCCCCATTTGACTTCGCCGAGTGGAAGTCTGGGAAGGCTGAGGCCGAAACCCCACAACCACACAACAGACATCCTTGCAGACCCTGGCAGGGAGAAGCCGAGGCCGGCTAAAAACGGTGCCCAATGACGTTGTAGACAGAACAGCAGTAGCAGCAGATACGACGGGAGCTGTTGGAACTGGCGGAAAAGCGGAGAGAGCCACCAAGCTTGGCCTCCAAAGGAGGAGTCACAACCCTAGTGACAGCCTCAGATGTCGACTGGAGAGGGCGCATAGTCCCGGAACCAGGCATCTCTACACCAGAAAACCAACAGCTCCCGCAGTATCCACCACGGTAAAACACTGCACATTCCCCACAGAAGGGGAATAACTCTCACCAGACATGGTCGAATCGGGAAGCCCCGAAACGACAGTGGTCCCCATCCCTCGCTGGTGTGGGAGGAGCTGCACATCCCCCACGGAGGAGGAGCAATTCTCATCAGACGTGGTCGAATCGGGTGACCCGAAATGATAGCGTTCACCACCCCCCGCGGGAGCGGGAGGAGTTGCACATCCCCCACGGAGGGGGTCAAATTCACACCAGATGTGGTCGAGTCGGGGACAGTGTCCCCCCCCCCCTGCACATCCCCCACGGAGGGGGTAAACTCACATCATACGTGGTCGAGTCGGGAGGCTCCCGAAACGACAGCATTCCACACCACCCGCGGGTGCGGACGAAATGGACACGAGAACGCACCAATGGCAAGGGCAAAAGGAATTTCCCTAAAGGAACCGAACTGGAAAGAACAGAGGTGAGAGCAGTAGAAGAAAAAGGTGAACTCAACAGAAACAGAAAGTAGAAGAACACCCTCAACTACGAGAGAAGGTGGCAGAACCCAGACGGCCGACACCTACTCCAATAACAATTTTTTTATGAACCGAAAAAATTCATTGTCGAATCGCGATGACACGATGTCGCAAACAAAACATTCGCGAAAACGGAATAGTAATTAATAAACAATGAGAATGTGGTTGAAAATATAAACGAGAATATATAAAAACACAGTCCTGTTATTATACGATCTTCAGATCCATAATTCCAGTCACAGGAAAACCATTATCCACGAGTTGAATTATCACTGTTTCATAATGCATATGGCGGAAACACATACTGCTCGTGCTTCGGATAGAAAAAGAATGGCGAATTGATGCATTGCGCACTGTTACGGAAGTCGTGGATTTGTACTATGGAAGAGCGTCCCATACTGGGTATGCGCCGATGGCGCTCGGCCCAGTTTTGGCTTATTTTTTCGTGGTGTTTTTACACCACTTTTCTTTCCCAAATCTTGGGAAAGATTAAAATAGAGAGTATTTTATCCGAGTTAGGTTCTTCCACTGTAGTGCAAGCCTGTAGTAAACAATTGAGGTAGGTTGATAAGAAACTGAATTCCCAGTGACGTTTGAACGTCAGGATAATTAAAGTCTCAAAGGGTTAAACAGTATTTATTACCAACAACATGTAATGAGTACAAAGATACAAGAGATACAGATGAGTTTGAGTGGTGGAAACAGATTATTTATCAGTTGGGACTTAAGCCATCACATTCGGAACAAATCCGGTTTATAGCATCCCAACCCCCATTGGTCACGTTCAAGATTCCACTGATTAAATTTGAGGTTCGATTCAATTTTGAATAATAAACATGATTCGATTTGAGATCTCCTTCAAATTGAAAATGGGTGATTCGCAGGGCCCTTTTTTAGCTACGTTGTAAATAGTTCTTCACAGCTGTGTGTCAAGTATATTTTACTGTACATGATTAGGAATTGAGCAAGAGGTTTCCTGATATCATATTCCCTTTGCCACATAATTTCTGACAAATACCTACCAACAAGATGGCAGAATTTGTGGTTTTATACCCCCTCCCTCCCCTATGCAGAAAAATGAAATTCAACATGTACATTTTCCGACAAACATGGTAAAACTTATGAATCAAATCATCTGGCATCATAAATTTGCATTGTTGGTATTAGGCATATGACAGAGAAGAAATGCACAAAATTTCTTCACAATCGCTCAGCTGGTGGAAAAGTTAATACAAGTTTATGATTTCAAATGGATAAATGGAGAGACTATGAACAACTGGTATAAGATACCCAAGGGAGGCTGAATACTGGCGCTAACGCATGCAGAAATAATAGCCTGACCATTTTCGTATGAGTGTGCACTCATAAGAGGGGTTATGTATTAGTGCTTCTCATATATATAGGTTACCGTCCGGCAGGTAACTAGACAAGAAATTTGGAAAATTACTTGGACAGTGATGTGTAGTGATGTGGGATTCCACTGCTTGGCAGGTATCCTAATACAGCATGGTAATTGTATTATTTGGCGGGTACCCAAGAGAGGTGGAGCATGCTGAGGTGTCTGTCTCTAATATTATGATGTTTAGTATTAATGATTAACCCTTTACCCAACGTAACGGCCAAAACCGGCCAGCGCTGTTCTCAAAAATCGCCAATTAATTTTCAAAATATTTTCATTTTTTGTCTCAAAAACATAGGTTATGACCCCTCGTTGGAACGAGCTCGTCGAGCTCGTTCCAACGAGGGGTCATAACCTATGTTTTTGAGACAAAAAACGAAAAAATATAGTTATTCAAGAATTTTTTTTGCAAGTGTCGTCTGCTTTTCATGTTAGGTAAAGGGTTAAATGTGATATTTTTTGTAGGTAATTTCATACAATGTGCTGAATGCCGGACAGAGCACATCTGGTTAGGGCCTTCTATTTATTTATTGAAGTTTAAAGTCATATACTTAAGCACAATGGCTAATCATGACAGTGACAGTTTTATGGGTGGAGGAAGCCGGAGTACCCGGAGAGAACCACCGAGCAACGACGAGCAGCTGCCAGCTCCCCAACATCATAAACGCGCTGCAGCACAGTCTGGGTTATATTGGTTGAAGACATGCTTACCATCGACGTGCAGTACACCTTAGTACACGGCGTCATCGTGCCCCCATGTGGACAATCAGTGTTAAGTACCTTGCCCAAGGACACAATGCAGGAGTCCAAACTGATCGCTCAGACGGTCACCCATCCAATGTGTAACCAGGCTCGACGTTGCTTAACTTCGGTGAGCTGATGAGAACTGGTTACCGCAACGCCACCGTGCCCCCAGGTGAGGGCCTTCAGATGGTGATAGGTATAGAGAAAAAAAGAGTGGCTACAGAGAACAGCTGAAAGTTTAATCAGCTACACTGATTAAGTACAATAAAAGAATGCATCCTAAAAAATTAATTGTTGTTGTGGATATATTGAAAGAGACAAGGACATATGCAAGAAATAAAGTGCAACCCTCAATCTCGTTGGGAGCAAGTGCTTAACAATCCAAATAAGAAATCATAATTCCATAGAGCACTATTTTTGTTGTTGATGTGGTGTATAAAAGTAGAACAGAATGTAAACCCCAACCCCCCCAAAAAAGTTCACATTCTTCTGATCTAATATTACCCTGTGATGACTTCCCGGAAAAGCATCTCCACCAACCCCTACCAAATTAACTATATATACCAAACCATGAATACCACAATAATCAACTGACTAAAATTGTTTTTTTTTTTTTTATCCAAATAAGATGGTATTCTTTGTCTGGTTTCCCATGTTCAAATTAAACAAAGTTTTAAGAAACTGTTGAAATCCTGTTTGAATTTTCAACAATATTGTGAGCACCAGGGGAAGAGAGAAGGACAGATATTTCTCTGAAATAATTACTAATTTTTAACCCTTAAAGGCCCAGAGATTTTTATACATTTTTGCTAAATTTTCACAGTCTGCACTGTCTCTTTGCAGTTGTTTCTAAGATTGTCACCATATCACCCATGGCGTGGAGGTATCACCCAAAGTACTACTCTCAAATTTTGTACAGAAACACAAGTGGCACAAGCAAAGTTTCAGCCAATGGACCTGGAGGTCCATTGGCTGAAACTCTGCTTATGCTAATTATGCTTTGCAACAAATTAGCATTTATTGCTTGAGAGAAGTCATCACTCCACGGGTGATTTACTGATAATAAGCTCTCTAGTCTAGAAACAACTGCAAAGGTACTTGAAATGTAACTTTCAAATTTATCCCAAGATTGTGTGTTGGGGCACCTGTTCTGCTACAGAAAAAGTGATCACTGTCAGAATTAGGCCCCTAAGGGTTATAATAACACTCTAATACAAAGATCAGGTGATCTAAACCAGTTTTTGCATTCTGCAATAGCAAACATAATGAATAAGTTTGGCAAGAATACTACGGGCTGTGACTTACCACTTTATCCTGATCAAAGATCTCAATGATGATAATCGGTGGGTCATCAAGAATGTCTTCCATAACTCCGTACATTATCACTTCATTAATAATAAGCATCTCATCCCATGTTGGGCTCAGTGTCTCCTCAATTACCTGAGTACAAACACTTTGATCAGCAAAAACAATGACTGCAAATGGATCAGACAAGCCTGAAGCATCGGAACCGATCAAGCTCCTTGCCTGGAACATGTGACATCTTAACTGGAATGTTTGCTTTTCTGAAATAAGTAAAATGAATTAGTACATCACGTGACAAATCCCCGTATTCTCATTGGCTGTATTGATAGGGACTATGAAAGCATAGTGCCCGGAGTCAAGCATAGTGGCCGGAGTCATGCAATAGTGCGCATGCATTGCATACAGAATCCCGAGGGGATTCCCCTTTTCTTCTGAGCAGACGGCAAATGTGGAGACGAATAGAAATAAAATGAGCGTTTCAAGATTCGCAAACGAGAATGTTAATTCTTTTTTTGAACAACATCAGAGCCGAAAGACTGTTAGTTTAACCAAATATGCCGTCAATATTCTCCGGCAGTTCTGTTCTGACAGAAAAAGGAATGGTGCATTTGAAACGTTAGATGTTGGAAGATTAACGGAACTATTGAAAGACTTTTATACAAACGTTAGAAATCGCGATGGTGATTTGTATTCCAAAAGCAGTATTTGTGCCATTCGTCAAGGAATAAGAAGATATTTGCAAGAACCCCCACATGAGAGATACTTTGATATAATAACAGACCCAGCTTTCAAAGGTGCTAATCGTGTATTCGACAGCATGTTGAAGAAAACAAGAGAAGACGGAAAAGGAACAGTCCGACACAAAAAACCCATTCCGCCAGGTAACTATAAAAAATACATAATAAAATAAAACACAACAAAACTAGAAAGTGAACAAGTCAGTGTCTGCAATAGACAGTGGAGTTGTAATTATTTGTTCTTGTATAAATACACAGTCTTGTTAATTAATAGACAAGTGTTGTTTATTACTCAAATCGACAAGAGACACATAAGAACAGTTGTGAGAGAAAGTAAATAAATAACGGGCAGCAATGTTTGCTGAAAGTTATCATAAACATGAATAAATAAATAGATAAATTACGGGGAGCAATGTATGTTGAAAGTTATCATAAACATGAATAAATAAATAAATTGTAGCCCTATCAATTAAATAGTTTTAAATAAGAGTGTTAGGGCACTGAATATTATTTATCTTCGATCACAATAAACGATTGTGATTGACCGTGTAAACGTTTATTCTGCTTTGATGCTTAGTGTTTCATTCTATTTCAGGCGATCTAAGGAAATTATATCAGCACCCAATTGTGTTTAATCCAGACATTCCAAGAGGTCTTTTGAATAAAGTAATGTTTGAGCTTTTATTTTACTTTTGTCGGAGAGGGAGAGAAAACATTCGAGAAATTAAAGCTTGTGATTTTGTAGTTAAAACTGATGACACTGGAAGAAAATACATCCTGAAAACTAATTCTGAGTGAACAAAAAATTACACAGGTGTAACGAATGAGGATGAAGGTGATGGACCTAGAATGTATGAAACTGGCACAAAAATGTGCCCTGTTAATAGTTTTCAACGATATCTTATGAAACGAAACCATGAGTGTGATGCGTTCTTTCAAATTCCCAAAAATTCATACCACGAGAATGACGAATGTTGGTTTGAGCGAAGGGCAATGGGAAAAAATTCCATAGGAGAGTTCATGGTAAAAATGTCTAAACAAGTTGGTCTTTCTGATACATATACCAACCACTGTGTGCATGCTACGACCATAACAATTCTTAATGATTGTGGATTCAAAGATCGCGATATTATTTCTTTATCGGGACACAGAAATAAAAAATCATTGTCAAGTTACGTTTCGGACACAAGAGCTGATGTCAAACGAGGTATGTCAGAGAGCTTGAGTTCCATGGTCGATAATGCAGATGCTGAACATTCAGAAATGCCTGCAGCGAGGAATGCTGTTGAGAAAACAACAACGCAACTCTCTTTCCAGTCAGCAAATTCCACAGTATCAGCACCCGAATTATTAGATACCGATATTGATGACGACGATCTGATAAGTGCGTTGGAGGAAATCGAGTGTTCAAAAAACTCAACATCAATTGACATTCGAAAGCAATCCAAAGAAATATGCAACAAAATGCAGTATTGTGCCCCAAAATTCAATTTCAGCAATTGTGTTGTAAATATTTACAATAATTAAAATGTGCTCATACATCAGAGGAAGTACCCATAACACGTTCAATGGGGTGAACGTTAATAAAACTTTAGTGCCATGAATAATGGAATTTCTATAGTGCCTCACAAGCTCTGTTAATACCACCATATGTGAGACATTGATTATGTTGTATGATATCTCGTGTTAACCAGTTATGTGCCACATGATTGGTTGATCGGTTTCATGTGTTTATTTACATTATTTTACTTTACCCGTTGAGTTCGAATCCAGTTGTTAGTTTAATGTTTTCCTGACATTTTCATGTTATTAATTTCATTGTTTCATTTTGGATAGTAAAGTGTTAGTTATCTCTCTGTTCCTTCTTTAATATGTTGTGGAGATGGTCTGGGTGTGATGTACTAAACCCATTAATGCCTTCCGTTTCGGGCACTATGCTCTCATAGCGTTGCTTCGGGAACCAAATAGTGCCCTCGCTATCGCTCGGGCACTATTGCATCCCTCAGCAACACTATGAGAGCATGGTGCCCTCAACGGAAGGCATTAATAGGTAAATGGTACAGTGTAACCTGAACATGCCACCACCTGTTGTGAACGACCAGATGTCCCATATGACCAGCCCATAGTAAGTTGAATGGAAATTATTATTTAGGGACACTGTTTGGCAACCACCTGTCTAAAGTGATCAGCAAATGCTAATCCTGTCCATGAGCATTACCCGCTGAAGCATCTATTTTGTTAGGGAGTGTGTTGCCTGTCACTATCTTCCAGGCTTGGAAATGAGCAATCTGCCATTTGCAGAATGAGGTCCCCAGAGGGTGAATTTGCTGATGCATCCCATACAGTAGGCCAATTTGTCCTCTGGGTACCTCTTTCTATTTAGGCTTGAGACTTTGATTCCAATTTGAGGTTCAGAGGGTGAATGTAGTGATGCTACCCTGCAATGCAGGGTAACTTCACTAAATTCACCCTCTGAGGTCCTCATTCTGCAGATGACAGTCTGCTTATTTCCAGCCTTGGAAGGTAGTGACAGGCAACACACTCCCTTAGAAAATAGATGCTTCAGCAGGTTATGATCATGGACAGGATAAGCATTTTCTGATCACATTAGATGGGTGGTTGCCAAACAGTGTCCCTAAACAGTAATTTCCAGGTTTGCTACCTTCTTTGCACTTTTATTTTGTAAAACGACTTTGAACGAGCTATTAATTAAAAATAGAATATATTTTTATTTTTGGAAGTCAGTTTTAAAAAATTCCACAATCCAGTATCAGTATTTCTATTGATTCCTTGAATCCTGCACCCGATGTAACATGTAACCAACTAAGCCTGGGCATTTGTACAGCCTCAGACAATGTGTATTTTCATGTAGTGTGTAATATGGCAGCCTATTAACTATGTAAGTTTACCAACTAACTCTGTGCAATGCCAGGTTTATATTAGTCATTCTTTTCTTTCTGGTTATAAATAAAATCATCTATATTATGAAACTAACCCTGTTACTGAGTGCACATCTTCATGTAGTGTATGATATGGCACTTACAATTTTTGTATGACCAGCCAGTGTGAATAACACTGTGCAATGCACAGGGTTAGTTGCACTTGCTGGCCAAAAAAAATGTCATTATCATTATTTATTTATTTATTTATTTATTGGTGTTTTTAGGTTACATATTTCTGCACAATGGCTAATCATGACCTCGACAGTTTTATGGGTGGAGGAAGCCGGAGTACCCAGAGAGAACCACCGAGCAACGGCGAGCAACTGTCAGCTCCCCAACATACTAACTCCACACAAGCAGGGGTAGCATTGGTTGAAGACAGTGCACTATCGACGTGCACTACGCCTTAGTACACATTGTCACCGTGCCCCCATGTGGGCAATGGTGGTGAAGTGTCTTGCCCAAGGACACAACGCGGTTGCCGCAGGTGGGATTCGAACTGAGGATCTCCCGGCTTGCAGCATGCGCCTCTACCTACTGAGCCACCACGCCCCCATGTCATTATCAACTGAGTAACTAACCCTGTGTACTGTACAGCCTTAGTGTAAATCTTATCTATATCGATTCTTTACCCAATGTAATGGCCAAAAGAAGCCAGTACTATTCTCATGAAGCATTCAAATGCAGCTTATGATCCCTCATTGGAATGGATTTTGGAACAAGTTTTTTCAGTGAATTCTGAAAATGAAAACATATTCTATTTTCAATTAACTGCTTGTTCTTGTTGAACAAAGTTGTAACAACAGAGTTTTCATACTATCCACTGTTGAGAATTACATGAATCAGTAATGTATAGGATCATGAAATTTCTAAGTAAACTTAGCGATGCTAAATGAGATTAACAATGCTTTGAACAGAGATGGCCTGTTGTTGCCATTACATCAGCAAAGTGTTAAAGTTAAGAAGATTCTCCACATCAAGCTTCCATTCTCCTCAAGGCTCAAATATGGCTCCAAATGGTGTCTTGGTCAACCAAAACTTTACTAAAAACTACTTCCAAAGTAACAAGCTTATGCCATGAGATGGCAAACTGCCCCACTGCAAAGAGAGAAGTGGATTTAAAAGTTTATGAAAAAAACAAGATCATCACACAATGTAATACCTATAGCAAGTTTCATAAATCTAATTACATTTTTTTATGTTAACACATTCACAAAGTCATGACTACGCAACTTTTTTATTGATCAGCAGTGTGAAGTCTTTATATTGCAATTGTTCCAATTTGTAAATAATGAAAGTGTCAATGACACTGTAGCTCAACTTGTCAAGACAAAGACATGCACGTGTAGTATGTGACACAGCAATGACAAACATCTAGGTAATGACCTGATAACAAAGGTACATATAAAGTATTGTAACGGTCTGTACATAAATACTGACCATTGCCTGTAACAAATGGAAAAGGTAAAGTATTGTAAAGGTGGGGAACAGTCAGATGCTAAACTAGAAAAGAAAACTTTGAGTCCCAGAGTGGGTCTGACTGAACCCCAAAATATTTGTTCTCATAGCACAGTGATAACAAAGGCATCCCAAAACACACTTGTTCCTGTCCCAAGGTGAAAACAAAGGTACCCAAGAAGTTTTGTGAAGATCAATTCATAAATACGAGCTGTATAGAACTTGTGACAAAAAACTGATTCGACCTAATTTTGGTACAAAATGGCCACTGGTAGCCATCTTGAATTTTGTACAGTACCCAGAAACACTCATTCTCGTCCCAAGGTGATAACAAAGGTACCCAAGAAGTTTTGTGAAGATCGGTTCATAAATACAGCCTCTACCCTGAGCCGTATTGACATGTGTGCTCACATTGTGTAAGTAGCACTGAATAAATCAAAGTTCATCTAATTTGCATAATTTCTGCACGAAAAAAAAAACCCCTTACAATATGTGATGTATTCCATGTTACTAAACATTCATACAAAAATTTATTCAAATCAGAACTTTCATACAGAAGTTCTGTACAAAAGACTGATTGCACTAATTTTGGTACAAAATGGCTGCTGGTGGCCATCTTGAATTTCGGACCACACCCAAAAACACTCGCTCTCATCCCACAGTGATAACAAAGGTACCCAAGAAGTTTCGTAAAGATTGGTTTATAAATATGGCCTCTAGTCTGAGCTGTATAGAAGTTGTGTACAAAAAACTGATTAGACCTAATTTCGGTACAAAATGGCCACTGGCAGCCATCTTGAATTTTAGACCGTAACCAGAAACACTCGTTCTCGTCCCAAGGTGATAACAAAGGTACCCAAGACATTTCGTGAAGATGAGTTCATAAATACAGACTCTAGTCTGAGCCATATTGACATGTGTACTTACTGTGTGTAAGTCGCACTGAAAAAATCAAAGTTCATCTAATTTGCATAATTTCTGCACGAGAAAAAAACCCGTATTATATGTGATGTATCCCATGGTACTAAACATTCACACAAAAAATTATTCAAATCAGCACTTTCATATGGAAGTTCTATGCAAAAATCTGATTGCACCTAATTTTGTACAAAATGGCTGCCATCGGCCATCTTGAATTTCGGACCGGATCCAAAAACACTCGTTCTCGTCCCTCGGAGATACCAAAGGTACCCAAGAAGTTTCATAAAGATCGGTTCATATATACGGCCTCTAGCACGAGCCGTATTGGCATTTGCACTTACAGTGCTGAAAGTAACACCAAAAACATCAAAATTAGTCTAATTTGCACAATTTACGCACGAGAAAAAAACCCGTATTATATGTGATGTATCCCATGGTACTAAACATTCATACAAAAAATTATTCAAATCAGAGCTTTCATATGGAAGTTCTGTACAAAAAACAGATTTCTGCATTATCGGTACAAAATGGCGGCTGGCAGCCATCTTGAATTTCGGACCGCACCCAAAAACACTCGCTCTCGTCCCACGGTCATAACAAAGGTACCCAAGAAGTTTCGTAAAGATCGGTTCATAAATACGGCCTCTATCCCGAGCCATAGCAGCTTGGTACTTACAGCTCTGAAAGTAACACTAAATAAATCAAAGTCAGTCTAATTTGCATAATTTACGCACGAGAAAAAAACCCGTATTATATGTGATGTATCCCATGGTACTAAACATTTATACAAAACTTTATTCAAATCAGAACTTTCATACAGAAGTTCTGTACAAAAAACTGATTTTTGCATCATCGGTACAAAATGGCCGCTGGCAGCCATCTTGAATTTCGGACCACACCTAAAAACACTTGTTCCTGTCCCAGGGTCATAACAAAGGTACACAAGAAGTTTCGTAAAGATCGGTTCATAAATACGACCTCTAGCCCGAGCCATAGCCAATTGTTGACAAATGGACAGACGGACGGACGGACGGACAGATGGACAGACGGACTACGGGCCATGACAATAGCTCAAATTTGACTTCGTCAAAGTTGAGCTAAAAAACTACCAGATACAGATTTAGGATGTTATGTGCTGAACATTTATGAATCTACAGTACAGCCGATGTGGACTGGTCATTTTCCACAAGTTGGCAATATTTCCATGGACGCAATAATATTGGATTCCGAACACTAATTACAGGAATAATCATTAAAACTTAAATTAATGAAGCATGGGGTATTACCCAGTGCTTCATTAATTAAAATTTTGCTGTCCTGTATATGTTGGGAGGCCTGTACAAATTTACTACCTGTTGCCACCCAAACATTATCCATATACAACAGGTAGATATGCAAGCTTTTGGAGGCCTGTCATAGACGGACCGGAATTAACATTTTGTACCAACCTGGATAATGTATAACATTCGGAGGAACACAGTGGGGTTTGCAGGAATTTGTCAGTGTCTTGCTTTCTTCATATCCCTTTGGCAACCCCTTTATGTAATCCTTCTTATGTTTAGAGAGTCCAAGCCACAGATATACTTGAAGTTTTGCCTGTATTGTCCAGCCTGACTGACCTGTCGCCTTCTTTCCTGGAAGCTGAAAGCATAAAAAAGTATTATGGACATTAGATGACATATAATCAATTTAACCCTTTACCATACACAGCAGCCAAAAATGGCCAGAAAATGAACCATATAAATAAGCCTAAAATATGTCAGAAGTTTTTGCAATAAAACCATACAAATATGGATATCATTAGAACAAGCTTGTCATTTATATTGTTTTATTGAAAAATTGAGAAATTTGTTTTCAAAAAATATGAAATTTAATTTATTTTTGAAAAATACTTTGTTAAGTAAAGGGTTAGCCATATGTATCTTATTTAAATTTCAAATGCAACAGAGTAAAAATGAAACTAATTAAGGCAGTTAGTAATTCAGGACAAAAAAATTAGAATAAAAACAGAGAAAATACCTTCCAAGTTCATAAATTGAAATTGAATGAGATGATGAGGTTTCAGACTATGTTAAGCACAACAGGATTGTCTAACAATATGGCCTAAACACAAATTCACAAATGCTGGCATAGTCACCCCATAAGCTCACCACTTCTCTGAAGTAGGTGAGCTAAAAAAAAAAAATTACTTTAGCGAAACTTCTTACAAAAGAAAATTAAAAGTTTTCATGTAAAAAAAAATGCTTAAATACTGTAGTCATGGTCCTAAATAACCACCATCTGGGGGCCACTGGGTTTCAAGAAACAAACTCAAACACAAATTCCTACAAATCAGATAATGGAGCTGACTTTAATTGTTACAAGTACAACTTCACAGATTTTTTGATGAAAAAAAAGAAAAACGTCCAAATTAACAGGACAGATACTTTGTAGAAGGGTTAAGAGAAACTTCAATTGCAATAAAACACATCTGATCGTCATAATGTGCAATAACACAACTTCTTACAGCAGAAAATTGCCTAAGTTTTCACCTGAAAAAAAATGTGAAGAAAAATCTCCACAAAATAAGGGTCAAGTACTGTAGTTATGCTCTTTAACAATCAATATAAAAGCTCTGGGGCCACTGGGTTTGACAACACCAACTCGAACACAAACTCTTACAATTCGGATATTGGAGCTGATTGAATCATTAATTGTTACAAGTACAAGTTCACAGATTTTTTGCTGAGAAATGAAAAACAGAAAAAATACACCATATGTACTTAGTAGAAGGGTTAACTGGTAGAGTGATGAATTATTTTTGGTCATCAAAATTTGTTCACATATCTTTGCCTTGTTACAATTTATGGGAGAGTGCCAATAGGCACTCTCCCATAAATTGTAACAAGACAAATCCTCACAGAATATGGGCTTCCAGCACTCTACCCTTTAAGAGAAACCACACTCACAATAAATCACACCTACAAGCAGGCCAGAAATAAGCAGTCTTGATATTTGCAGAATGAGGTCCCCAGAGGGTGGATTTGATGATGCTATCTCATACAGTGGGCAAATTTATCCTCTGAGTACCTCCTCCTGTTTAGTTTTGAGACCCTGATTCAGATTGAGGTTCACAGAGGGTAAATTTAGTGATGCTACCCAGCTGTGCAGGGTAGCATCACTGAATTCACCCTCTGGGGACCTCATTTTGCAGATGTCAGTCTGCTTATTTTCTGGCTTGCCTATAAGCTGTACAGATCACCATAATGTGCAATACAGTTTACTTTAACGCAACTTCTTACCACAGAAATTTCATTAAGTTTTCACCTAAACAAAAAAAAATTTCCAAAAAATAAATTATTGCAGTCACGGTCCGAAAAACCCACAACTGCAATATTAAAGCTCTGGGGCCACTGAGTCAGAAGAAACCAACTCAAACACAAACTCTTACAATTCAGATATTGGAGGTGCTTGAAACAGTAATAGTTACAAGTACAGTGGAACCCCTTAATTGGATATCTCTTAATTGTATATCTCTGTTAACTGAATATAATTTTCCAACACAAAACCATTTGCCATACCTCCAGTACAAATATGACCTGTTAACTGAATATAGGTTATAGAGTAAACTCCTGTTCATTGAATAAAAACTCTTGTAACCTGTTGAGAAATTACCCTGACTCTCCCCAGTTTTCCTTTGTTTATAGATCTATTTGGCCTCAGTACATCCAATACAGGCATTTATTCTATTATATCTTGTTTGACAGAGCTCATGGAGCTCTGTCAAACAAGATATAATAGAATAAATGTTAAGTTATCTCTAGAATACAGGAAAGTGATAATCCCTGTTAATTGAATATTCCAGTTAATTGAATAATTTTTATTGGCAAAGTGGCTATTCAATTAACAGGGTTCCTCTGTACAAGTTCACAGATTTTTACGTGAAAAAAGAAGAAACGAGCAAAATAACAGCAATTAAACTTAGTATAAGGATTATGAGAAACTACACTTACAACAAAACACACCTATAAGCAATATAGATCACTGTAATATGCAATAAAGTTTATTTTAACACAACTTTTAGCAACAGAAAATTGACCAAGTTTTCACCTAAAAAAAGAAAAAAATTGAATCCTATTTCAGTACTGTAGTGATGGTCCTAAATAACCCACAACTGCAATTTGAAAACCCCTGGGTTCAAAGAAATTAACTCAAAACACAAACTCTTACAAAATACGACACTGAGTCAGACACTGCCTGATTCATGACATTACCTCACCTCCACTTCATAGTAGGTGAACTAAAAAGCACCGAGGACAATTATATTTATGCCATATACTCATGCACAATGGCTAATCATGACCGTGAGTTTTACGGGTGGAGGAAGCCAGAGTATCCAGAGAGAACCACCGAGCAGCTGCCAGCTCCCCAACATCGTAACTCGGCACTGCAGCACAGGCAGGGTTAGATTGGTTGAAGACACATGGATCATCGACATGCAGTATGCCTTAGTACACGGCGTCATCCTGCCCCCCCCCCCCCCCCCCCCCATGTGAACATCAGGGTTAAGTCCTTGCCCAAGGACACAACGAGGGAGTCCAAATTGATCGCTCAGACAGTCACCCATCCAATGATTAACCAGGCTTGATGTTGCTTAACTTCGGTGATCTGACAAGAACTGGTTACCGCAACACCACCGCAGCCAATTACATCAGCTCCAAAAACAGAATAGCCTAACACTAACCCTTTACCGAACACACACAATATCAAAATTTGTTATTTTAATTATTCTTTTTCAAATTTTTCAAAACATTTCAGCAAAACCATATCATGTGACCAACATCATTGTAATGTTCAGACAACTTCAATAAAACCATATCATGTCACCCCTAAGTGGAGTGACATGATATCGTTTTACTGAAGTTGTCTGAACATTTTTTTTTTCCAACTGCTCAATTTGTAAATTATACAAGCAGATGCAGTTGATTTATTAGACACAGGTTAAGTATGAAATTATGCTGATGGAGCTGATGAGATGCTGTGTGTCACACTGTTTTAAGTATTTAATTGAAAACAAATATTTGTCCCATGCACCTTGAAAAGAGATTTAAAATTCTTTTCAACTTACAGCTGTAAGGTTCTCACAAAGGTGTGTGAAATTCTCTTTTTTGCAGTATTAAGTTCATGTCACTCAATAAAACTGCATACCAAATTTAGATCAAATCAGCCAATCAGTTCCAAAAATTGAAAATGGGGCCGATATACGATTTATTGGCAAATGAATGTATTGGTAACAAAACAAATGGTGATGAATTAAAAAATCCCTCCCCCACCATGAAATTGAGAAAAAATAGTCTGAGAAACAAAATTTTGTTTATAAGCCTAAGGTACGAAGATTTATTACTATTTATTCATAACAACAAAATAATTGTGAAAACATAGAGTACCTTGAGAAGTAAGGTAAGAACTTTTCCACAATCCTTCCCTCTTTCTTCATCAACAACAGAATGGATGATGTCTTTTGCAAGTATTCTGTGGTAAGCAAGTCTTTTGTTGCCACTTATCATCCAAATAAATATATCAGGCAAAGAATGCTGAGGCTGAAAAATAAGAATTTGTTGTCATTACATAGTTTCTTTATTTTCAGTTACTATGTCTAATTGAATACTTCTCTAGCAGTACCTACAGAAAACAAGAGGTCTACAAAGCACTGCTAATGCCCCCAACTGCAATTTTTAAGTCGAAAGAGTAAAAACGTGCTGTAACTATGGAAAAAATGTGTGGAAGACACTCAAGCTATACAGGTATCATTCCCCCATGATGCTCTATCACAACACCAAATATTATTCAAATCGGAGTAGCAGTGGCTGAGATACAAGGGAAAATGTTGGTACAGACGGACAAACAAATGGATGGATGGATGGGTGAATGGATTAACAGATGGATGGACTAATGAACAGATCGACAGAGGTCTCCACTGGATACCTCTTTGACTTTTCAACTCGGGGGCATAATAACACATACAGCAATATAGTGGCTGCTACTAACATTTCAGTGATACTACAGAGTTTTAAGCATACAAAATATATGTTCTTCATATCAATTCAGTGGAAAATTATATTTATTTTTCATTCAATTAATTTTATATTTTAACTGGAGGCTCTAAAGAGCCTGTAATCGCTCACCTGGTAGAACTACATATCCCTCAATTATTCTAATCAGAATCAAAGAATGCAGCTGTCTGCCATACTCCTTCATCTGATGAAAACAAAATGAGGATTATTTTCAGAGGACTTTCCATACATTATTTGTTCCTTATTTGGTTCATATTGACCAGGTTGTTTCAGAGAAATGTGATTTCCCATAGGATTTCAATGGGAATTATGTGATGCTATTGCCCCCATGTTTGCCACCATATCAGCATTAAATTAAGTTGATTGGCCGAGAATCGAATAATGCCTCTGATGACCACGTTTTTCATCCCACGGGAACAAAATGTGAGAAAATAGTAATTTCTTTATTTATCTATTGGTGTTTGAGGTCACATACTTAAAGAGAAAATATTAATGTAAAATGTTAAAAGTTTTGTTCTTGAAAGATATTCGTAATTAACGGAGGTAGTTATCCAATATTTAGTTAAGAGGAGTACATTCCACAAGGTTGACTGTGTTGTGTCCTTGTGCAAGGGTGGCAACTGTGTTGTGTCCTTGTGCAAGGCATTTCATTCCAACATGGGGGCATGGTAGCTAAGGCAAACTGCCTGTCGATGGTGCATTACTAATGATGCTTGTGTGCAGTTAGTACATTGAGAAGTCTGACAGTTTCTTGCCAGTGTATGGTGGTTCTTTACAGGTACTTCCTCTACCCATAAAACTGTCTGACATGAGGTAACCCTGTCTGTCAAAAGTGTCATTGAACCCCAATAAAAAAAAAGTTGAATGCATTACATTGACTATCTGGCTCTTGAATATGAAAATCAAATTATATAATGACATTCAATTTTAAAGTAATTACATTGAGCTTGATGTGGTTATGAACAGTTTCTAGTGAAATCTTCACTCCCAGTATAAGCAGCCAACATTAGAATGAGAACAAAATCCAAATAACTTTGCTTTATAGAACAGTTTGGCTGCTTCAGCAAACCTTTCCAAAACAGAGGGGTTAATTACACATATGTCATTCTCAAAACATTTATTTGAAGGGCAATCTCCCTGGCAGTAACCTAAAAACTTGTGCTATTCACTATTTCTGTATTATAACAGATAAAATCCTTCCACAATAAACATTAACTGATTCCAAACTCACATTTATGTATTTACTGGTGTGAATGCAGAACAATTTTGGAAAATTTTCCTTGATCAAATTGCAAAAGATTACATTCCCTGAACAAAAAATAACCCTAGATTATGTTCTGGCATGTAAAGACCCTTTAATTACTAGATAAACAAGTAAAAAGTTGGCACAGCTGACAGATGCTCCCAAAAATGCAAATCCTTTGTTTGGAAACAACTTTATAAATTATTGTGATGAATTGATGGTAACATGGGTTGAGGTTTGCAGCTCAGAGCTTATGTTCAACCGAGAGGTGAAGCATCTCGGTTGAACATACGCTTGGAGCCGCAAACCTCAGACCATGTTACTGTCAACTCATCACAATAAAGTATATGTTCCAATAACACACTACCCATAGCCCAAAACCTACATCGTGAAACACGAGAGGCTTATTTACTAAACTTGTGATCATTAAAAGTTGCCTTGTTCAAGCCAACTTTTAACGATCACAGGTTTAGTAAATAAACCTCTCGTGTACCCCAGGAAGGCACTGGAGAAATAATCAATAAACTAGATAAACTCATTCCATCTCAGTTCAAATCATAAATTGTTTTGTAATTTAAACAACACATCATCTGGAACACCGTTTGCTGTGTGAAAAATCCAAAAAAATGAAGCAGCATGCTAGTAGTCACTCCGTTGATGAAGCAATTATGAAATGGGCAATGTCATTTCAAATATTTTTCATGTTGTGACGTCAGATGGTAACATTTGCTACTGGAGCTGTAAAAAGAAACTACGCCAGCTCTCATCCAATCAGAGGACGAGGATTTTACTCTTATTGGAACATACTGATTTTTTTAAATGCAGAACTGTGAAATGGTTTTAGCTTTTTGAAAAAAAAATACAACAAGAGCTATTGCTGAAGGCAATTATACCCCCACTGCAGTGCTGGACCAATGAAGCCTAAATCAAATATTCTCGGATGGACTCACACACGAACAGACACATGGACACACAGATGCGTGTAATCCAGTATACCCCCCCCCCCTCCCCCCCATTTTCTTCGAAAGTGGGTGTATAAAAACGTGTGGAAGGTCAAGGGTAACAGTACACAGTAAACCTGTATTAAAAGCTCCATGGGAAAGAGATTAAACTGTCCTTTGAAGACAGGTCAATGCTTAACTAGAGGGAACTGTTTTAGTGAACTAAAACACATGTCTCCCTTTCGATTAGTTCCGTGCTTCCAACTTATGACTAACAAAGATCAAACTAAAAGTCAAATGTCAATATCATGGAAGTTCAAGATAGAGTGTGACACATTAGCCTGGCTGTTGCATTCATATGCCAGATATCATAAACCTAGGTGAACAATTAAATAATTTGACCTTGATGTCAAAGATCAAGGTCATCTGTCATCACAACAGTACATGATACAATATTGTCTTATGTTGATACACCCACTTGCCAAATATCATAAGCCTAGGTGAAACGATAAAAAAAAGTTCTTCCCCAACAAGCTTACTTGCCAAAAAATCAGTAATTTGACCTTGAGGTCAAAGGTCAATGCCATGTGGGTCATGATGGTACATTGTCTCAGACATGTTAACTCTCCCGGAATGCCCGGGATTCTCCCGGAATTAGCTATCCCCTCCCACCCTCCCGCCCGGGAGTCAATTTGGGCCAAAATCTCCCGGAAAGTCGACATACCAGACAAAAACTGAATCCACCAGCTTTTGTTTACAAATACAAAAGCATGTGCTCTACTCTCAATGGCAAGGCCATTAAGTTTGTGTGAAACGTCACCACTTACGTAAGAACTGGTGACCAATCTCATTTCTGTCAATGGCCGTGTTGTGATTATTTGCAACACGTTTGACAGGCGGATTAAATGAATTTGAGATGCAGGATAATTGCTGAAATTGATTATATATTAAAGGCACACCTTTGCTTGTATACAGGTAGCAGTCAAATCGAAAAATAAGTTCCATACGCATAAATTTTGTCCAATCGAACATGTGCAAAAATACGCACAAATTTATTATTGTGCATTTTGGATTTCACTTTCACTTCAGATAATTATAGCCAATTTTGCAGACAAACGGCTCAAGCATATGAGTTGCCGTAATTTTCAATATATTGGGAAAAATTTCCGATTCGCAATTTTCTAAAGCAGGCTGTGAAAAAAATTATGTTTTTGGTGAAAAAAATCTCTAAAAAGTTAAAAAATATATAGTAATTTATATATTTTTTATACTTACCAATGACCCAGACTTAGCTGGTGCTAACTCTAAACAAAACCAGGGCCAAACACAAATTTTGCCCCCCAATCCCCAAAATTTGCATCCAAAACAAAAAGAAATCATGTCCTAAAGGACCTCCATACTACGCCTCTACTGCGCATGCGCAGTGACGCAGTCGTCCCGAAATTGGCGCCAATTATCATTCTTACTGGCAGTGCCTGGTCAGCGCTATGTACTCAGCGGGGAGGCAAGAGTTCCCAACTCCAGGGAGGGCCATCCCCGTCTGGGTCATTGGTAAGTATAAAAAATATATAAATTACTATTAATTTTTTAACATTTTTATACTGTACCAATGACCCAGACTTAGCTGAATAGTAAACAGGCTGGAGGGCCTAGGACATAGAGGAAAATCCAATAAGCTCAACTATATAGTAAAGAGGTAACCCCTTAAGGAGAAAAGGAGTATTAGGCTTTACATGTATCTTTCTTATTTAATATTAAATTAGAAAGATACACTACCCTTAATAATTGAGCACAATAACATTCATGTTCTCTATTAACATCCAGTATAACCCTTATACTAATTATTTTTAAAGCAAGCCAATAAATAAAGTAGTCCAGAGAATTGAGACTCTTTATAATCATTTAAAAGTGTCCGAGTATTGTATATTAAAGCCCGTTTGACACTTGACATATACAAATGCTTCACACCGAGCTACACTTTAAAAATAAGACATGAATGAATTTAAACATTAATATTACACTTTAAAACCATCCCGGAAGCGACTCAGAAATACTGACTTGGAGGAGGCATTCCCTTGCTTTTCACTATAAAGCAGGTGATCTAAGGGAACACCCGCCCCCCCCCCCCCCCCTTCCCCTTGCCCTGGGTCAAATAGCCCAGAGCGAAG
This sequence comes from Pictodentalium vernedei, assembly GCA_031216915.1. NCBI lineage: Eukaryota > Metazoa > Mollusca > Scaphopoda > Dentaliida > Dentaliidae > Pictodentalium > Pictodentalium vernedei. The sequence continues at coordinate 393,860,727 of CM062293.1, read as the reverse complement.
AGGGCAGTCGGACGGAGTCACTGCCGGAACAGAAAGCCTGCATAACTATAGTTGCAACTGTTTAGTGGACGACATTCTGAGCAACAGATAACGGACCTAAACAATGCAGGTCTCCAGAAATGGACTCAATATTTCTGAGATAAAAATTCGTAAATGTGGATGGCTGAGACCAATAAGCAGCCTTCATTAAATCTGTAATAGCAACACTATTAGCATAAGCCCAGGAAGTAGAAAGAGCTCTTACTTCATGAGCAGAAATCTTAAGCACAGACTGCTGAGAAGAAGATAAATCTTCATAAGCAGTACGGATAGTTAACTGAATCCATCTAGCAATAGAATGGACTGAAATGTCCTTTCTATTAGGCATCAAAGACAGAAAGAAACGTTTCCGTCCCTTTCTGATAAACTGAGATCTCTGTTTATAGATACGTAGTGCTCTAACAGGACAGAGTAAAGGCCTACGCCCATCTGAAGACGGAAGAGCCTTAATAACAATAGGTTCCGGATATTTATTAGGAGCCTGATTCTTAGCTAAAAAACCCACATTAGTAGTGAAGGTGATAGTGTTCCCAACACTACGATAATGAGAATCATCCACCGATAGTGCATGAAGCTCACTGACTCTTCTGGCAGAAGAGAAAGCTAAGAGAAAAGCTGTCTTATAAGATAAGAATTTGAAATCTACTGTCCCAAGAGGTTCAAATGGCTTTTCCTTCAATTTAAGGAGAACCCAAGCTAAATTCCACTTAGGAATTAATCTAAGAGTTCTGGGTCTATTTATCGAAAAGTTTCTAACCAACTTCGATAAAGAGACATTAGATCCAATTTGTAAACTATCATGATGTGCATAGGTATCAGATAACATAGATCTATAACCCTTTATAGTAACAGGCTGCAGTTTGATTTCGTCAAACAAGTATACTAGAAAGTTTGCAATGTCTGGTATAGAGGGATCAAATATATCTACAGAATGATCCCTACACCAACGACGAAAAACCTTCCACTTAGCCGCATAGTTTAGCGAAGAGGAGGTCCTCCTACAGTTAGAAATCGTGTCCACTGCTCGTCCTGTAAAGTGCTTGCCATGCAAGAAGGACCGCACAATGGAAAAACGTGAAGGTTGAGACCTTGCGGGTTGTGATGGAGTTGGCGCGATTTCCCCTGCGAAAGAAGATCCTCTCGTGGAGGAAGCTTCCGCGGTAGGTCCCACAACAGACACCTGAGTAGATTTATCCACAGTCTCTGTGGCGACAGAGATGCTACCAACAGAATCTTGCATTGAGATTGTTTTATCTTTAGCAATACTTGTTGAATTAACGGCGCTGGAGGATACGCATATCCTATCATTCCGTCCCAAGGGATCGACAGAGCGTCTACTGCAAATGCTCTTGGATCCGGACACGGAGACACATATGTCTGCAACTGATTGTTGAGATGTGTCGCAAATAAGTCTATCATTGGCCGTTCCCATTGGTAGCAAATCTGATTGAATACTTGTTTGTTGAGAGTCCACTCCGACGGCAACAAGCGACCCTTTCGTGAAAGGGAGTCTGCTAGCACATTCAGACGACCCGGTATGTGACAGACCGAAAGAAGAACGTGATGTTCTAACGCAAACAGAAGGATTCTTTCCGTTAGATTGAACAACGGAACTGAATGAGTGCCTCCCTGATTCCGTATATACGCCACTACTGTCGTATTGTCGGATAGGATTTGGACATGAGCATCGTGAATAATGTCCATCTAGTGACGTAACGCAAGCCAAATTGACATCATTTCCTTGATGTTTATGTGCTTGCACAGGAATTGCGGATCCCAAAGACCCTGGCATCTCGAATCCGTTGGGATTAATGATGCACCCCAACCTGTTTGACTGGCATCCGTCATAACGGTAATACTCGGATCCGGCAACTGCAGCGGAACTCCTTGAGTTAACCACTGAATGTTTGCCCAAGTCTGAATCTCTTGTTTCACTTGATCTGACAAGAGAACGTCTACATCGAGCGAATGAATTTTCACACTCCAATTCTGAGTCAGGAAAATTTGAAGAGGACGTGTGCGTAGCCGCCCCATCGGAATGAGATCCGCGGCGGCTCCGCACAGACCTATCAGTCTCATAAATTCTCTCGCCGTGACTTTGTCTGCGTGCAGACAATAGCGAGCGGAACAACTGACTAATTTTGCTCTGGTTAACGGCAGACGAACGAGATTGTTGTGCGTCTCGAAGCTCATTCCCAGATGAGTGAATGACTTGGACGGCACCAGATCCGACTTCTCCTCATTTACTATAAAACCGAGACGTCGGAGCAATAGAAGAAGATTCTGAACATCGTTCTGAAGCGTTAACTCGTTGCCATACCTCTGAAGAATGTCGTCCAAGTAGGCCGACGTTACCGCAGACGAATGAGCTCGGAAGTAGATCATTACCGAGTTCATTACCCGAGTGAAAGCCCAGGGTGCTAGATTCAATCCGAAGCACATCGCCCGGAATTGATGCACCACTCCCAGGACTGCAAAGCGTAGATACTTTCGGAATGTCGGATGTACCATGACGTGAAAGTACGCATCTTTGAGATCTATGCTCGTTGCATAATCGTTCAACCGAATACTCGCTCTGACCGATCAAATCGTCTCCATATAAAACTTCGGAGCGACGATCAGCTTGTTTATCCAGCTCAAATCTATGACTGGACGGAACGAGCCGTCTGGTTTCGGAACCAGAAACAGATGGCTGTAGAATCCCAGAGATTCCTGGTTTTCTACGACCTCTACCGCGTTCTTCATTAAAAGAGACTGCACCTCTGATAACAGAGCGTCTCTTTTCTGTGGATTTGACGGAAGATGAGTCCACTTTGGACTTCGAGTTAATGGAGGCTTTCGTTTGAAGGATATCTTTAGACCTTCCGAAGTCACTCCTCTCACCCAAGGGTCGTCCGTAATCGACGCCCACTCTTGTGAAAAACTCGACAACCTTCCGCCAACCGGAACGCGATAGAGGTTTAAGCCATCACCTCCTGGACCTGCGAGGCCTGCGGTAGGAGAAACCACGTCTTCCACGACCCGCACCTCGCCTCGTCGACCTCGGGGCGTCCGACCGATTGTCCCGGCCTGAAGGACGTCCCGAACGAGAGTCGCTATCCTGATGGTCTCTCGAATAAGACCAAGAGGACGCACCGGAACCTCTATAGGAACCTCTCTTGGGCGCATTAGACCCAGAAGTGCCTGTCTTATTCGTGTCTGCTGTATCCGACTTTTTAGGAGCCGATCTGAACAACAGAGAATCATTAGCTTTCTTTTTAATTTTATCATAAATAGCGGAAAGCTTGCCGTCAAAGAGAAGTTCTCCTGAGACCGAAGCGACTCTAAGAGAGTTCTTCACCTTAGAATCCACTAGTGTGGATGTAGCTAGGGCTGCGTCACGTCTAACCAACTCCAGATTTGCCACTGAAAGGGCAGAGTTACACGTGGAATAAGCTACTGCCCTTGAAAGAAGTCTTAAAGAGGATTGTATATCCTGAAACTCTTCCCCTTGAAGGCGCAGTGATAACGCCTTAGTAAGGTGATCTGCGTAAGATAAGGCATCTAAATTGGCTCTGTTAGACGCAATAGCTGTTTCCAACACCGCGGTTGGAATAGAAGCTGACGACGGTAATGATAGCTCTAAGTCTTCCGCCTCGCCGTCCATACGCAGAGGAACTCTCGGTATACCCTGTCCTGCCGTATCGAATTTATTCCTTGCATTAATGAAAGGCAGGTTGAGAGTATTAGCGGACAAGAAACCTGCTTTCCCCGTCCTGGAAGCAAGTTTAAATATAGCGTCGTTCAATAATTCAAATGTTCTAGCAACATTATTGGACTGCAACGGAAACTCGGGAGCGATGTCCCTGAACCGCTCAAAAAATTCAGAGTCCAATGACGCTATAATTCTCTTGTCCGGAAGCGCAGCAGTCTGGCCCGATGGAACAACTTGAGGGAGAAAGTGCCGGATGAAGTCCACGGCAGCTTTATGTTGTTCCGAAAGGGATAGCTCCAAGTCATCCGTATCCCTTTCACCATCCGGTCAGACCTCACGATGTTCCCGGTCGTCCACCCCCGATGCTTCGGCGGAGCGTACCGACCCAGCGCCGTCGGATAATTCTCGATCCGACACCGTTTCTGTCGGCTGCTGGGATGCTGCGATAAGCTGTGCTATCTGCACAAGAATGTCCGGTGTTGAGACCTGCGGAGGCGCAGTCTTTCGCTGCTTCGCCGAGGGCAGCTCCGCATCAGATGGCTCCCGCATACTTTTCCTATGCGAACGTCCGGAGTCCATCGGTCTCGAATCCCTGGCTGCCGGATGGTGTGACCTGGTCGCCGAAGAATCCTTCATCGGCGAAGCTGGTAATATATCGGCGGTCACGCAGCCAAGGTGCGGTCGTGTGCGCTGACGAGAAAAGGAAGCCTTAACAGTCTCTGCGGACTGCTTATACAACGGAGCATCCCGAGCGACGGACGTATGCTCCGCTAAAGACACATTTTGTACCACAACATCTGGTCCCAGATGTTGTTGTACGAGAGAGGGACCTCTCTCGCTCGCGGCCCGGCTGGACCTGGACGAGCTAGGAACCGGACTAAAAGGCTTCCTCCGTTCTCGCTTACTATCCGCCGTCACTGGGTGTGCATCTATTATGTTTATAGTGCTCGCATCACCCAAAATTTCCTCTTGGACCGCATCGGACGAACCCGGCTGCCGAACCATTCGGTGAATGGACGCTACACCGGGCGAGCTAGCGGACGACATTTGTCTAATCTCCATGAGCACTTTTGCCGCTAGCTCTGAATTCATTTGTGACGACGGACGCACACTTGAAGAAGATAACATGGAAACATCACCCTGTTCTGGTTCCTCTGAAATAGAAACTTAGAGAGTAGAGTGACCTTGTGGAGAAAGAGCCGGCATCGCTCTTTCTCCAGAAACAACATATCGTGACACACGTTTCCAATGTTTCTCATCCCAATGTTCACATATAGGACAGGGATTAATGCGAGAACACTGACTACAATTAATACAATGATCATGAAAGTCAGAGGAAGATTTCTTCCTATTACAATTTGAACAACGTCCCTTCATTGTGAAAGAACAACAATAAGTCCTAGTTACTCGCAAAAACCCCTGACACAAAGATACATAATAACATGATCCATTAATAAATGAAAAAACAATTGCAAAACAAAATTATTTTGAAAAAATATTTTTTCAGAGAAGCCCAAGTTGCTGAAAAGCAACGTTGAGCCCCGATGGTCCGATGGCAAAGTGTGGTCAAAAATTTTAAATTTATATAAAATAATTAATGAGACACTTTCGGATAATATAAATGTATCTTATAATGAGATAAACTACCACAAAGGCAAACAGCCCCCCTCAAAAAAGGCTGTTGCCAATGAAAACAAACAGTGTAAACACACTAGAAAACATGACTCCAGGCACTGAAAAAACTGGCCCGGAATCAGTCATCAATTACACTCTATCTGATTCAAAACAGAGACTCCCAGGGGAGAATCTGTAGAACATCAGATGGAAGATGCAGAACACAAACGTTATACACCCATGGGTGAAAACGTAACTATGGGGAAAATAACAGAAAACATTCTGTAACCAAGCAACTCTCCCAGGAAATTTTAGAAATGAAATTTCTCAAAAATATGCCAAAAGCATGGGAGAATTGCCAGGGGGGACTTTAGAAGGCTAGGGGAGAGGAAACACTGAATAAGCAGTGCAACAATTAGCAAGAATGACAACAAGAGGCCCATGCCTCGAAAATAGGCAACTTAACATAATTTCATCAAAAAATTTTAAGTACAGCCCTGATTATTTTTTGCCACTTCTTTTTCCTCTCCTCCTTCTATCCTCCCTAGAATCACATTTTCTCCAAAAATTACGTGTCTGGCATCCTTTAAACTGAGATTTACAAGCACAAAGATCAGTGAGATGTTGACTGATGAAGGGCCAAACAGAGAATGATAATTGGCGCCAATTTCGGGACGACTGCATCACTGCGCATGCGCAGTAGAGGCGTAGTATGGAGGTCCTTTAGGACATGATTTCTTTTTGTTTTGGATGCAAATTTTGGGGATTGGGGGGCAAAATTTGTGTTTGGCCCTGGTTTTGTTAGAGTTAGCACCAGCTAAGTCTGGGTCATTGGTACAGTATAAAAATGTTGCTAATTTACGGCACTTGGACGTTTTTTTCATTCGTTGTGATAAATGGACAACAAAATAAATTAAATATCCCGGAGATGTTTCGTCCTGGGCTGGCTGTGGCATAATGTTCACGTTTCACTGAAAAATGATCACTCAATTCCAAATCCCCTTCGTAAATGACCAACTACTTCCAGTGAGTACCCGGTGTGGTTAGGTGGGGCGCTGGGCTTTGGCAGATTGAATTACCACAACAACTGGGCTCGGGGTGTGCCTAAACACCACAGATCGCCGCAGGTTACCGCAGGTCGCCGCAAGTACCCATAATTTCCCAAATAGATCCAAAACTTTCAACACAGCGTCAAAACTGATATAGTGCTGAAAAGGTCGAAAATATCTCCAAACATTTTGTACATAAAACCATTGAAATATGGATGTCATTGGAACAACTCAGATATTGGCACATGACCACATCCATATTTTTGATTTCTGTTTTTCTCTATATTTCTATGTTTTGGCTTTTGAAAGGACAAATTGTTCAAATAAAACACATTAGGGTGGAATGTTTAATGTATGTGTGTGTGTGTGGGGGGTGGGGGGGTGGGGGGGGTAACATGGAAATTATTGATGTGCTGCCCACGTGCAAAAATCTCACTGACAAGCATCCGAGTCTCACTGGGAGCTCATCAAAATCTCACTGACAGTCACCTCGAGAGGTTAACAGGTCTGGGTCACTCAGCACCGGTTAGTAGAACGTTGGCGTATGTTCCTTTGATGTATTGTTGTTGGACTGTTTCCTGTTATGTCTGTGTGTGTGGGGGTGGGGGTGGGGGGGGGGGGGGGTATTTGGTATTAATTTGTATTTAAAATTGATCCACATGTGGCTTCTACGCGCAAAAAAAAATCTCCCTGAAAATCATGTCATCTCACTGAAAATTTTCTTCAATCTCCCTGAAAAAAATTTTGGAAGGTTAACATGTCTGCATCGTCTCAGGGTGATACACCCACATGCCAAATATAAGCCTAGGTAAAAAAATGTAAAAAATCAATAATTTTACCTTGAGGTCAAGGTCATATGTGAGTCATGATAGTAAGCGACACATTGTCTCATGGTGATACACCAACATGCCTAATATCATAAGCCAAGGTGAAAAGGTAAATAAGTTCTTGCCTGGGACAAGTTTATTTGCCAAAAAATCAGAAATTTGACATTGAGGTCAAAGGTCAATGTCATATGTGGGTCATGATGATGTCTCATGGTGATACACCCACATGCCAAATATCATAAGGCGAGGTGAAAAGGTAAATAAGTTCTGGCCCGGACAAGCTTACTTGCCAAAAAATCAGTAATTTGACCCGGAGGTCAAATGTCAAGGTTATATGTGGGTCCTGATGGTATGCAACACATCGTCTCATGGTGATACACCCACATGCTAAATACCATAAGCCTAGGTCAAAAGATAAAAAAGTTCTGGCCCGGACCAGGTTGTATGAGAAGAAGAAAAACAACAAGAAGAAGAAGAAGAACGAGAAGAAGAATTTAGGGTAAAATACTTACCATGTCTCCCTTCGGTGAAGGGGAGACATAATTAGGGTGAATGTATCAAGCAGGTTTGATTATACATGCCCTGGACATTTAATAAGATACCATAAGAAATGTTTCATTACTTTTACCATTTGGCCATATTTCAAGGGGAAAAACTCTGGAATGATAAATGTTATAATGGTGAAAATTGAACTTGACCTAAATTTCATGGTAGGTAGTAATGTTGCAAAATTATAAGTTGTACATCAAAGTGAACTGGAGTTATCATCCGGAAACCACTGATTTTACCATTTTGCGACTTTTCATGGGGCATAGCTCTGTAACGATAAGTGCCATCACAATGACAATCATACTTGATGTGCATATCATGGTATATAGTAAAGTTTCAAAATTATAAGGTCCTACATCAAATCAAACTAGAGTTATCATCCGGAAACCATTGATTTTATTATTTTGTGACTTTTCAAGAGACATAACTCTGGAACGGAAAAAGTCATAATGGTGAAAATCAAACTTGACCTGCATTGCATGGTAGGTAGTAATTTTGCAAAATTATAAGGCCATCCATGAAAGCAAACTAGAGTTATCATCCAGAAACCATTTGTTTTGGCTGGATGGACATATGGACGGACAGATGGATTGTCAGTTGGACAGAGCACTGACTATATGCTCCCCCAAAATTGTTTCAGGAAGCATAATAAAATGTGAGTTTTTGATTTAAGAATTTTAATGAGTACAACACAAAATGACTATTGATTTCTTTATTCACTGTGGAAGAAAATTAGCAATTCATAGAAAGGTTTCTGTAACAAAAATGTCTTGAGTGTAAAACAATTGAAACACAAAGTCTACTAACCTCCCCCGATATCAAACGTAGTTTCTCTAAATACAGATTTGCTAGTTTCAATTTTTCTTTCATGTTGGTCTTTGTTACTGTAGCTTTCACTGTTCTTGCAAGGGTAGAAAAATGATCCTAAAACATGAAAATTGTAAACAAAAATTTCAACATTGTGTTTATGGGCAAGACTGAGAAAAACCTTTTCATAAATGTAGAAGAAGCTGCACACAAACAAAGCAATTATGTATTATACATGTAGTAAATTCTGTATTAACCCTTTACCTAACATGAAAAGCAGATGACACTTGCAAAAATAATTCTTGAATAACTAATTTTTTTCATTTTTTGTCTGAAAAACATAGGTTATGACCCCTCGTTGGAACGAGCTCGATGAGCTCGTTCCAACGAGGGGTCATAACCTATGTTTTTCAGACAAAAAATGAAAATTAATTGGCGATTTTTGAGAATAGCGCTGGAGGTTTTGGCCGTTACGTTGGGTAAAGGGTTAATGTTCTCAGCTCAACATGAAGGCAACATTTCTTATTCTTTGTGTGTTTCTTCTTCCAAACAAATTCCCAATTGGAGCCTTCATGATGCGGATTTTTCAATTGCATGGACCCTGGACCCTTTCCCAAAGAGGGTATAAGAACCCCAGGTTCATTTGTACATTCTTCATACCCCTTAGGAGTTAGCAACTTTTACAAAACAATGATAATTTTGTCCAAGTTTAGTTAGTTAGGATAATGGACAGATGCCAAGTGATGGCAATAGCTCAGCTAAGCAAGAATACCTGAAATACAAAATTATTATCAACCCAAGTTCTATAGCTTTAGAAAAGTGAAAACATGCTTTGCACTTTGTAATTCCAAGCACTGTGTGAAGAGCAATGTGGAATGAATGAATAAATATAAGGATGACAAAATCTCGAACAACCTTAATCAAAGCATATCATCATCAAGTGAGATTAAAAATTACAAATCAGGTTCACGATTAAAATGTCTCATCACCTCTCACAGAATAAAAAAAGGATCTCTAATGTGTCACATATGGTGCACTTGTCTTCAACCACTGTTAATACTGCTTGCACAGAGTAAGTACATTGGGGAGTCTGACAGTTGCTTGCCATTGCTCAGTGGTTCTCTCCCAGTACTCTGGCATGTATACATGGACAAAACTCACAGTATGTGGCCATCCTTTCCCCCATCTCTGGTCTCTCGCCAAACCAAAGGACATCAAACTCCACCCATAAATGACAAGAGTTATAATGAAAAAAGTCTGTACAGAGAATTTTCTACTGTAACAAAGGAAGTGACTCTGGCATGTATGAATGTATGAAACTTGTAATACTTACTATGCTAGTCTCTCACCATGCAAAAGGACATTAACTAGCAGAGTGCAAGAAGCCACGTATATGGCTCTATTGAAAAGTGCTGAAAGCCATTCTAGTGGCTTTACACTGTATGCATTAGCTTGATGCTTGCTCAGCAGTAGAACATTTTTTTATATGAAATTGTTTTGGTACAATTTATTAGAGAGTACCAACAGGTACTCCCCAATAAATTGTAAAAAATCAATTATTTATTAACAAAATTTTGCTAAACCAAGGCTCCCCTTGCTGGTAGCAATAGAATCTTTAAAAAAATTAGTCATGTTACAAGTCACCTTTGAAAAATAATTCAGCACTCTACCAGTTGACATCCACCCAAAAATGACTGAGTTATATTGCAAAACACTTGTACAGAAACTTTTCTAAGTGTAACAAGGGCCATAACTCTGGTATGAATGCATGGATGCAATATGTGGATATCCTTTCCCTCATACTGGTAGGTCGACACACCAGGGACATCAAAATCGAAGAACCGACTATTATGCAAAAGGTTTGGATAGATGACCAGATAAACAGATGGAGGAATGAACAGATGGAACCCTCAACTATATACATGTATACCACTGTAGTAGGTTTTGGGGGTACATGTTTGAGTACAAGGTGCCATCTGCAATGCTTATTTTTTTTATTTATTTATTGGTGCTTAAGGTCACATATTTCTGCACAATGGCTAGTCATGACCGCAACATGAATATAAAGTCAAGGCCTGCCAATCGCTTAAACCCATATTCCCCATTTTACAGGACTTCCACTCCAAGCATTGATGACTGGGTCCTATTTTACCAGTACAACAGAGCTTCTTTACCACAGTAAACAAGTACTGCTTCAGTTCCAAGGGTTCTCATGGGGAAATCTGTAAAGCTGTAGCACTGCAGAGGGTGCCATGATGCACTCATGGAAGGGACAATACAATGCTTTATGGACGATACTAACCATCTCTCTCACAAGCAGCTGTTGCCTCTCTTTGTCTAATTTTGTCTTTCCAGCCATATTTCCTCCAGAACTCTTGACTATTGAAACAAACTTTGAGCAACTTGATCCAAACTCTTCAAACACAAATCTCAATCTCTTCTCCGGAAATGGCTGCTCTTGTTGTAGCATGTCCTGCACAGAATTGAGACCATATTCCTGAAAACAAGTATTTGAGTATTTAAAGCTGTCTGTGGTTAACAGAACCCTGTCAAATTAATAGTTTACAAGTTAGTTAAGAATTCACAATTAACCCCTATGCAAACCGATGCCAGAATATTAAAATTTCAATTTTTTCCCATAATGCATCTGGGAATTTAACTTGTTTGACAGACTTATTTGACAGAGCTCACTGACAACACTGAATTGATTAAATACCAGATGCATTATGGGTGAAAGTTGCAACTTAAAATTTCTGTATTTTGACAAAACTGGCCAGGTGGTTTACAGAAATCCTGTAAACATTTTCTTAATGTGACTGGAGGATGACACAAACAATTTTTATTGAATAACTCAAAAATTTCACTTTTTTTTCTGAAAAAAAATAGTTTATTACCTCTCACTGGAATGAGAGGAACAAGGCAAAAAAAAAAAAAAAAAATAGAATTGGTGATTTTAGTGATCAGCACTAAAATGATATAGCAATTAGATTATGAATAGAGATAATCAGAATTTGGTTAAGTGTGTACCAATGTAAAAATACAAAAATTTCTAGCTGCATATTTGTCCCAAAATGCAGCTAGGGATTTTATCAATCCAGTCTTGTTTGACATAGCTCAATGAGCTCTGTCAAACAAGAATGAATTGGTGAAATCCCAAGTTGCATTATGGGAAAAATCTGCAATTTGAAATTTTTACATCAGTGTGCAGGGTGCGCGGTGTCTCAGTGGTTATGGCTTTGAACGTCAAATCGAAAGGTTCACAGTTCGATCCCCACCAGGGATAACTGTGTTGTGTCCTTGGGAAAGACATTTAATCCTGATTGCACACAAGGGGGCATGGTGGTGCTGTGTACTAAGGCATGGTGCACAGGGTTATTTCTTTATATTGTGATGACTTCTTTATATTGCGATGATCAATTGAGTAAATAATCCATAACAAAGCTTTAAATGCTCAACGTAATGAAATACAGAGGGAGTGAATGGTCATACTAGACACGCTTATTCAAATGGTCCAATGAGAGGTCATTAGGCCCCACAAAGTAGATCTTCTGTTTCTCATGCCATTTTTTGTAAAATTGCATGTGTACAGGCGGTTTTTTATTTTATTTTTTATTTGTGTAATTATTTCTTTGCCACCAAAAGTTCATGTTCTTGGTTTGTTTTATGATTTAGGCCTCATAATCTACAGAATAGAATGGGTGGTGGTGTAATTTTTCCCTAGAGTGCAAGAAGGCTTTGCAGTACACTCTTCATTTTTCCTTAAAAACTGCAAACTTCAAAAAATAAAAAAAATTAAATGGTTTATGTCTGATATTTTACCCAAGTTTATAAAACTGATAAATATCTCCCTTTAGTGCAACAAGGCTGAAGCACTGCAAAGCCTTGTTGCACTCACGGGAGAAATTTATCAGTTTTATAAACTTGGGTAAAATATCAGACATAAACCATTTAATTTTTTTTATTTTCTGAAGTTTGCAGTTTTTAAGGAAAAATAAAGTGACTTGGTTCTATTAAAAATGTTTGTGAATGTCATCACTAGCCGTGTTAAGTATAGGGTTAAAAAAAAATTCTCACAACAAACTAATTGCAAACAACATAAGTAAATTTATGCAATGGGTATGTTTTGAGTTTCACAATTATATTCAATTAACAGGATAATTCCACAAACCAGTATATTATTTAAGTGGGAAAGACTTATTGAACGAGTTTTTCACCTATTTATTAAACACCATTCACTTAACATGCTTGGAGTAATTTGAGGGGTGGGGGGGGGGGGGGGGGGGGGGGGGAGGGAGGTATTTTTAAAAAAACAATAGTTGTACAAACTCCATATAAGAAGCAACAAAATAATCTCATGGCTTTTATTATATTTTTATTTTTACATTCTTTCAAGTAACTGAAGCACAGCAGTGTGAAATTCTAAGGTAGTCTGGTTGGAGGACAAAAGACTTATATTTTGGGCTTCTCTGCATCTTCCTGCAATACATTTCTTTTGTTTATAAACATAGATTTCAGCATCCAGGTTTTTGGTCTCCCCCCACCCCCATATACTTCTGCATGTCTCCCCCTACCCCCCCCCCCCCCCAAACCTCCACCACCCCCTCAAAGCTGATGTTTATTTGAGAAGGCTTTTCTGATTTCCCATGCAACACAAAAATTATATTTGTCTAGTTAAATGTTGGAAGCCCTTATTAAGTTCCATTCTGAAGTTCAGATACCCCAACTTGAAGGCATCATATTTTGTGGGGTCCATCATATTATCGGTGAAGTAGAATTATTTTGTCTGTATTGATTTGTATTGTTACAATTTATGGGAGCGTGTCTGTTGGCATGCTCCCCATAAATTGTAATAAAGGCAAAGACGGCCAAAAAGAATTCAGTACCCTGCCAGTAAATATTAGTTGTGGATGAAGTTTCATAACAAATGCCAAAGTAAAACAGATTAGAACATAATTTTTAATACCATGCTCACACATAGTTATGTCTCCATTCGCCGGCTGTCCGACTTTTAAAAATTCTTGAAAAGCCCACAGGCTAATTAAATATTTTTGTCTGTTTACCTGCCACTCATCGAAAGTGTAATTATAGTTTGTTTTAAATAAGTGAATAATGTACTTCACGATATTCTGGAGTTCAGGTAACACAACTTAAAAGCTTCACATTCTAGCCATGTGTTTCATTTTATCTATGTATTTCGTATGTATGGATTTGTCTTGTTACAATAGATGGGAGAGTGCCCAAAAGCACTCTCCGATATATTGAAACAAGGTAAAAACAAATGAACAAATTTTGACGACTGAGAATAATTTAGCACCCTTCCAGTTAATTCAGGCATATATACACCCACATGGGGCCTGTTTTTACTCACTGTTTGTTTCACAGAAAATAAATAATAAAATCCTCCCTTCCATCAAAATTTAAAATAAATTCCAATGATAATCTAGGTATTGATTTTTTTATGACCTTGTGTCTGTAAATTTTAATGAAACCTTTATCAATGAAGTTTCTTTGTATAATGTATTGTACTTATCAGAAGTAGACTATAACAGCAATCTGGCTTAATCGTCCCCAACAATTGTTATTTTAACAATCAACGTGCATCACTGACTCCTGCTTAGAAAACAATAGAAGCCAGCAAATCGAGAACCCCCCTCACACACAGTTCACCACAGAAAAGAAATCTGTTGAAAACAATGCTGTTCCTGCAGAATGCTTTCCTTTGGCAAAGTTAAGATTTTAAACTTATACTCATCAGGATCATAAATTTGATTTAACCCTTTGAACCCTGATGGTATCTTCCATGCCAGTTCAGTGTTATCATTTGGAAGAGTCTATATTCGTTACTTGGGGGAAGGCCAATCAATATTTTCAACGTGCAGCCTTTTGGCTGCACGTTGAAAATTTTGATTGGTCTTCCACACAAATTCACTGAGTAACTATCTACTTACTGATTTCAGGTTGTATCATGATCCTGGGCTGGAAAAGAGGCTATTTGGGTTCCATGGGTTAAAATGTGTACTAGATCTGGACAGTTCTAGTTTTTGTGGCAAAATGGAAAAGTGAACTGCAAGACCGAACAAAAACGTTTTACTGTATTTGTGCATAAACTAATGAAACTACCTTAATGAGAGGGAACTGGACTAGTGGTCAAGCCCAGAAATAAGGAGACTGTCATCCGCAGAATGAGGTTCACAGAGGGTGAATTTGTGATACTACCCTGTACAGCAGGGTAGCATCACTAAATTTACCCCCTGTGAACCTCAATCTGAATCAAGGTCTCAAGCCTAAACAGAAAGAGGTACCCCGAGGATAAATTGGCCCAATGCATGGGATAGCACCAGCAAATTCCCCATGTGGGGACCCCATTCTGCGAATGACAGATTGCTTATTTCCAGGCCCCTTTGAGCTCTCATCACTTAGTCTCTCTGGCAAAGGGGAGAGAACATCATGTTCTTATTGTCACATTTTCTCTCTTATTGACTCATCCACCAAATGATTCAATAAGGGAGAAAATGTGAGGAGAATGCAGCGTCGATCAGATAATTTTATTCATTTGTTACCCTAATTTGTTTTTTTCTGTCCCAATAGGCTTAGCAACTGATCCTTTAGAACCCCTAAGAATGATCAAAGGGAAGTTAGGCCAAACCCAACAGAGATATTTACAGACAGTGCGTTTTGTAGTGAGAGGTGTCGTATAGACTATTGTGGGGTTTTTTCCAAGTTAAGGAGCCTGAAGTGTTGTTTACTATTTTATGTTCATGTTCTTAACACATAGAATTAAATAGCTGCGCCATGAGTGCATGATACGCCTGTTATTAATTACAAGAAGGAACCACACAATATGAGTATACAGGTGTACTTGTCAGGTGTACTTGTCAGGTTACATATACTTGCCACCAAAAAATCATGAAAATTGCCCAAAGTCCAACATGCAGAAAATTGCCTATATTTTGATGAATAAAGTCCCATAACTCTGGAATGACAAATCGGACAGCGACACAAATCGAAAGGGAGATTCCTTGTATCAACATATACTTGCAACCAAAAAAATCATGAAAATTGCTCTAAGCATTTTCAAGTTATTGTTCGACATGTGAAAAATAAAGTCCCATAACTCTGGAATGACTAATCGAATGGCGACACCAACGGAAAGGGAGCTTCCTTCCATCAACATAAACCACCTACCAAAAAATCGTGAAAATCTCCTGTAGCGTTCTCGAGTTATCGTACGACGTGTAAAAAATCAACAATTTTCTACGTAATAAAGTCCCATAACTCTGGAATAACTAATCGAACAGCAACACTAAATGAAAGGGAGCTTCCCTCCATTGATATACACCACCTACCCAAAAATCACAAAAATCTCTCAAAACGTTCTCGAGTTATCGTACGACGTCTAAAAAATCAACAATTTTCTAAGTAATAAAGTCCCATAACTCTGGAATGACTAATCGAACGGCGACACTAAACGAAAGGGAGCTTCCCTCCATCGATATACACCACCTACCCAAAAATCATGAAAATCTCTCAAAGCGTTCTTGAGTTATTGTACGACATGTGACCGGACAGACAGATGGACAAAATTAAGGTTTTTTCTGCCATTGAACAAAAACTGAACAGAATCTGAAAAATCAAAACCTCCCAACTCAAATGTAGACCCCAAACTATCTTGAGCATTTCAGGAAACGTGACCAAACTATGAGGTGAATAGTGCAAAGTTGGCAAAAATGTTTTTAACACTGTCTGTTTTGTGCACAATTACAATAATTTAGACATCATCAACCAATCTGTGGCAATTTAAAGGCATGCTATGCTGAAAAAAAACAATTTGTATCCAAATTGAAAAATCAACCTTTTCTTTCTTGCATTTTATTATTATTAACTACTAAACTCTTGCAAAGAAAATTTCAGGAATAAAATCCCTAATCCATCAACCCAGAACAGGTAATTCACAATATAGAGATGGTCGGTATACAGTAAATATTTGGGATGGACGGACGGCAAGATGGATGGACGTTCTTAAAAATGGGAGTTGTGGGCTTAATTTTTTACGGAAAAATTGATCATTTTAATTTGTTTGGACACCAGTTTAAACATCGCTTTTTTGAAAAAATTCCGGGGGGGTGGGGGGGGGTGGGGGGGGAGGGGGGAATAAGGGGAGATGGGTATAGACATGGTTACGGTTACATCCCCCAACGTAATGCTTGATAGTAACTAACGCTAACCCCAACCCTCAACTGACCCTAACCCCTAATATAAACGCTCCAAAATCGCTATTTGCCTCATAAGTCTCATATCTTAGTAATTAAGCTCATAATATATGAAATAAGCTCATAATATTCTGGTAAGCTCATTAATGCCTGTCCGGACAAAAAAAAACTCATAACTCCCGTATTATAGCATGGGTGGATGGATGGACAGACGGACAGATGTACATACAGATGGACAAGGGTAACACTTGATGCTCCAAATTGGCAGGGGCATAAAATTAAACATCATACCATTTTCCAAAATGGCGGATAGGAGGAACCTATCACTTTCACAGGTACTCATCACTGGTCAATTGATGTAACAATAAAGCTGAGAGAAAATACCCAGAGGGTCTTTTCTCTCAACTTTATTGTTACATCAAATGATCGGTGGTGAGTGTCTGTGTTGTTTACAGGATTTTGACAAATAATAGTCTTCATTTGTAACATGAACAGTCCTATCCCCAGGATTCTGTAAGGTGATTATGAGCTTTCTGAGTCTCTGATTATTGTAGAAAGGTGATCTGCAACTGGGCAGTATACCAAAAATACCGATCAATATATATTGGCACAGGTTTCGATACATTACTAACACCGAATACTGTAATGATACCAAGATAAATCATTGTAAAAATACTGATACCAAACTTGAATTTCAAGACCACCGAGCTCCATTACAATATTTGAAAAACTAAATATCTCTAATGTTTGAAACATTTATGCTGAATATTTACTTACAGTGCAGTTGCCATGAACTGGCTACTTTCCATGGGTGGGCAATATTTCCACGGATGCAAAAATATTGATATCCAAACACTAATTAGAAAAATAATCATCAAAAATTTAATTAATGAAGCACCAGGTACAACTCAGTGCTTCATTAATTAAAATTTTGCTGATGACTTTTATTACCTGGTAAATGCATTGGTTGACATCACTGCCCACTCATGGATTAGGGCCAGTCCACGGCAACTGTACATTATTCCATTAACAGTTAGTTGCACTGTACCAATGAAGCATAGAATTAGTTGAACAGTACTTACCAGCTTTTCAATAATTTTATTAATAATGTTGGTATTATACATGCGACGCCTGTGATCTTCAAAATAGTTCCTGACATAAACACACTGTTTGTTCTGGTAGTACGGCAAATGGTAATACACCTTATCTCTTGTCACAGGTTTCAATGCAGCAGTTGTGCTCTGCCATTTTGGGGCAGTGTCGGAGGATACATCAGCATCCTCACCCTCAGAAGTAGCCTCTTCCTCAGATTCATCACTGCTTGAGGTTGATTTTCGCTTACTTGGAGGATTATAACCATCAAGTATATTGCCAGCATTACCTGTGATAATAAACAATTAATTTATTAAAATAGAACCTAAACTGCATTAAGTCCCGACAATTTTCAACAGTTTCTGTTCTCACACATGCTATAGTTTAGTGGTTTGATAGTGATCTCGGCCTTTGATGTTGTTCAGTAAGGAGTCCAGGGACTCATGGTGACGTTTGACTGGTAGAAAAGAAGAAAATACATATAACAGAGGCATTCATTTTTAGTCAGCCTATCCAGGCAGAAGCCACTTGTCCAAGAATAATGGTTCAGGTTATAATATTTTTTTTTGTATACTACTGGTATTATAATACAGGCAGAAAACACTGGACTAAAAATTACTGTTAGGCCATAATTCATCATCACTGAACAGGTAACAATATAGAGATGCATAGTATACCGTAAATGTTCAATATATTCTATCTTAATTCAGAGGCTTGAATGAATTAAAAATTTGACGTACAGTACAGATGCCATGGACTGGTCACTTTCAATGGGTGGGCAATATTTCCACGGACTCAATATTATAAGATTTCCAATACTAATTATAGGAACAGTCATCCAAAATTTAATTAATGAAGCATCGGGTACAACCCAGTGCTTCATTAATTAAAATTTTGATGATGATGATTTTTATTACCTGGTAAACACCTGCGTGGATGCCACTGCCCACGCATGGATAGAGACCAGTCCATGGCAACTGTACTGTATCCTTAAAAGTGAAGGACTTTAAGGCTAATGCATAAATTTCCAAGTACTTTTAAGGCTTTGAAAACTCATTTTTCAATTCAAGGATTTTCAAGGGCTATAATGAACCTTCACCATAAGTGTTATTGTGGCTAGTATTATTCATAGAACCTGCCATTCAAATTAGTTTTTCAATTTGAGCATTGAAAACAGAGCACAAGCTCATTAGACTCATTTCAATGATGAGGACATAAGCCATGTTTTCAATTTTTTGGCAAGTGTCGTCAAGTGAAGCAAAGTCTGTTTCTATAACAACTTACCACAGCTGATTTCAAAGTGTATTGGTTTATCTGCAATCCTCTTGTTGATCATGGATGCCTCCAGAAAAGTACCAAACAGAAAATATTCCTCAGGTCTTCCTGCTGCAATCTACAAGGATACAATATATGTATATAATTAACACTCTAGCAGTGACAACTGTAAGAATGAAAGTGTCAATGACACTGCAGCTCAACTTGTCCAAGAAGGGAGTGAACTGAATAGAAAGATCCAGTAATGCCAAGTCATTCACTCAAGTTTCTACCGAAAAGACATCACATCAAAGCTACATATGAAATTTGAAAAAGATCGGGTGAGAGATACAGCCTGAAGGGTCGGCTAATGGAACTGCTGTCAATTTATATGGAAAATCCAAGGTGGCCACTGACACCATGTTTTTCACCGAAATTCAGAAAAATTTATAGCTCCCATCTAGACATCACACCAAAGGGACATGTGAAATTTCGAAAAGGATGGGGTGAGGGATGTGGCCTGTAGGCTGTGCTAATGGGATTGTTGACAATTTATATGCCAATTCAAGATGGCCTCTGGCAGCCATGTTTTTCAAGAAAATTAAAAAATATTCAGAAATATTTGATAGCTCCCATCAGACAATTTATATCCAAATCCAAGATGGCTGCTGGTGGCCATGTTTTTCAAGAAAATTCAGAAAAATTTAATAGCTTCCATCTAGACGTCACACCAAAGCTACATATGGAATTGTTGACAATTTATATGCCAAATCCAAGATGGCCACTAGTGGCCATGTTTTTCAACAAAATTTGGAAAATTCAATAGCTCCTGTCTAGACATTGCCAAAGCTACATATGAAATTTAGGACTGATCAGGTAAGAGCTGTGGCCTGTAGGGTGTGCTAAAGGAATTGCTGGACAATTTATATCCAAATCCAAGATGACCACTGGTTTTTCAATGAAATCCGAAAAAATCTGATAGCTCCCATCTAGATCTTGCCCTAAAGCCAAGTATGAAATTGGTAACTGATCGAGTGAGAGCTGTGGCCTGTAGGGTGTGCGAAAGGAATTGTGGAGGGATAGATGTACGTATGGACATATGTACATACAGATGCACAGATGGTCGACAGATCACATTTTCATTTTTGTTTATTCAAAGTGAATGGGAAGGATGTAAAAAACTTAAAATTATTCAAGATAACGCCATATCCATTACATGTACAGCCTCACATGAAAAACCGAAGACCTCTAAAACTGTTCCATGTGAAAATAAATTATGTTACAATCAACAGGTTATAGTGTGCAAGGATTCCCGAGAGTAGCACTTGAAAGTGAAATGTTCTATTCTGTAAATCAAGAGGGTATGAAGGGATTACCATTTATCAGTGTTTTGCATTTGGGAGACAAAATCACCATCATAAAGAGTTCTGGCAAAGATACGGCAATACACTTGGAATAACTCCAGTGCAACAGCAAGAGAGACCTTTTTTTTTGCAACATCGATAACAGCTAGAGAGTGCACCAATTATTATGAGAAAGCACAAGTGAATGGCATGGTAATGTTTGATGTCTGTGAGATGAAATTGGCCAAAGATGAAGCTGATTTCCTAATAGTGAAGTCGGCTCTTTATTGTTACCAGGAAATGATGCCAGCCATGAACAATGCAGGCACGTGATTTTTAACACACCAGGGAGTTACTTTACGTGTGCAATGACTCGTGAGTGGGACTGCACACCACTCCTAACAGTTTCTGCTCTAATATCAAGGCAACATTAAACATGAAATTTAAAAAAAATTGCTTGCCAAAATATTTTATTTAAAGTCTTCAAAATCCCTCATCTTTTGAGCAAAAATTGAGAAACCGTGTTCAATGATGTTGAAAAAACAAGTAAGAGCACTAGATGGAAAAATGAAAGAAAGCAAACATGTTTGAAATATAAACATGCGTTTTTCTGTCCACGGACAAATAGATCATAAAATAACCATACCTCTGAGCCAGATATGGGCAAACGGTACAAAACAATATTTCTCCATATTTTCCAATCTTACAATCAAAACACTGAAGAACCAATGAAGAAACAGGAAAGAAAACATGAAATCAGTGTTTTATAACATTTGCCGCAAGCATTCTCATGACAAGTGCTTCAACATGAACTCTTGAAGAGGTCTTGAAACTGAACGTTAAACTACCCTGAAACTAAAAAACAAGAGGGACATTACGACTGGACAGCATATCATTGCTTTGTGCCATTCTTTGTCAGAGATGATGACATTATCGTAAATATTCTGTAATGGGTAATTTTAACACTTTCAACCTACTTTGCATAAAAACATTTTGAGAATTGATGCAAATGTACGGCAGTGTAGAACTGCCACACCGTAGTATATTTCCAGGGAATCCTAATCCGTTTTTACAGATTACTAATCTGTTTTTACAGATTACTAATCTGTTTAAACAGATTACTAATCTGTAAATACAGATTAGATAATCTGTAAAAACAGATTAGTAATCTGTTTTTACAAATTAACTAATCTGTAATTACAGATCAGTAATCTGTTTAAACAGATTAACTAATCTGTATTTACAGATTACTAATATGTTTTTACAGATTAAATAATCTGTATTTGCAGATTACTTAGTTAATCTGTAAAGACAGATTAGTAATCTGTTTAAACAGATTAGTATTCTGTAAAAACAGATTAGTTAATCTGTAAAAACAGATTAGTATTCTGTAAATACAGATTACTAATCTGTAAAAACAGATTAGTTAATCTGTTTAAACAGATTACAAATCTGTAAATACAGATTAGTTAATCTGTAAAAACAGATTAGTAATCTGTTTAAACAGATTAGTAATCAGTAAAACAGATTAGTAATCTGTTTAAAAATTAGTAATCTGTTTAAACAGATTAGGAATCCCTGGAAATATACTATGGTGTGGCGGTTCTACGCTGCTGTACAAATGTGATGAAATTAACAACAAATTAGAAAATGGATCAGTGATAATTAACCCATTCCCTAATGCTTGTTCATTCGGATTTAACAGTACTTTCAACAACTGCAGTCATATTTTATCTGATAATTTTATGGGTTGAGAACAATGGGGGAACCTAGAGGGAACCACCAAACAGTAGCCAGTAACTGTCAGACTCTCCAACTTACTAACCCTGCACAAGCTGGTTTAATATCAGCAAAATGGCCTTGCACAGTGCAACACCGTGCTCCCACTCGGGGAACTGGAATTATTTGTCTTGCATAAGGACACAACACAGACGATGCATGTCAAGAAGGCAGTATTATATGGGACTATTTTATTCAGTATTACACATTGTTGAAGGGGTAAGCTATTGTTGATAAAGAGAACTTATACTCTCTCATTCCTGGTCTCTGGCCTTGAATTTTATGAAACAAAATCTAATGCACTTACATCTGATATAGGGAGGCATGTCTCTACCTCTACTGTTGTTGAAGTATTACACATTGTTGAAGGGGTAAGCTATTGTTGATAAAGAGAACTTATACTCTCTCATTCCTGGTCTCTGGCCTTGAATTTTATGAAACAAAATCTAATGCACTTACATCTGATATAGGGAGGCATGTCTCTACCTCTACTGTTGTTGAAGTTATGTCCAGTCCACTGTCCAAGAGATCAACTTTTAATGCCACTAATAATCTTCCTCTGTATGATACACCTTCTCCTAAACCATCATTCAAATGTGTGTGCTCATCACGAATGCTGTAATAACGAGTCGAGCCATACAAATTCACCCAAGATGGACCAAATGTTGGCAAAAAACCTGAAGAAAAACAAAAAGTGAAATTTTATTTAAAAAAACACGCTATTAATTGAAAATGGCGCTTGTTTTTAATTTTTGGAATTCACTTGACTGGTGAGTGCTGAATTACTTTTCAAAAGTCATTTGTAGCGTGAGTATTTAAAAAAAAAAAAAATCACACTAACAGCAAAAGGAGCCTTTGTTTAGCAAAATAAAGCTCATAAATAATCATTTAGTTACAATTTATTGGAGAGTGCCACTTGGCACTCACCAATAAATTGTAACAAAACAATCTCATATTAATATTATTTCTCCTACTGCTGAGCCAACAACAAATTAGTGCAAATATTGTAAAACCACTATAGTGGCTTTCAGCACTTTTCAGAAGAGTCCTGACAACGGCTTCTTGCACTGAACCAGTTAAATGAACTTTCCACAATCCAGTGCAAGTATTTCCATTAGTTTCTCAAAGAATTCTGCATCCTATGTAACGGGTAACTAACTAGCCCTGAGCCTTTTTAGTCTTAGTCAGTGTATAATTTATATTTTGTGTATGTCATGTAGTGTGTGATATGGCAGCTTACCCGCTAATCCTATACAATGCCTGTGGTTAGTCAGTGGATGTAAGCAAACCAACTACCACTATGTAAAGCACAGGGTTAGTCCCTCTTTTCTTTCTTGTTATAAATAAAATCATCAGAATGTTTATAACCAGAAAGTGCGACTAACCCTGTGCACTGCATAGCTTTAGTGTAAATCTCATCTGTAGCAACTCTTTACCAATGTAATGGCCAAAACCAGTCAGTAATATTCTCAAAAAACATTTAAACATAGCTTATGACCTCTCATTGGTATGGATTGTGGAAAGTTTTTTTTCAGTGAATTCCAAAAATGAAAATATATACACAGAACGACATGCATATGTGAATGAGTTAATCGATATAGCATGAGTGCCAGCACGGAAGAATAAAACGAGATGCTGCAGGCCTCAAGTTTTATTCTTCTGCAATGGCACAAACAACAAGAAGAACACATTTTATCGCCAACCAAATTAGCGTACTCATACTCTTCCTTCTTCTTCTGGATATTCATTATCGCCTTCATATATCAACTCTATTTCTTCTTCGCTATTTTCATACACATTAACCCTTTACCGAATGAATCGCCCACATCCGCCCACGTAATATGCAAATTCAGCAGTTGAAAAAATATTATTTTTCAAAAAATTTCAACAAAACCATATCATGTGACCCCTTGTTGGAATGAGCTGGTCTAGCTCGTTCCAACGAGGGGTCACATGATATGGTTTTGTTGAAATGTTTTGAAAAATTTGAAAAAATGATATTTAAAATAATAAATTTTGATATCGTCTGTGTTGTGTAAAGGGTTAAACTCATCATATCCTTCAATTTTAGACATTTTATTTAGTTATTTTTGTAATTGGTTGTTTCAGGTGATCAATCATATGCGCAACGATTTCCATTTGACACCTGTGTGCAGAACAGGTTTTCATTTTCCACATGATTTATTGTTGCTGTCAATGAGGATTTCATAGAACAGGCATGTAACAAATTCTGTTTTCAATTAATAGCTTGTTTTATATGATTGAAAGGAACTGATACAGTGCTGTCACTACAAAAGTGAACAGAAAATTCTGACCAGATTGAGACTGGTTCATGATCTAGTTAAAATTCTCTGTAGGCTTTCCAGCTGCCAATATTCTAGAATCTCACCTGTCAAAAAATAAATGCAAAAACACTGCATCTCAGATTGAAGTTTTGTTTATTTTTCTTGATTCATCCTAGATTTTACAATATTTTATTGATCAAATTGGCAGAAAGGGTTGGGGCAACAAATAACAAGCTTCATCAATTCCAACCAAATATCAAGGATAAATATCCATCTTGTAACCATAACCCTTTACCCAACGCAGACGATATCAAAATATTATTTTAAATATTTTTTTTTAAGTTTTCAAAAAATGTCAACCAACCATATCATGTGACCCCTCACTGGAACGAGCTCAATGAGCTCGTTCCAATGAGGAGTCACATGATATGGTTTTGTTGAAATTTTTAGAAAAATAATATTTTTTCAGCTGCTGAATTTGCATATTACACTGGAGGATGTGGCCGATTCGGTGGGTAAAGGGTCAACAGAAAAGATCATGAAATTCTTACATGGCCTCATATTGGTCATATAAGACTTACACTGCTTTCTATTGGAGGGAGACATGTAATCAGAATTTCTTCCAGTCAATGTTCTTTAACAGTTGAGCATGTTTTCTTATTTGTTTATTGGAGTTTAATGACACTTTCGACAGCCAGGGTCACCTCGTGTCAGGCAGTTTTACGGTGAAGGAAGCCGGAGTAACTGGAAAGAAACACTGAGCAGCAGAAAGCAACTGTCAGACTCCCCAACTCCATAGAAGCAGGGTTAGCATTGGTTAAAGACAGGAGCACCATTGATGTGCAGTACACCTTAGTACACAGCACCACCGGGCTTCCATGTGGGCAATCAGGATTAAATGCCTTGCCCAAGGACACAATGCAGTTACCCCTGATGTTATCTTATATTGTACAGAATGTAACCCTTTACCCAATGCAGACGATATAAAAATTTAAATTTTATAGTAAATTTCCTTTATAGTAAATTTCCTTTCTTAATATACCTACCACAATTGTTTACTACAGGCTTGCACTACATTGGAAGACCCTAACTCGGAAAATATACTCTCTAGTTTGATCTTTCCCAAGGGATTTGGGAAAGAAAAGTTGTGCAAAAGCACCAAGAAAAAATAAGCCAAAACTGGGTTGAGTGCTACCGGCTGACACACAGTAGGGGACGCTCTTCTCCTAGTACAGATCCATGGCTTCCGGTACCAGTGCGCAGGCAGTAACTAATGAATAATTCTTTTGAATCCGCCAACATTGGAGTTATGTGATCAGCGGGGAGGAAGGATTCTTACCCAAATAAGAAGAGGGGAGGGCCTCCATGTAAACAATTGTGGTAGGTATAATAAGAAAGGAAATTTACTATAAAATTTAAATTTCTTATCAACATACCTTACAACTGATTACTACAGCCTGAATAGACAATAGGATGGAAAGAATCACATAACCAACCCCCACATAACCCAACTGCACTGGAACCGTGGACAGAGGAAGAGGTCCCTAGGCCTATCACACCATAGCTTCACAATCATTAGTAAAAAGCAATGAGAGATGAGGCGTACGGCTCTGTGCGATGCAGAGACAGAAAGGACAGTAACAGCACAGAGCTGGAACTGACCTTGTAAGAAGCCCTGAGCAGAAGAAAGAGGGCCCAAAACAAAAAAAAAGGTCCTCCGACTGCTCTTGCAACAGACGCAGATAGAAGGTGGAGAAAGTAGAAACATTTCTCCAGTAGGCTACCTGCATAACATCCGACAACTTAACAGAGTTAGCTTAAGCCCAAGAGGTAGACAATGCATGCACCTCATGGGCAGAAATATGATTGGTAATACAATCGTCAGTCGCTAGATGAGTGCAAACCACGCGAATAGGAAGACAAATCCATCGTGAAATGGATTGAGGAGAGATCTTCTGTCGACCAGGAATAAGAGACAGAAAGAATCATTTGCTGCCTTTCCTAATGAACTGCGTCCGATTGAGATAAATGCGAAGTGCACGAACCGGACAAAGCAAAAGGTGATTACCCTCAGCAGAAGGAAGAGCCCTGATACAGATAGGAGGTGGAGTCGTTTCTGGTATCTGTTTCTTGGCCAGAATGGAGCAATCAGTGGTAATCGGTACCAGTGCGCAGGCAGTAACTGATGAATGATTCTTTTGAATCCGCCAACATTGGAGTTATGTGATCAGCAGGGAGGAAGGATTCTTACCCGAATAAGAAGACGGGAGGGCCTCCATGTAAACAATTGTGGTGGGTATAATAAGAAAGGAAATTTACTATAAAATTTAAAATTCTTATCAACCTACCTTACAATTGTTTACTACAGGCTGAATAGACAATAGGATGGAGGGAATCACAAAACCAATCCACACATAACCCAACTGCACTGGAACCGTGGACAGAGAAAGAGGTCCCTAGGCCTATCAAACCATAGCATCACAAACATTAGTAAAAGACAATGAGAGATGAGGCATATGGTTATGTGCGATGCACATATAGAAAGGGCAGTAACAGCACAGAGCTGGAAATGACCTTGTAAGAAGCCAAATGGCTGGAGTAGACAACAGCCTGAGCAGAAGAAAGAGGGCCCATAGTACAAAGGTACTCTGTCTGCTCCTGCAACTGTCGCAGATAAGTGGAGAAAGTAGCATTTCTCCTGTAGGCTGCCATCATAACATCCGACAACATCACCAAGTTGGTATAAGCCCCAAGAGGGAGACAATGCACGCACCTCGTGGGCAGAAATATGATTGGTAATACAATCGTCAGTCACTGGATGAGTGTAACCCACGCGAATAGCAAGACAAATCCACCGAGAAATGGACTGAAGAGAGATCTTCTGTCGACCAAGAATAAGAGACAGAAAGAATCATTTCCTGCCTTTCCTAATGAACTGCGAGCTGTCGCGGATGTGGACTGGGACAGAGTCAGAGCAAAAGCTGAGAGAATCACATGCCTTGCCCAGGGAACCGCCACCATATTCAGCTGAGTAAGGAAGTCCATGACAAAATGACTGAGAAGGGAGCAGGTCCGATTTCTCCTAGTGGACTCTGAACCCTAGCGACGTGATCTGGCTCAACAGTGCGTCAACATCTGACTCCAGAAAGGCAGCACTGGAATGCCTCTGGAGGATATCGTCTAGATATGCCGAAGTAGTCACCCTGGACTGAGCGCAATGGAAGGCTATCACTTGCGACATCAGTCGGGTGAAGGCCCAAGGAGCCAGGTTGAGGCCGAAGGGCATGGCCTTGAACTGGTAAACTCGCCCCAGAAAAGCGAACCTGAGATACTTTCGCGACGTCCAATGAATTGGAACGTGAAAGTAAGCGTTTTGCAGGTCAATGCTCGATTTAAAATCTCCCTGGTGAACGGAGTGGCAAACCGACCTGAAAGTCTCCATGCTGAACTTGGGAGCAATGATAGACTGGTTCAGGATACTCAGATCGATAACCGGTTGGAGTCAGCCATCCTTCTTCGGCACCAAGAACAGGCGGGAATAAAATCCCAATGA
Organism: Pictodentalium vernedei; assembly: GCA_031216915.1. NCBI lineage: Eukaryota > Metazoa > Mollusca > Scaphopoda > Dentaliida > Dentaliidae > Pictodentalium > Pictodentalium vernedei. The sequence continues at coordinate 393,832,632 of CM062293.1, read as the reverse complement.
ATGAATGTTTTTGACGATCTCGATCGTCTCCTTTGACAGGAGATTGTCTATCTCCATGGTCAAAAGTTCCCGACGTGTAACGTCTAAAGGAACTTGTGTTGGAAGAGGAATCGAGGTGAGGACCTTCATTTCGAGCCCCGACGAGGCCTACGAGAGGAGAAACCGCCTCCTCTACTATATGAAGAATACTGAGTCCTTCCTCTAGCCGGCCGATGCTTACCCTTACCCCGAGAGTAAGAAGTAGAAATGGTGGCAGGAGGATCAGCCCTTGGCTTCGCAGAGGAAGCAGAAGGGTGCTTGTTAGGCTTTGGATGGAACCTGCCTCCAACAGAAGGCTGATCAAGCTGACGAAGCAGCAGCTGATCTTTGGAATGATGTTGGACGTCATCCCGGACCGTCGCCACGGAACCATGGAATAGTCGTGAACCCGCCAAAGAAGCAGATTGTAGAGCAGCGTGCTGCCCCTCAGGAAAGGAACGGCTTGTGTCCAACACAGCGTCCCGGCGAACTAATTCCAAGTTAGCCATGTTACAGGTATGCGTGTCAGTAAGATGCATGAGCACCTTGGAAAGCACATGCAGAATCGAAGGAATGATAATGCACTGGAGTCAAAAAAGTGTCAGCCCTGGTGAAGAACGAAGTCCTCATAGCCTTGGAACTCAGCTTAGAATCCAAAGCTTCAACGACCTGTACCAACTAGCACGGTTGAAGGCGCACGGAAGCGGGTTGCTTCACAGGCTGCAGGCGCGCAACCGATGTTCGTGGCTTGGCTGACACTGTTGTCTGGTCTGACGGTTTGAGATCTGGAAGGAACTCAAACACAAAGTCAAGAGCTGCCCCAAAGTCAGAAGACTGTTGGCTCTCGACATCAGGTATGTCTGACCCATCCCCTGAGTCGGAAGACACATAGCCCATCATGGGCAAACCAGCCGATGCCTCCCATGGTGTAGGCACACCTGAGGGATCAGAAAGCAGCCTGCTTCCAATCCCAATTCAATCCAATCCCGGGAGGCGGTGCCACGAGGGGTGCCTGGAAACCGCAAGTCGCCTTGCTGGAGGCAACGAGAAGGCTCTTGGAACGAACCTAAGCTCACGGCCAGTTCGACGTGGGAATGAACTGGTAAAGTGGCTTCACTCCTGAATCTTTTAACCGGCGAAGGGTCCTGATCCTCAAATACACCCGACGTGGGGCAATGGGTGGCAGCAGAAACACCTGAAGGCAGATGCTTATAGGGGTATGACATACCCCGAGGTTCTGCAGTGCAGGAACCCAGGAGATTTGCCGCAGGCCTCTGAGGGACAGAAGCAGTAGCAGCAGATATGACAGGAGCTGTTGAAAGCAGTGGAAAGGTGGAGAGACAACCAAGCTCGGATCCAAAGGAAGAGTCACATCACTAGTGACAGCCTCAGATGTTGCCTGGAGAGGAACCACAGTCCCAGAACCAGGCATCTCTTCACCAGACAACTCAACAGCTCCCGCAGTATCCACCACAGTTAAAGATTGCACATCCCCCACAGAGGGGGTATAACTCCCACCAGACGTGGTCATGTCAGGAGGCCACAAACGACAGCGATCCCTCTCCCTGCGGGTGTGGGAGGAACGGCCACGTGATCGCACCACATGCTTGGGCAAAAGGCATTGCCCTCAAGGAACAGTCCTGGGCATAACAGAGGTGAGAGCAGTAGAAGAAAAGGTGAACTCAACAGATGTAGAAAGTAGAACACCCCCAACTACGAGTGAAAGGTAGCAGAAAATAAAGGACCGGCAGGAACAAAGTGTGTCATTTCCCCCACACGATGATCCATCAAAGCTAGCTGATCAGTTTGGCGAATTCTTCATCAAAAAAATAAAATTAATTCAGGAAAAAATTACGTACATGAATGTAGACAAAATTGACATCAAACAGAGACCATCAGAAAAAGAGCTTTCAACTTTTTGATCTTTAGAAATCCATGAGTGTAAGTAACAGTGTACGTAATCTTGGTGCCTTCTTCGACTCTACCATGTCTATGGACAGACATGTGTACAAATATGTGCAATAAGGCTTCTAGAGGTCTACACAAAGTTAAACAGATAAGAGAGTTCCTCACCAAAGACTCAACAAAAACCCTAGTTCATGCCTTTATAACTTCACAATCTGATTATTGTAATGCCTTACTGTTCAACCTTCCACAATATCAGTACTCTCGCCTGCAGATGGTACTAAATGCATCAGCCTGAGTGGTGTGTAGGGTATCACGATCTCAACACATCACTTCTGTTCTGAGGGATATGCACTGGCTGCCAGTCAAGTACAGAATAATTTTCAAAACTTTATTATTAGTTTTTAAGACACAAAACAACATGTCACCAGCCTACTTAGAAGAACTCCTTAATACCAAGAATGTGTGTCAATATAACCTGAGGTCCGATGGTAAAATGCTGCTACATGTTCCAAAACATAGGTGTAAGACAATTGGAGATAGGTCATTCTCATTTGTTGGCCCTCACTTGTGGAATAATTTACTAGAGCACCTAAAAAGACTGTCAAATATCAACCTTTTCAAGAAAGATTTCAAAACATACCTGCTTCAAAAAGCCTATGAGTGATGTTCTGGACTGTAAGATACTATATATATTCCGTTTGTATATTTGCACGAACTCAGTAACATGTACAGCGCCTTAGAATATGGTTCTATATCTTCTGAACTATAATTTTGGCGCTATATAAATGCGTATATTATTATTATTATTATTATAACACAACTGAACCCAGACGTCCAACAGAGACTCAAAAAACAGAAATTCTGCCCTCAAAAGAGAGGAGAAATCCTGTCCATACAGCTCCCCACTGACACCTAACTCCAATAATAATAATAATATCCAAAAGGACAACATAAACTTATCAACCACCGCCGTAGCTGCGACGGGTGGTGCAATCTCACACAATTCTAAGTTCATCAAGGGCCATAATTCCAAGAAGAATGTTTGGAACAACACATGCATTGAACAGTGGCTAGACACCAATAAGATACACTTACATGCCAAATATAAAGTCATTCCATCAAGTACTTCAAAAGTTATTGAGTTTTGAAACTCATTGGTCACAGACAGACCGACCGACCGACCGACCGACTGACCAACCGACATTGCCACTTATAGAGCTGCTAGTCGCAGCTAAAAATTATATGCCCGAACTGCACGATGTGTGAAAGTGGAGCGCGAACACAGAGAATATATAAAATTCAGTCCTGTTATTATACGATCCTCAGATCCATAATTCCAGTCACAGGTAACCATTATCGAGTTGAATTATCACTGTTTCTGAATGCAAATGGACGTCTCGCCATGTGGCAGACAAAAAAAGAATGATTCATTAGCCTGTAGTAAACAATTGTAAGGTAGGATGATAAGAAATTTATTAAAATTATTTCAAATTTAAAAAAAAATTTCAACAAAATGAGCCGTTCTAATGAGGGGGGACATGATATGATTTTGTTGAAAGTTTTTAAAAAATAATTTGTTTTCTACTGCACAGTGTGTACATTATGCAATAATAGGTGTCCTAGTCCAATCGTTTCAGGCCAGCTGGATGTTGTGTTATAAGGGTGTATATCTATATTAAGCTGGATTCTGGATCACTGTGTAGGTGCTGAATGATTTGGACTGAACTATCACAGTGCGCAGTTACAGGAATTGAAGTGGTTTGGTACTGGTTTATGGAATTGTTTTTAGATATTGTGTAAGTGTTCTTTGATCCCAATATGGAGCTCCCTTTTAGTGTTGCCTATGTATTGTATAAGGCAGTGTTTGCATGTTCTAAAGAAATAATATTGAATTGGTAACAGGTGATTGTACCACTGAGGGAACTCAGCATTGGATTCGGAAGTAAAAAAAGAAGACTTTTTTGTCAGAATATTCTGCTTTGAATTTGATGGTCTCATGATACTGGTTGCAGTATTCGATAAATTGTTTTAGTTTCAAAATGCCTTCAGTCCGTATCATGAAGACATCATCTAAGTATATGCAGCAAGTGTGTGGTCATAAGGGTGCGTTTTGAAGCATCTTCTATACTAATTCACCAAGACACATGTTGGCGTGAGTCGACAACCATAGTTTTGGACTCCAGGGTTTCAGCGAATTTATTGATATGCTGTTACATTTTTTGCAAGTGGTTGGTTTTTGATTTGCCATATTTCTTTTGATGAAATAATCATAAATGTGATAAGTAGTAATGTATATGGACAAATTTTCCGGCAGACAAATTGTCTGTTATGGGCGGACAGTTGTCCACTGTGCCAGTTACTCTCCCCTTGGGTGGTCAACTTATCCGGAACATAATCTATATTTGAAGTATGATCTTGAATATCTATTGTGACATCATAATTGACAGCCAATTTGCCATTTTTAAAAACAGGTGTGTGTGTCTGTGTGTGTGTGTGTGGGGGGGGGGGGGGGGGGGGTTGTAACTGCTAAGAATCTAGATTGTTAAAATCTGTAACAATATTTGTGTATGTAAAATTGTCAAAAGTGGAGGTTTACAGTTAAGCAATATTTTTTGTTTCGAGGGGAATAATCAAGTTGTTTTGTCACTTATTGATTCTTGTTTTTTATTGTATTGCTTATTCCGCATAAAACATATTGGTCTGTGTTCCCAGGTCTGCTGGTGTGAAGAGTTCTCAGTGATCATGTGTAGGGGTTAATATATTCCACATCGTATTTTATTTTTCCGCTGCGGTGGGTTTAAATTTGAGGTGCAGTTGTTTTCACCAGTGGTAGTAGGTGTCCCTTTTTCTATTTTGTCTTGTTCTGATTTTGGACATTTTGTAGTGGTCGGTTAATGTTCTGGTAATTCCATTCTGACTGGTTGGAGTTATAATGTAAAGGTCGGAACTGTTGTGGCCAGTTGTGTGTAAATGTTTTCTGAAGTAGCAATTTCTTTTGAAAGTTCTTAGGCTGATAGTGTTAATACTCGAGAGAACATAGCCTGTGAATGAAGAGTAAGGGGAATAACTCTAATATGATCCTACTCAAGATCCCAAGATAGCAAAGGGAAGAAACTCTAGTGATAGGTGGAGCTAGGCAGACTGATAATGGATGTCATGATGTGAACATGTGAAAATGTTGTTCGAAGGAGATAAATGTGAGTTTGACAAATGGTAGCAGAGCAAGGTTGACAGAACATCATCTTTAAATAAAAACAAGTCATATGAGTTATATAAAAAATAACTCCTTGCATGGACTGAAGTAACTGAGTTGCCTAAAAATAAAAGTGTGGTCATTGCTTTATCCTTGCCAGAGGATGATGAGAATAAAATTAGGAAAAAGGTATTTGATCAAATGCAATCCGATGACTTAAAATCAGAGACGGGTCTAGATACTTTGAAACTTTACTTGATAAACACTTTGCAAAAGGATTTGACTGATAGCTTTGAAAAATTTGAAAATTTTAAAGACTACACACGTGAAGCTGACCAAAATATTCATGAATATATAGCTATTTTTTAGTCAAAATATAAAAAAATTGATAAGAAAAACATGACATTACCCTCAGAAATTCTTTCATTCAAATTACTCCGGAAATCTAACATATCCAAAGAGGAAAAACTTTTAGTTCTCACTGGTATGAATTATGAACAGAGAAAAACTTTGTATGAACAAGGTAAACATCTTTAAAGAATAGAAATTTAGAGGTGATAAATCTAATTCAGGTGCTAATTCATCAGTGATTATAAAATTGGAACCAACGTTTATAGCAGAAAATGAAGAAACATTACTTGCAACAGGATATGGAAGAAAAACTTCTTATAAACACAAATTCAGAAATGATAAATCAAGAGGTTCTCAATGCAATAGAGGTTGTGGAAATTTTACAAACTGTCAAGATAAACATCAGACAACTAATTTTGATGAAAGGAATAAAAGGGATTCATGGAGACCTGTTAATCCTACGGGTTCTGATGGGAATGTTTTGACTTGTAAATGCTGTGGGTCTTTCAGACATATGGTTACAACTTGTCCTGACATTTGGGAAAATATGAATAAAGTTAACATTACTGAGGAAAATGTTGTGTTATTTACTGGTTATCACAAGAATGAAATTGCATGGTTAGGTAGTGATGCTAAGAACTGTGCTGTGTTAGATAGTGCATGTTCAAGTACTGTTTGAGGAGAAAATTGGATGAAAACTTATACAGAATCTTTAGATGATGTTGATAAAAGTAAAGTTAAAACTTTCAAAGGGAAGAAAATGTTTAAATTTGGAGGTGGTACATGTTTGTTATCGCTGGCCAAGAATGAAGTACCAGCTGTGTTAGCTGGCAAAAATGTGCAACTTAAGACTGATGTTGTAGATTCTGACATACCTCTCCTACTGTCATGTTCTGTAACGAAGAAAGCACATGTGAAATTAGACTTAAGAGAATGATACAGCAGAAATTTGGGGGCAAGAAGTAGCATTAAATCTCACGTCTTCAGGACATTACTGTGTGCCAATAGATAAAACGGAAAATACTCCACTGGAAAATGTTTGTGCTGTGAATCTTAAAGAAATAGATGAAAAAGAAAGACTTAAACATATTGGATTTCAAATACAGAATGTGGAGAGGGGACTGTAAGCAAATTGCCTGTGCAGAAATATTTTCTCTCATCGTCACTGTAGCACCAGTTGAATCACAGTGACTTTCCAGTGATCAGTTGGATCTAAAATTGCAGGAAAGTCATTGTGCTCATGCGGGTTATGGATTAAGTAACTTTAGAAGGGCTACCCTGTCAGGCAACCATGATAACACCTGAAGGAACTGAATAGATAAACATATATGACTGTGTATGAGTGTTCAAAAGATATATACATGTACACTACAAGTCAGATGTAGTTGTAGGAACAATAAAAAAAATCAAGAATTGAAACATGGTTGTGAACTTTCCAATGATGTGGTTATCAGTTTTTTCGTGGTTTTGTTGCTGAAACGAATTTATAAGTTTGTTACCCTCACATATTAAATTAATATCTAATAATAATATACATGTAAGAAGCGATCAGGTGACTCTTTTTTACTGGAAATCAAAACACATTTAAAACATAGGAATAAAGACGCCCACCTCCCGGCATTTTAAGAGTGTGAAAACAAAAGTTTATTTACAGTGTAAATGGTGGGAAATCAAGAAACCCAGAGCTGACCCATGCATGTTCCAATTGGTTCTGGTATTAGTACTCACAAACAAGGAGGACGCCAACGCCCTATAGCTCACCAACATTCCTCTTTGATAGTAACTTTGGCAAACACAAGAACTGTATCAAACAGGCTCATAACATGCGACAAAGCTTACCTAAACACAACCTCTTAAAAGTAAAACACAGAAACTGACATAAACACTAAGTTAAGCATGAAATTCTGAGCTAAACAGAAAACTAAACACAAATAAAAATGTCAAGAAAAATGTTTAAAATGCAGGGTATGAGGGGTTAATCATGGAACAATGATACTGAGGAACATGTATGATGAATATAAGTGCCATGGGAAGAGAAGGAGCACAGCAGCTGACCTAAACACTTAGTTAAACATGAAATTCTGAGCTAAACAGAAAACTAAACGCAACTAAAAATGTGAAGAAAAACGTTTAAAATGCAGGGTATGAGGGGTTAATCATGGAACAATGATACTGAGGAACATGTATAATGAATATAAGTGCCATGGGAAGAGAAGGAGCACAGCAGCTGACCTAAACATCAAGTTAAACATGAAATTCCGAGCTAAACAGAAACCTAAACGCAATTAAAAATGTCAAGAAAAATGTTTAAAATGCAGGGTATGAGGGGTTAATCATGGAACAATGATACTGAGGAACATGTATGATGAATATAAGTACCATTGGAAGAGAAGGAGCACAGCAGCTGACCTAAACACTTAGTTAAACATGAAATTCTGAGCTAAACAGAAAACTAAACGCAACTAAAAATGTGAAGAAAAACATTTAAAATGCAGTGTATGAGGGGTTAATCATGGAACAATGATACTGAGGAACATGTATAATGAATATAAGTGCCATGGGAAGAGAAGGAGCACAGCAGCTGACCTAAACACTAAGTTAAACATGAAATTCCGAGCTAAACAGAAAACTAAACGCAACTAAAAATGTCAAGAAAAATGTTTAAAATGCATTGTATGAGGGGTTAATCATGGAACAATGATACTGAGGAACATGTATGATGAATATAAGTGCTATGGGAAGAAAAGGAGCACAGCAGCTGACCTAAACACTAAGTTAAACATGAAATTCTGAGCTAAACAGAAAACTAAACACAACTAAAAATGTCAAGAACAATGTTTAAAATGCAGGGTATGAAGGGTTAATCATGGAACAATGATACTGAGGAACATGTATGATGAATATAAATGCCATGGGAAGAGAAGGAGGACAGCAGCTAACCTAAACATCAAGTTAAACATGAAATTCTGAGCTAAACAGAAAACTAAATGCAACTAAAAATGCCCAGAAAAATGTTTAAAATGCAGGGTATGAGGGGTTAATCATGGAACAATGATACTGAGGAAAATGTATGATGAATATAAGTGCCACGGGAAGAGAAGGAGCACAGCAGCTGACCTAAACACTAAGTTAAAGATGAAATTCCGAGCTAAACAGAAAACTAAACGCAACTAAAAATTTCAAGAAAAATGTTTAAAATGCAGGGTATGAGGGGTTAATCATGGAACAATGATACTGAGGAACATGTATGATGAAAATAATTGCCATGGGAAAAGAAGGAGCACAGCAGCTGACCTAAACACTAAGTTAAACATGAAATTCTGAGCTAAACAGAAAACTAAACGCAACTAAAAATGTCAAGAAAAATGATTAAAATGCAGGGTATGAGGGGTTAATCATGGAACAATGATACTGAGGAACATGTATGATGACTATAAGTGCCATTGGAAGAGAAGGAGCACAGCAGCTGACCTAAACACTAAGTTAAACATGAAATTCTAAGCTAAACAAAAAACTAAACGCAACTAAAAATGTCAAGAAAAATGTCTAAAATGTAGGGTATGAGGGGTTAAATCATGGTAAAATGATAATAATCATCATATAGCAGCATTATAAAAGCCATGATATGGAAATAGGGCGAAAGTTGGTGAGCTAAAAATATAAATTAACTTTTTGGTATGGAGGAAACACCAGAAAGGACATGATAGTAAATGATTCTTAAAAGAAACCTACCCAAAGCATTTACATGTAGGCCTTTGCAACTCTCTGTACACCCTATGCATATCTGTCCCCCCCCCCCCCCCCCCCCCCCCCCCCTCAACTAAATGCATCTACTTTCAACAATTGGGGATTTCATAAAAAACTAAGTCGGACATGCTCACATCCCTTTAAGCACGAATTAATTGGTTTAGGTGGTGGTGGAGGGGGAGGGGGGTGGGTAATCTCAAATGTGAATGCATAGTTGGTACACAAGTGTGTGTGAGGTGGCGGAGGAGGGGGGGGGGGGGGGTAGCGGTCCATGAAAAACTACTCACCAAGATCACTGGTCTTAGAAGTGACATTGTGTTGAACGTGTTCCAATACAGTTCAAGCAGGTATGTGGTTAGAGGGTCGTGGGGGTGTATCACCAAAATACCTGGATATTATTCATTTTGTTCCACCCCATTTCCTAATATCTCTGTTGCCGCTCACTACAGGGTGCACCCCCAGAATGGATCTTCCCCAGGCAGTCATAGGACGCTTCATTTTTATTTCATTTTGCTAGACTTTAGGATTACGTTCAGATGTCTATTTGGTGAAACTTGTGTTCTGCATTTTAACTCAATTTGATTTTTGTTCTATTCAGCCAATGTGGGTGAAAACTATCCCTCATACCGCCCCTCGTGTATCAGTACCATTCACACTCATCCTGTGCAGCCTAATGGTTTGTGATGGGCCAACAAGGAAGTCATGTGTGGTGTGGAATACATCTACAATTATGTTCAATTGAATTCAAGGTAATGTGATATGCATCAAACTGCTTCAGGGACGAAACCACACCAGTAATGCAATTTAACCTATATGCTGACACATTTTCAGAAAGTTACAAAAAATCAAGGTCTTCATAGGACACTCAAATTTCTTGATTTTTGTCTCTCAAACTTTATTGAATAAATAAGCATACATTGTACTTGAAACACATGTTTAATTGTTTTTAGTCATTCAGCACAGTAAAACGGAACCCGAAGACAGAAAGTCAATTTCAATTTTAATTTTTGCATGTCATTCTGTTGTGAATCTGTAGACTGGAAATATTACAACACTATCTTATATATTACAATATGGACTATTACAAAACGACGTTGGCCTGCAATGAGCCCCGATTTGAATCCCTTAGAACACATCTGGGACATCGTGTGCAAGTAAGGGATCTGCTTGTACACAATTTGGCCGAAAGCTACATTGCATGAGGAGTGGCAGTAGTTGCCTATGGACCGTATCAGAAGGCTTACTGGTAGCATTAGGAGGAGGGTTCAGGTTGTCATCCGGACACGTGGTGGATACACTCGCTACTGACATCAGACACTACTATTGTGTTCAGGAGATCACAAGTTACATTTTTTGTCAGTAATTACCTGCATTATTTCATCATGGACCATTCCAGCATGCTTAGTCTACAAGAAGGGTTAGAGTCAGGTTATTATCTCAGAGATATCACTGAAGACATTTTTGGTTTAAAACAAAATACTCTATCAATAGTTACATTATGTAGACAATAAAAGTTTTGTTGAGGCCATATTTTCTCCCGAACTAGTAGATGATAAATGCTTAAGGATAGATATGCCAGTAATAACAGAGTCATTAGAATTACATGAAGTCAGTGAGATAATTTCATAAAGTGGTGTCCTAGAAACCTACAGTTAACCAACTAAATGACAAAACATGGTGCATCAGGATTTGATCTTCTGGAAATAATCCAAAAAGGATTGATGCCGGAAGAGTTTCCTCACTAAAAAGAAAAACAATTATATATAACTCTTCATGTTCATGTACATATGTATAAATACAAGGACAGTTTGTTCAGTATGTGTAAATATAAGAGCAGCTACAAAGGGAAGAATAATTCACTAGGCTTGAGCACAGTCTAATGTGATGATGGCCAGTGTGATGCTTTATTGTACAGACTGATGAAACAAACAGCAGAAAAAAATATATTGAAATTTAATTTGTTAACTGGTTGAGGGCTAGGTTATTTTTTGTGGTCTGAATTTGTTATTTAAAATTTGTTCTATTACAAATTACTATAGAGTGTCCATAGGCACTCTCCAGTAATATGCAAAGAACAAATTTATATAAGTAAAATATTATATGCATTGACTGAATATGAGACATGAGCAACGATAATGTTGGCTTTTGATCTGGTACCCTCATTTTTTTAAAAGCCCTGTTAGGGGCTCCTAGCACTCAACCAGTCAATAGTCTACAGTGCATAGCCTGTGAATGAGCAGTAAGGGAGATAACTCTATGAATCTACTTAAGATCCCAGGATAGCAAAAGAAAGAAGCTCTAGTGACAGGTGTAGCCAGGCAGAGTGATAATGGATGCCATGATGTGAACATGTGGAAATGTTCTTCAGAGGTGGTAAATTTGAATTTAACAGATAGTGCAATGTCAGAAGCCTCTGCCATTATGTTTGGTTCTTTTATGTCTGATGTATATCTTATTGCAGTAAATGCACGAGAACTCCATTCTGACTATATGAAAGAATGTCACGATAACTACTCTTGCAGTTATAGTGTGATGTAATGTGGATTCGTGGAATTTTTGGAAGTGTATGCGCTATTTATCAATTTGTTGTTTGGACAGATTATTAAATCTGGACAGTGGTGCTGATCGGAACTTGTGCCAAAATAAATAAAATTAAAATTACAATAATAGGTGCCCTAGTCCAATAAGTTCAGACATGCTGAATGTAGTATTCTAAGGGTGTATACTCCGTGTTTTTCACATTGTTTTCAGTTTGTTGCTGTTATGTCAGATTCCGGATCACCGTGTAGGTGCTGAATGATTTAGACTCAATGTTCTAACAGTTGAGCACCTTTTCTTATTTATTTATTGAAGTTTAATGACACTTTCGACAGCCAGGGCCACCTTGCGTCAGACAGTTTTACAGGTGGAGGAATCCGGAGTACCCAGAGAGAACCACTGAACAGCAGTGAGCAACTGTATGACTCACCAAAGTACTAACTCCACACAAGCAGGGTTAACATGGTTGAAGGGAGGTGCACCTTAGTACACAGCGCCACCATGCCCCCATGTGGGCAATCAGGATTAAGTGCCTTTCCCAAGGACACAACACAGTTACCCCTGATGTTTTCTTATATTGTACAGATTGTAACCCTTTACCAAATGCAGACGATATAAAAATTTATGATTTATTTAATATTTTTTCAAATTTTTCAAACATTTTCAACAAGACCATATCATGTGACCCCTCATTGGAAGGATCTTGATGAGCCTGTTCCAATGAGGCTTCACATGATATAGTTTTGTTGAAACTTTTTGAAACATAATTTGTTTTCTACTGCAGAGTTTGAATATTATGAAATAATAGGTGCCTTAGTCCAATCGTTTCAGGCCAGCTGGATGTAGCGTTATAAGGGTGTATATCTAGAGTTTTTCATGTTGTATTCAGTTTATTGCTGTTAAGCTGGATTCCAGATGACCGTGTAGGTGCTGAATGATTTAGACTGAACTACCATGTAGCGTGTGATTTTAGGATTTGAAGTGGTTAGGTACTGGTTTATCAAATTGTTTTTTGATACCTTTGCAGGTGTTCTTTGATCCTGATATTGAGCTCCATTTTTTTATTGCCTACGTATTGTATAAGACAGCGTTTGCATGTCATTAAGAAATAATAATGAAGTGGTAACAGGTGATTGTACCATTGAGGGAACTCAGCATTGTATTCGGATGTTGAAAAAAATTGACTTCCTTGTTGGAATATTCTGCTGTGAATTTGATGGTCTCATGATACTGGTTGCAGTATTCGATAAATTGTTTAAGTTTAAAAATGCCTTCAGTCCATATTATGAAGATATCATCTAAGTACAGGGTATTTGATGACTGGATTCGCATCGCAAAATGCTATACAAAAATGTCCAAATGTTAATTATTTTTCTTTCATATTGGCCTTATATTCACAATATTTATCATCACTTTTTGACACCAAGCTGGAAACTGCTAATCAAATTTTTAAAAACAAAAAATATTCTGAAGTATATGTAGTAAGTATGTGGGCGTAAGGGTGCTTTGTGGAGCATTTTCAACACTAATTCACCCAGACACATGTTGACGTGAATCCACAACCATAGTCTCAGATTCCGAGGTTTTGGCGAATCTGTTGATATGCTGTTACAACTTTTGCAAGTGGTTGGTTTTGATTTGCCTTAATTCTTTTGACGAAATAAGCATAAATGTGGTAAGTAGGAGTGTATCAAAAGAAATCTATGAATTCTAGTTCTACCAAACTGGTTTCAATCTTTTCGATCTTGTGGTTCTCGTCAGTTGTATTTTTTTGTTTGTTTTTGCATGGACAGTGTGGTCTTTTATAGTTTTTTAGGCAGACAAATTATCTGCCATAGGTGAACAATTTGTCTGGCAGACTAACTTCTGTTATGAGCAGACAGATTGCCCTCTGCACTTTTTTCGGGTACTGAGATGCTACCACACAGATAATGCACAGACTTCCAGTAATGGAAAATAGGGAGCCCAAATATCAACCTTGGGACTTAACTTGAAAAGACTTGAACTGACTAAGCATCCCCCCCCCCCACCATCACCATTCAGGATTCTAACTATTGGATCTGAAGAAACAGACTAAGTTAAAGTGCCCAAGTATTAACTCAGGGACTTAATTTTTAAAATTTGTATCTGACTCCCCTAAAGATGACATATACCATATATCAAAAGATTTTGATTGGGGATTGTGAGAAGATTTTTAAAGAATATTCCTCATATTGAACCAAGTTAAAATTCGGGCTTTAATAAGGAGCCCAAATACTAATCAAGGGTCTTGATTTGAACACACTTGAATCTGGCCCCATAAGGATACTGTAGCCAAACATCAAAAGATTCTGACCGGTGTATCTAAAGAAGCTTTTTAAAGATTATTTCCCACCGAGTTGAAATTCAGGCTCCAACAGAGCGCTCAATTATACACCAATGGGATTGATTTGGTCAAACGTGAACCTGATCCCTGTAAGGATTCTGTTTACCAGTTAAAATTCGGGCTCCAACAAGGAGCCCAAATATTAAAAGAGGGAATTGGTTTGAACAAACTTAGATCTGATCTTCTTAAGAATGTTGTATATCAAAAAATCAAAAGATTCTGACTGGTGGATCTGAAGAAGATTTTTTAACAATTATTCCCTACATTGCTTTGAGTTAAAATTCAGGCTCTAAGAGAGAGACTAATTATTAACTGATGGACTTGATTTGAACAAACTTGATAGTGCTTGCTGTAAGGACTCTGTATACCATATATCAAAAGATTCTAACCAGTGGTTCTTGGGAAGAAGAGTTTTTAAGATTATTCCTCATAGTGGACCAAGTTAAAATTTAGACTCCAATAGGGAGCCCAAATATTAACCCACAGACTTGGTTTGAACAAATGAGACCTTCTGACCTCCCTAAGGATGCAGTATACCAAATACCAAAAGTTTCCGAGTTATGGATCAGAAGAAGAGGATTTTTAAAGATTATTTTCCTATATTGCACTAAGTTAAAATTAGGGCTATCAAAGAGAGACCAGTTATCAACTGATGGACTTCAGTTGAACAAATTTGAATTCAACCCTTTTAAGGATTCTGTATACAATATATGAAAAGATTCTGACTAGTGTTTCTGGAGAAGAAGAGTTTTCAAGATTATTCCTTATATTGGGTTAAGTTAAAATTTGGACCCCAATAGAGAGCCCAAAAATTAGGATGATGTACACCAATTACCCAAAAGATTCTGACTGGTGGATCTGAGGAAGATTAGTAAAGATTATTCCCCATATTGCACTAAGTTAAAAAATTTGGGCCCCATAGGAAGCCCAAATATTAACTGAGGGACTTGATTTGAACAAACTTGAATTGGACCCTGGTAACAATGATGTATAACAAATATTAAAAGATTCTGACTGGTCTCCTGAAGAAGTAGTTTTTAAAGATTATTCCCCATATTGCCCCAAGTTAAAATTCAGGCTCCTGTATTGAGCCCAAGTGTGAAACTGAAGGCCTTAATTTTAACAAACTTGTATCTGACCCCACTACGGATACTGTATACCAAATATCCAAAGATCAGTGGTTCTGGAGAAGAATTTTTTTTTTTCATTTTTGCAAATATGCTAATTCAACATTTTTTCAATGCCCCTACTGAACACCCTGACACAACCGCTTGAAATTTTGTTTCCTCTCCATTCTACTGGTCCTAAAAATGTGTCATAACAAATAACAGTTCTGTGTTCTGTGCAGTTTGGGAAATATGGACATTTGAAAATATTTCTATTTTCAGCTCCTGGGGTTCCCGGACTCACAAATTTTTTTCTTTAATCAAGTACTTATGACTCAATAATACCACATACCAAATTTGGGTCAAATCAATTTATCAGTTTAGAAAACAAATGTCGGGCAGTGCCAAAATCTTGCCCCTCCTATTACAAAGACAAATATTGCTCCACAAACTTTGAGCAGATTTGATTCTATACCTTCAAAGGAAGCTCCATATCAAATAGCAAGTCATGGTACCCACTGGTTTATTTCATCTTTCCCAACAGCATCTCTATGGGGCTGGGCTAGTTGATTTGAACAACAAGACTAATGATAACCACCCGGCCACAGATGCCCCAAACTATGACCTAATGGCCTATAATACTGGAATTAAAAGTTTTGTGTTGAATTTAATAACATTCCTGTGACCTTGACCTTTGTCACTGAAGCATGATGTTACTGTGCAACTGACCTTCCATTAGTCTTTACTCTTGAGTGAAGTTTTATGGAAATCCACCCAAGCATTATAGAATTATGGCTCTGGAAAGACAAGTACAGTCTGTGAAAGAATTAGATTTTCACATTTCTGTGACCTTGACCTTTATCACTCGAGCATAGTGTTGCTGTGCAACAGACCTTCCATTGGTCTTTACCTTTGTATGGAAATTTTGTGGAATTATGGCTCTGAACTGACAAATACAGTGTGTGAGAGAATTATGTTTTCTCATTCCTGTGACCTGGCCTTGTCACTTGAGAATGGTGTGGCTGTGCAATAACCTTCCATTGGTCTTTACCCTTGTGAAAAATTTCATGGAAATCCAACAAAGCATTACAGAGTTATGGCTAGGGACTGACAAGTCAGACAGATGGATGGATGGACTGATGGACAACCCAGATTAATGATTCCTCCCAATCAAGGGCATAAAAACAAAATGTAATGTCAGGATAAGCAATCACCTCAAATTTAACCCATTACCTAACATGAAAAGCAGACGACACTTGCAAAAAAAATTCTTGAATAACTAAATTTTTTCATTTTTTGTCTCAAAAACATAGGTTATGACCCCTCGTTGGAACGAGCTCGACGAGCTCGTTCCAACGAGGGGTCATAACCTATGTTTTTGAGACAAAAAATGAAAATATTTTGAAAATTAATTGGCGATTTTTGAGAATAGCGCTGGCTGGTTTTGGCCGTTACGTTGGGTAAAGGGTTAACAGAATAGGTTCCGTGGTTTTGGAGGAGAAGGTGCACTCTGGTTCAGTTGCTCATCCTGACTTTAAGTCAGGTCATCAAATAGATATCGTTTTTTTACTACCATGTGGGGTTTCCACAATGATATATTGAAGCCTTGATCACATCTCTGGACATATATCGGCAAGTCTGGTTGATCTCAATGATATATGCCCAGAGGCAAGGTTGAAACCTACATGGTGGTAATAACCAATTTATCTTACAATATTCCTCCTTTTCTTGACTTGTTTGCTTAATGAAGGGATTGGGTACAGATTTTAATGGCATCTGTTTTGACAATCATTCAGTGTCAATGAATTGATCTTTAAGAATAAAGATCGTGACAGTATTCTTGCACTGTGCATGGCATAATCCTCCCATTCATTATTTTTCTTATACAATAACCACTAAGTTTATAGCAGTGTTTAAGCTCTATGTTTCTTTGTTTTATTTTTACAATACAAAGGACATTAAAATTTAGTAGACCTTCTGTTTCTTGGGATAATTTTTTTGTAAAATTGCATATGGGTGGGCGTTTTTTTTATTTTTGTACTTATTTCTTTGCCATCAAAAATCAAAAAAGTTCGTGTTCTTTATTTGTTTTATCTTTTAGGCCTCATAATCTCCAGAATAGCATGGGTGGTGGTGTATTTCATCCCTTGAGTGCAAGAAGGCTTTGCAATGCACTTAAGGGACACATTTTTTAAATTTTACTATTTTTTTTAAAGTTTGCATTGGTCATAAAAAGAGAGCATGTAACAACCAAAAGGACCATGTGGGAGGGCTTGAGAAACAGATTTTAAACTTTTTAGACATTATTGTTTTTTAAATTTAAAAAAAAAGAAACCCGGCAATCTCATTCTAATCAGGGGTCACATGATATGGTTTTGTGGATAATTTTTGAAAAATATTGTTTTTTAAACGTCTCACTTTGTAAATTACGTGGGCAGATGTAGCCGATTCGTTAGGTAATGTGTTAAAATGCTGTCAGCTTACTCGTTAAAGTGGCAGTAGATAACCTTGACATCAGACTTCAAATTGGGGCAATATATGTTTTCAGTCTACCTTTTTCTCCTTCATTAGATATCTGATGAATATCAATAAAATGTGTGCCAATAAGATCATCATTAATGCTATCATTGTCCAATAGTTGAATTTTCAGTCTTCGACACAATGGTGGAAACATTTCTGTGAATACAATCTGTTCATTCCATATAGGCTCATAGGCACCTTTTGAAACAGTTGTTTTACCCTAAAATGAGAAGTACAGAGGAATCCTCTTAACTGAATATCCATTTTGCCAGTGAAAATTATTCAATTAACAGGAGTATACAATTAACAGGGATTTGGTCAGTTTCCTGTGTTCTGGAGGTAAACTGAGCATTTATTCTATTATATCTTGTTTGACAGAGCTCATAGAGCTCTGTCAAACAAGATATAATAGAATAAATGCTTGTATTGGATGTAGTGCGGCCAAAAAGGTTGATAAATAAGGGGAATTTGGTACGTGTCACAGTAATTTTTTTGCCATATCACAAAAATTTATGTACCATTAACAGGAGTTTACTCTACAACCCATATGCAATTAACAGATCAAATTTGTACTGAAGGTATGGTAAATGGTTTTGTGTTTGAAAATTATATTCAATTAACAGGGATATACAATTAAGAGATATCCAATTAAGTGGGCTCCACTGTATAAAATGATGGACATGTATTACAAGCTGCAAGGCGTTTTCACTGTCCAACAGTTTGCTACAACTAAAGGTGTTTCACGAGGCAAAATACTATAGTTGTGTAATAGCACCATTATAATTCAATATACTAAACTATAATAGTTTTTATGAGAAATTAAAGAAAAGGCTTAGCAGTAAAAGTTAGCCCCTCAAGACATAATTCCTGTCAAACTGTTATGACAGTTCAGAAAACTGTTATGACATTTTTCTTAAACAGTTATAACATTTTAACTAAACTGTTATAACAATAGTTGGGTATATTAAATTACGAAGGCAAAAAAAACTGAACATAGATGGACAAATCTAAAGTGGAAGCAAGATGTCTGAATAATTATTTAGTAATTGTTAAGATCACATATTTCTTCACAATGGTTAATCAAGACAAGAACATGGATTTAAAGTCAAGCCCAGCCAATCGTTTATACCCATGTTGCCCATTTTAGAGTTTTTAGAGTTTAGAGGACTTCCACCCCAAGCATTGGTGACCAGGTCCTATTTTACCAGTGAAGCAGAGCTCGTTTAACACAGTAAACAAGCACCACATAACTTCCAAGGGTATCCACAGGGGAAACATCTGAATGAATTTTGCCTTGGTTCATAGAAAGTTTGATACAATACTGTCATATAATTTTATTAATAATTAATATCACAACCTCCAGTAAAACCGCGGAAGATATTAGATAAGTCTTGACTGCATATCTACAAACCACAGCTGATGTGGATTGAGACTGCATATCTACAAACCACAACTGATGTGGACTGAATTTTGTTGAAAACATCTAAAGAATGCATCATGATGCATTTGTTATAGAACATGGAAAATAACAGATGCTGTAATGATGCAATGGAGGATTACCTCTTATTGCTGAGCATTTATTTAATTTCTCATAAAATCTGGTCATGGCTGCTGATAAAAAAAAAGGTAATGAAAGTTGGAAATAACTGGATATTAAAAAGTTATATAGTTATATGAGTGCACAAGAAATACATATTTATACCTTTTAGAGGCATGGTTTCTGTGCTGTAATCTGACCTATAGGCACTCTGATAGCTAGGTAGTAAGCAATTTGGTTTTACATGCCTTGTGAAACTCAAAGCACCAGCTTTCTCAACAAGTTTGGAAAGAAAACTACGATTGCTGACAGGCCTCTAATTTTTCAAGGAGGTTCAAGCTTTGAGTTCTTGGTTAACTGGTAGAGTTCTAAATTATTTTTGGTCATCCAAATTTGTCCACGTCTCTTTGCCTTGTTACAATTTATGGAAGTGTGCCTATTGGCACTCTTCCATAAATTATAACAAGGCAATCTTTATTTATTTATTGGTGTTTAAGGTCACATATTTCTGCACAATGGCTAACCATGACCACAACAATTTTGTGGGTGGAGGAAGCCAGAGTACCCAGAGAGAACCACCAAGCAATGGCGAACAACTCCCCAACATACTAACTCCACACAAGCAGGGTTAGCAATGTTTGAAGACAAGTGCACCGTCAACGTGCAGTTTTCCTGAATACACAATGCCACCCTGCCCCGTGGTCAATGGGGGTGAAGTGTCTTGCCCAAGGACACAACGCGGTTGTCACAGGTGGGATTCGAACTGAGGACATCTCAGCTTGCAGCCTACACCTCTACCTACTGAGCCACCACAACCCCTATATAACAAGGCAAATCCTCACAGACTAAATAATTTTAATTAAAAAATAATATGAAGCACAACCACAGAATATGAAGCCATTAAGGTGCGGCATCTGCACTTCAGAATGTTGTCCCACTATGCGCTTCCAGCACTTTACCAGTTAACCCTTTACCCAACGCAGACGATATCAAAATTTATTATTTTAAATATCATTTTTTGAAATTAAAAAAATTTCAACAAAACCATATCATGTGACTCCTCGGTGGAACGAGCTCAATGAGCTCGTTCCAACGAGGAGTCACATGATATGATTTTGTTGAAATTTTTGGAAAAATAATATTTTTTCAACTGCTGAATTTGCGTATTACGCGGGCGGATGCGGCCGATTCGTTGGGTAAAGAGTTAAAGACTTCACAATTGTTTCTTCCAACAGTCACTGATTCAGATAGGTCTATCATTAGAGTCGTATCTGGTATCTGTTGGTTTTATGATTATGTATTTAGATTTGTTATCTTACTGGAGGAATACCATCTATTTAAATTAGAAAATTTTGTATTTATCTGATCGAAAAAAGTATCAAGAATATGGTGTGAAGTGTGAACTGCTGTGTCCTCTCCCAAGGATAGTAGGTTCAAATATGTTATGCCGGAAATATCACTATTTAATTTTTTATTTATTACTTGAGGTTTAACAACACTTTTGACAGCCAGGGTCAACTCATGTCAGATAGTTTCACGGGTGGAGGATGCCAGAATACCTGGAGAGAACCACAGAGAAATGGCAAGCAACTGTCAGACTCCCCAATGTACTAACACCACACAAGCAGGATTAGCTTGGTTGAAGACAAGTGCACCATCGTCGTGCAGTACACCCTAGTACACAATGCCACCGTGCCCCCACCTGGGCAATTGGGATTAAGTGTCTTGCCCATGGACACAATGTGGTTGCGCAGGTGGGATTCAAACCGAGGACTTCTCAGCTTGCAACCTGCATCTCTACCTACTCAGCCACCATGCTCCATATCACTGATAGATTAGGAAAAGAAGAGGTTCCAATATGGAGCCTTGTGGTACACCACAGCATATAGTCTTCATTTCAGATTTAGAACCTACATACTATACACACAGGGACCTCCCTGAAAGATAACTTCTGAACCAGTTGTTATTAATTCCTCTAATCCTATATGAATCTAACTTACTAAGTAATTTATTATGATTTATCGTAATGGAAGATTGTGAGAAATCTAAAAAATATGGCCAACGTGCAATCTTTAGTTGATTTGTCATTGTTGTTGGCAACATAATGGCATAGCTGCAATACTAAGTGAGTTGTTGAGTGATTGGCCCAAAATCCATATTGATGCTCATATAGAACATCAAAACTATATTTATGATAAACCTTTTGCAAGCTGCATTTTTTCAAGCAACTGTGAAAGTACAGGCTGATTTGTCTATAGTTACGAATATGCTTGGGGTTGCCAGAATTGAAGATACAATGAACGAATTGTCAGGCACAATACCAGTCACAATTGTTGCATTTACTATATGGTGATTGGGCTGGCAAAGACATGCGAATAAATTATGATGCCCAAAAATAATTTAGCCCTCTGCCAGTTAAGAGAGGGCATTTGAATGACTGGACATTAATATTAAGGATCAAGTAAATGGAATTAAAATCCATTAAGCATTCTTTGTCCAATGAAAACATGGTCTTAGAATATAGTAATCTAAAATCACAATTTTCATTCATAAGAATTACGGTGTTACAATCGAATTGATAATTGTAACAAACTAGTCCTTTGAGGAAAAATAAAAATAAAGTAAAAAAAACAGTTGTGCCTCACAAATCTCTCAATAAAAAGTGTTGAATGTCATTATAAGCAGACTAACTATCCCAAAAGAACATGAATACTTACCACATGCCCTGCAAAAGTAACCTTAACATAAGGATCAACCAAATCTTTCTTTTCACCAGTCAATGCTTTCTTGACACTTGCCATCACTCCCGAGTTCATCTTAGGTAAACCTTCAGCTCTGTATATTTTAACAGAAAATTTTGCTTTTTGTCTATCAGCAGGGACACCTTCTGGTAATAACAAATTTCTACAAAAAAAACCCAAAAGTGTAATACAGTATGGTCATCGTAGAAAGGTCAAAATCCTCATGTGGGCAATATTTCCACACATGTGTTAACTGGGAATTTCGGACATAAAGCAATGGAATCGCAATCAAATTTTCAGTGAAAGAAACACTGGGTACCTTGCTTATGTTTCACATTCAGTCAAATGCACATAAAATTTTGTTGATATAAATTTGTTCTATCACAAATTATTTGAAGAGTGCCTGCAAGTTAAGGTCACTTTTCCATCTATTGTTATATCAAGACTGGAACACAAGTGTAAAGTCAAGTGTAGCCCAATGTTTATATCTAACTGCCCACTTTAGAGGACTCTCCATCCCAGGCATAGGTATTGGGTCCAATATCACCATATCACCAATAAAACAGAGCTTATTTACCACAATAAACAAACTCTGCTCCACTTCATGGGTACTCATGGAAACCTAAGATAAATGGAACTAATGTTAATATCAGAAACCAAAAATGTTATTTTGAATAACAGTGGCATTCAGCATTGCATGATAAACCTGGAAATCAATAGACTTCATCTCCTTTGCATTCAGTAGAACTGAAGTAACTTGCTATGACCAAGAAACCAATTATTTACAAAGTCCTATTTACAGTGCAGATCCAAGATAGATCCAAAATTTTCAACCTACCAGTTGCAAACTCAAAAATGTATTAAAAAATAGGGTTCTTCTCCTTCCACAGGGGCATGTAATATGTAAATTTAGTGGACATGAATTAGATTTGGTTAATTGGGGACAAATTATTGCCTGGAAATCAATTTTCAACAGAATTTTAGTCTTTTTGATAAAGTTATGGTAACAGTCTCATAACCTTCAACCCTGAAATCGGTAAGGTTCTTCCGATTCCATGTAAAAATATTTTCTGCAAGTTTTGTTCAGCTGTAATACATAGAACTAATGTTACCGCTAGTAACTCAAATGTGTTTTTTTCAATGACAGGGACCTCCTCCTTCATATGAGGAATAGCAGGGATCATTTCCTTCAACCCAGATAGTTTGGTAGACCAGCATCAGGGTTTTTTTTGGATGTCTACAGAGGCCAAATATGGGACCCATTCCCAATGGTATTTTGGCATGATTTTTCCCAATTCAAAACAAAACTTTCCCAATCTGTCTTTATTTAATTAAAAATTTAATTCTTCTTTAATTCTTGAAGGTCTAATTTGGAGTTTTTTTTACTGCAACAAAAATAGGTGTCCCAAAAGGCAGTTTTTAGATATGTTTGCAAATTAAATCCACGGAACCTTGTGAGCTGTTGCTAAGCATGTCTTGGCTGCCTACATAGGCAGCCAAGACCAGCCCAGACACAACTGCAAAGCCACAAAATGTAGCCTTTTGTATAAATATCCTGATCATTTAATAGTATAAGAACAATTTATTTAATCGAGATCAGCTTCTGTATTAAATGTTCTCAGTTCAATATGAAGGTAACATTTATTCTTTGTTTGTTTCTTCTCCCAAACAAATTCTCAAATGGAGCCTTCATGACATGAGTTTTCCCAATTGCATAGGCCCCGGACCCTTTCACAAAGAGGGCAGTAGAATTCCTGTGCATTAACCTGTAGGTCCCCACACAGGCCCAAATTGCCACCTTTGCATTGCTTTGAAAAAATATTCCCCCAGTACATTCCTTCCTGAGAATTCAGCAGGAAGGCTGAATTTGGCTGGGTAGTGTTTTAACTGGTAGAGTGCTAGAGGCCCATATTTGGGCTTTATTCTGAACTGCAGGTACCTAAAGTTAAAGGCTTCATATTCTGTGGATGTCCTTCATATTATCTTGTAAGTAAAATTACTTCATCTCTACTGATTTGCATTGTTACAAATTTTGGAATAGTGCCTATAGGCACTCTCCAATAAATTGTTTCAAGACAAAATGTGTGAACAAATCTTGAGGCTGAGAAACAATTTAGCACTCGACCAGTTAACATCATTGTTGGCTGCCAAAACAGGCTGCCAACAATGATGTAGAAACACTATTAAGTCACCTTTAGCCATGTACATGTATATATGGTAGTGATTTTTGTAAATTTAGTTTGCAGCCTACAGGTTAAATAGAATGAAGATAACTGCCAGGAAAGCAATTGTTTATACCTTCTATACTGAAGCCTGATCACTTTCATTGAACTATGAGCGAAATTTGACTTTGTTACAGCTCAACAAAATTTCAGCTGATTGAGTGCTTGCAGTACATATTTAGGCTTAGTATTATTATGTGTATAAAATTAATTCAGAAGTAAACATTTTTCTTCCTATGGAGTGGTCGTTACAATTTAATGAAATGCCTATTGCATTTTAGAATAAAATGTAACAAAACAAATGTCTGTAAACAAATTCTGATTATAAATATTTATTGGCATTTAAGGTCACTTCCAGCATCTATAGCTTCATCATGACCACAGCAAAGTATAAAGTCAAGGTCAGCAAATCATTTATTTATACTATATAAGGTGACTAACAAACTGTATAATGAATACATTTGATCAACTAATTCTCCTATATATTGAACTAGAAATTATAGTAAATAATAAAAAACAGAATTGTTACTTGTTTAAAGTGAAGCAGTTATCATCTGCCACCATTTTGAAAGTTGCATAACAAAGGAAAGATCTCTCTGTCTGTTAACCATGAAGAGATATGAACAGACGTATAATATATATGTTACACGCACAATTCGTCTTAAATCCAATAAAATTCTCAAAAGTTTTAAAGAGGTAAAATATAGACATATAACAAGACAACTCCAGGAATATCACAGCAGATACTGTTTTCAAGAGCCTGGGTGGATAATACTTCTGCAGTTGTATGGCATAAAGATATACCCAGGGGAAGTGGTGGTGACAGTTTCTCAGTGGGTTAATTTTTGTTAAAATAATGTACCTGCAAAGTTGTCAACAGAATCTTTTTCAACTTCTGTAATGGAACTGATTAACTGCCTATGCAGTTAATTCTCCATTTAACCCTTTAGGGACTGGGAAATTTTATACAATTTTTGCCACGTGTATCACATCTTGTGGCTTTGCAGTGTTTTCTAATCAGGTCTTGGCTGCCTCTAAAGGCAAAGGCAGACAAGACTTGACTACAAACCATTACTAGTAAACTTTAAATTTAACCCTTTAGCCAACGTAACAGCCCAAACTGGCCAGCGCTATTAACAAAAATCAGCATTCAATTTTCATTATTTGTCTCAAAAACATAGGTTATGACCCTTCTTTGGAACAAGCTCATTGAGCTCATTTCAATGAGGGGTCATAACATATGTTTTGGAGACAAAAAATGAATAAAAATTAGTTATTCAAGAATTTTGTTTGCAAGTGTCATCTGCTT
Source organism: Pictodentalium vernedei (assembly GCA_031216915.1). NCBI lineage: Eukaryota > Metazoa > Mollusca > Scaphopoda > Dentaliida > Dentaliidae > Pictodentalium > Pictodentalium vernedei. Next base: position 393,807,077 of record CM062293.1, on the reverse strand, counting down.
TTCATGTTAGATAAAGGATTAACTGACAAATGCACACAAAGACTGTGGTCTTGGTAACATGTTCTGTAGGAGAAAATTGCCCAAAGTTGCCTTTAAGGCCTAAAATACATAAAATGCTAAGATATTACATAAATATGTTGGTCATCTTTAACACATTTATCTCACAATATGCATCAACTATTTATTTATTTATTGGAGTTTAATGACACTTTCGGCAGCCAGTGTCACCTCGTGTTGAAAAGTTTTACAGGTGTAGGAAGCAGGAGTATCCAGAGAGAACCATTAAGCAACTGTCAGTCTCCCCAACATACCAACTCCACACAAGCAAGGTTAGCACTGGTTGAAGACAGGAACATCATTGTTGTGTGGTACGCCTTCATACACAGTGCTGTGCCCCACATGGGCAATTGGGATTAAGTGCCTTGCCCAAGGACACAACTTAGTTACCCCTGGCAGGGATCGAACCATGAATCTCTTGGTTTGAAGTTCAATGCCGTAACCACTGAGCCACTTGCATCAACTGCAGGTGTATTTACAACAAAGTTTTCACAAAGAAATACCATCATGTTCATTTTTTTATATCAAAAAGGTATACTTGTCATCGCCAAACCATGCATAAAAACCCACTGGCACAAGCACCATGTATCAGAAGTAAAAAGATAAAGAATACAATTAATTACAAAACTTACCCTTCAATGTCATCATCATCTTTGTCTGTTCTAATTGGTACCTGAGTAAATACAAAAAAATAGTTTAAGAATTCATTGAGTCGTTCTACTGTCTGTGTCAATTACGCTATATAACTTGTTTGTTTGAATTGTTTTGTTGGGGTATAATTTTGTTTTGTTGGGAAAAATTACACTTTAAACCAGAGGACACCATTGGACAGTGCATAATACACCCGCACTTCTAGAAATTATAAAACATTATTCATGTTCCAATTGAACTTTACTGTCAGTTTCTCCATTTTAGTTAATTATTATTCAAAAAGCATGTAAGTGTAAAGGAAGTATTTTTGGTTACAAGGAATTAGAGAATGTTAATGAGTTATGAGTCAGAGTTAATGAAAGGAACGAAATTCAAATTTGATCTGTAAGTATTCATAACAAAGCTATATATAAAAAATGTTCTCAATATGTCAATCCATACTGAAAAAACGTCTGGAAAACGGTAACTAAGTTCAAGGGCAGTAACTCCCCCAAAAATCAACTGAGCAGATTGAAATTCGAACTTGATCTGTAAGTATCCATAATAAAGCTTTATACTAAAAATTTTCTCAATATGTCCAATGAAAAAAAAGTTTGGAAAATGAAAAAAAAATCTGGAAAACTCTAAAACTTCTAAGTTCTAGGGCAGTAATTCCACCAAAAATCAACTGAGTGGAATGAAATTCGAACTTGATCTGTAAGTATCCATAACAAAGCTATACATAAAATTTCTTCTCAATATGTCAATCCATAACGAATAAAAGTCCGGAAAATGGTAACTAACTTCAAGGGCAGCAACACCACCAAAAATCAACTGAGCAGAATGAAATTCAAACTTGATCTGTAAGTATTCATAACAAAGCTGTAAACTAAAAATTTTCTCAATATGTACATTCATAACGAAAAAAAAGTCCAGAAAACAATTCCAGACAGACAGATAGTCAGACAGACAAATGGACAGATGCCAATGCCATAACATAATACAACCGTTTTTATAAAATGGGAGTATAAAAAACCAGTCAAATCATGTCGCACAGTTTTATGGGTACAAAAAGCCAGAGTACACGGAGAGAACCACCGAGCAGTGGTGAGCAGCTGTCAGACTATTTCAACAATGGAAGATCAATTTTAAATTCATCCATACTTTTATTAAATTCAAGCAATATGAAGTAAGTCTGGAACATCCAACAAGATTTCCAAATTTATCCCTTCACATAACATAATGGACATATCTGGCCAACATTATTCACAAAAGTGTCATTCAAATTTTATCTGATTGCCCACATGTGGACATGGTGGTTCAGTGTTCTAAGGTGTACTGCACATCGATTGTGTACTTGCCTTCAATCAAGCTAATCCTGCTTGTGAGGAATTAGAATATCAGGGAGTCTGGCAGTTGCTTGCTACGGCTCAATAATTCTCCTCTGGTATTCTGGATTCCTCCTCCTATAAAACTGTCAGACACGAGGTGACCCTGGCTGTCATAAGTGACATTAAACCCCCAACAAAAAATAAATACTTCAAATTTTATCATTTTAAAAATATTTTCCTCCAAAACAGAGCTCATTTTAACCCTTTACCCAACGTAACAACCAAAAATGGCCAGCGCTATTCTAAAAAAATCGCCATTTAATTTTCATTATTTTTTCATTTTTTGTCTCAAAAACATAGGTTATGGCCCCTCGTTCCAATGAGGGGTCATAACCTATGTTTTTGAGACAAACAAAAAAATTAGTTATTCAAGAATTGTTTTTGCAAGTCTTGTCTGCTTTTCATTTTAGGTAAAGGGTTAACAACCTTATTCCAATGAGTGATCATAAGCTATGTTTTAGACCATGAGTATTATTTTGTTACAAATTAATTCTTTCTTTCTCCACACTTTCGTTATACTAATCACATCTAGTAAAATGAAAGGTACCACATAGATGAGCTGACCTTTACATTACTCAAGTTCTCGAAAGTGGAGAGGGATAATGACATGCTTCATTTGTGACATTAATGTTCTGTCATATAAAGGTTTTTTAATTTTATTTTTTATTTTTGTAATTATTTCTTTGCCAACAAAAGTTCATGTCTTGGTTTATTTTATGTTTTAGGCCTCATAATCTACAGAATAGCATGGGTTGTGGTGAATTTCATCCCTCGAGTGCAAGAAGGCTTTGCAATGCTAAAGCATTGCAAAGCCTTGTTACACTAAAGGGACTAATTTATCAATTTTATTAACCTGGATAAAATATCAGAAATAAACCATTCAATTTTTATTTTTTTAAGTTTGCATTGGGTATAAAAAGAGAGCATGCAGCAGCCAAAAAGGCCGTGTGGGAAGGCCTGAGAAACAGATATTTAACTTTTTTAGGCCTAATATAAGTTTTATCTTCATATCTCAATTGACTAAAAAGCTGAGTTTGACACCCAAAAATTAATGGGCTCCCCAATTCCAATTTTAATATCTCATTCCACTGTAACATAATATGCTGTTTTTTTCTTACCTGACAAATAACAATGCTTCCATTTTGAAACTGTTTCCATACTCAAAGTCTGTCACTGCATTTGACTGTATAACACAGGACTTTTATTTACATATTAAACGGTGTTTTAATGGCAAATAAGCTATATTTATCATTACAATAGTCAAATGATGTGGATAATTATTTTCTGTTTCGTTGATGTGACCAGATCAGCCAGATCAAACAGGATGCCAAAGGCATCTTCTTTGATCTGGCTGATGGGTCTTATCAATGAGATTGAATTTTGAAAAAAAAATTGAATACAATATCAACAAGAGGCCCCAAGGGGCCTTAAAACGCTCACCTGACAAAGTAGTTCAAAGGAGCATTTTAGGTCACATTCAGCTAGTCATGGCTTATCAACACTATAGAGAAATAAAGTCATGAAATTTTTCATAGGTCCTGCTGTGTTTAATTCCACCTGCAGTAGACAAGCACTGTCATAATCCAAGGGTTGTTATGTCACTGCAGTTTGAAAGGCATAATTGATGGAAAAATACTAAGGAATGGATTTTAAAATTAGATGAAGCGATTATGCCCACACAATACACAGAATTTTTCTTTCTATTTTCAGTTCCTGCACTTTTACATCCTAAAATTGAGATAAACGAATAAAAAACAGATTTTTCTTATTTTTGTTTGGAAATTTTCGAAGGCCCAAACAAAATATTTTCAGACTAAAAAAATTTTTTCTTCTTCTTAAAATTTATCAAAACGCATAAAAAACCAAAAAATTAATTTCTGGATTTTGGTCTAAAATTGTCTAAGTCCCACCTGGACCCCAAATTTTCAGTGTAAAAAAAAAAAAAATTTGTCTTAAAATTGACCGAAACGCATAAAAAAACAAAAAAAAAATCATTTCCGGATTTTGGTCCAAAATTTCTAAGGCCGGACTGGGACCCCAAATTTTCAGCCTTAATATGAACCCAGGGACTTGGCTTGAACAAACTTGAATCTACCCCCCACCCCCCTAAGGATGCTGCATACCAAATATCAAAAGATTCTTATTGGTAGATCTGAAGAAGAAGATTTTTAAAGAATATTCCTCATCCTGCACTAATTTAAACATTTGGGCTCCCATAGAGAGCCCAAATATGGACCCAGGGAATTTTCAATAAACATGTGAAACAATCTTCCAAAGATGTTATATGTGAAATTTGAAAGCTTTTGGAGCAGTGGTTTGGGAGAAAAGTAGTGTTAAATGTTTTTCCCATTACTTTTTGGAAATATGGGCGTTTTAATTTTTTTCTATTTTTAGCTCCTGCGATTCCCATGGGTCGATGGGTAAAAAAGATTTTTTGGCATAAATTAAGTACTTATGACCCAATAAGCCCTCATATCAAATTTGGTTCAAATCTGCCTCTCGGTTTAGAAAATAGAAATTTTGGGAGGGGCGACAATTCTTGCCCCTCTCATAACGAAGGCAAATATAGCTCCTCAAACTTCTCTTGAGCAAATCTGAGTCTACAACACATAAGAAAGCTGCACACCAAATATCAAGTCTCTGCTACTGCTGGTTCATGAGGAGAAGATTTTTTAAGATTTTGGTCTCCCTTGGGGGCATGGCACATGCCCACCCTGGGAGAGGAGCAACTTCATTTGAACAAATCTGAATAGGCATTGGGTAATAAACATTTACTCAACATTTGAATAAAATTGGCTGGTGGTTTTGGAGGAGAAGTCGGTTTTGTAAAGTTTATGACGGACGATGGACGCCAGAAGACGGACGACAGACGGAAAGTGATCAGTAAAGCACCCCTTGATCTTTGCTCAGGTAAGCTAAAAATATTAAACAAAAGAAACTATGGAATATATATCCAGGGAATTCAGTGCAAAGGCACTTTATTTTTCATTTGTAAAACTGTCACCTCGAACATCTGCACTTGACAGTGACTGCACATCAGCCTGGGAGCATGGTGCCTCATTTGGCTCAGTGGTTATGGCATTGAACTTTAATCCGGGAGGTCCATGGTTTGATCCCCAAAGGGGTAAAGGCACAGTGGCACTGTGTACTAAGACATACTGCATGTCAATGGTGCACCAGTCTTCAACCAATGCTAACCCTGCTTGCATGGAGTTAGGACACTGGAGAGTCTGACAGTTTCTCGCATTTGCTTGATCATTCTCTCCAGGTACTCCGGCTTCCTCCAACCATAAAACTGTCCGACACGAGGTGACCCTGGCTGGCAAAAGTGTGGTTAAACTTTAATAAATAAATAAATCACGTCCGCCTAATTTGAGATAGGCATGATCTGGATTTGGGAAAGTTGAGTCTGCCATTTTCCAGCAACCCAGAATTCATAAGAAAACTGCACTGATATTGAGGAGCTATTTGTGGTAGTCATATAATTAAAATACTGTGTCTACAAAATCAGAGAGAATTTTGGTAAGATCGCAACTGAGTTGTGATCCCGTCAACATTCCCTGTCCAAATTCCTTCCCACTTCGCTGTAAGAGCTCACCTTTTCAAAAAGAAAAATGGAAGCACTGAATCTCAGATGCTATTTTCATTTGTATTTCCTGATTTGGTGTTCATATCAAAATATTTTAATTATAAAATCTCAAGCCACTGCTATGCACAGTGAGTAGATTGTGAAAAAAACCTAGAGTGCTTTTGAGATCACAGTAATGTTCCATTTTGTGAATTTATCACTCTACATTCTGATGTCAAAGTTTTAAAATATCAAGCATAAATTTTCTTCTCATAATGCAACTGAGAATTGAAAGGCAATTGTTGCAGTTGTATCTGTCACAAAATTCCTAATGTAGGCTAGCAGGCTTATGCATCAAAATTTATCAGAGCATTTCAATATAATATACTACTCAAAGTTTGCTGAGCACCAAGTACATCCAGCTACCTGTTTTAGGTTTTAGTTGAAATATTGTAATGAAAAGTGTATATATTTTTTATTTAATTATACCTTTAATGATTTGAGTACAGAAATTAAGATTTTATTCGTGTTTGACATTATTTTTTAGCTTTTGAATACGATAACCATGGAAAATGGATATTTTTGGTAAAAGAGGAAATTTTTCAATATGAAAAAAAGAAAAGTTGACAGAGCGAACTGGTATGGCTTCAATATCGAGTATGAGACCCATTACTGTTAATTACAGCTTGACAACACCTTCTCGTGCTCCCAATCAGGTTCCTGGTGGTCCTTTGTGGGGTGTTGTTCCATTCTTGGACCAGCATGGCACCAAGCTCCTGGACACTTCTTGCTGGACTGGACGGGCTGAAATTGAAAGCTGCAACTCATTCCAGACATGTTCAATTGGATTGTGGTCCGGGGATCTTGCTGGACAGTTCATACGCTCAATCCCCTCCCTCTGTCCTGTCGGTACTCCTGACAGCATGGGCAACATGAGGACGGGCATCAGAATGAATCTATCACCCACTGCACCTGCATACAATCTGACGTGGACATCCAGGATCTCATCAATATACCATTGTGCAGTCAATGTACCACATTCAAGGACACAGAGCTCTGTATGTCCATCCCAGCTGATGCCGCCCCAAACCATGATTGACCCTGCACCATAGCGGTCATGCTCGGCAATGTTGGCTGCATGGAATTGCTTTCCTGGTCTTCTCCATACCCAAGAATGCCTATCTGCGTGGTCCATCCAACATGGTCCATGGCCCATTGATATCATGCCTGGCGGTGGACAGCAGAATGCGAATACATTGTCTTCTCGATCAGAGACCACGTTTGTGCAACCATTCCCGGATAGTCTGCGTCAAAACATTTACCCCGGATGCATTCTGAAGGTCACTGTGAAGCTGGGTTGCTGTGGCAAAGCGGTTCCTACGGGCCTGAATGATCTCTGCCACCACCATGCCATCTTACTGGTGTACCTACTGCTGAGATCTTGCCCAAGCTCTGGTGATCACCATATGGTGCACACCAAGGGCTTTACCAACCTGACGATGGGTAGCCCCTTGCTTCACCATCCCTACAGCCAGCCACATTTCTGCTTCAGACAAATGTCTTCTTACATTTGCATTTGTCATATTCAATCATTAAATCACAAGGGTTTGTGTTGAAATGAAGATTGAATACCCTACACATGTCATGTACATGTAGGCAGTACACGAAAACATCATGAAAATCATGGGGTACATGCTTTCCATGACTGCCACGAAAAGTCTGCCTGTCATGAGAGCTAATGTAAACACTGGGGACCATCTCAATACATTCCTCAATCATATCCACCAAAACTATCGCAAATATGTCACAAGAAAATTTCACAATGATGTGTCAAATATTTGGTGCTTAGCAAACTTTGAGTAGTATATAAAGATTAGAGCATGTCTTTTCTTTGACTCCAGTGCCCAGGTTATAAATAAAACCATCTATATTATGTGACAAATCTTGTGCATACACAGCCTTAGTGGGTATACATTTTCATGTAGTGTGTGATGTGGTAGTTATCAATTTTTTAAAACCAGAAAGTGTGACTAACCCTATGCATTGCACAGGGTTAGTCACATTTTCTGGTTCTAAAATTTTTTCGTTATTAAGATAGTAACTAACCGTGCACACTGTACAGCATTAGTGTAAATCTCATCCATATCAACTCCTTACCCAATGTAATGGCCAAAACCAGCCAGTACTATTCTCAAAAATCACTGAAAGTCAGCTTATGATCCTTCAATGGAATTGACTGTGGAAAGTTTATTTAAGTGAATTCCAAATATGAGAACATATTCTGTTTTCAATTAATAGCTTGTTTAACCCTTAACCCAACGAATTGCCCACATCCGCCCGCGTAATATGCAAATTGAGCAGCTGAAAAAATATTATTTTTCGAAAAATTTCAACAAAATCATATCATGTGATCCCTCTTTGGAACGAGCTCATCGATATTTAAAATAATAAATTTTGAAATCATCTACGTTGGGTAAAGGGTTAATGTAGTCTCATCAAGAATGGATAACCTAAAGTAAATCCTACCTTTACTGAATCTCCTTTCCCTATTACAGCTATATCACATTTCAAATAACCTTTAAGTCCTCCATTTATATCATCAGGATCTGTCAACATTGCCCATTTGTGATAAAACTGGTGATCTAAATAAAAAGAGGAGCTTATATTCTAATGAATAATAAATCGCATATTATTTAGGAAATCTGTAAAAATGCAATTATTTTACTACTGCAGTTATAAAATGTATCAAAAATATAACATAAGGTCCCACAAAGCCGATCTTCTGTTTCTCAGGCTATTTTTTGTAAAATTGCATTCGGACAGGCAGTTTTTTATTTTATATTTATAATTATTTCTTTGCCATGGAAAGTTCATGTTCATGGTTTGTTTTATGTTTTAGGCCTCATATCTACACAATAGCATGGGCAGTGATGTATTTCGACCCTTGGGTGCAAGAAGGCTTTGCAATGTTAAAGCATTGCAAAGCCTTCTTGCACTCAATGGACAAATTTATCAATTTTATTAACTTGGGTAAAATATCAGACATAAACCATTAAATTTTTATTTTTGTTTAAGGTTGCATTGATTATAAAAAGAGAGCATGCAGATGCCAAAAGACCATGCAAGAGGGTCCGAGAAACCGATTTTCAACTTTTTTAGGTTTAAATGAGAAAAAATGATAACATTGCTTTAGAAAAATGATAGTATTCAGTTTATGATCAATGTTGTTCTTAATATTATGAGAACTAATTCTTGATAAGTTTTTGACACATTTTCAGAAATTCCTCATCAAAACATCACAGTCTAGTTAATGTTGAAATGATTTTTTGACTAGTCGATGCGATTAGTACTAAAGAAATCTATTAACCGATTAGTGAATCACTCGGCAATTAGTCATCTGAGTGTATTCTCGAATGCCTTGAAGTTTCCACTTTGTGTTTCTTTTAAGAAATTTAATTTAATCAAAATTAATTCAGTGCTTTCGATTTGTGATGTGCTATCGCACTCGCGCTTCTACACTGGAAACAAGAAGCTCTCTTTTTCGTCACATTTCGTGCTTCTCTAATTTTCAAGAAAATAGTTTAAATTACTGGTTAAAGATTCGTGATTCCATTACACTGATTAAAACACACAAATGAGGTGTGAACAGTATGCCTGCAAACTGTTGTGTCATTTTAATTAATGCTGACAGGCTGTGACAGTGGAAGTACATCTACAAATGTTCAGCTTTTTCAACATGTTCTTATTTTGGGTAAATGTTGCTGTAATAAGATTAGCCAGAAAACATAACGTCACATAATGATAATTAATATTGAATGAAATTTTACAACTCACATTACGTAATGCACATACTGACCAAACAAATCGCACTGTTTGGTCACGTGATGCATTTACTATTCAATGAGGCTATTGTTTATAGTTTGTCTAGCTTTCCATTGGGGGTTGATTAAGTTATGCAGGTCATGGAACAATCACGTCATCAGAGTACACTTCTTCAGTGACCTGTTTTCTGCTTTCAAAGTTTTTTAGCACAATAACAAAGTTCAGAAATTTCTTATTAGATCACAAAATACAAGGGAATTTTGGGAGAAAAGTTCAATTTCGCTTAAAAATATATGACAGAACCAAATATTGGAACACCAAAGATTTATTATTAGACCAATTAATTTTTTGTGGCACCGGTTATTTGGTCGTAAGGACATGGAGACATAGGCTTCCGTAATGTCGCGCAGTTACACCCATTAATTGTATCGTAATTTGGAAGCCACTCCAGCCGATGAATTTAGTTAAAAACCACAGTTTTGTAGAATTTATTGCTTAGTTTAGCATCTGACATTGCATACCTGACTAGTCGATTAATCATCGACTACTACCCGGTGATTAGTTGGTTAGTAAAAATCCAAATGGCATAAATCATTTCAACACTAAGCCTAGTATCTTAGCAGTGATTTCTAGTCAAGACATGGCTGCCTGTATAGCAGCCAAGACTAGATTAGAAATCATGGTTATTGTTAGTTGGTTGCTATGTAAACAACTCTCTCACAATTATATATTGGAGCATTTGTTTTAAGAACACAAAGCTCCTTGTCAAAGCATAGCACCTACACTATGCTATTCCATTCCAATATAACAGCCTTACGTTCTGGTCAAGACCTGACCTTCTGTATTCCTGCATAAACTTAATTCATTTTTAACCCTTTACCTAATGAATCAGCTGCATCCACTCATGTAATTAACAATTAAGCAGTTGAAAAAAATTGATTATGTAATTACAAGGACTTAAGATGCAGGATGGTTCACTTTACTAGAACTCCTCTTAAGAATAACTTTCAAAACATTCATACGTCTTGCGATCTTAGGCCTTGGAAATAAAAAATACTGAAATGCATTAACTTTTATCACAATGAAAACAGGTTTAAAAAATAATCTAGCATAGTCTGACCGCCAGGGCACTGAACCTCAAAGTGGCGTCCAAAGTTTTTTTCTCAATGGAATGTGTAAGAGTAATATCTCCAGACTACGAAAAAGTTTACTGGACATCTGGCAGCCTTGAGCAATTTGAAATATCCACGTTTAAAGTGACATCATCATTTTGCAGACTGCAATGTTTTACTGAGGATAATACAACATTTCAGATGCATACAGAGGTTCCATTAGCCAATATACATTTTTAAGGAATGTTTTGGGTGTTTGGTGATTCTATTCATCAGGTCTATTCATTGCTGATGTATCTGGCTCTGCTAACCTTGTTTGTTCATTGCAACACTCGAGTGTGGCATTTCAAGAGCAACAGAATGTGCTTGCCATTTTAGCATTATTACGTTTGCACCTGTTCGTACTACATGGTGTCTGGCTTCAGCAATAACATTTTATTAACTTCAATACTTCATCTGGGGCCAGAGCAACATTGGACGGAACTGTTATGAGCTGGAGTGACTTAGTCTCTAGATCCTTTTCGTAGCCATATTTGATAGGATCTAAATTTGAGGAGATATGTCTGAAGGTGTGCTCTTTTGATATTTTTCTGAAGGCTGCTGTGATAGGAGGCAGAGAACAAAGTTTGGGTGCATTAGTTGGCTTGGGATTCCCGGTTTTTGAAAACCACGCATCAATAAGTACATCAGTCACTAATGTGGTTACCTTCGAACCGCAACAGAGAGAAATGAAATGGGTTGCTTGATTGAGTACATTTGACCACTCAGCGTCTTCCTCACCCAAAGATTTCAACGATGCTCTGTTTTGGAAGACTTTTAGTAGCTTTAGCAGCAAGTTTGAACAGTGCAATTAGAAGAACTTCTGTCAGCCCTGGTTACGGACTTGGTGCTGAAACACACCTATCTGTCAAGGATCAAATATACTATTAAAAAAGTAGGGGATATCCAAACGGATGTTGATATTTTCGGAAAATGGTATTGGATACGCGTGATTGGACACATCAATATGTTACCAAGTTTAGTGTGGATCATGAATGTCACCGGTCCAATAAAACTTCGTGCAGGTTTTTCATCCGAGTGCCGCGTTAATGTCTGACGGTTCATTTTGAAATTTTCATTTGTACTGGACAGGCTTTTTCAGAGGTCTCATCATTCTTTTCTGGGTATAAACTCATTCATCAATAGTTTCTGGTCGAAACATAACTTTTGAGGTATGCGAAGACTGACATGTGATGAATGTTTGCATGCCATTGGCATGTTGGAAGCTGGCAACAGACAGGCTCAAATTCTCAACGTTACTGAAACGGTGATTAGCAGGTTGTGCTCACACTATCGTCATACAGGCAATGTTGATGATAGATATCGGTCAGGTCGTCCAAGGTCGACAACTGCAAACCAGGATCATTTTATCCGAACCACAGCATTACGTAACCGCCATCAAAGTGCCTCAGAAATTGGAGAGCAGCTGCACTGAGCTACAGATGTGTGCGTCAGTGGTCAGTCTATCCAAAATCGCCTATACAGCTGGAATTTTTCGCTCGATAACCTCGAATAATTCCACGTTTGACTGAACGCCACATCGGAGCAAGGCATAATTGGTGTGGAGCACTATAGTGCTGGGACAAACGTCATGTTTCCTGATGAATCAAGGTTCACTCTTGACTTCCATGACAGGTGAAACAGAGTGTGGTGGCAGCAGAACAGATGATACCATGACATAACCGTTAGGCAGCACGATCGTTTTGGTGGTGGATCGGTTATGGTGAGGGGAGGCATAACCATGACCAGCAGGACAGCATTACATGTCATCCAAGGGCGTGTCACAGGGCAATACTACCGTGACAACATGTCAGCAACTCATGTGGTGCCATTTGCGCAACGTCATGGCCATCAATCCATTTTTCAAGGTGACAATGCAAGAGCACAAAGGGCCTGTGTCGCTAGAGTTCCTCCAGGAGCAGAAAATCACTTCACTGCCTTGGCCAGCACTAAGTCCAGACCTTTCACAAATGGAGCACATCTGGGATATGCTTGGCAGGTGCCTACGACAATGCCAACAGCCCCCTACTAATGTCCAAGAACTCACTGCTGCACTGCAGGAAGAATGGAATAACATCAGTCAAGCTGATATTGGATGTTTGGTGAGGAGTATGCCATGTCGGATCTGCACTTGTCTCGCCAATCAAGGAGGATTTACAAGGTATTGAGGTCTTGGACTGAATGTGGTAAATTCTCCGACTGACCATCCATGTCTTCTACAGCTCAGTGCATGGAATGTGTGCTTGTCAGACACCCAACTATCGCTGAAATCATTCACCAGATGTCACAGTGCAATGCCTCAACTGTCTTTTTGATGAAAATATAAATATATTTCTTCATATATCTCACTTTTATCAAACATCCCCAACTTTGTTTGAATAGTATAGATGTCACATGACTGCAAGTGCTGATTTATATGATCTTTCTACTTTTGCTCAAAACTGGCCAATGTGAAATTCACAACAATGCACAGCCATCTATCGCTACTGCTCTACCATCATCTTATTTTTTAAATCCAACTTTGATTTAGAAATCCACGTCACCAGTCTCATCAAAGAGTGATGGAGGTAGTGGTGACAATTTGTGTGAGAGAGGTCCCTGAACATCAAAGTTGCGAGAGGTTGATAGTAATCCGATTACTCTAGCGTGTATGAGGTTCATATCATAAACTTTAACATCACCAACCTTGACAGATGTTCTTGACACAGCCATGGTTTGGACAGTTAGAATCCCCCAGTAAGGTTCTTGATCATCAGTGCTGAACCTAACTCTTATAGACCATTTATAGACCAAGGACTTACCTTTCCAGTTATGATATTGACAATGGTTTTAGAGTACTGTGATGGATCCATAGAATCTATACACATCTCAAGTTTGGAGTGGAAACATTTGCAGTCAACACCATTGGACACAATGCACTCTTTGCCCTCCTCTTTGTGAAAAATTTGGGATATTTCCATATATGTGTTCTTGTCCTCACATACCTCTGATATGCTATGAGATAAGGATCCACAGGCAAACAGATTTAGAGCCCATACCTTAAGGTTTCTGTTTTGAGAGTAATGCCTATAATACCTGACTTACCATGGCCATATCTCATAAATGTAGTCTCTATGAACATGTCACTCCATAACCCATTCAAAAGACCCGGAATGTGTCTCATGACATGTTCACCTACCATGAAATGGGCCAAAACATTACGCTCAAGATTCTCCATTTGGCAGAGGTGGCACAGGCCATACCTTGCGTAGTTCGGATGCGAAAAAGTATGGCAATATACTTTGCACAACCTGAAGGTGAAGAAGCCAGTCACCTTCCGGGTCAGCATGAACATACAACATCATGAAGAAAACCAGATTCAGAAAAGCATTCACCAACATTTCATTGTCCAACTTTCATCAGTTAAATCTTCAAATAAAGAGGCCAGATCTTCCAGGCAACCAATGTTGTGTTTCTCGAATAATATACGGAGACGTTCTGCCAATAAACGCATAGCTCTCATGTTCATTGGAAATTTTTTTCACTCTTCTGAATACTGATTCCAGCACATCAGCCAAACCTGATTCAGCCATTGGCACCGATGAACCTTATAACCAGATGTATACCTCCTAAATGGGGAATAAAAGATGGGAAGTCATCCGGGGATGCCCACAATACCTGCACAGTGATTTTATACAGCTGCTGATCAGCTATGAACACTGTAAAACTCTGGCCTTCATTCAATGTCAGCTGTTGGGCCTTTTTCATGGCAGTGGCAATAGTTTTGGAATCGGCTGGTAAACATGCACTTAATTATGCATTGAATAATGTCATGTGTATCCATATGAGTAAAACTTTTAGATTTTATCAAGTAAATGCCGATTATATATGAGAATTTCAGCACCTAGGCTAACTCTTTGAATTGAAATTGGGTACCCATTTTCTGGGATGAATATCTCAAATTGCTCAATGCTGTCAGACATCCAGTAAACTTTTTCTGAATCAGTAGAAGTCCCTCTATCAAAATCTTTGGATGCGACTTTGAGGTTGGGCAGAAAGTTGGCATTTGGCAGCTGGACTAGAACTGAAGAGAAGTGTATTCTCTTTGTTTTATTAATATAACTTAATTGGCAAAATGGTGAATAATTATATTTCTAACATTCATGCATTCTGTTTTAACCCTTTTTCAAAATGGACTAACAGCAGGAGTGTAGTGGGCGTGGGGTGTGACAGTGTGTACTGGGGAGTGGGGGGGGGGGGGGGGAGGAAATGAACAAGACCAAACAAGATGTGTCAGAAATCATGCCCATATTTGCCATTTTGGGCATACAGGTGAAGTTGTATTTGACATGGTTCAAAAGAAGATTTCTGCAGAGAGTGTGGTCAAATGTGATAACCAAGTCAGTTACCCTATTTGGTTTCATGACACATCTCTGAGCTATAGTGTGTTGCATCCATCAAGTTTCATACGCCAAGTAATTATCTTTAAAAATATAGCAACAAAATTTATCACAATTTCAAAGGTCAAGGTCAAATCTCAAGAATATGTTATTTTTTTATTAATCAAAGAGTGACAACCAATCAAGCTTGTTTTAACTTTCTCAATCCATCATAGCAAATGTCAATTACTTGTGCAGTACAGTTCAGAAAAAAACAAATGCTTGAAATTTTTATCTGTTCTTTTTGTCCCAGTGGTGGAAGAGGCAAACTGTTGCATAGAAATCGTGTTCTTGTCAAAATAGGATTGAAAAGGAGCGAGGCATAAGAATTAATGTGGTCCTCTCCTGAGACAATTCAACATACTGTCATTAGAAGAAATGGAAGCTGATAAAGAATATCTTGTGATTGCAACCACTTTTATCAGATCAACAGAAATGGAGCATTTCATTCATACTTTTACCTTAAATAGCACAGTAACTTTATTTCAACAAACTTGAACTCTCATGGGACAACAAACATTAGTACCAAATTTCGATTAAAATGGTCCATTAGTTTTTGAGAAGTTGCAAACATGTCCATGACAGAATAAGGTGGAGGTAAAAACTGTAGCTCAAACTAAGTTTCATTTTGGAGAGTTCAGAATGTGATACATATAATAGATGGGTATTTTATGAATTCCATGAAGTATGCCTATACTTCCAGAAGACTACCTGTAAATATTACAATTTATCACTGTAATTTCCCATAAATTTAACTCTTAACCTGCTGAGTATTTTCAAACTATTTTTCCTCAGATCTAGTCATGGCTGCTGTGATTTGATGAAAAATTCATCTAAATTTAACTCAAGAAATCAATGGTCAAATGGTCCATTCTGTTTAAAGGGTGGAAATTTTCTTAAATTTCTCAAACCATAAAAATGATTATAACCTTTGATTCATGTAAAACAGATACAGTGTACAGTAAATTTCATAACATAATATAAACAACATTTTACAAACATTTGAGATGAATTTTGATATACAAGTTAAAATAAAAATAAAACAGCTTATTAAATACTACGATAAACTGCAGAGAGCGGAAGTAACACATGCAACATTAAAAAAAGCTAGAGTTTAAAAAAGCAGGAAAATAAATACCAAAACTGTTATTGCTACAATTCTTTCTGTTAAATTTTCTTGATTATTAGTATGGTGCCATTATCAAGTACAGTTTATATTATTTATCACTATAAATGTTCAACCTACTACCCATCTCTCAAGCTGTCAATCAAATTCTAAGAAGATTGTGATGCTGTTATGGTCTGGTACTGGCTTACCGCATAAATTGTTCATGACCTATTTTTAGTTTATTTTTTTTAAATATTATTTATTTTATTTATTATTAATATATTCCATTAGGCCACAAAAAGTAGATTTTCTGTTTCTCAGACCATTATTTGTAAAATTGCATGCAGGCGAGCATTTTTTTATTTTATTTTTTATTTCTGTAATTATTTCTTTGCCATCAAAAGTTCATGTTCTTGGTTTATGTTTTAGGCCTTATAATCTTCGGAATGGCATGGGTGGTAGTGTATTTCGTCCCTTGAGAGCAAGAAGGCTTTACAATGCTAAAGCATTGCAAAGCCTTCTTGCACTCAAGGGACAAATTTATCAATTATTTTAACTTGAGTAAAATATCAGACATAAACCAATTAATTTTAATTAAGTTTACATTGGTTATAAAAAGAGAGTCTGCGGCAGCCAAAAGGACCATGTGGGAGGGCATGATAAACAGATTTTTAATTTTTTTAGGCCTTATTATTATTACAGAATTTATATATTATTTTATTTTTATTCTACTTCTCTCTTTTGACCAACTGAAATATTCCATATGATTGAATCAGGTGACACAATCAGGTGGAAAATTTCAGTTGGTCAGAAGGGTGAACTGTTTGCTTTTTCGACCAAGTAAAATATTCCACCTGGTTGAATCAAAAAGAACAATAAACATTCAGTTTCTTTGAATCAATGCAAGAAATGTTTCTCAACTTGTACTTGATTTGCTATTGAATACTTGCTGACATAACCATCACTATTATCAGATACATTTGTTTACAGGATAAGGTGAATGGAGACACACCACAGATGTTGTTTTATCATAATGCGTAGTTTTATTAGGCTCACAAAGTAGATCTTCTGTTTCTCAGGCCATTTTTTGTAAAACTGCAAGTGGGCAGGTGTTTTTTTTATTTTATTTTTTATTTTTGAAAGGCCATTTTTTGTAAAATTGCATGTGGGTGGGTGTTTTTCTAATTTTATTCCATGTGCTTGGTTTGTTTTATATTTTAAGCCTCATAATCTACAGAATAGCATGGCTGATGGTGTATTTCGTTCCTTGAGTGCAAGAGAGCTTTGCAACGCATTGCAAAGCATTGTTGCACTCAAGGGACAAATTTATCGCTTTTATTAATTTCGGTAAAATATTAGACATAAACCAGTTAATTTTTATTTTTTTAAGTTTGCATTGGTTATAAAAAGAGACTATCCGGCAGCCAAAAGGACCATGTGGGAGGGTCTGAGAAACAGATTAACATTTTAGGCCTTATCAGAATATTTAAAATTGGAGCAGAAAAAAACATGTATTTGTGAGTAAAGGGACCTCACATTAACATCAATGGTAGTCTGCATAAAAACTCGACAAGTGGGTAAACAAACAGCCTACAAGGCCCCAAAAAACAGTTTTTATTCTCCGAGAATTTTGGTTTCAAATCAGTGAGGGAGAGAGGATTTTATTTTATTGTTCTTATATATGCATACTTTTGCTTTTTTTGACATGTTATTCAGACTAGTGCTGTGCAGTATACCAATTTTTTGGTACGGTTTTGGTATTACGGGGATACCAAAAACCATACTGAAACCAAATCAAAATATTGATTATTTCAGTATTCATATTTTTCTGTGAAATTGACAGAAAGTCAACTCATGAAAGTGGATCATAAATCATAAATCAAAAACCTGTGGGTGGCATATTTTGATCAAATTGATAAGAAAACATGCAAATGTAAACTTTGTTAGTGACAGGTAGCAGTAGACGCTGCGAATACGTCAGAGAAAGAAATAAATAGTGGCGGCAGAAAAACGAAAAATGGCAAGTTGTTAACTTGGTACTTTATTTCTAAAGAAATACGTCCCAGTTCCAGTGTTCCAAACATTCGGACTGATTCAATATATTTTCTGGAAATTACTGTATGATTTATTCAAAGGGACATGAGGGGTCAGGTGGGCGGTTGACAATTGGTTGGAAATAATCCACCAGCACTGACAATTCAATACACTGACAATTTGACATACAAACGGTAATACTGCCTGTGGTTATCGCTTCTCGGCGATTTTTTATAGCATTTCTTTCAATTCAGCATTGCTATTTTAAGTTGCAGATACTTTTAACAACTGACCATTTTATTAAAATACAAGCCCCCAAACTTTAATACCCGATCATCTGCTTTATATTCTTTCAAATAAATAATTTATACCACACATTAGTGCACACTGGAAAGACATGATTGACCTAAATTTTAAGACACATTAAAGAACAATGTACGGAAGCCAACAGGCAACATCAGATTTAGCATTATCAAAGTTCATTTGATCGACTGAGGCACAGCAAATGCTTTGAAGATGATTTGCTCCTATTAGTAAATCATCAATGTGTACATTTTTCTCTTATGGAATAATTTATCACAGAAAATTCTCTGGAAACATCTATGATGAGAGATTCCACTCAAAATACTCTATAATTTCAACTAGATGAATGTCATAAAACATGTTATTTTACTTGTGTATCAAGGATGAACCCAAAACAATGAAAGGTGGGTGACACCATGTGATTGGCGCATTACATTATTGGCAATGATTGCACAATGTTTTCACAACTGGGATTATCATAGAGAGATTAAGTACAGTTGCATTACTTCAATTTAATTGCATATTTCTGTGGATATCGGACACTGGACTCACTGGACAGTGGACGTTAATCTTGTTGGCACTTTGAAAGATAAGGGGGGGGGGGGGGGGGGACTGACCAAGTGTTACTACAAGTGAAAACTTATTGCGAAAAGTCTTAAAGTTGAAGAACTTATATAAATGTTTCTTCTACCTGATTCACTGGAGGGGGGGGGGGGATGACTTGACTTGGGGGAGGGGCATGGTACGAAGGACATAGTGGTCAACTGATTAGCTTAGTAATTTATTTAATGAATCACTTGATTCAGTGTAATGATTCACACTGAATCGAGTGATTCATTAAATAACTTGCTAGACTAATCAATTATCAATGTTGAATTAACTTGTCCAGTTCATGAGATGTCAGCGCTGAACATGTTAGGTTACAATATGGTTGAATGTTGGTGAACCTATTAAGTTACTATATGGTTGAATGTTGGGAAATTACTGTTTTGTGCACATACCAAATATTGTGCCGATACCGAGGTATTTACCTGAAAAATACTGATACCGATACCAAATCTGAAATATCAATAGTGCACAGCACTAATTCAGACAAATTAATCACTGGCATTTGCAGTGTCATATATATGGTAAAACCTGGATCAGACTGCCAGAATTGTCAATACTAATGGCTAATTCTGAGGTTTAGTCTGACTCATCAAATAAAGCAGCATCTGTCTGTGACAGTTTTATGCATATATGAGGTCTTTGAACAAGACAAGTTGACATCTCTTTTAAACCCTCTGCATACCAAGGTTCAAAAACCAAACATTTCAGGCTACAAATTTTCCCAAAATGAAACTAGGAATGTATCCTAATCAGTCTTATTTGACAGAGCTCAATGAGCTCTCTCTGTGAAACTAGACTGAATTGGCTAAATTATGTGTTGCATCATGGGAAAACTTGCAGCATGCAATAAATTTGACACTTTGCCAGTGTGCAGGGGTATTATAATGTTGGAAACTCTGGGCAGCTGGGGCTTCTATGTGGCTATTGAGAACATGTTCTTACATCATGTCGGTGTCCAACTATTCCAGTTAACCTTTAGGGCCTGGAGATTTTTATACATTTTTGCTATACTATGAACATCTTCCTCCAGTGGTTTTCCAGTTGTTTCAAGCCAAGGATTGACTAGAAACAACTGACAAGGTACTTACAAAGCAAGTTTTGAGTTTACCCAAACAATGTATGTTGGGGCCAAGCCAGAAAATAAGCAGATTGTCATCTGCAAAATGAGGTCCCCAGTGGGTGAATGTATTGATGCTACCCTGAACAGCAGGGTAATATCACTAAATTTACTCTCTGTGAACCTCAATCTGAATCAGGGTCTCAAAACTAAACAAAAGGAGGTACCCAGAGGATAAATTGGCCCACTGTATGGGATGGCATCATCAAATTCACCCTGTGGGGACCTCATTCTGCAAATGTCAGACTGCTTATTTTCAGGCCTGGTTGGGGCACCTGTTCTTTTACATTGAAATGTTATCAAAGTTGGAATTAGGCCCTTGAAGGTTGAGAGAGACATGTCGCTTAAGCCAACTACTTGTGTTTAGATGCACAAATACCCTTTAACTGGTAGAGTGTTCGGGGCTCCATTGAAAAGAGTAAAAAGCCACTTTAATGTCATTACACCATGTCCATTTGCTTGTTGTTTCTGCAACAAGTACTCTCCAATAAATAGTAACAAAACAATTATTGGTGAGCAAAATCTTTCTAAACTAAGGCTTCCCTTGCTGGCAACATTGTATCTTTGACAAAAATACTCGTTACAAAATCACATTCTACCAGATAAAAACTACATTAGCACTCTGATAAATGTCTCTCATAAAGATGCATTTACCAAACATTAATCAAAGTATATGCCTTTGTGATTGTAATTTGGAATATTTCTCTCAGTTATCTCTGCCGACCACATCTGGCAAGTGCTATTCATAAATTTGCTATTCAAATTATATTATTTTTAAAATATTAGCATCAAGAACATACATAGCTTATGACTAATCAATGGAATGAACTCATCAAGCTTGTTCCAATAAGGGTCACAAGCTATGTTATTGAGGCCAAAAAGAGAGAAAAGTTTTCCATTATTTCAGATACTTTTGAGAGCAGTATCACCATTTAGATGCATCATGTAAAGGGTTTAAAAAAAAGGATATTCAGGGAAAGTTTAAACAAGTTCTTTTTGAGCACAAAATGTTTTTAAATGAATACAAGAGTCTAAGGTAACCTTGTTAGGGATATTTAAGGGCTAAGATATCCTCGATTCTGAAAAAGAATGATATAAAAAGAACTATATGAGAGATACCTTGTGCTGCATACACAGTGGCAATATCAAGTTTGTAAGATCCAAGGGGTCTGTTTGAACGGAAAAATCTTCCAGACTGTAGAACCTAATAGAATGAAGCATGCAAATTTGAAATTAGAAAGCAGATAATTTTTTCTCAGAGAAAATGAACCATTTATGAATTAACCATTTCACCTCTAAATTCAACGGTTATTTATTTTTCACTTGCGGTTTGCAGAACTGAATAAATTTTTATCAACTAGCACTTTCAGTTGATAGTTTGTACTTGATCCATCATAAAAAATGTCTCTTTAGCTGTTTTACCCTTCAGAGCCTGACGATTTTTATACAATTTCGCTATAACTTATCACAATACTCAGTGTACATGTGGTTACTATTTATGGAATTTACAGTAGTGTCATTACAAAAGCAGACACAGAATTTCAATCAGATCGCAGCTGGGTTGCGATCCAGTCAAAATTATCTATTCGCTTTCGTCACTGACCATATCACTGTAGAATCCCACCTGTCAAAAAAATATGTGTAATTTATTTATTTTAACCCTTAACTGGTAAAGTGCTGAATTATATTTGGTCATTAAAATTTGTTCATATATCCTTGCCTTGTTACAATTTATGGGAGAGTGCCAATAGGCACTCTCCCATAAATTGTAACAAGACAAATCCTAACAAACTAAATAATTTTACTTCAAAGGTGATATGTAGAACATCCACTGAACATGAAGCCTTTAAGTTGTGGCACAGACACTTCAGAATAAAGCCCAATATGGGCTTCCAGGACTCTACCAGTTAAGGGTCTGAAGATTTTTATACAATTTTGCAATACTTTGAATGTCTACTTCCTGTGGCTTTGCATTTGTTTCTAGTGACTCTGTAGGCAGCCAAGACATTCCTAGAAACAACCGACAAGGTACTTAGAAAACAAGTTTTGAGTTCACCCAAACAATGCATGTTGGGGCACCTGTTCCTTTGCATTAAAAAGTTATCAAAGTTGGAGGAATTAGGCTCTTAAGGGTTAAATGTTGCACAGATATTTTCAAGTAACTTAACCCTCAGCACACTGATTTCATAATATTGACATTTTATCCTACAATACAACTTGGAAGTGAGCTCTGTCACAGAAGACTGAACTGATTATATTCCAGGTCTATTATGGGAAAAATCTGCTGTTTTGAATTTTGGCATTTGTACATCAGAGTGCTGAGGGTTAAACCTAGTATTGCTTTATTGTGTTACAAGAACTATTTAGGTTATTACTTGGTCTGTTTCATATCCGATGAGATATCAGTCTGAGGTAACTTCATATTAGCCAAAGGTCGAAGGCTGATGTGAAGTTAATGAAGCCCGATATCTTGACCGATGTGAAACTAAAAAAATAACAACCTCTTTATTTATTAAGCCAAAACAAATAAGTACAAAATGTTTTCAGATCTGTTAGAGTTTTCTGAAAGTGTTATTGTTACTTGTTATTTTCACCAAGTCCAAAGTTTCCTCTTCTGCTAATTCAGCTATCTGAATGTCTCAACTTCTCCACTGGGGAAGCTGTGATGTTCAAAAAGCAGAACTACTCTTCTCCCACTTTCATGAATCTCCGCTTATGATTCTTAATCTTAGTTTGCATTGACTTTTCTGTACAGCTCTCTTCTTTCTTCTCTTCCTTACTAATTGCCATCATTAATTCCTCACCATACAAAAACTCAGTTTCAAACTTTTCCATTATGCAAGATAATGCCAATTTTCATGATTGCGTTTGACGAATAACTGTGAATGATTTTTAAGTAAACAAATTGGTTGCACCTAGTAATGCATCAAGGGTGACAACTCTGGCTTCGTTCATATTGGCCTAGGTCAGTGTCTTATCAGCCAAAGTTGATAATTCGTCCTCTGATGTGAAGTTACCAAGGGCTGATATCTCGGATAAAGTGAAACTAACCAAGTAATAACCTCTTTGTTTATTAACCCTTTACCCAACATAACGGCCAAAACAGCCAGCTCTATTCACAAAAGTCATTAACCCTTTACCTAACATGAAAAGCAGATGACACTTGCAATAAAAATTCTTGAATAACTATTTTTTTCATTTTTTGTCTCAAAAACATAAGTTATGACCCTCGTTGGAACGAGCTCAACAAGCTCGTTCCAACGAGGGGTCATAACCTATGTTTTTGAGACAAAAAATGAAAAAAATAATGAAAATTAATTGGCGATTTTCGTGAATATCGCTGGCCGGTTTTGGCCGTTACGTTGGGTAAAGGGTTAATCAATTTTCATTGTTTTTTTCAAGTTTTGTCCGAAAAACATAGGTTATGATCCCTCTTTGGAATGAGCTCGTACCAATGAGGGTTCATAACCTATGTTTTTGAGAGAAAAAATGAAAAAAATAATTATTCAAGAATTTTGTTTGCAAGTGTTGTCTGCTTTTCATGTTGGATAAAGGGTAAAACCGAAACAAATAATTACAAAATGTTCTCACATCTGTTGGTTTTCTGACTGTGTTTCTCATTCCTTTCATCAAGTCCAAAGTTTCCTCTTTTCCTAGTTCAGCTATCTGAACATCTCCGCTTCCCCACTGGGGAAACTGCAACGTTCAGATAACTGAACTACTTCTCCCACTTTCATGAATCTCCACTTTTGATTCTCAATCTTAGTTTGCATTGAATTTTCTGTACAGCTCTCTTCTTTCTTCTTTTCATCTACCGCAGCTTTCTTGATCTCCTCGTCATATAAAAACTCAACTTCAAGTCACTCCACTAGGCCTGATCACACCAATTTTCCTGATTGCATTCAGAGGAAAGCGTGCATGATTTTGAAGTAAACAAACCAGTTGCACCAAGTAAAACATCCAGGAGGACAATTCTAGCTTGGTTCAACTTAAGCCGAGAATGGCATGATATCACCCCAGTTTGAAGTCCTATCTGCCGAGTTTGATAATGAGCAATTCTGGGAATGAAAATCATATCTAATAAATAAATTATGATATTAACCCTTTACCTAACATGAAAAGCAGACGACACCTGCAAAAAAAAATTCTTGAATAACTACTTTTTTTCATTTTTGTCTCAAAAACATAGGTTATGATCCCTCATTGGAACGAGCTCATCGAGCTCGTTCCAATGAGGGGTCATAATCTATGTTTTTGAGACAAAAAATGAAAAAATAATAAAAATTGGCGATTTTTTAGAATAGCGCTGGCCGGTTTTGGCCGTTACGTTAGGTAAAGGGTTAAGAGTTCAATTTAATTTTCAAAAGATGTTTGATTAAGTTTACTGGACAGTGCTGAACATTTGGCTCTGTCAAACAAGAATGAACTCATTAAATTCCAAGTTGCGTCATGTAAAACATTCACAGTTTAGAATTTGGGTATCAGTGTGCGAAGGGTTAATGTAATATTTCTATGTTAGGCTTAAAAAAGTAAAAAATCTGTTTCTCAGGCCCTCCCACATGCTCTCTTTTTATAACCAATGCAAACTTGAAAAAATAAAAATTAAATGGTCTGTGTCTGATATTTCACCCAAGTTAATAAAATTGATAAATTTGTCCCTTGAGTGCAACAAGGCTTTCCAATGCTTCAGAATTGCCAAGCCTTCTAACACTCAAGGGACGAAATACACCACCACCCATGCTTTTCTGTAGATTGTGAGGCCTAAAACATATAACAAACCAAGAACATGAACTTTTGATGGCAAAGAAATAATTCCAAAGTAAAAAATAAAATAAAAAAACTGCCCACCTACATGCAATTTTTAAAAAAATGGCATGAGAAACAGAACATTTACTTTATGCAGCCTTAAGTCAAGAAAATACAAATTAAAGAAAACTGATTTGCAGGTGAAATGATTAACTCTTGCTGGAATTTCTATCTAGTAAGCTACTATGAAGGATCTAGTGAAATGTGTTGCTACTCTCATTATTTAGGGTCACTTTCAGGATGTACGGCTATATCTCCCCTGCAGTACAAGTATAAAGTTTAGCCTCTTATTTACATCTATGCTGTCCATTAGAGAGGCAATCCACCACTATATTTGGGTATCAGGTGCTATTTAACTCTTTCAACACTAGAAGCCATTTTTCCGGTCCAGGAACACGACACGTCATAATTTCATTAAGTAGGATGGCTTCTAAGTGGACGTGTGTGGTAGAACAATTAATATTTTTAATGTGCAGCTTGAAAGCTGTACATTAAAAATATTAATTGCTCTACTCCCAAATAATGGATATGGGCTTTTCCAATGTCTGCCCTTTAACTGTCATGGAAGATACCACCAGTGTTGAAAGGGTTAACCAGTAGAACAGAATTTGTTTACCTCATTACTGTTTCACCTCCTTGGATTCAGATAGAGATGCTCATGTAATAAAGGATTTATAATGTCTGGCTGTCATTTATATTCTGCACTTTTCTCCATGTGGATTTTTGTTTTATTTTGCTAGATATATGTATTTCTTTATTGGTGTTTACCTTTTTATTTATTGGTGTTTAAGGTCACATATAACTACAAAATGGCAGGGCCACAACATGGAGTCAAAGCCAAGTTAAGGCCACACAAAGTAGATCTTCTGTTTCTCAGGCCATTATTTGTGAAATTGCATGCGGGCGAGCGGTTTTCTATTTTTTTTTTTTTATTTCAGTAATTACTTCTTTGCCATCAAAAGTTCATGTTCTTGGTTCAAGATTTAGGCCTCATAATATACAGAATAGCATGGGTGGTAGTGTATTTCATCCCTTGAGTGCAAGAAGGCTTTGCAATGCTAAAGCATTGCAAAGCCTTCTTGCACTCAAGGGACAAATTCATCAATTTTTTTAACTTGGGTAAAATATCAGACATAAACCATTTAATTTTCATTTTTTTTTAAGTTTAAATTGGTTATAAAAAGAGAGCATGCGGCAGCCAAAAGGACCATGCCGGAGGGCCTGAGAAACAGATTTTTTATTTTTTTAGGCCTAATCGATTGTTTATACCCATGTTGTCCATTTTGGAGGACTTCCACCCCAACCATTGGTGACTGAATCCTATTTTACCAGTAAAACAGAGCTTGTTTACCACAGTACACAAGCACTGCTTCACTTCCCTGGGTTCACTTGGGGATGCTAGGGAATACGAATACACTCCAGTAATATGTAACAACACAGTTTGTGACAAACAAACACAGACTGTAAAAAAAAACCTAACACTCCACCAGTTAACCAATTCTATCAGTTTTATTTTCAATGAATGACTAGATTCACTCTAAGGCTATTATTCCTAAAGTGAACATGTCAATAACCCTCTCCACACTAATGTCAAAATACCAAAAGATATAGTTGCAAATTTTTCCCATAATGCAATTTGTATTTAACTCATTGACTTCTGTCAAACAATATTGGTTAAATTCCTAGCTGCATTAGTGGAAAAATTTTCAGTATGAAATTTTGTCATCTGCGAACAGAAAGTTTAACTTAACTTTTGCTTACTACTCATAGATAATCTGTTTATTTATTTATTGGTGTTTATGGTCAAATATTTCTGCACAATGGCTAATCGGGGCCACAAAATGAAGAAAAAGTCAAATTGAGTCAACTGTTTATACCTCTATTGCCTATTTTAGAGAACTTCCACACCAAGAATTGGTGACTGGGTCCTATTTTACCAGTAAAACAAAGCTTGTTTACTACAGCAAACAAGCACTGCTTCTTCAGTTCCAGGGGTTCATAATACACAGAACGACACACGCATGTGAATGGACACACGTGCCAGCATGGAAGGATAAAACAAGAGGCCGTGTTACTATTTCGTCCCCTGAGTTCCAATGTGTTCTATGTGCCTAATGTCACATAGAACACAGAGGAACTCAGGGGATGATTTTTAGTTATCGCTACTGATTCAAATTGTAATTGCAGTGCACGATTTGTAGAAAATTCTAGTGAAATTCCGTTTCTATTTAAAAATAGTCTGTCAACGATTTCAGTTCTACACATGTGTGCAGATTTTCATTTTCCGCATGGTTTAGTGTTGCTGTAGATAGGAATTTCATAAAACAGGCGTGTAATAAAAAGGACTCACTGATGATCACTTATACTTTTTAAAAATATTTATTTATTTATTGGTGTATGAGGTCACTTTCAGAATCTCTGACTATATAATGAATATAAAATGGAAATAAAGAGAAGTTAAGCCACTCCTTTAGATCTATGCTGCCCACTTTAGAAGGCTTAAATGCTGGGTATTGGTTAGTAGATCCTATTATATTGGTAACACAGACTTGTTTACCACAGTAATCAAGCACTGCTCCTCTTCCTTGGCTTCTCACAAAGAATTTAAGAATATCTCAAATTTACTCCATCACCAAAACACACCGCATAAAACTACTCCTTGAACAAACTATTGTTAACCCTTTACCTAATATCAAAATTTATTATTTTAATTCATAATAAAATAATGCCCTGCACTCTGATGTTGAAATACCAAAATTTCTGGTGGTAATTTTTACCATAAAACTGACTAGGTGTTCAACCAATTCAATCTTGCTTACCATAACTCTTAAAGGCCTATTCCTGAATGTTTACGACCTTAGACCTGGAACCCTTACTATGCCATAATGTGGAGGTCCTGCTGACAACCGACAAATTAGGCTGGCAGTGGTTTCTAGTCAAATCTTGGCTGCCTGTTATGGCAGCCAAGACTTGACTAGAAATCACTGCTAAGCCACAGGATGTATGTAGAGGCTGTAGGCTGGTGGAAATTCAGGACACTTGTCCATGCCCTTATGGCTTAACAGAACTTGATGAATTCTGTTAAACATGATTGAATTGATAAAATTCTTAGTTGCATTATAGAAAAAACTCCAGCTTGAAATATTTGATATTTTGACATCTGTGTAGAAGGGATAAATTCATTTTAACATTAATAAATTGGAAATTTTTGCAAGCTAAATATTTTACCCTCAAGGCTAAAAATCTATATAACTTCTGTGTTTAACTGGGAGAGTGCTAAATTAGAGTGCTAAATTATTTTTGGTTGTCAAAATTTGTTCACTTGTCTTTGCCTCTTTACAATATTTGGGAGAGTGCCTTGAGGCACTCTCCCACAGATTGTAACAAGGCAAATTCATGCAGACAAAGCAATTGCACTTCAAATAAAATATGAAGCACCTCCACAGAATATGAAGACTTCAGGCTGTGTTACCGGTGCCCCAGTTTTTTTTCACCCCCAGTAAAACTTCCCCCTGGGGGAAAAAAAAACTATATTTTACAGTATTTTTGCCCACTGGGGGTGGGGGTGGGGGGGGTAAAAATTAGTTTTTTTTACCCCCCACCCTGATTTTTTTGCACCTCCCGTCTGAATTTTGTTTTCTTTTTATGTCATACTATTTGCTAATATGGCGAGAAAAACAAAAGATTTGAGTGTGAGGATTAACACGTCCTGATTAGAATAACAATTATAACATTCGGTTTATCCTGCACCTAATCCATCGAGAAACCAGTTTCTTTAATTTCTCAACATCCTTCTTGTTTTTCCAACAATTTTCATGAAACATCAGCCAGTGTTATAAATAATACTAACTGCAAGAAATATTTCAGTTCAATTATTTAAAGGTCTCAATGTTCACTTTTTATCCACTCTGCTCCAGTCTTTTTGGTGAATATAGGACTTTAATAAATATTTCTAGTTTTTTTTCCCCACCCCACCCTGTCATATGCAAAATAGTCTGTTCCTCAGGGAAATCCTTGTCGCCAAGAACCCTGCTCCTCAAGCATAGTTATGGCTGATCCGAAATAAATACCTTATGTCTTAAATTCCCCCCCCCCCCAGAAGAAATTACCTCATGTCTTGAATTCCTGTTGAGTAACTTTAGACAGTGCTGAATTAGGGGCTGAGGTTTGATAGAATCATGAAGATTCCATGTCGTCGTCAGGATTACTGTATTATCAAAACTTTTTGGCATTTTATATATTGCTTGCCCTTATTTAGTGTCTTTGGTGAATACAGGACTATTTCTATTTCCCCCCCCCTCAAATTAAATGCCAAATTAGCAAATAATACAAAAATACATTGAAAACATTTCTTCATTGAAATGGGGGCATTTTTAAAATGTTAAAAAATAATAGTAAAAATAAAAATCCAGCAAGAGGATCACAGATCCAGAAGTCGAGTTTTGACATTAAATTCTGAAGAAATAAGCTATTTATAGTAACAGTGACCTTGACCTTGGAGTCCCAGACTCTGAAATCAACAGGTGTCTTCCCTTCCTATAGGGTAACCTCTGGTATAAGTTTGGTAAAGGTGCGTCAAATAGAACTAAAGTTATTGCCCGGAAACCAATTTATCACAAAATATTCTATTTACAGTAACAGTGACCTTGACTTTGGGGCACGAAACTCTGAAATCGATAGGTGTCTTCCTTTTCTATAGGGTAACCGCTGGTATAATTTTGTTAAAGGTGCATCAAATAGAACTAAAGTTATTGCCCGGAAACCAATTGTTTACGCCCACCGCCACTTCATCAAACTATAAGTCGAGTTTGACTTCATCAAAACTCAACTAATAATATAAGTTACAGGACGTTCAGGTGGCGGATACGGTATCATATGAGGCGAGGTGAAAACAATATTGGATGAGGCGGTACACCGAGTCCAATATTGTTTTTGCCGAGCCTCATATGACACCGTATCCGCTACCTGAACGTCCTGTAACGTATTTATTATGCCAGCGAAAACAAAATAACAATCAAATTTGAACGCCGGCACATTTTCAAAACTGGTGCAGATTGCTATGTAAGTTGTAACAAACGTGCACAGTTGTCTCCCTGTTTGTGTATAATTTCCTTGACAACTCAGACAACAGCGATAGACGCTTTTCTTCGTACTGTCACTTTGTCTTCAGTGTGCAGAAAATGTCCGAAACGTCCGATTTTATAGAATTCAAACAAAATAAATGTATCTCGCATCTTTTCCCATTGACTTTCATTCATTTTCCTACAATTCATCATTGTGCAATCTTATAATTATTCAATGAAATTAAATCCATTTTCGAAGTGACGTTATCCATTTACCACAACAGCGACTACAGAATGAGCTCAACGAGAAAAAATGAAATTAATCTATTCCCGGGATAGGACAATTTTTTTCTCAGTTTATTTATTCACACTATATATATTTTTCAACTTTTTAACGCATTTATGGGTTATATATTTTTTCTAAAGCTTTTAAAATATCGAGGCGAACACCGTACCCAAACTGTTGTGTGTTAGCCTCAATAAGCTTAGACCCTATGTCAAGTTAGGGCCAGGCCGACTTATCCGTTATCAGTAGTATGTCTCACTTCAAATAATTAAATTTACAATTAGAAAATAAATTTCACAATAAATTTATTATAAAACGAGAGAAAATGAGACATATAGACACGGAGGGACGTTTGATTGTACTGCAATTTCTTCAATATAGATATAAAAGCACCGCGAGGTGAGGAATTTCCACGTTGAAACAAAATGGCGGTACTGACCTAATACGAGTTTCGTATTAGGTCACCTCGGGCTGCAGGTGACCCAATACGGCTCAGTACTGTCCCACTATTCAGGGGCTGTGATTGGCGAATTTCATTAGCTGGCTTAATAAATTGTGATATCCTGTGTGCTGAGCAGAGGGTTAACCCTTTACCCAATGCAGACAATATCAAAATTTATTATTTTAAATATTTTTTTAAATTTTCCAAAAAATTTCAACAAAACCATATCATGTGACCCCTCATTGGAACAAGCTCAATTTGCATATTATGCAGGCGGATGCGGGTGATTGGTTAGGTAAAGGGTTAATGGTGATTTTTGTAAATAGCATTATTCGGTATCTTATGAGGTAAATTTATTTAATAATGCCAGGTAAAGTGTTAACATAGGTAAATTTATTTAATAATGCCAGGTAAAGTGTTAACATATCTCTCATAACAGCACATTATAAACTTCATGACAGAAGATGAACTACTGTGGTAATTTGGTAATGACACTCACAAAAGAAGGATTGGTGATTTATACATCAGGTAAAAATCAATACCAGAAACTGTTCTCATTTTGACTGTAAACTGATATTCTAAATGGGAATTTTACACTGAATCCAGTTCAGGAGGAAAGTGGCTTTTAAGAAACACTTTGTAAATCAATGAAGAACTTTTCAATATTGTCAGTAGTGTTGAAATGATTAGGGAATTTTGTAGTCAACTAGTCTGTGGCCATTAGTTGACAATTAAACGGCTGGTCAACACCTATCACAACATTATAGTATAGGGGCAGGCAGCATCTATCATTACACCCAGCCTGACGATAAAATACTGGCAATTTTCCGCAGCTTATAACTCATTTTAGGTGGAAATAATCTGTGTAATAAGCCAGATTGCACTGCTAAATGTTTTCTTGCTTATTTTTAACATACATTGATAATCAAATAGCTATTAATCTGACATAATGTACCAGAATAATTCTAGAATCTCATCACAAACCAATTGAACTAGTGTATGTGTCATATAATTATTTTTTCAGCAATTTTGAGTCAGAAAAATCTGTAAAATTTTCGGCAGTCATCATCGTTTATGATCAAATTTTTATCTTGTGAATTGATGTCAGAAGGTTGAGTGATAATCAATATCAAAACAATGTGACATAGGCGACATTGGTTACTTTATTAATTTTAAATGTTTATTTTTAACAAAGCACATGACCTTACATGTAAATTCAGTTTCCTCTTATCACTGCAGCAATTCCTGGAATAGTCTGTTTTAAAAAGCTGGTTTTGGTTCTGCTTGGCTGTCATTTTTCATAATTCCCAGAAACATTCTGTTTACAAAATGACACCAGCACATGAATTTTATAAATATGGTAGTTAATTAATGGCTAAAAATTCTTCCAATACACTTGGGGGTATGAATTATTCCTAAATTTTCCTCCATCCTCGGGTGTTTTAATGACTGAATAATGCCTGTGTGCTGGTAACTACACAACTTTTGAAGGTGACAATAATTGATATATTATGGTTGGTAGAAGGGGACGACAAGTTGATTGGCATTTGTGCTATAGATTAATAACAAAAATTTAATCGACATTGATGCGTCGATTAATCGTTTCAGCACTAATTGTCAGCAGGAAATAAAAAAAATATCTGTCATTTACTGGATTAGCGTGAGATAAGCCCTGTGTTTTCATTTTAACTGTAAGGTGGGTATATCTTTGAAACGTCTCCTTCAAATGAGCTCATTTAGATGATCAGTGATGGAATGTTTCAATGAAAAATAAAACAAAACTTCAGAATAATAATTAATGATAGTGTCAATGACACTGCAGCTCAACTTGTCCAAGAAAGGACTGAACTAAATAGAAAATGCCTGTAATGCCAAGTCATTCAATCAAGTTTCTACAGAAAAGACAACACATCAAAGCTACATATGAAATTGGAAAAAAAATTAGGTGAGATTTCTGGCCTGTGCAGAGTACTAATGAATTGATGACAATTTATATGCCAAATCCAAGATGGCTGCTGGCGACCATATTTACCAAACATGAAAAGCAGACGACACTTGCAAAAAGAATTCTTGAATAACCTATTTTTTTCATTTTTTGTCTCAAAAACATAGGTTATGACCTCTCATTGGAACGAGCTCGATGAGCTCGTTCCAATGAGGGGTCATAACCTATGTTTTTGAGACAAAAAATGAAAAAAATAATGAAAATTAATTGGCGAATTTTGAGAATAGCGCTGGCCGGTTTTGGCCATTACGTTGGGTAGAGGGTTAAAACAAAATTCAGAAAGATTTGATAGCTCCCATCTTGATATGACATCAAAGCTACATACGAAATTTGAAAAAGATCAGGTGAGAAATGTGGCCTGTAGGGTGTGCTAATGGAATTGTTGACAATTTATGTGCCGAAACCAAGATGGCTGTGCTGGCGGCCATGTTTTTAAACGAAATTCAGAAACATTTGATAGCTCTGATTTAGACACATGAAAGCTGCATATGAAATTTAAAACAGATCAGTTGAGAGATGTGGCCTGTAGGGTGTGACAATTGAATTGCTGACAATTTATATGCCAAATCTAAGATGGTCACCGGTGGCCATGTTTTTCAATGACATTCGGAAAAATTATAGCTCCCATCTAGACATTGCCCCAAAGCCACATATAAAATCTGGAACTGATCGGGTGAGAGCTGTGGCCTGTAGGGTTTGCTAAAGGAATTGTGGATGGACAGATGGATGGACGATGGATAGCAATTCATCCCAATAGCTCATATTTGGCATCAAGTTGAGCTAAAAATGTTTTCTGATAACTTTTGGGAAAAAAGTTACCTGCTTCTACTTTGATTATCATCTTGAAGGTGAAAGTGGTAAAATGTTAACAGAACACCAACTTTTCTACGGAAAAAATATGCAAAATTTAAACCATTAGTCCTTGTCACTGCATGCAAAAGTAATTTTGCCCTTCAGGTGAATTCTGTTATGGAGATTGGGTTTGACAGAATATCAAAATTTATTATTTTAATTATTGTTTTTTTTAATTTTTTCCAAAAATTTCAACAAAACCATTTCATGTGACCCTTCATTGGAATGAGCTGCAATGAGGGGTCACATGAAATGGTTTTGTTAAAATATTTTGAAAGTATTTTTTTTTAACTGCATAATTTATATATTACGCAGGTGGATGTGACCGATTTGTTGGGCAAAGGGTTAACTGATTGAGTGATGGAAGCCCATGTTGTGCTCTATTCTGAAGTGTTCATCTTAGTGGCTTTGTATTCTGTAGATGTGATATTATTTTTTAACTCAAATTGTTCAGTCAATATGGATTTGACTTGTTACAATTTATGAAAGAATTCTTATAGGTATGCACCAATAAATTTGAACAAGACAAAGATATGCGAACAAATTTTGACAAACAACATTAATTTAGCATGCTATCAGTTAATTCTGTTGAAAGCAGCAAGCACTGTAACTGATGGAACTCCATCTGCAATATCAAGGGAGGTTATCCATTGAAACTGGGTCAAATGTATTACAGTAGAATCCTCTTAATTGAATATCCATTTTGCCAGTGAAAATTATTCAATTAACAGGATTATACAATTAACAGGGATTTGGTCAGTTTCCTGTGTTCTGGAGGTAAACTGAGCATTTATTCTATTATATCTTGTTTGACAGAGCTCCTAGAGCTCTGTCAAACAAGATATAATAGAATAAATGCCTGTATTGGATGTAGTGAGGCCAAAAAGGTTGATAAATAAGGAAAATTTGGTGCGTGTCACAGTAATTTTTTTCGACATATTACAAAAATTTATATACAATTAACAGGAGTTTACTCTACAACCCATATGCAATTAACAGAACAAATTTGTACTGAAGGTATGGTAAATGGTTTTGTGTTTGAAAATTATATTCAATTAACAGGGATATACAATTAAGAGATATCCAATTAAGTGGGCTCCACTGTACAATGTACTTTTATTTGCCTTGAAATTCTGAATACAACCTTGTAAATAACACTACAGTGAAAATAGTTCAAGAATCAAGCAATTAACTCCTTCTATCTCTGGAAAAGAAAGCTACAAAATACTGACGGATGTTGGGGGGAAAAATACTACCGTCTGATAATCATAATTAACTTTTCTAATGCAATGATCTAATTACATTTTTTTCAGTTTTATTTTTTGTCCTGAAATACTGGTATGAAGTGAACTATTGGAAAGATGTTCAGTGTCATGACCAACAGTGTGTCACAAAACATATTTGTATTTTCAACTTTTAAACTGAATACTTTCTTGGGTTTTCCTAAAATACAATCATGGCTGCGAAGCTGAGGAATTGTTTAAAAAATGATTAATACAATTCAGGGGGATTAATTTTGTTAAAAAGAAGTAGGATTATATAACTGTGTGACAAGTGCATTGCTGTTCTGGCAGAAATATATGCCAGCAGCAATATGCAGAGTAAAAAACAAACAATAAAATCCAATGTTAGAATTCAAATGAATATGACAAGAACTAGCAGGCAAAAAATTGTTAGCTTTCTGTCTTGACAATTTTGTTATGGGCTGAAATATTTATTGCATTCTTTAAAAAAAAAATACCAAAGGGGTTATCTTACCAGAATACATTTAAACCTTTTGTGATACAATGAAAAATACTGCTGAAAAATAATCAATATTTCATGTTTATGAATTTTAATCATAATAACTGCAATAAAGACACTCACATTAGAAGCTAAATCCAATTTAAAAGTTATTAACATATATTAAAAATAAACAGAATAAATATTAGTCCATCAAAACATTTGAAATATAAAAAAAAAATTTCTGTAGTATTATTAACACTTTCACTGCTGAAAGCGACTATAGTCACCTATTTTATGATGATTATATGTACGTTCTGGTATGAGCAGATCAAACCTACCATCTGATTAATTGTTGGAAAGGGCTCAGAGAGCCCTTTCCAACAATTAATCAGATGATAGAGTTTCAAGTATGTCATAAATTTTATTAAATTTCCTCGCACACAGGTACACATTGATGTCCTCCATATACAGCTAAAGTAGGCATGGCAGTAAAAGGGTTAACCCTTTACCCAACGTAATGGCCAAAACCGGCCAGCGCTATTCTCAAAAATCGCCAATTAATTTTCAAAATATTTTCATTTTTTGTCTCAAAAACATAGGTTATGACCCCTCGTTGGAACGAGCTCGTCGAGCTCGTTCCAACGAGGGGTCATAACCTATGTTTTTGAGACAAAAAATTTAGTTATTCAAGAATTTTTTTTGCAAGTGTCGTCTGCTTTTCATGTTAGGTGAAGGGTTAAACCCACCACTTAATCAAATCTCTAGACCTTCCCTGCAAATAAAGAGGTACATTCTGCATATAGGAGTGGCAATTTACATACAGACCATAAAACATCACACTAATCAAACCAGAAAAAACAAAATTGATTACTTCAATTACCTGTACATGAGAATGACATTTAAAATGATACAAAGCTTTCATGTATGAACAAGTCACATAAACAAATGACTTACAAGAAACCTTACAATACTACATGCAATTAATTGTAAAATGTTCATTTGTCAATCAGTCCCGAGAAAATTATAAACCGGTCTTTATAATTTTGATACATTTCAGTTGGTGCTCAAGTTTCTCTTACCTAAAGGATACTCTACATATATTTTTTTATTACTGCCAAAGGTCACTTTCAGCATCTATGGCTATATTTATTTATTTATTAAGGCTTAATGACACATTAATGGCCATGGACATATCGTGTCAGTGACAGTTTTATGGGTGGAGGAGGCTGGAGTACCCGGAGAGAACCACTGAGCAACTACGAGCAGCTGTCAGCTCCCCAACATTGTAACTCCGTACTGCTGCACAGGCAGGGTTAAACTGGTTAAGATATGTGCACTATCAATGTGCAGTACACCTTAGTGCACAGCGTCATTGTGCCCCCATGTGGACAATCGGGGTTAAGTGACTTGCACAAGGACACAATGCAAGAGTCTGAATTGATTGCCCAGATGGTCACCCATCTAAGGACCAACCGGGTCCGACGTTGCTTAACTTTGGTGATCAGATGAGAACCGATTATCACAATGTCACTGCGACCCCTATCTAATGGCTGCAACATATGTAGGAAGTTCAATATAGCCAGTCATTTATACCTAAGCTGCCCACTTTAGAATTATGTGGTGTTCTGTTAACATTTTACCACTTTCACCTTCAAGATGATAATCAAAGTAGAAGCAGGTAACTTTTTTCTCAGAAGTTATCAGAAAACATTTTTAGCTCAACTTGATGCCACCCTGGTCAAAGGAAGTGGGTCCTATTTTATGACAGCAAGTTCTACTCCACTTTTGGGGATTTCCACTCTTGTCAGTTATATGCCATTAAGCTAAAGCACTTGCACCTGGTTGATGTACATCTGACTATGTGCGCAAGGCATTTATATTGGATCTTCCTGTTCGTCAAACTCAGTTTCAAACTTCATGAAATAAAATTACTGTTTGAAAAAATAGATGTGTCAGTTTGACATGTATGCCCCCATGTGCAAAAAAAAGTCCAGAAAACTGATTCTTTTAGTTTTTACAACATAAACTGAGTTCAAGGTCAATATTTCTGCAAAAAATCATCCAAGTGGGACCAACCTCGAACCGGATTTGTAGGTATCCATGACAAAGCTAAAAATCAGCCAATTATCTCAATATGTGGTGAAAAAAAGAATGGAAAACTGTTATTTCAGAATGATGGGCGGACAAGGGTAAAACTATATGCCCCCAGCCATTTTCATAAAAAAAACAGCTAAAGCTGTATTAGTCTGTACAGTAATGTGAGTACAAAAGCAGACACAGAATTTTGATTGGATCATGATCTAGTAAAAATTCTCTGCCCACTTTCCTCGCCACAACACTTAGGAATCTCACCCATTGAAAGAGAACTTTGAGAACATTGAATCTCAGATCTTAGGCCCCCACAAAGTAGATCTTATGTTTCGCTGGCCATTTTTTTGTAAAACTGCATGTGGGTGGGCAGTTTTTTATTTTATTTTTGCAATTATTTCTTTGCCATCAAAAGTTCCATTTTCTTGGTTTATGTTTTAGGCCTCATGATCTATAGAATAGCATGGATGGTGGTGTATTTTGTCCTTTGAATGCAAGAAGGATTTGCAATGCTAAAGCATTGCAAAGCCTTCTTGCACTCATGGAACAAATTTATCAATTTTATTAACTTGGGTAAAATATCAGACATAAAACATTCAATTTTTAAGTTTGCATTGGTCATAAAAAGAGAGAATGTGGCAGCGAAAAGGACCACGTGAGAAGGCATGAGAAACATATTTTTAACTTTTTTAGGCCATATTATCATTTGTTTTTCTTTATATCGTTCTGATTTTGCAATATTTTATTTACGAAATCTCAACCCACTAACATACTTATGGAACACAAGTGGATCACAACTAAATTGCAATGAGATCTCAGCACCTATCGGAAGTCATTCGTTTCTCAGGAGATAAAATGAAAAATATGCCAAACAACTTTCTAAAACAAGAGGCCCCAAGAGGCCTGAGAGTGCTCACCTGACAATGACAACTATCAACTGAGGGTCCTGATTTAAACAAATTTGCATCTGCCCCATTAAGAAAACCATATACCAAATATCAAAACATTCTGACCGGTCGATCTGAAAATTTAAAAAAAAAATATATATTCCTCATATTGAACTAAGTTATAATTTGGGCTCACATATGAACCCAGGGACTTGGGTTGAACAAACTTGAATCTCACCTTCTTAAGGATGCTGTATTCCAAATATCAAAAGATTCTGACTACTGAATCTGAATAAAAATATTTTTAAAAAAATATTCCTCATGTTGAACCAAGTTATAATTCGGGCTCCCACAGGGAGCCCAAATATCAACCCAGGGACTTGGCTTTAACAAATTTGAATCTCACCTCCCTAATGATACAGTACACCAAATATCAAAAGATTCTTACTGGTGGATGTGAAGAAGATTTTTAAAGAATGTTCCTCATATTGAACTAAGTTACAATTCGGTCTCCCACAGGGAGCCCAAATATCAACTCGGAGACTTGGCTTGAACAAACTTGAATCACACCTTCCTAAGGATACTGCACACCAAGTATCAAAAGATTCTGATTGGTGGATTGGAACAAAAAGATTTTTAAAGAATATTCCTCATCCTGCACTAATTGAACCATTTAGGCTCCCATAGAGAGTCCAAATATGGACCCAGGGATTTGATTTCAAGTTTTAAATGTTTTCCCCGTTACCCACAGTGTTAAAAAATGCAGAGTCAGCAAAAAGTCCCCAAAATGTACCTTATGATAAAACCAATTTTTTTGGACCATTCCATTCTGTTGGTTGTAAGGAAGCTTCACACCAAATAAGAATTCTCAGTGCTGTATAGTTTTGGAGATATAAGCGTTTTAAATTTTTTCTATTCTTAGCTACTGTGATTCCCACTAGGCATTTGAAAATTTTTTTGGCATAAATCAAGTACTTATGACCGATTAATACCTCATATCAAATTTGGTTCAAATCGACCTCTCGGTATGGCAAAATAGAAATTTTGGGCAGGGCAAAAATTCTTGTCCCTCCCATATTGATGATAAATATTA
Source organism: Pictodentalium vernedei (assembly GCA_031216915.1). Taxonomy (NCBI): domain Eukaryota; kingdom Metazoa; phylum Mollusca; class Scaphopoda; order Dentaliida; family Dentaliidae; genus Pictodentalium; species Pictodentalium vernedei. The sequence goes on along the minus strand of CM062293.1, from coordinate 393,767,622 downwards.
CCCCTCGAACTTCTCTTGAAGAAATGTGAGTCTACACCTCAAAAGGAAGTTGTATACCACATATCAAGTCTCTGCTACTGCTGGTTCATGAGAAGAAGATTTAAAAAAAAATGGGGCATTTTGGCCCCACCCCTCCTCAACAAGAACAGAAACCCAATTTGAAGAAAAACCCAAATGCCCTATATAACCATTACTCGTGTGAAATTTCATTAAAATATGGCCAGTGGTTTGGGAGAAAAAGACCCAAACACCACCTTCACGATGTTCGATGGATGAAAAGTGATCAGAATAGCTCACCCTTACTTTCAGTCAAGTGAGCTAAAAAGGCCAAAATGGGAAGAAAAGTCACATGTGATGCATACATGAGCAGAAAACTCAAGGGGATGGAAAGCAATGAGGTCAGGGTAGCAAAACAAGAATGAGTCTACATTAAGCAATCCATCTCCATAGGATACATTGTCAATCCTTGAGCCCCTCAGGAGTGACAAAAATAGTCCACGCATCATGCTTTTTCTTCAGTTGATCATAATGTAAAATGTGGAGCTCCTGTAAGAAGCCCCTGAAGCCCCTTGATACAGCCTATGTGGATTAATCTTAGTTACACACCTCTAGAAGGTACTGAATACAAAATTTCTAACTCTTCAGGTACCTGGCCAATTTCGGTTTCCATTGGGAGCCCAAATATTAACCCAGGCTCTCGATTTGAACAAAGTTGAATCAGACCTCCCTAGAGATGTTGTATACCAAATATGAAATCATTCTGACTGTTGAATCTGAAGAAGAAAAATTGTATTGTAAAGAAATTTCTTCATATTGCACTAAGTTAAAATTTGGGCTACCATAGCGAGCCCAAATATTAACCTATGGACCCGATTTGAACAAACTTGAATCTGACCCCGAGAGATGTTGTAAACCAAATATGAAAGCATTCTGACTGGTGGATCTGAAGAAGATTTTAAAGAAATTTCCTCATATTGCCCTAAGCTAAAATTCAGGCTACCATAGGGTGCACAAATATTAATCCAGAGAACCAATTTGAACAAATCTGAATTTGACTCCCCTAGAGATGTTGTATACAAAGGATGAAAGCATTCTGACAAGTGGATCTGAAGAAGATTTTTAAGAAATTTCCTCATATTGCACTAAGTTAAAATTTAGGCTACCATAGCGAGCCCAAGTATTAACCTATGCAGAGACCAGCCTAGAGGCTAAATTTAGGGTTGAAGTCACTTCTCCCTCCCAAGGTTTTAAGGAGAAGTGAGGTGAAAATAGGGAGAAGTGAGCAAAAAATATCATTTCTCAAAAAGCTATCTGAAGTAAAGGGTTAAATTCAGTTTATCAAATTACTTTTGACAACCAAATATTCTCAAGAACCTTTGTTAGGTATAGGGTTAAATTCAGTTTATCGAATTGACTTTTGCCAACCAAATGTTATTTCTCAGAAAGCTGCTTTAGGTAAAGGGTTAAATTCCATTTAGCAAATTATTTTTTATGTCAACAAAATATTTTTCTAAAAAAACTGTGTTAGGTAAAGGTTTAAATTCAATTTAGCAAATTATATTTGCCAACCAAATTTTTCTCAAAAAGCTGTGTTAGGTAAAGGGTTACATTCAGTTTAGCAAATTGTTTTTGTTAACCAAATATTATTTCACAAAAGCTGTTTAGGTAAGGGTTCAATTCAATTTAAAAGCTATTAATGGGTGTGTGTGGGGGGGGGGGGGGGGTAAATTCAGTTTAGTGAATTATTTTTGCCAACCAAATATCATTTCAATTCAGTTCAGAGAATCATTTCTGCAAATGTTCTGTTATCAAGGAAGATAATTGAATTTGTCAGTTTGATTTTCACACCATTTGTTTCTGTAATTTACAACTTTTTGGTAATTTAGTAGGACCCTTATTGTGACAAAGGTACCCAAGAAGTTTCGTGAAGATCGGTTCATAAATACAGCCTCCAACCTGGGCCGTACTGATATGTGCACTTCCTGTGTACAAGTAGCACTGAATAAATCAAAGTTCATCTAGTTTGCATAATTTCTTCACGAGAAAAAAAAACGTACTATATATGATGTATTCCATGTTACTAAACATCCATACAAAAATTTATTCAAATCAGAACTTTCATACAGAAGTTCTGTACAAAAAACTGATTGCACTAATTTTGGTACAAAATGGCTGCTGGTGGCCATCTTGAATTTCGGACCACACCCCAAAACACTCGTTCTCATCCCATGGTGATAACAAAGGTACCCAAGAAGTTTGTAAAGAATGGTTCATAAATACGGCCGGCCTCTAGCCTGAGCTGTATAGAAGTTGTGTACAAAAAACTGATTAGACTTAATTTCAGTACAAAATGGCCACTGGCAGCCATCTTGAATTTTGGACCGCGCATAGAAACACTTGTTCTCGTCCCAAGGTGATAACAAAGGTACCCATGATGTTTCGTGAAGATCGGTTCATAAATACAGACTCTAGACCAAGCTGTATTGACATGTGTACTTACTGTGTGTAAGTAGCACTGAAAAAATCAAAGTTCATCTAATTTGCATAATTTCTGCACGAGAAAAAAACCCGTATTATATGTGATGTATCCCATGGTACTAAACATTCACACACAAAATTATTCAAATCAGCGCTTTCATATGGAAGTTCTGCGCAAAAATCTGATTGCACCTAATTTTGTACAAAATGGCTGCCATCGGCCATCTTGAATTTCGTACTGGACCCCAAAACACTCGTTCTCGACCCACGGTGATACCAAAGGTACCCAAGAAGTTTCGTAAAGATCGGTTCATAAATATGGCCTATAGCCCGAGCCGTATAGGCATGATGTATCCCATGGTACTAAACATTCGTACAAAAAATTATTCAAATCAGAGCTTTCATATGGAAGTTCTGCACAAAAATCTGATTGCACCTAATTTTGTACAAAATGGCTGCCAGCGGCCAACTTGAATTTTGGATCGGACCCCAAAACGCTCGTTCTCGTCCCATGGTCATAACAAAGGTACCCAAGATGTTTCGTAAAGATCGGTTCATAAATATGGCCTCTAGCCAGAGCCGTACTGAATTGCTGATGGACAGACGGACGATGGAGACTGGCCATGGCATAAGCTCAAATTTGACTTACTTCAAAGTTGAGCTAAAAATGTAGGAAATATAGTGTCAACTTTGATGTCCTTACCATGTGACTGGGACAATTTTTTTTTATTATTGAGGTTTAACAACACTTTTGACAGCCAGGGTCACCTTGTGTTGGACAGTTGTATGGTGGAGGAAGCCGCTTTACCCAGAGAGAACCACCAAACAGTGATAAGTAACTGTCAGACTCTCCAATGTACTAACTCTGCACAAGCAGGGTTAAGCATTGGCTGAAGACAAGTGCCCCACATGCAGTATGGCTTTGTACACAGGGGCCAATGTGCTCCTCCTCCTCCCACACACAATCATGATTAAGTGCCTTGCCCAAGGACACAATGCAGTTCCACTTGGGAGGGAGGGGGGAGGGGGGTAAACGGGTATAGAACATAGAACCATCAACCATCGGTTTGAAGTCCTATACAGTAACCACTGAGCCTCCATCCTCCCGATCGGGACAATGAAAAGAATTTAAATGAAATTATGTCATTATCGGTCTGTAGAAATAGGAGTCATGCAGGAATAAAAAAACAAATAAAATAGCAATATATGCATAGCAAATACTAAGAAAATAAAGAAATCTAGAAAATGAATTGATCTACCATGTGTCATATACACGTTCGCTATATCAATCTTGAACACTCCAACTACAGTGCCTGAACGTAGGAAATTACGTGAATGTAGTACCTACCAAAAAAATTCAAAACAATTACATTACATTCAATCTTGTCTAAGTTTAACATCAAGCACACAAAGGTAACATCTCCACTGCCTGACCTCAAATGTTTTGACAAAAATGAAAACTGCTGCTTGACTATCTGCACACTCATGTCACAATTCCGAAATTTCAAGAAGCAAATTTTTCCCATCATGCATCTAGGAATATAACCAATTCAGTCTTGTTTGACAGAGCTAAAGGAGCTCTGTCAAACAAGACTAAATTGGTTATGTATTATCACCACAATATGTATATCCAGGAATTCAGATCATGTCAAGTTGTAGGAACAGTACAGTATTTTGACAAGCCTGTCTGGATGAGTCAAAAGGTGATTCTGTAACTATAACAAGATTTCATCCGAATTCCTGGACACACACACTGTGGGGATGATAAATTTAGACAATTTTGACATGAATGTGATAGTACTTCAAGCTATTAGAAAACCATAAACAGCAGACAAAGCAGGAGGGGGGGGGGGGGTGATGGAGTGGAGGGGGGGGGGGGGCTTTATTTACTTATTAATTTATGATTTATCTGGTAGAGTGCTGAAGCTGAATTATTTTTGATCATCAAATTTGTTCCTATATCTTTTCCTTGTTACAATTTATAGGAAAGTGCCAAATTGTAACAAGGCATTTCCTAACAGACTAAGTAATTTCATTTCAAAGGTGATATGTCTGAACTTCCACTGAATATGAAGGCTTTATGTTGTGGTACCGACACTTTAGAATAAAGCCCAAATATGGGCTTCCAGCACTCTATCAGTTAAAGGACATATATACAACTTTTTCAGACACATTTCAATGCCTTGCAATACATTATGGGTCTAATTTACAATGGTTTGCCATCGAGATTTCTTTGGTAAATGGCTAGCCAAAGTTTGATGTTTTCTACACATTTTACTGAGAAAACTGTTGAAATATTATCGCACTAGTTTTAGTCTCTTTTATCCCTTAAATATCCAGTTCTAACTTGGGTAAAATTTTCTACTCCAGAACAGGTGATCCAGTTCATAGCCTCGGTGTAAAACTTGCCAGGTGAATACAAAGTTTACTGTCAGTTTATAGGTAGCCAAAACTTGACAAGAAATCACTGCAAAGACACAGGACAGAGCTAGTCATGTGTGGCAAAAACTGTGGAAAATTCTTGATCTGTTTAACCCTTTACCCAATGCACAGATATCAAAATTTATTTTAATTATTGTTTAAATTTTTTTTTAAATATCCTTCAAACCATATCATGTGACCCCCTCATTGGAATGAGCTCGATGAGCTCATTCCAATGAGGGGTTACATGCTATGGTTTTGTTGAAATTTTTTGAAAAAATATATTTTTTTCAATTGATCAATTTGAAAATTACACTGCAGAAGGAGCCAATTCGATAGGTAAAGGGTTAACAGTTAAAAATTAAAATTACAGTTGGGGGGGGGGGGGGGTGGTCACTGGGATCAGTTAGAGGTGAGCAGGTGAGACATTAAGCTGTGACTGCAACATCATCTGACAATATTTAACAAAAGCTTGGTGAATTTCCAGTGACCAATATCTCTCACATACTATAACAATACTTCTCTTATCTAATTCAAAATTAACTAAAACTATATAAGAAAGGAAGAGATCAAAATATATCAGTTCTTATTTCTCAATACAAACCATTAGCAACTTTTGGTTCAAACCATAGTAGACAAGCACTGTTTCACTTCCTCGGGTTCCCCCAAGGAATTTAAATTTATTAACCCCTTACTTTACCAAATGTCACCAGCAGTACTTACAATGAAAGTGTCAATGACACTGTAGCTTAACTTGTGTGTTGTGTTTGATTTGATGAAAAGGATAATGTTCAATGTTTATGAAAAGATTATGAAATAAGACAAGAATTGTGATAATGGGAATATGTTCATTTCTGTTCCCTGTATGTTTTTTTTTTTTTAATGAAAATAATATGAGGTGTATACTGCACTAGAGCTGAGGGGTGGGTTAATATGACCTCCCAGTTAATGTATGTGGCCCTCACAGTTAACGTATGTCAACAAAAGTTACCAAGTTACAGTGAAATTATTCCAAAACGAGTCATTCTACCAAGTTACACTGAAATCCCTTCATAAATATGGCCTGTAGACTGTGCTAAAGGTTTTCAGGCTTCAGGCCTGTGTAGCCATGACAGTAGACAGAGTGCAACTAAAAGGGGACATCCTCATCTCGACATTATACTGAGTCATTCTACTAAGTTACAATGAAATCCCTTCGCAAATATGACCTGTAGTCTGTACTAAAGTTTTTCGGGTTTTGGGCCCGGGAAGCCATCATGGTTGAATGATTGTGACCAAAAGGGGGCGTTGTCATCTGGGCATAATCTGGAGTGATCCTATGAAGTTACAATGAAATCCCTTCATATATATGGGCCGTCACAGTTGATCAATCACGACCAAAAGAGGATGTCATCATCTAGGCATTACATGGAGTCAACCTAACAAGTTACAATGAAACCCTTCCATAAATACGACCCATAGACTATGCTAAAGGTTTTTGGGTTTTGGGCTTGGGCAGCCATCAAGGCTCAATGATCGCGACCAAAATGGGATATTCTCATCTAGACATTTTATGAAGTCAACCTACCAAGTTACAATGAAATCCCTTCATAAATATGACCCGTAGAGTGTACTAAAGATTTTTGGGCTTTGGGCTCAGGCAGCCATCATGGTTGAATGATCACAACCAAAAGGGGAATTCTCATCTGGGCATCATTTGGAGTGATCCTACGAAGTTACAATGAAATCACGTCATAAACATGACCTGTAGACTGTGCTCAAGGTTTCTGGGCTTCGGGCCCCTGTAGCTGCCCAATCGTGTCCAAAAGGGGACATTACCATCTAGACACTATATGAAGTCCACCCACGAAGTTACAATGAAATCCCTTCATAAATATGACCTGTAGACTGTACTAAAGGTTTTCGGGCTTTGGGCTCGAGCAGCCATAATGGTTGAATAATTGCAACCAAAAGGGGACATTCTCATCTGGGCATCATCTGGAGTGATCCTACGAAGTTACAATGAAATCCTTTCAAAAATATGACCTGTAGACTGTGCTCAAGGTTTTCGGGCTTCAGGCCCCTGTAGCTGTCACAATTGATCAATCACGACCAAAAGGGGATGTCATCATCTAGGCATTATATGGAGTCAACCTAACAAATTACAGTGAAATCCTTCCATAAATACGACCTATAGACTATGCTAAAGGTTTTTGGGCTCGGGCAGCCATCAAGGCTGAATGATTGTGACCAAAGGGGATGTTCTCATCTAGACATTATTTGGAGTCATCCTACCAAGGTACAATGAAATCCCTTCATAAATATGACCTGTAGACTGTGCTAAAGTTTTTTGGGCTTCGGGCTCGGGCAGCCATCATGGTTGAATGATTGCAACCAAAAGGGGACATTCTCATCTGAGCATCATCTGGAGTGATCCTACGAAGTTACAATGAAATCCCTTCATAAATATGACCTGTAGACTGTGATCAAGGTTTTCGGGCTTCATGCACCTGTAGCCACCACAGTTGACCAATCACAACCCAAAAGAGATGTCATCATCTTGGCATTATATGGAGTGAACCTAACAAGTTACAATGAAATCCTTCCATAAATACGACCTATAGACTATGCTAAAGGTTTTTGGGCTCGGGCAGCCATCAAGGTTGAATGATCGCGACCAAAAGGGGACATTCTCATCTAGTCATTATTTGGAGTCATCCTACCAAGTAACAATGAAATCACTTCATAAATATAACCTGTAGACTGTGCTAAGGGTTTTCGGGCTTTGGGCCCCGGTAGCGGTCACAGTTGCCCAATCACTTCCAAAAGGGGACGTTTTCATCTAGACATTATATGAAGTCAACCTAACAGGTTGCAATGAAATCCCTTCATAAATATGACCTGTAGACTGTGCTAAAGGTTTTCGAGCTTCGGGCTCTGGCAGCCATAATGGTTAAATGATTGCAACCGAAAGGGGACATTCTCGTCTGGGCATCATCTGGAGTGAACCTTACGAAGTTACAATGAAATCCCTTCATAAATATGATCTGTAGACTGTGCTCAAGGTTTTCAGGCTTCGGGCACCTGTAGCCGTCACAGTTGACCAATCATGATCAAAAGGGGATGGCATCATCTAGGCATTATATCAAGTCAACCTAACAAGTTACAATCAAATTCTTCCATAAATGCAGCCTGTAGACTGTGCTAATGGTTTTTGGGCTCGGGCAGCCATCAAGGCAGAATGATCGCGACCAAAAGGGGACGTTCTCACCTAGATAGTATTTTGAGTCATCCTACCAAGCTACAATGAAATCCCTTCATAAATATGACGTAAACTGTGCTAAAGGTTTTCGGGCTTCGGGCCCCTCTACCATCACAGTTGCCCAAGCATGTCCAAAAGGGGATGTTCTCATCTAGACATTATATGAAGTCCACCTTCCAAGTTACAATGAAATCCCTTCATAAATATGACCTGTAGACTGTACTAAAGGTTTTCGGGCTTTGGGCTCGGGCATCCATAATGGTTGAATAATTGCAACCAAAAGGGGACATTCTCATCTGGGCATCATCTGGAGTGATCCTACGAAGTTACAATGAAATCCTTTCAAAAATATGACCTGTAGACTGTGCTCAAGGTTTTCGGGCTTCAGGCCCCTGTAGCTGTCACAATTGATCAATCACGACCAAAAGGGGATGTCATCATCTAGGCATTATATGGAGTCAACCTAACAAATTACAGTGAAATCCTTCCATAAATACGACCTATAGACTATGCTAAAGGTTTTTGGGCTCGGGCAGCCATCAAGGCTGAATGATTGTGACCAAAGGGGATGTTCTCATCTAGACAATATTTGGAGTCATCCTACCAAGGTACAATGAAATCCCTTCATAAATATGACCTGTAGACTGTGCTAAAGTTTTTTGGGCTTCGGGCTCGGGCAGCCATCATGGTTGAATGATTGCAACCAAAAGGGGACATTCTCATCTGAGCATCATCTGGAGTGATCCTACGAAGTTACAATGAAATCCCTTCATAAATATGACCTGCAGACTGTGATCAAGGTTTTCGGGCTTCATGCACCTGTAGCCACCACAGTTGACCAATCACAACCCAAAAGAGATGTCATCATCTTGGCATTATATGGAGTGAACCTAACAAGTTACAATGAAATCCTTCCATAAATACGACCTATAGACTATGCTAAAGGTTTTTGGGCTCGGGCAGCCATCAAGGTTGAATGATCGCGACCAAAAGGGGACATTCTCATCTAGTCATTATTTGGAGTCATCCTACCAAGTAACAATGAAATCACTTCATAAATATAACCTGTAGACTGTGCTAAGGGTTTTCGGGCTTTGGGCCCCGGTAGTGGTCACAGTTGCCCAATCACTTCCAAAAGGGGACGTTTTCATCTAGACATTATATGAAGTCAACCTAACAGGTTGCAATGAAATCCCTTCATAAATATGACCTGTAGACTGTGCTAAAGGTTTTCGAGCTTCGGGCTCTGGCAGCCATAATGGTTAAATGATTGCAACCGAAAGGGGACATTCTCGTCTGGGCATCATCTGGAGTGAACCTTACGAAGTTACAATGAAATCCCTTCATAAATATGATCTGTAGACTGTGCTCAAGGTTTTCAGGCTTCGGGCACCTGTAGCCGTCACAGTTGACCAATCATGATCAAAAGGGGATGGCATCATCTAGGCATTATATCAAGTCAACCTAACAAGTTACAATCAAATTCTTCCATAAATGCAGCCTGTAGACTGTGCTAATGGTTTTTGGGCTCGGGCAGCCATCAAGGCAGAATGATCGCGACCAAAAGGGGACGTTCTCATCTAGATAGTATTTTGAGTCATCCTACCAAGCTACAATGAAATCCCTTCATAAATATGACGTAAACTGTGCTAAAGGTTTTCGGGCTTCGGGCCCCTCTACCATCACAGTTGCCCAAGCATGTCCAAAAGGGGATGTTCTCATCTAGACATTATATGAAGTCCACCTTCCAAGTTACAATGAAATCCCTTCATAAATATGACCTGTAGACTGTACTAAAGGTTTTCGGGCTTTGGGCTCGGGCATCCATAATGGTTGAATGATTGCAACCAAAAGGGGACATTCTCCTCTGGGCATCATCTGGAGTGATCCTACGAAGTTACAATGAAATCCCTTCATAAATATGACCTGTAGACTGTGATCAAGGTTTTCAGGCTTCAGGCACCTGTAGCCGTCATAGTTGACCACTCATCATCTAGGCATTATATGGAGTCAACTTAACAAGTTACAATGAAATCCTTCCATAAATATGACCTGTAGACTGTGCTAATGGTTTTTGGGCTCCGGCAGCCATCAAGGCTGAATGATTGCGACCAAAAGGGGACGTTCTCATCTAGACATTATTTTGAGTCATCCTACCAAGCTACAATGAAATCCCTTCATAAATATGATCTGTAGACTGTGCTAAAGGTTTTCGGTTGCCCAATCACGTCCAAAAGGGGACGTTCTCATCTAGACATTATATGAAGTCAACCTACCAAGTTACAATGAAATCCCTCCATAAATATCACCTGTAGACTGTGCTAAAGGTTTTTGGGCTTTGGGCTTGGGCAGTCGTCGCGGTTGACAGATCGCGACCAAATGGGGAAGTTCTCATCTAGACATGATACGGAGTCATCCTACCAAGTTACAATGAAATGCCTCCATATTAAATATGACCTGCAGACTGTGGTAAAAGTTTTTGGGTTTTGGGCTTGGGCAGCCATCACAGTTGACAGATCATGACCAAAAGGGGACGTTCTCATCTAGGCATTATACAAAGGCCTTCTACCAAGTTACAATGAAATCCCTTCATAAATACGACCTGTAGACTGTGCTAATGGTTTTTGGGTTTTGGGCTCGGGCAGCCATACCAGTTGACCGATCATGGCCAAAAGGGGACATTCTCATCTAGACGTGAACCCAAACCTGTATATGAAATTTCGTGATGATCAGACAAGAACTACGGGGTGTAGCCTGTGCTAAAGGAAAATGTGAACAGACTCACAGACTAACAGACTCACAGACTAACAGACTTCCACACGTGTGATGGCAATAGCTAATCTTGACTTTGTCAAGTTAAGCTAAAAAATCACCCTTTAAATTTGTATTAAGTTTTCAATTTTTTGCCTCCTAAACACAGCTTGCGACCCCTCAAACAGACAATGAAACAGCTGTTTCTGGTTAGACATTCTTAATTGCGAACATTCAAGCTCCTTGTTAGTTTATCTTGATTATTTCATATTATTGGAATAACTTTCATATTTGACACAAAATATTATGGTGAACAAGTGTAATCATGGGAGGTTTTACAGTGACACCCATTACCCCAAGAGGTGTACTGGTGTCGTATTTTTACATTTTATAAGGCAGAACAATGTTAGTTAGTTTTTGTCCAAACAAGAACCCTCTGCCATTACCCTTTCCTCCAACTTCCCTTAAGCTGCAGAAAGTGCGAGAAGGGATAACAATTGGATGGTCTTAGTTAGGACTAAGTTGGTTCCAAAGAGTGACTAAAAACATATCTGTTGCCATTCCATGGATATATCATGAGGTAAACAGAAGGCACTCTCAAGTTCAAAGGCTGCATAACCCCTTTCCCAACGTAATGGCTCAAACCGGCTAGGGCTTATAGGCAAAAATCGCCATTCAATTTACATTATTTTAATCATTTTTGTACCAAAAACAAAGCTTATGACCCATCATTGGAACGAGCTTGTTGAACTCATTTCAATGAGGGATCATAAGCTATGTTTTTGATATAAATTTTTCTTTTAAAAAGTCTTTATTCAAGAATTTTGTTTGCAAGTGTCATTTGGCTTTTATGTTAGGTTAAGTGTTTAGCTTTTATTCATGCTACCCTGATAGGGACAGGCAAAATTTACCTGACAGAGGATTCTGTATGCCAAGAGATACCATCTTCTCAGTGGAAGATTTTTGTTTCATAGGAGGAACTTCTGCACAACAAAGGAAATCGCAGATTTGCTGATGCTTCCCTATTTTTAGATCACCCCTTCCGAGTTTTGGTTTCTTGGATATTGCCCTCTAAAAAATAATATCCCTGTAAGACATACTCCAATAAATGCTACCCATATCACACTGTAATTAAAAATTTAACATCTTAATTATCTTACTTAAACCTTCTTCTGGGTTGTTTTTTTTATTTTAAATACAATATTAATTAATAAATTATGTTATGTTTTGTCGGGCCTACTTTTGATTTATTGTTGTACATTCAGTGGAAAAAACTTAAGAATAACTTAAAATTCAAAATAAACACAAATGAATAACCTATAGACTTTCTAATGAATCCTTGTCCATCGGACTTTCTTCAAAAATTTTAACTCTTTACCCAATGCAATGGTCAAAACTAGCCAGTGCTATTTGCAAATAAACAGCTGCGCCATGAGTGCATGATACGCCTGTTATTAATTACAAGAGGGAAGCACACAATATGAGTTGGAAAATTGCCTATATTTTGACGAATAAAGTCCCATAACTCTGGAATGACAAATTGGACAGCGACACAAATCAAAAGGAAGATTCCTTCTATCAACATATACTTGCAACCAAAAAATCATGAAAAGTGCTCTAAGCATTTTCAAGTTATTGTTCAACATGTGGAAAATTGCCTATATTTTGACAAATCAAGTCCCATAACTCTGGAATGACAAATCGGACAGCTACACAAATCAAAAGGGAGCTTTCTTCCATCAACATATACTTTCCACCAAAAAAATCACAAAAATTGCTCAAAGCGTTTTCCAGTTATTGTACGGACGGATGGATGGATGGACAGCGGTATACCATAATGCAACCGTTTTTTCAAAACGAGCATATAAAAATCACCATGACCCCTCAGTGGAATGAGCTCATTCAAATGGGGCATTAGCTATGTTTTTGACACAAATAAAGTATCAATGACACTGCAGCTCAACTTGTCCAAGAAGTGATAGAACTAAATAGAAAGATCCAGTAATGCCATGTCACTGACTCAAGTTTCTACAGAAAAGACATCACATCAAAGCAACAAATGAAAGGTGAAAAAAATTGGGTGAGGTGTGGCCTGTTGGATGTACTAATGGAATTGTTGACAATTTATATGTCAAATCCAAGATGGCCAGTGGCGCTATCTTTTTCAACAGAATGCATAAAAATTTGATAACTCCCATCTGGACATCATACCAAAGTTACATATAAAATTTGAAAAAGATCGGGTGAGAGGTGCGGCCTGTAGGGTCTGCTGATGGAATTGTTGACAATTTATATGCCAAATCCAAGATGGCCACTGCTGGGCATGTTTTTCAACAAAATTCAGAAACATTTGACAGCTCCCATCTAGGCATCACACCAAAACTACATATGAAATTTGAAAAAGATTGGGTGAGAGATGCGAGGGGGCTAATGGTATTTGTTGACAATTTCTTTTAATGAAATTCAGAAAAATTGTATAGCTCCCATCTAGACATCATACCAAAGCCATATATGAAATTTAAAAAGATCAGGTGAGAGATGCAACCTGTAGGGTGTGCTAATGGAATTGTTGAAAACTTATATCTGTATCCAAGATGGATGCTGGCGGCCATGTTTTTCAACAAAATTCAGAAATATTCGATAGCTCCCGTCTAGACATCAAACCAAAGCTACATATGAAAGTTGAAAAAGATTGGGTGAGAGATTCAGCCTGTAGGGTGTGCTGATAGAATTGCCGACAATTTATAAGCCAAATCTAAGATGGCCACTGGTGACCATGTTTTTCAATGAAATTTGGAAATATTTGATAATTCCCATCTATAAATTTCCCCAAAACAGATATGAAATTTGAGACTGATCAGGTGAGAGCTGTCGCATTAGGGTGTGCTAAAGGAATTGTTGGACAATTTATATCCAAATCCAAGATGGCTACTGGCAGCCATGTTTTTCAACAAAATTCATAAAAATTCAACAGCTACCATCAAGACATCACACCAAAGCTACATATGACATTTGATATGACAATGAGTCAAGGTCATGACACAGCATTATGTTATGGATAACAATTGTGTGAAGTATGAACAAGATCTGTCACATAGATCCAATTATACAGACCTGACAAGGGCTGTATAACAATATCAAAGTTTTGCTGTCTGCGATTTTGACTGGGATGATATGACCTTGGATCAATGTCGAGATACAGCTTTGAATCAAGACCAATAACTGTACCAACTGTGAATAAGATGTGTTAATCATACCAAGTTATATGGATTGGACAACGACTGTATAACAATATAACAATATAAAAGTTTTACTGCCTGACACCTTGACCTTGATGATATGACCTTGGATCAAAGTCATGACTCACCTTTGAGTCACAAGCAATAACTATACCAAGTATGAATATGTTCTGTCAATCAAACCAAGTTATATTGACTGAACAAGGGCTGTATAACAATATACAAGTTTTGCTGTCTGTGACCTTGATGATATGACCTTGGACCAAAGTCGTGATACACTTTTGAGTTATAAGCAATAATTGTACCAACTATGAATAAGATCTGTCAATCATACCAAGTTATATGGACCGGAGAAGGGCAGTATAATGATATCAAAGTTTGCTGCCTGTGACCTTGACCATGATATTATCTTGGATCAAAGTCACTAAACATTTTTGAGTCATGAACAATAATTGAATCAAGTATAAATAAGATCTGTCAATCATACCAAGTTATATGGGCTGTACAACAATATACAAGTTTTGCTGTCTGTGACCTTGACCTTGATGATATGACCTTGGAGCAAAGTCGTGATACACTTTTGAGTTATAAGCAATAATTGTACCAACTATGAATAAGATCTGTCAATCATACCAAGTTATATGGACCGGAAACAGGCTGTATAATGATATCAAAGTTTGCTGCCTGTGACCTTGACCATGATGATATTACCTTAGATCAAAGTCACTAAACATTTTTGAGTCATGAACAATAATTGAATCAAATATAAATAAGATCTGTCAATCATACCAAGTTATATGGGCTGTACAACAATATCAGAGTTTTGCTTCTGTGACCTTGACCTTGATGATATGACCTTGGGTCAAAGTCATGACACACCTTTCAGTCATGAGCAATAATTGTACCAAGTATGAACAAGATCTGCTAATTAGATCAAATTATATGGACTGGACAAAAATGATAGTAAAATATCAAAGTTTTCTTGACCATTACCTGATCTATGGGGCCAGTGACCTTCACCTTGAGAGTACAGACCTCATTATGTCTGATGACACACAGTCTAGTGACAATACATACACTTAAAAAGTTTTGTGAAAAAATATTCAGTGGTTAAGAAATTATGGCCCAGACAAACAAAATATTGATGACGGACAGATGGATGGATGGACAACAGACTGAGCATTAGAAAAGCTCCGCTGACATTTTGGCAGATGGACCTAAAAACAATTACTGAAAATGATCTAAAAGACCATCTTTATTATAAGTTATTTCCGCCAACATGTATGGTATATGGAGATTTAATACCTGGATGTTGGTTTTTAAACACCAAGCCAAAGGTGAGGTGTTTAAATGAGACATCCAGGTATTAAATCTCCATATACAATACATGTTGGCAGAGATAACGTTTTTGTCCTGTTTGAAACACAATAGAAACATATTGGAAACCTATTTGTGGATGTGTTTCTCAAACACATGAATAAAATTGTTTTGTTTTTACAAATGCAGAAGACAACAGATGGAGTTACATACCTTTCCCTTGGAAACGCGTAAACATACTGGCTCTTTTGTTGACAGATTTGCTCTTATATATTATTTTTCTCAAGTTGTTTGATTTAATTATTCAATTATTTAATTTATAACAGCAAAATATGGTCAAATTGTCAGAAATCTGATATTTGTGACTATTTTCAGGTTTTTGGGTTCGATTTTTATATCGAGGCGAGCGAAAGCAAAAAGCCATATAAAAACCATATATCCCCCAATGTTTATACCCTAGATGTGGCACGCTCTCATATACCTTGCATGTTAGGTGCGCTGTTCACCAAGGCTATGTGTCCTAGGCATTCGGGCCAATTAAAAGACAGAATTTACTGGGATATGGGGACAAGTTAATTTAACCCTTTACCCAATGAATCGCCCGCATCTGCCCGCGTAATATGCAAATTCAGCAGCTGAAAAAATATAATTTTTCGAAAAATTTCAACAAAACCATATCATGTGAACCCTCTTTGGAACGAGCTCATCGAGCCGTTCCAAACAGGGGTCACATGATATGGTTCTGTTGAAATTCTTTGAACAAATTTAAAAGATGATATTTAAAATGATAATTTTTGACATCGTCTGCGTTGGGTAAAGGGTTAACCCTTTAACCAATGTATACAATATCAAAATGTATTATTTTAATTACTCTTTTTTCAATTGATTTATTTGTTTAATGGTGTTTTGGTCACATATTTCCACATAATGGCTAACTGCGACTGAAACATGGTGATAAAGTCAAGCTTAGTCAATCGTTTATACCCATGTCAAATTGGGTTTTTTTTTCATATTTTTAAAAAAATTACAAAACATACAGTGATCTGTTTTAGAATTTTCATCAAACTTATTTTCCAGTTTGGGGCAAGAAGTGACCCCTAGCCTATGGAGTTAACATAATTTGGAGACATCTCCATAATTTGGGGACACTCTTTAATGGGGCAAATTTGGGAGAATTTAACCCTTTAATGAATTTGGGTTCATCAACCACAGAATCTACAAAATGAGCCATTGGAAAACAATTATTTGAAAAAAAAATTCAACAAAACAATATCATTTGACCCCTCATTGGAACAAGCTGAATGAGCTCATTCCAATCAGGGTTCATATGATGTGGATTTGTTGAAATTTTTCGAAAAATAAATTTTTCTTCCACAACTTAATTTGTAAATTACATGGACATGTGCAGACGGTTCATGAAGTAAAGGGTTATAGAAATAAAAATAAGTAATTAATGAACTGAAATCAGAAACAAAATCCTCAAAATCTTTTCTCAGATGACGTTCTCTTAGCCGATTCTTTGTCCAAATGATACATGCAAATATACATTTGATCTTAACACTCCCTCCACTCCCGCCAACTCCAAACCCATCAATACAACTGCTGAATAAAGGCTTGAACAAAAAAAGATTGCCAATCATATACAAATTTCCAAGTGCTTTAAGTCAGAGTTGAAAGACATGACAACAGCATACTAGAGTGGCTAAAAGCTCACAATTTCCAGACAAAATAAAATGTGCATAAATTTGATAATGTGTACCATGCATTTGCATGTGGAAGAAATCTGAAGGTGATATACTATTCCAACCATGCAGACGACAGGAGTTTCATGGGCGGGGACATAATTTACGAACATTCGAGTAAATTTATCCTCAGTCCTCATCGTATGTAACATGTAAACTTGATTTTCAATATGCTGATGTAATTTCATAGAAGACTAGTCCTTTACCTGCCCGCACCTGCCCTCGTAATATACAATTCAGCAGAAAAAATAATATTTTTCACAAAATTTCAACAAAACCATATCACGTGACCCCTCATTGGAACGTGCTGATTAAGCTCGTTCCAATGAGGTCACATATGATTTTATTGAAATTTTCGGTCAAATTTGAAAAAATAATAATATTTAACCCTTTACCTAACAAATCGACTGCACCCACTCACACAATTTACAAATTCAGCAGTACAAAAAAATATAGGTTTTCAATGAAATTTCAACAAAACTATATCATGTGATGCCTCACTGAATCAAGCTCACTGAGTACATTCTGAGGGATCACACTATGTTTTTTGTAGAAAACTTTGTAAAAACAATAATTAAAATAATAAATTCTGATAACCTGTGCATTGGGAAAAGAGTTAAAATAAAAAAAAATGATTTTGTGTGTGTTGGGTAAAGGGTTAATAAACTAAAATAGTAAAATAATAAATTTTTTACTGTCCATTTCGATAATCATTTAACATCAATATGGCATTTTGGCCAAAACATCCATTGGCTGAAACAGCAGTAGGATGCGAAATCTTGCCACTTTAACCAAGGTCAAAACACTACCCACCAAACACCCTATATTCATGAAAATTATATTTTCTTTGGCAAAATAGTTTATGACCACTGACTAGAAAAAGCCACTTGAGCCTAGTCCAATGAGAGTCATATGTTATTTTTTAAAAAAGGATCAATTCTTCATGGGTGAGCGCTAAATTAAAAACAAGATGTTTTCTGTAAGTACTACACATTAGACAAGTTGTTATGTGATTAATTGTTCAACTGAAAAAAGGTGAGGAGCTGTCATATGTTACAGCATTTTTGCAAAATGAGACACAAATTGTGAAATGCCTTCATAAACTTGTCAATCATGAAAAATAAACAGTCTCAATATATCCCAAGATCACCTTTAGCATCACTGAAATATAAAAGTAAATTCTAGTTAGTGAACTGTCAGGTGTGGTAGAGCCAGGAGGAGGGGGGTAGGGCCTAGGGTTAGGAGGGTATTCTTCCCCCTCAATTTTTGGCTAACAATGTTCAAAATATTTAAAAATAGTAAACAAAATGAGCTTAATGGCTTGTTTTATATTTGTTAGCATCCTTAATACTGAAGAATCTTACTTTTGAGTTGATTATTATCAGAGGTGGAGGTGGAGTAATGGCTACCCCAATCGTGTGTCAGAGCTGGCCTATTGTGCAATCTGGTACAAATTTGGAGGATTTAGTGCACTAATCCCCTAAAATCACCCAGATTGCTTCTTCGGTTACATTTTTTACATGATTTTGTAAAATATCGCAGAACCTCCCACTTACACTTCAGCCCCCTCCACCCCCTCCCACACTTTCAAAGTTGCTCCTCAGCCCCTGACCCTCAATCTGTGTAAAAGTGTTTAACAAATATCATTCGGTTACTTTAACCCTTTACTAATGAGTTTTATGGAAATTCAGCAGTTGAAAAAATATTATTTTTAAAAAATTTCCACAAAACCTTATCATGTGACTTCCTCATTGGAACAAGCTCGCCAAGCTCGTTCCAATAATGGGTCATGTGATATGGTTTTGTTGAAATTGTTTTTTGTTGAAAGATTTGGAAATATAATATTTAAAGTAATAAATTTTGATATCCCTGTGGTAGGTAAAGAGTTAAGTACTTCTCATTTGATTTATACACAAAATAATTGTCAATAAATAGCATCTACAGTCATTAACTTTTTGAAGCTAAAAGAGGCACATGAATAGTTCCTCAACAGCCAAACAGACAACCTTTTGGGGCTTTGCTTTTCTTGAAAGCAAAGTTATGGTGGCTTACAACTTTGCAGGTTGAACCTCATTCTGTAAAGAAGATGATACCAACTGGCTCATAATTAGCAAAGAAATGCTCAGAGAGTTAACCCTTTACCTAACAAATCAAACGCATTCGTCCACGTATTATGCAAACTGAGCAGTTGAAAAAAGTAAATTTTTCAAAATATTTCAACAAAACCATATCATGTGACCCCTCATTGGAACGAGCACATTGAGCTCGTTCCAAAGAGGGGTCACATGATATGGTTTTGTTGAAATTTTTTGAAAAATTTTTAAAAATTGATATGTAAAATAATAAAGTTTGATATCGTCTGCATTGGGGAAAGGGTTAAGACCAATGCCGGAATAGGATCAGGGAACCCCAGTCCTGGGTGTGTGTGCAAGTGCTCTCGTCTGCACCCATGTTTCCTATTTTACGGAAGCTAAAAATGCACTTGTTGAAAAATATTATGGAGCAGTAATATGCTGTCAGGGCATATACAGCACGTGGAGAGTAGAACGTAAGAAAATTACCCACCGAGTGTTTTATCACCCAAATTATCACTTTCAAGTTCTGTACATATCGACAAAAAACACAAACAATGTTTCAGCCAATGGACATCCGGGGTTTAACCTGGAGGTCCACTGGCTGTAACTTTGCATGTGCGTGTTATGCTTTGCAACAAATGGGTGGAATCTCCACTCTGCAGGTGATTTAGTGATAATACACTCTACACGTACTGTAAATGTGTGTTGTTTTATGAAAGCTACGCCCTGTGACCAATAGGAAGTTACTGTCGTAGTTCAGCAGGTCCTTATACATTTTAAGTTGTTGGTGTTTGGTGAAATTATTCCCTCAAAATTCATATAGCAACATTTTGCAGGTGCAATTTACTCCCGTCTCTGATTTTGCGGGAGCTTAAAACTGCACCCCTCAATTTTGTTCTTTTCCAGCACTGGAACCCTGGTTTAACCTATAACAAAATATAATTTGAAGATGCTTAATTCCAATTTTTTTTCCTAAATTATAGGACAATTTAATTCTTCTTTCCAAATCATAGCTCATAATAATGCCCTAATGGGATGAGCTCAAAGAGCAGCTTAAAATTAAGTCTCATAAGGGCTCAGAAAGTAAATCTTCTGTTTCTCAGGCCATTTTTTGTAAAATTGCATGTGGACGAGTGTTTTTTTTATTTTATTTATTTTTGTAATTATTTCCTTGCCATCAAAAGTCCATGTTCTTGGTATGTTTTATGTTTTAGGCCTCATAATCTACAGAATAGCATGGGTGGCTGTGTATTTCATCCCTTGAGTGTAAGAAGCATTGCAAAGCCTTCTTGCACTCAAGGGACAAATTTATCAATTTTATTACCTTGGGTAAATTTTCAGACACAAATCATTTAATTTTTATTTTTTTAAGTTTGCAATGGTTATAAAAAGAGAGCATGCGGCAGCCGAAAGGTCTATGTGGGAGGGCCTGAGAAATAGATTTTTTATTTTTTTAGGCCCAAGCTGTGAACTACAAAAAATCAAACTGAATGCACAGAGAAGACTGTCTTTGACAGTTCATTAGGTATGAGTTAATAGCCCTGTACAGATGCCCAAAAAAGTTCTTAAACTTTTCCATGACAGTTCAGGCTACATGGGTTAAGTTTCCTACTTGTTTTTGGACAAACAACTTCTAGTTAGGTCTCAGAGCAAACAACAGAATTTGTGCACAACCTATGCTTTAACAAAACAATTCTTTGGAAATATGCAGTGGCCTGAGAGCCTACCACGAAGAAGTAACTAACAGTATAATATGTAACATTGGCATTAACAATATATACTTCAACATTCTAAACAGTGAACCTTCAACATTCTGAACAGTGGAAGATAAAAATCATTAAAAATTTATTAGTTAAAGAATCAAATTTAAACCATTTTGACAATGGAGCATCTGCTGAAAAGTAAATCACTGTTAGTCATTCTCAGCTAGTCAAGGGCTGGTCTGAACATCAAAATTTGATTTGTTCCAAATTATTGGAGATTACATAAAGACACTCTCCAATAAATTGTAAAAAATCAATTCTGGACGATATTATTAATACAAAGCATCCCAGAAGAATTTAAAGCCTCAAACACAGTACGGAGGAGCCCATTTAATTTGATATCTCTTAACTGAATAACACTGTTAATTGTATATAATTTCCCTACACAAAACCATTTACCACATCTCCAATAAAAATTTGACCTGTTAATTGAATATAGGTTATACAGTAAACTCCTATTAATTGAATAAAAATCTTGTAACCTCTCGAAAAATTACCCTGACTCTCTGTAGTTTTCCTTCGTATTTAGACCTATTTGGCCTCAGTACACCCAATATAGGCATTTAATCTATTATATCTTGTTTGACAGAGCTCATGGAGCTCTGCCAAACAAGATATAATAGAATAAATGCTAAGTTTATCTCTAGAACACAGGAAAGTGACACAATCCCTGTTAATTGAATACTCCTGTTAACTGAATAATTTTCATTGGCAAAGTGGCTTTTCAATTAACAGGGTTCCACTGTACCAGTGTTCTCAAATTGTGTCTGCTTCCTGCACTGAAACAGTAAATTTCTGACCTAACACACTTAAATAACTGAAGAAAAATTGTTTATTGTTGGAACATAGCTTGTGAACCTTCAATGTACTGAGTTTGATGAGCAAATTCCATTGAGCTATAATAAGATATATTCTGGAAGCCAAAATTCAAAGAATAACACAATATAAATGCTGCTTTGTCTAGCACTGCATGGAGTTGGGAGTTCAGTATTTTATTTATACATTGGTGTTTAAGGTCACATACTTATGCACAATGGCTAATCATGGCCGTGACAGTTTTACAGGTGGAGGAAGCCGGAGTACCCGGAGAGAACCACAGGGCAATGACGAGCAGCCGCCAGCTCCCCAACATCGTAACTCCGCACTGCAACACAGGCAGGGTTAGATTGGTTGAAGACATGCGCACCATCGACGTGCCGTGCGCCTTAATACATGGCGTCATCGTGCCCCTATGTGGACAATCGGGGTTAAGTGCCCTGCCCATGGACACAACGCAGGAGTCCGAATCGATCACTCAAACAGTCACCCATCCAAGGACTAACCAGGCTCGACGTTGCTTAACTTCGTTGATCTGACGAGAACCAGTTACCACAACACCACCGCGCCCCCTGGGAGTTCAGTAAAGAGCTAATACAGTAAAAGACTGTTAATTGAATAGCCACTTTTTCAGGAGAAAATATTCAATTAACAGGAGTATACAATTAACAGAGATTTGGTCATTTTTCTGAACTCTAGAGATAAACTGAGCATTCAATCTACTAGATCTTGTTTGACAGAGGTCATAAAGCTCTGTCAAACAAGACATTATAGATTAAATTACAGTATTGGATGTACCAATACCAAAGAGGTTTGTAAACAAAGGAGATTTGGCAACTGTCAGGGAAGCTTCCCGATGTATCATAAGAGATTTTGTATTCAATTAACACGGGTTTACTCAATAACCTATATGCAATAAACAGGTCAAATTTGTACAGAAGGTATAGGAAATGGTTTGGTGTTTGGAAATTATATGCAATTAACAGGGTTATACAATTAAGAGATATCAGATTAAGTAGGCTCCGCTGTACATTGATGACGCATGATACTCTTCATGTGTGCCAAGTTTCATAAAACAAAATGTAAGAAGGGTTGCTTTGTTTGTGTATTGGGGTTTAACAGTGTCATATCATCAAGCCTGAAAATAAGCAGATTGTCATCTGCAGAATGAGGTCCCCAGAGGGTGAATTTGGTGATGCTACCCTGCACAGCAGGGGTAGCATTACCAAATTTACCCTCTATGAACCTCAGTCTGAATCTAGGTCTCAGGCCTAAACAGAAAGAGACACCCAGAGGATAAATTGGGGGACTCTAACCTACTGTTTGGGTCAGCATCAACAAATTCACCCTCTGGGGACCTCATTCTGCAAATGACAGATTGCTTATTTTCAGGCTTGCATATCATGTTGGACAGTTTTATGGGTGGAGGAAGCCCCAGTACATGAAGAGAACAACCAAGCAGTGGCAATCAACTTTCCAACTCTCCAAAATATGAATTTTGCACAAGCTGAGTTATCATTGGTTGAAGCTAAATGTACCATCGATGTGCAGTACACTTTCGTATTCAGTGCCACCATATTTATTTATTGGTGTTCAAGGTCGTATACTTATGCACAATGGCTAATCGTGACCGTGACAGTTTTATGGGTCGAGGAAGCCGGAGAGAACCACCGAGCAACTGTCAGCTCCACAAAATTCTAACTCTGTTCAAGCTCCGCTCAAGCAGAGTTACAGTGGTTGAAGACATGTGCACCATCGACGTGCAGTACGCCTTAGTACATGGTGTCATCGTGCTCCCATGTAGGCAACCAGGATAAAGTGCCTTGCCCAAGGACTCAATGTGGGTCGTCCCGGATGGGGATCAAACTCGGGAACCTCTAGCATAGAAGTCCAACACTCTACCACTGGCTCACTGTGCTGCCCAGTGCCACCACGCAGTCAGGATTAAGTGTCTTGCCCAAAGACACAATGCAGTCACCGCTGATTAGGATCGAACCATTATTCTTTTGGTTTAAAGTCCAAAGCTCTAATCACTGAGCCGCCATGCAGGCCGGAAGTAGAAGTAAGAATAATGGGCTGCTGTGTGTTTGCTCCATTATATAGTTTTCTCACATGTGAATACCTTAAAAAAGATGAGAGAATTAGAGAGAAAAAGAACAACAAAAGATTATTATTTTTTAACCATATTACATGCAAAGTGGTGGAAATGAATGTAGGAATCCTCTTTTTATTTCTACTTTGGGGTGAATTAACCCTTTACCTAACATGAAAAGCAGACAACACCTGCAAAAAAAATCCTTGAATAACTCATTTTTTTCTTTTTTTGTATCAAAAACATAGGTTATGACACCTCATTGGAATGAGCTCATTCCAAAGAGGGGTCATAACCTATGTTTTGAAGACAAAAAATAATGAAAATTAATTGGCGACTTTTGTGAATAAAAAAGCGACTGATTGGTAACCACTCAAAACACCCCATCAAAGTGAGCAAATGTTTTGCCCAGCCTTTTAAGTCTAATGGGGGCGTGGTGGCTCAGTTGGTAGAGGTGCAGGCTGCAAGCCAAGAGGTCCTCGGTTCGAATCCCACCTGCGGCAATCGCGTTGTGTCCTCGGGCAAGACACTTCACCCCCATTGCCTACGTGGGGGCACGGTGATGTTGTGTACTAAGGCATACTGCACGTCGATGGTGCACCTGTCTTCAACCAATGCTAACCCTGCTTGTGTGGAGTTGGTATGTTGGGGAGCTGACAGTTGCTCGCTGTTGCTCGGTGGTTCTCTCAGGGCCGCCCTGCTTCCTCCACCCATAAAACTGTCATGGTCATGATTAGCCACAGTGCAGAAATATATGACCTTAAACCCCAATAAATAAATAAAATAAATATTTAAGTCTAGCGAACCAACACATGACCTCACTGTCACATTGAAACAGTGATCTATGTGTAATACCATGATTTTCTGTTTTGTCAGAATAAATTGTGCTTCTCAGTGGAGGTTAACCCAAACATTACCACTTTAATGCCACAACTACACAGCATGACAGCTCCATATTACAAAAGTTGTGGCTTATTCCATGTAAAAGTTGTTACTTTAGTTCTAAGTCTGAATGTTGGTTGCGTTTGACTGGTGGATGCATTTCCAATCAGTCAATAAATTGCCCAAAGTGCACGCTGGGCCTGTAAACCCAAACCCTGTATTTTGCCTGTTGATTTTATTTCTATTTACTACAAATATTATATAAATTAGAGCAACATGATTTAATATTTTCAACAAAATGTCTTTTAGATGGTTATTTTTATTTTTATATTGCATGCGAAATCACCTAATTTCAAGGTAGACTGAATTTTCACATGGCAACTTCCGAGTCACAGTTTACTGATTAACCCTTTACCTAACATGAAAAGCAGACGACACTTGGAAAAAAATTCTTGAATAACTAATTTTTTTATCTCAAAAACATAGGTTATGACCCCTCAATGGAACGTGCTCGATGATCTCGTTCCAAAGAGGGGTCATAACCTATGTTTTTGAGACAAAAAATAATGAAAATTAATTGCCGATTTTTTAGAATAGCACTGACCGGTTTTGGCCGTTAGGTTGGGTAAAGGGTTAAAGAGTGAAGTTTGCCACTCTGCCACTTCTCAAGTCGCCTTGTCGACTGGTCTTTGTAACAAATTTTTGGTATCATGTGCGTTGTGTAAGGAATTATTTTTTGTTTTAACAACGTACTAACATGCCTGATGACAATGTTGTCATTCAAAAGTCAGGGACTGGGCTTATTTACAACTGGGAGGGGCAGGGAGGGGGAAGGGAGGGGGGTGCTGAAACTGAAATCTGAAAAGTTAGTCGGTGGGCTTATTTTTGATTACAGGCTTATTCCCAGGTCACTATGGTAGTATATGTTACCATAATTGTTTTTAGCAAGTATAAAACTGCACATAGTAACTACCTTTCTGCACACCTACTCATAATACTCTCCATGTGTATAAAGTTTTCCCAGCAAATAATCAAAGATAAAATATTGTGCTAAAGTTTTAAAAGGCAATAAGATCCTACCACTTAGATGGGAGATACAAACATATCCCAGAAGCTTCTTGAAAAGAATATGGATGTGTGTCCAGCACTGAACCAGTTCCAAGAAAGTGCCTGGTTGAAAATATAAAAAAAAAATTTGAGTTATGAGAATAAATATTAAAACTGGAATCATTTATATATAAAATAAAAACTTACCGTCAGTGTGATAATTTTATCAAATAACATGGCTGGTGGCATGTGGAAATCAAAGACAAAGTACTGCAAAAGAAGAAAACCATGTATTGCTTTTTAATTTTTTTTTATACAGAATCAGAATAGATTCTCATAAAAGTACCTAGCGGAAATCTGCTTGATGCAGAGAACTGATGGGTGAATTAAAAAACATTTATCGAAACATCATGTTCTAGTATATCATCTGTCTTTCAATCATAGGGCCCTGCGAATCACACATTTTCAATTCAAATCAAATCTCAAATCAAATCACATCTATTATTTGAAATCAAATCGAACCTCAAATCAAACTAGAGATGGTCTGTCGCCCACTATACCCCCACCCTGGCATACCGCCTAGTGTGGGTGAAGAGGCATTCAAATTTTGTAAGAAAAAAACCCCAACATGGCCATCAGTCAGCCATCTTGAATCCAATCGGGAAAAAAATTATGTCATGCACAGCTCCTCGTCATGTCGATCATTTATATTGAGGTTCATGACAATGCAGCAAAAACTGTAGAAGTAGTTCACACCACAAGTATTTTGCAAAATCCAATATGGCCACCAGTTGGCCATCTTGAAACCGAGCAGGAAAGAAATTATGACGACGACAGACCGACCAACCAAACGACGAACAAGATGACTTCTATATACCCAAACTTCATTTTGTGGGGGTATAATCAGTGGCATCTTCAAGATGAACAATGGGGGTTTGGGTACTATAAACCTGATTAGTTCCGACTGTGATGGTTCAAGTCCCAAGTGATAAAATAATCCAACTGCATCAAGGCATGCCTTCATCAATTATAGTTCTGTCAGGATTATAGTTCATTGTCAACATTGCTTGGAAACCTTAAATTTGCATTTAACAGTGATAGGGACTAATGATATTGGAATTAGCATGACTGGTGGCACAAGTACAGGTGTGGATGTCTTCAGATCATTGAGTTATCTCCCTTTAGCTATACTTTCTCATTCGCAGACTTTTTGTAAACTATCCTACCAATGCTTTTAGACAAAACATTTTCCTGGTCTAGATATATATATTAATAAAATAATGGTCAAACCACAGAGTAGTTTTCCAATGAAGTCAAAATATAAGCTCTCAGCACAGAATAAATCAACTTTCTGTGTCACCAGCTGGAAAACCAATCTCACAAAACAGCTTGTCATCACAAAAGCAGACAGAGAATTTGAGCAGCTCACATCTAGACTGCAAGTGTATCGAAAAACTTTGTCCGTCTTTCTCCATGCAACACTGTATATTCTCACTGGTCAAAAAAAATATTCGAATACATTGCATCTCAGATGTATTTCTTGATGTGGTTATATTCTCACAGTATTTTATTTTGAAAATCCCCCCCCCCCCCCAACTGGTTTATCCCTTAAGCACCCATACAGACACAACATGCCCCCCCCCCCCCCCCCAACCACTGGTTTATCTCTTAAGCCCCCATACATACACAAACTGGCTGCTTTATATTGCTTTGAAAAAGATTTCCCAGGTGTATTCTTCTAATTAATCTGAATACTTAAGGGTTACGTGTGTAGAGATCGAAATGCGATCTGATTAAGAATGAGATAACTTTTGTGATCACAGCACTGTATGAGTTAAATTGCCGAAAAAATTCATCTGAATTTCTTTTTTATTAACCCTTTACCTCATGCAATAGCTATATCTGGCCAGCTATATTTCGTCCTAACTGCCATACATATTTCAATGTTTTCCAATTTCTGACCTCGAAACAGAAAATGGTCCATCAGCGGTACAAGCTCATTCCAATGTGAGGGTCATGAGCAATGTTTTTGAGGCAATAGTTGAAAAATAATAAGATTTGAATGGTGATTTTTGTGAATAGTACTGGCTGGTTTTAGCCATAATGTTAGGTAAATGTTTAATGGCCAGTTTTCCATTTTATTCACTTTACCACAGCCTGTAAGTCCAATGGCTCAGCAGTAGAGTGTAATGATTTCTTGAATGGAAACAACTGCCGGCAGAATATCGGTAAAACAGAAAAATAGATACCTGGTCTCCTCAATTTTTCTGCGTTTATTTTCATTTCATGTTATGTTTCTACTAAATAATAACTGCTTTTGGTCCAATAATGTCATATTTGTAAGTTATTTTTATTTTCATCTTGTAAACTCACCATACTGAGAAACAGAATCTCCATCTTGAAGTGAACTAAATGGGAGACATGTATAATGGTTTAAGGTGAGTACAATAAGGGTAAGGGTTAGCAGTAACCTGCCAACCCCCACCCATTCTATATTGACCCAAATGATTTCTCTCAAGTGTTGTCTTTTTTGTTTTCTAGCAGCAGGTGGCACTTCATAAATGCAAGCAGAACACAGACAGGTAACAGGTGTGAACTTTAAAAGTGACAGGGGTTAAATCCAATTTGTTTTTCACTAAATATATTGAGAATAGAAAAAAGAGAAAAGATGAAAGTGTCAATGACACTGTAGTTTAACTTGACTGTGTGTAGGTTATGTCTCGATTTGCCGACTGCTCGACTTTTAAAAATTCTCGATCTGCCCGCTAGCTAATTCAATATTGTCTCGATTTGCCCACAGCTCATAGAAAGTGTAACTACAGTTTGTTTTAAATAAGTGAACAGTGTTCTGCCACCAATAATTACTACTTATTAATACTATTGCTTCATGAACACATGCAGTTAGTTTGCTCTATATTCTGGAGCGCAGGTAACACAACTTAACTCTTAACCTGCTGAGTATTTTCAAAATATTTTTCATCAAATCTAGTCATGCTTGCTCACAGCAGCCATGACTAGATTTGATGAAAAATTCATCTAAATTTAACTAAGGAAATCATTGTTTAATAAGTCCATTCAATTTACAAGAAAGAAATTTGCTTAAATTTGCCCAACTATACTTATTTGAGTGGCAAGATATTTTGTGTCCTGGGCAGGAATATCTGCCGACAGCATGCAAGGAGTTAACCCTTTACCCAACGAATCGGCCGCATCCGCCCACGTAATATGCAAATTCAGCAGTTGAAAAAATATTATTTTTCAAAAGATTTCAACAAAACCATATCATGTGACCCCTCATTGGAATGAGCTTGTCGAGCTCGTTCCAACGAGGGGTCACATGATATGGCTTTGTTGAAATTTTTTGAAAAATTTGAAAAAATGATATTTAAAATAATAAATTTTGACATTGTCTGCATTAGGTAAAGGGTTAAAGGCTTCACATTCTATCCAAGTCCTTCATATTATCTATGTATTTCATCTGTATGGATTTGACTTGTTATAATTATATATTGAAACAAGGCAAAAACAAATAAAAAATAAAACATAAAATCCACCCTTCCGTCCCAATTTAAAATAAATTCCGATGATAATTTCGACATTGATTCTTTCTCATCTAAATATTATACCAAGTCATCCTACCAATTTACAATGAAATCCCTTTGTAAATGCAACCTGTAGAATGTGCTAAAGGAATCTAGGTAACGTGCCCCTGCAGCAATCACGGTTGACTGAACATGAGCATAATAGGACATTCTCATCTAGACGTTATACAGAGTCATCCTACCAAGGTACAATGAAATCCCTTCATAAATACGACCTGTAGATTGTACTAATGGCTTTTGGGTTTCGGACCTGTGCAGCTGCCACGGTTGACCAATTGTGACCAATAGGGGACGTTCTCAACTAGACGTAACCTCGAACCTGCATATGAAATTTTGTGATGATTGGACAAGAACTATGAGGTGTAACCTGTGCTAAAGAATATGTCAACAGACTAACTGACTCAGAGACTTCCGCACATGTGATGGCAATAGCTTATATTGACTTGTAAAAAAGCTGAGGAGACCCGAGAAGACAGGTACTTTTTAATTAAACTGCGGAGCTCCCGATTCTTCAGCTTTACCAGAATTTGATAATTATATAGAAGACATTCTCAAGATTGCACAATGAAGCACCTGTTTTGAGCTCATACAATTAATCAAAGCTAATGTGAAGCCTCAAAGTTTTATTATGTTTTCTCAATTCACAAAAGGGAATCTTAGAAATGGTAATAACAGGTTATCAGAATATCTACGTGGATGAGTAGATTTGGAGCAAGCTCATCCAGATAATGTGTTTGAGATAAAAAAAAAAGATAAAAAAACCCCTTTGGCTTCACCTCAGGCTGTATGAGTTCCCAAACCAGTGTAAATTCCCATACACCCTGGAAAACACAAGGATAACTAATATTATTACATACTTCACTATAGTATGGACAATTTGTGGATTCTTTGACACTAGTATACTTCTTTTGGTCTCCAATCTGCACACAAACAACAGGATCCATATTTAATCCTGCAAGTTGTCTAGCCTCTAGCACTGTTATACAAACCTGAAATAAACAAATTTAGCTCCTTTTAGTGATCCATTAAAGGATTTACCTTTAATAAAAAAGTAAATAAGATACCAGGAGCTTCTTTTTGAAGAAATTTGTAAATTACCTCTTCAAAAATGTTACATGTCAGACGTGGAGCATTTGGACCAGAGGTTTGGAAGATTTTTAGAATGTTTCCTCATTTACAAATGTTAAAATATGGGGGTTCCTGACAATCTTAAATATGAACCAAAGGACTTGATTTGACAAACTTGTAAAATCATCCTCAGAAAGCTGTCAATGTGATGTTATATGTCTAAAATGGAAGCTTTTGGAGCAGTGGTCCGAGAGAAATGGGGGCAGAAGATTTTGTTGCTGCTTCCCCTTTTACCCACAGTGTTAAAATCTAAGAGACCCATATACTGCCCCAAGGGCTTGACTTGAACAACCTTGCAATCTACCCTTAGAAAGATGTATGTCAAACATGAAAGCATTTGGACTGGTGGTTTGTAAGAAGTTTTATAAAATGTTTTTCCGGCATTACAGTAATAAATACCAGGCATGGATAAATATGCCTGTTAGCCATTTTGAATTGTGTTACCGAAAATACAAAAATTTTAGCTTGTATATCTGATAAACTCCTAATTATCGATCAAAATGAAAATGTTAACAATACTGACAAAATTGGAAGTCTAAACCAGAGGCTCAAGTCAGCCTAAAATGCTCGCCTGCAATCGAGCTGTCAAAAGAGATGAGTGTATCAGTAAGTGATCAGCGGCAAGAGCAATTTTTTGATTTGCTATGATACAACTAAAGGCAACTGTTTTGGCCATTTCTTTCTGCTAGTCCTAGGAAAGCTTCTTAGCAAGCTCTGTTCTGTGAAGTATTAAAAAACAACAATCAAACAAAATTTTTGTTTTCAACTACTGTGGTTCTAAACCCCCCCCCCCCCCACCCTCCCAAGAAAAAAAAATGTTGGCATACATGAAATACTTATGACCCAGTTAAATACTACATGACAAATTTGGTTCACATCTGCCCATTGGATCTAAAAATAGAAATTTTGAGTGTAGCCCAAAGATGCCCAAAGCATAAGAAAGGTTCAAACTAGAGAAATAGAATTTTACTGCCACTAGTAAATTCAAGTCTATGTGAAAATGGTTAAAGCATCAAAAATAAACAAAACAGAAAGAGAATTTATGGAGGCTTATTTTTTGGGGTAAAATATTTTTAAAGAAATCAGAAATAGGTTTTCGTTAACAGTATTACATGAAATAAAATTGAGAGGGTTAAATTAAAGATATTCATACAGGAATCAGAGACATTTTTTCCAAGAAACAAGAAAAAACGTGCACAGCACTGAAAAGGTTTGATCAAGGCATCAATAAAATCTTTGAAATCCATATTGAAGTCTTGAGAGGGTTAAAGTAAAGACATTCATACAGGAATCAGATAAATGTTTCCAAGAAACCAGAAAAAACATGTGCAAAGCATTGAAAGGGTTCAACATAAAATAAAATCTTTGGAAAGCACACTGAAGTCATGAGAGGGTTAAATTAAAGATATTCATACAGGAATCAAATCAATTTTTTTCCAAGGAACCAGAAAAAACATGCGCACAGTATTGAAAGGGTTTGATCACGGAATCAGAAAATGGACATTCTTGAACTGAACAGTTTAATTTTCTGATTAAAATAACAGGATTAACAAGTGTGTTTGACAGCTAAATGTTTTGATAAGAGCAATATGTTATTCTAGTTTGAATAAATAGTAGTTCTCTGTTCCGTGTGGTTTGGGAAATATGGGCTTATGAATTTTTTTCTGTTTTTAGCCCCTGGGGTTGCCACGGGCTGTGAAAAAACATTTTTTGGGCCTCAATCAATTACTTAGGACCCACTTATACTACATGCCAAATTTGGTTGAAACTGGCCCACCGGTTCTTGAAACAGAAATTTTGGGTGGAGCCCAAAATGGATATGCCCCCACAGAGAGCCCAAATATTGACCTACCAACTTCCCTTAAATAAACTTTAATCTTCAACACCAAAGGATGTTCCATACCAAATACCAAGGCATTCCCTCTGGTGGTTCATGAGAAGATTTTTAAGCTTTTGGGGCATTAACCAGAGCTCGAATATGGCAGCTGCTTCATTTGAACAAAATAGAAAGGGTATACTCCATAGATGATCTGTGCAATATATGTCTGAATCTAGGTCTAGTGGTTGTGAAGAAGTCAAGTTTGCCAAGTGATGGTGATAGCTCCCACTGACTTGCAGTCAGGTGAGCTAAAAAGGGCCATAAAGGATAAAATACACCACCACCCATGCTATAGATTATGAGGCCAAAAACATATACAAAGAACATGAACTTTTGAGGGCAAAGAAATAATTACAGAAATAAAAAATAAAATAAAAAACTGCTCGCCACGCATGCAATTTTACAAATAATGGCCTGAGAAACAGAAGATCTACTTTGTGCAGCCTAACACATGTAAGTAAAAAGAATTGGAAGGAACCCATATTCAAACTTGGTCTGTATTATTAGCTGGAAAATGCTATACCAACTTTGGTTGAGATCAAATAATCGAAACTGGAGTTATCGGTTAGAAACAAAAAATGTTGATAGACGGCCAGATTCTAAGTTGAAAAAAGGCCATAACTCATGTAAAAATACTTGAATGGTATCCAAATTCGAACCTGGCCTGTATTACTAGCTGAGTAATACACATACCAACTTTGGTTGAGATCAAATAATCCACAATGGAGTTATTGGCCATAAACCAAAAATGTTAATGGACAGACAGATGGACGGATAGACAGACAGAAGGACAGACAGATGGGCAGCCTGATTACATAATATGATAATTTTTCAAACGGGCACATAATAAGCTTTTAATTAAAAATAGAATATGTTTTAATGTTTGTTTTAAATTTCCACAATCCAATCCATGAAGTGTCATAAGTTTAGTTAAAATGCTTTTTGAGAATAGTACTTGCTGATTTTGGTCATTATGTTGGGTAAATAGTTACTTTAAATGAGATTTGCCCTAAGGCTGTACAGAACACAGGGATAGTTATTCAGTTAATGATGATTTTTTTTATAACCAAGCACAAGGTTAGTCACACTTTGTGGTTATAAACAAGAAAAATGTTACTAAGGTAACACATGCCCCCCCCCCCCCCCCCCCCATTGTGACCTTCACCTTGCAGATGCGGCGGAAACTATTATACGCGACACACCTTCTGACTGTCCTTAACATTTGTAACAACTGTACTATGATTCGTTTCTGAGTTATGGCTGAGACACGAATATTGACCGATTTTTAGTGTGACCTTGAAATGTCACCTTGACCTTGAAGGTACAAACCCGGCTGTGGTGTGTGACACATCCTCCCATGGTCCTTTATAATTGTGTGAAGTTTGATGACTGTGGCCCTAACTGTGTTCAGTGTCACCTTGAAATGTGACCTTGACCTTACAGACCTGGTTGCATGACACACCCACCCGTTGTCCTTTATAATTGAGCGATGTTAGATGATTGTAGCCCTAATAGTTTTGGAGTTATGCTTGAGACACGATTTGTGACCCTGAACATATGAAGGTCAATTGTGACCTCCACCTTGCAGATGTGACGAAAACTATTATATGCGACACACCTTCTGACTGTCCTTAACATTTGTAAAAAGTTTAACAATTGTATTATGATTCGTTTCTGAGTTATGGCTGAGACACGAATATTGACCAATTTTTAGTGTGACCTTGAAATGTGACCTTGACCTTGAACGTACAAACCCGGCTATGGTGTGCGACAAATCCTCCCATGGTCCTTTATAATTGTGTGAAGTTTGATGACTGTGGCCCTAACCGTTTTCGAGTTATTGGCTCGGACACACACACACACACACACACACACACACACACACACACACACACACACACACACACACACACACACACACACACACACGGACACATGTTCTAACAATTGGTAGTTAAGTGGCTATTTTTATGGGACTGCAATAAAATGCATGTCCATTATATTAAAACAAGTGATTTTGGGAAAAATTTTTGGGGTGGTAGCAAACCCTGACCCTACCCTTTACTGACCCTAACCCTACCACCCCACACCCCCAATTCTAAAC
Source organism: Pictodentalium vernedei (assembly GCA_031216915.1). Lineage (NCBI taxonomy): Eukaryota > Metazoa > Mollusca > Scaphopoda > Dentaliida > Dentaliidae > Pictodentalium > Pictodentalium vernedei. Next base: position 393,733,045 of record CM062293.1, on the reverse strand, counting down.
CCCAAAATTCAATATATTCCTAGTCTATTTTAACTAAAATGCAGTCCATTGTATTAAAACAACTTTTTGGATGAAAAATGTTTGGGGTGGTAGCAAACCCTAACCCTACCCTTTACGGACCCTAACCCCACCCCACCCCAACTCTAAACCCCACCCTAGAATAATGACATTTAACTATGTGACTAGTCACATAAATTGCGGTAGTCACCTAACCCCCATTTCTACCAACAAATAGCCACCTAAACCCCATGTCTGCCTGGATGGATGGATGGATGGACGGACGGACGGACGGATGGACGGACGGACACTCCCTCCAACATTTCTGGTTTATGGGCTACCAAAAAAAACATTTTGTATGTCCAAAACCTTATTTTACCCAGAACCCCACCCCTCCACCCTAGAACTTATATTTAACCCTAACCCCACCCCTCCACCCAAAACCACACCCTAACCCTACCCCACCCTGACCCTAAAAGCCCACCCCAGACCCTAATCTCCATCCACCCCTGGGACCTAACCTCCCCAACCTTAAGCCCTACTCTGGGGCTACCCCTAACCCCCACCCCACCCCACCCCTGACCCAACCCCACCCTAGCCAAACCAATAGGATTAGGAGCTATTTTTCGGTTATGGGGCTACTAAAACTAAAACCCCACCCCTGACCCCACCCCTAACCCCCCCGGGACCTAACCCTCCCCAACCTAAAGCCCTACTCTGGGGCTACCCCTAACCCCACCCCATTCCTAACCCTAACACTACCTTAATTTGGAGGTAGCCCCTAATAATAATATCCCCTAAACCCCCAATGTTGGCCCGGACAGACACACGCACACTTCAATCATTATATGCAACCCGACCTAAGTCAGGGGGCATAAAAATGGAAATTGCAATATCACACTCTGCATGAAAATATACACTCACTAAGGCAGTGCATGTACAGAGTTAGTTGTACAATAGAGATAATCTTATTTATAACCAGAAAGAAAAGAGTAACTAACCCTGTGCATTGCATAGAGTTAGATGGTAAGCTAACATCAGTGTTCAATCGATAATGAAAAATGGTCGCTGACTGATTACAGGTTATTTGAGTTCACAATCGGCCGCTCCTGATGCCGATTCTGATTGTAATACCATGCACGATGAGACAATTCGAAAGAACTACATTAACTGGTCGAGTGCGAGATTATTTTTGGCCATCAAATCTTGTACACATGTCTTTGCCTTGCAACAATTTATGAGAGAGTGCCTTTGGGCACTCTCTCATAAATTGAAGTAAGGCAAACCCTTGTAGACTAAATAATATCACTTCAAAGATAATACAAAGCATGTGCACTGAATATGAGCCTTCAAGCTGTGGTGCCTGCACTTCAGAATAAAGCCCAAATATGGGCTTCCAGCACTCTACCTGTTAAAATGAACATTTTTCAGTGTTAAACTTCGTTAACTGGGGTCGCAGTAAAATTACCAGTTGCACACACTTGGGCACACACTTTACTGCCCAAGTGCATGCCCAAGTGTGTGCAACTGGTAATTTTACTGCAACCCCAGTCAATGGAGCGCATGCAACCTTCACTTTTCTGGTATGAACTGGCGATTACCATAAGTACGCTCAATTGTAAGCTTTAGGTGTCTTTTAACTTGTATATCCTGTAAAGGAGCGTCTAGAGAGATTAAGAATACACATTGTGGTGGGTTTTTCAACTTTATTGAATGGTATCATTGACATCATTTTACATTAACAATTGAACAATTGCAGAAGATAATAAAATGTGGTTAATGAATCATCACAAAATGCTTGGCAACAATCGGTTGAACCGATGTTCCAGGAGCCGTTGCCCTTGTCATCGGCTGATTGTGGTGAAGGGTTCCGATTATCGGTTGAACACTAGCTAACATACACTGACTAACCTTAAGCATTGCACAAGATTAATTGATAGGCTACTATATCACGTATTACATGAAAATATACACTGACTTAGGCTGAAAAATGAACGCATTGAAGCATTCAAAGAACAAATGGAAATACTTGAACTGGATTGAGGAAATTCTTAAAAGTGAATTTTAAATATAAAAACATATTCTATTTTCAATTAATAGCGTGTTTAAACTGCTGAAGTCCCTCAAGAGGCCCCATAATAGAGTTTTCAGTTGCTTGACATCATCATGTAGTCACTGTGAAATGTGCCAGTTTTTTCCACTTGAATTGCTTGCAAAAAAATTAAATAAAATTTTTTGAATGACACAAGTACCACATGTGTGTCTACAAGAAATTCTATAACTTGTATTTTCTGTTTGCGAGACATTTAAAAGCAACAAGTCAAGATTTTCTCGCCTTTCTCATTTCTAACCCATATTTTTTGTAAACAATGGATTTATCCCTCTCATTCTTATGACGATTTCCGATGGAAGATACGTCATATACAATTAAAGAGGCACACAATGGGATTCTTGAGACTTTGATCCTTATTTTATGGTACCATACTTTTTGGATTGTGATTTTTTTCCCGTTTTTCTAATGCAATAAAGTTTTTGGAATGATTTTTCCACTTCAAAAAAACTATCAAAACGTATGGTACCTGGTAATGATATTTCAAATACGTTCTTTCCAATTTTGAAGGTTTTAAAGTGATACACCCAAGCACCTCCAGTGGAAACTCTGCAAAAAATTGTTGCTACTTTTGGATTGCCCCACTTTTGCGACACGTGGAAGTTTTTGCGTACTACAGGGGAGCCCAATTAATTGTATATCTCTTAACTGAATAATCCTTTTAACTGAATACAATTTCCCAACACAAAATCATTTACCATACCTCAAGTACAAATTTGACCTGTTAATTGAATATAGGTTATAGAGTAAACTCCTGTTAATTGAATAAAAAATCTTGGAACCTGTCGAGAAATTACCCCAACTCTCCCCAGTTTTTCTTTGTTTTTGACCTATTATTGAAAAATTGTAAGAATTTTTTTTCAAATGTGAAATTTATTTTTAAAAAAAAGCTGTTATTTATTTATTTATTTATTGGTGTTTAAAGTCACCTGTTTCTGCATGATGGCTAATCATGACTTTGACAGTTTTACGGGTGGAGGAAGCTTGAGTACCCGGAGAGAACCACCAAGCAATGTCGAGCAACTGTCAGCTCCCCAACATACTAACTCCACACAAGCAGGGTGAGCATTGATTGAAGACAGGTGCCCCATGAACGTGCAGTACACCTTAGTACACAACATGCCCCCCACATGGGCAGTGGGGGTGAAGTGTCTTGCCCAAGGACACAACGTGGTTGCTGCAGGTGGGATCTGAACCGAGGACCTCTTGGCTTGCAGCCTGCACCTCTACCTACTGCATCACCATGCCCCCTAAAAAACTCTGTCAGGCAAAGGGTTAAAAAAGTAAAATGTGAAAGTTTTGAACCAAAATCATCCTTGCCATCTATATTCTATTATGCACAATAGTTCAAAAGCTTAGGGACGTGATGGCGTCATGGTAACCAGTTCTCGTCAGATCACTGAAGTTAAGCAATGTTGAGTTTGGTTAGTAGTTGGATGGGTGAATTTCAGCGACTGATTCGCGCTCCCATGTTGTGTCCTTGGACCAGGCACTTAACGCTGATTGCCTACATGGGAGCAGGGTGACACCGTGTACTAAAGCAGACTGCACATCGATGGTGCGCATGTCCTCAGCCAATCTAACCCTGCCTGTGCTGCAGTGCAGAGTAACAATGTTGGAGAGCTGACAGCTGCTCTCCAGGTACTCCGGATTCCTCCACCCATAAAACTGTCACAGACATGATATGCCCCTGGCTGTTTAAGTGTCATTAAACCCAAATAAATAAATAGTTCAAAAGCTTACCATATCAAATATGCAACAGAGTTCTGAAAGCATTATTAACATCTATTTCCCATAAATTTAGCTGGATTAAATATTTTTAAGCATACATATCCTGCTTTGAATCTATTTAAAAACAAAAAACAAGCTATTAATTGAAAATAGAATATGTTTTCATTTTTGGAATTCACTAAAAACAAACCCAACGAGGGTTCTTAAGCCGAGTTTGAATATAGTACTGGCTGGTTTTGACCATTACATTGGGTAAAGAATTGATATAGATGACATTTACACTAAGGTTGTACACTGCACAGGGTTAGTTACTCAGTTAGAAATGAATTTTTTTTTTAGAACCAGAAAGTGTGACTTACCCTGTGCAGTGCACAGGGTTAGTCACACTTTCTGGTTATAAACAAGACGCACTGTCACAGTGCCGAAGCTGTGATGATTCGAGAAATGCCAATGATGTTTTAAAATTCGTTGGTGACAAAAAAACTCTTTGGTGACAAAAAAACTTGTTGGTGACAAGTCCATAAATGTGACAGAAATTATCCGAATGACATGCACTATTAAGAGGGTGTAGACATCATGAAGATACACTTGCATACCAAGTATGGTGTCATTCCATCAAGTATTTTAGGAGTTATGGTGTTTTTTAAACTCGTTGGTGACAGACCGACTGCCATATCACATGCTACATGAAAATATATAATGACTAAGGCTGTGAAAATGCTTTGGGTAAGTTAGTTACATGTCGTTAGATTGGGTGCTGAATTCAAGGAACTATTGGAAATACTTATACTGGACTTTAATAGTGTGTTAAAAATAAAAAACTAACTTGAAAATCTTGAGATTTCATGATGGGATCATCCAGGCCATGTTTAGCTTTTGACCTGCAAAAACAGAATGTAAAACCATAAGAAAAGAGATGCAATATCTATCTAAAAACCTGGTATTTCAAATGCACTTCCAATAATTCAACTGCTTAAGCTTCAGATGTCATGATATCAGTCAACTAAAAATCACTGTCACTGTGAGAGGAGACGAGGGGTTGGGAAGAGAGGGAGCAAGGGGAGGGGGGGGGGGGGGTCTCCTCAACCAATGTAGGTACTTTATGTTGTCTCTTTACCGAATGTTAGTCAAATTTGCCCCAAGCTATTCACAACAGTTGCCATTCAAATTTTATTATCTTCTCCTTTTTTTACCTCCAAAACAAAACTTATGATCACTCAGTGGAACAAACTTTGTTGCAGAGGTAAAAGAGAAGTTTTTTAGTTATTCAAGATTTTTGTGCAAGTGGCATCTACCATCTATGTTAGGTAAAGGATTAACCCTTTATCAAACACAAATGGATGTGATATCATATTTTTTGGACAAGTAATTCAATTAAAAGTTTTTTGGTCCTGCTTTTTGGCCTTGAAAATACAGATTAGGCCTAAAAAAATAAAAAATCTGTTTCTCAGGCCCTCCCACATGGTCCTTTTGGCTGCCGCATGCTCTCTTTTTATAACCAGTTTAAACTTAAAAAAAATAAAAATTAAATGGTTTTTGTCTGATATTTTACCCAAGTTAAAAAAAATTGATGAATTTGTCCCTTGAGTGCAAGAAGGCTTTGCAATGCTTTAGCATTGCAAAGCCTTCTTGCACTCAAGGGATAAAATACACCACCACCCATGCTATTCTGTAGATTATGAGGCCTAAAACTTCAACCAAGAATATGAACTTTTGATGGCAAAGAAGTAATTACTGAAATAAAAAATAAAATAAAAAAACGCTCGCCAGCATGTAATTTTACAAATAATGGCCTGAGAAACAGAAGGTCTACTTTGTGTGACCTTATCAACTCTTATTGGCATAATCTCATCAAGCTATGTTTTGGAAGAAAAAAATGGAAAAAGAAGTTCAAGAGTAAATAAATTTAAAATCAACATTTTTCTTTTTATTTCTTTTCATTTGTCAATTTCAAAGGGTACCATAATCCTTCACCTAACACACAGTGTATCAAATTTCTTATTTTAATTAGTTTTTTAAAATTTTTCAAAACATTTCTACAAAACCATAACTTGTGGACCCTCATTGAAATGAGCCCAAGATCTTATTCCAATGAGGGATGACATGATATGGTGTTGTTGGAAGTGTTTTGAAATTTTGTTTTTTTCTACTACAGTGAAACTCTGTTAACTGAATAGCCACATTTTCCAATGAAAATTATTCAATTAACAGGAGTATTCAATTAACAGGGATAGTGTCACTTTCCTGTATTCCAGAGATAAACTTAGCATTTATTCTATTATATCTTGTTTGACAGAGCTCCATGTAATAGATTAAATGACTGTATTGGATTACAGGTGATAAATAGGTCTATAAACAAAGGAAAACTGGGGAGAGTCAGGGTAATTTTTTGACAGGTGACAATATTTTTTATTCAATTAACCGGATTTTAGACTAACCTATATTCAATTAACAGGTAAAAATTTGTACTGGTGGTATGGTAAATGGTTTTGTGTTGGGAAATTATATTCCATTAACAGGTTTATTCAGTAAAGAGATATCCAATTAAGTGGGCTCCACTGTACTTAATTTGCAAATTATGCAGGTAGATGCAACCGATTTGTTAGGTTAAAGGGTTAATTTCAAGACTGCATTTTATTTTTACAGTTCAAATTGTTCAATATTTGTTGGAATGCTAGCAAAACATTAACCCTTTACCTAACGAATCGCCCGCATCCACCTGCGTAATATGCAAATTGAGCAGTTGAATAAATTAAATTTTTCAAGATATTTCAACAAAACCATATTATGTGACTCCTCATTGGAACGAGCTCAATGAGCTCGTTCCAATGAGGGGTCACATGATATGGTTTTGTTGAAATTTTTTGAAAAATTTAAAAAAATGGTATTTAAAATAATAAATTTTGATACCGTCTCCATTGGGTAAAGGGTTAACACCAATTCTCAATGGATATTGCTTACTGAGATATGATTCTGTAGAAATGGATGTCCAAGAAATATTATCAACTTGGTAGGTTTTCTTTCATTTGTTAGCTAGGCAAATTTGTGAGTGACTAGCATGGCTGGTATACGTTTCAATATTTATTTAATTATTGGCGTTTAAGGTCACATATTTCTGCACAATGGCTAATTGTGCTTGCAAAGGAGATCAAGTCAAGTTTAGTCAATCATTTATACCCATATTGCCCATTTTAGAGGACTTCCACCCCAAACATTGGTGAATGGGTCCTATTTTCCGGTAAAACTGAGCTTGTTTATTACCACAGTAAACAAGCACTGTGTCACTTCCCAGGGTTCCCCCAGGGAATGTCTCAAATATGTGCCATTTTGAAAGATCAGATGAACAGACATTTTCACTTTTCAACACAAGTCCAAACTAGACTAATAGTCAGTGTTTAATCCTTTATCCAATACACAGGATATATACTGAGTCAAAAAAGAAAGTATAATAAACTTTGAGAAGCAATTTTCTAAGTATTATCGACTTTAATCCCAAACAAATTATTGAAAATTCATATTGTGAGTCTTGCTGTATGAATTTGCATAATTTCATGTTCTTACTGTTGCCAGCATCACATCAGAGCATCACAATTCAGACATGGGGTGAAATGAAAAGTTCACACATGCAGTCAATAGCATGTATGTCTACCATTTGCCTCTTGGATGGCAAGACATCAACGGCGCATTGACCTGATAAGTCTCTGAATGTCACCCTGTGGTATTGCATGCCACTCCTGCCTTAGAACATTATGTAAATTGCCTAAACGTCTGAAGATCATGAGGTCGTACCGATGGTTCAAATTATCCCAAAGATGCTCGATTGGTGACATGTCTGGCGAAAGTGGGGGCCAGGGAAGAAGTTCGATGCTCTGCTCCTCAAGAAAGTCATGACAGATACGCGCCACGTGACATCGGGCATTGTCTTGCTGGAATAACTGCAATCCGACATTAGCATTGAACAACAGGACAACAACAGCATTAAGAATTTCGTCCTATATCACAGTCCAGATTACCATCGATGAAGATCAACTGCATTCGATGGTGCAAGGAAATTCCTGCCTAAACCATTACACTACCACCGCTGAAACAGTCGCATTCCCGCACACAAGCATCAGAAAACCGTTCTCCTCGTCGGCGATATACCCTTGCCCTACCATGAGCACGCCGTAGACAAAATCGTGATTCATCACTAAAAAGAACTGTGCTTCAACGCTGCTGAGTCCAGCAAACACGCTGATGTACCCATTCCATTCTGATGGTACGATGACGTTGGGTAAGGATTGGTCCGTGGTATGGACGCTTACTTCGGATGCCGTGTTCGGTGAGTCTGTTGTGGACAGTTTGTGCACTGATTCTATTGTTAGTTCTACTGTCCTCATCACCGGAAGGAAGCGATCCCTTGAGACGTCCTGATGTGTTGGTCTTGTGCACAGGTCGTAACTCTTGGTCGACCTGAATGCGGTCGGTCGGCAGTAGATCCAGTGGTTCTGTACCTTCCAATGAGAAGGTAAATAGTGGCCACAGTGACTCCAAACCCAGCAGCGAGCTCATCTGGAGGTATCCCAGCCTCATGCAATCCAATGGCATGCAAATCGTAGCATTTTTAAAAATGTCGGAAGATAAAAACTAGTGTGTTTTCTCAATAACCCAGGCTCTCTAGCACAACATAACACAAAGAAAATCGTCGATCACCCATTCAATTTGACATTCTCGGGTACCACGTGCTATTTTGAAATCCGTAGCAAAATTGTGTACGGTTGGGTGGACAACAACATGTCATTAAACTCTTTACTCAACTTCTTGTCCACAAACATGCAACATCAGAACTATTATATTTCATCCATTATGCTATTTTTTCACATTTGTTTCTATTAGGCCACATAAAGCAGATCTTCTGTTTCTCGGGCCATTATTTGTTAAATTGCATGCGGGCGAGCATTTTTTTATTTTATTTTTTATTTCAGTAATTCCTTCTTTGCCATCAAAAGTTCATGTTCTTGGTTCAAGTTTTAGGCCTCATAATCTACAGAATAGCATGGGTGGTGGTGTATTTCATCCCTTGAGTGCGAGAAGGCTTTGCAATGCTAAGCATTGCAAAGCCTTCTTGCACTCAAGGGACAAATTCATCATTTTTTTTAACTTGGGTAAAATATCAGACATAAACCATTTAATTTTAAATTTTTTTAAGTTTAAATTGGTTATAAAAAGAGAGCATGCGGCAGCCAAAAGGACCATGCGGGAGGGCCTGAGAAACAGATTTTTTTATTTTTTTAGGCCTTATACTTTCTTTTTTGACTCAGTATATAAATAGAGGATATCTACGCTGTTTTAGTGAATATTGGGAATTATCTCATGAGTGTATTAGACCTGAAAGTTTTATTTTTCATGAGCGTATGCAAGAGCAAAAAATAATACTACACGAATGAGATAATTCCCAATATTCACTAAAATATCATAGATTTTCTTTTTATTATATGCTACGTGACATTTTACTGCGCAATATTCAGCCCAAGTCGACTGCAAATGGTTTCAAGACAATAACAAAGATCTGCTGATCGTTCCTTCAAGGTGATGCTCAAGGCGAAGGTAAAGGGTTAAAAATGTAACTTTCTTTTAAGAATATAAAAATTGTTCTTGTTTAGCATGGGAGTTGTTAAGAACAACTGGTGGTGTATCTATATCGCTGACAAGTCTTGATTCAGTCACAGTCAGGATATGACATGACAGTCTGACAGACTCTTGACTTGACATTTTGATTGGTTTTAGCCCCCATAAAGAAGCATCAAATAGGGAAAAGTATTGACTCACCATGCCTTGTGGGATTTACTAATCTGACACTGAAAAAAGACATAAACAGACCTTTGGCAACTGAAGGGTGTCAATAAGATGACAACAACCTCTATCAAGTTGTTTATTTGCCTTGCCATTGTCTCAGTGAGAATGTCACTTTTCCAAATTTCCCAAGTGCCACACAATCAAGAAAGGATGATGGTTATTTTGCAAACGGCATTGTGAGGGTTCGAACCCAAGCTGAGAGTTTCCTTTGGAACCAACCGTAAATCACTATTATACTGAACCATGCTCACCACTTGGCTCTTTGAAAAAGAGACATTCTCGCTGATTTTCAATAAAGTGTAGAATGCGGAATTAAGCAATGCAATCTTCTCATACAAATAATTGGGTGTTCTGGGCTTGCCCTGTATATCCTTGGTTAACTAGCATTCACTTTTAGGATCTGTCGGTGGCCAAGCAGGCCTGGAAATAAAGGGTTTATTTGGTAACTTGTTGCCAGGTTATGCTATATAGCATAGTGGTAATTATTTATTTATTTATTGTTGTTTAAGGTCATATAATTATGCACAATGGCTAACCATGACCGTGACAGTTTTACGGGTGAAGGAACCCGGCATACTGCGGCACAGGCAGGATTAGATTGGTTGAAGACATACGCACCATCGACGTGCAGTATGCCTTAGTACACAGCATCATCGTGCCCCCATGTAGGTAATCGGGGTTAAGTGCCTTGCGCAAGGACACAATATGGGAGCGCGAATCAGACGCCGAAATGGTCATCCATCCAACTACTAACCGCGCTCGACGTTGCTTAACTTCGGTGATCTGACGAGAACCAGTTACCGCAACCCCATGGTGGTAATCCATAGGACAAAGGTATTGTGATGCTTCTCCATCTTCTCTGTTTTTACTATGCCAGTCATGTTTTTTTTACATCTTAACCCTTTACTTAACATCAGATGACACTTGCAAAAGAAATTCTTGATGACCAATTTTTTTTCATTTTTTGTCTCAAAAACATAGGTTATGACCCCTGATTGGAACGAGCTCGATGAGTTCGTTCCAATGAGGGGTCATAACCTATGTTTTTTAGACAAAAAATGAAAAAATAATGATTATTAATTGGCGATTTTTGTGAATAGTACTGCCCGGTTTTGGCCGTTACATTGCGTAAAGGGGTAACAGGATTTCTGCCTTTATAAATATCAACAACTAATGCATGATCTTCACGAAGCAAGATCGCATGTTAGTTGTTGCTATATATTTTTTGAGGAAATAATTTCAAGATGGAAAAAGTATGCCATTCAATTCGTACATGGATGCAATACCCAGTCTTGGAGTCGACATAGTTTCGACAGATTGTGAAGTCTTTCGGGTAGATCATTAGAGATTAGTAATTTAATAAAGTTGTGTTGGACAGTGGAGCCTACTTAATTGGATATCTTTTAACTGAATAACCCTGTTAATTGAATATAATTTCCCAACACAAAACCATTTACCATACCTTCAGTACAAATTTGACCTATTAATTGAATATAGCTTATAGAGTAAACTCCTGTTAACTGGTAAAGTGCTGAGTTTTTTCTGACAACAAATCAAAGCTCATCATATACTGCTCTATTACATTTAATTGGATAATGCCTTATAGGCACTATCCAGTTAAATGTCAGAGAGCAAGGTATTGTATAAAACATCTGATTCATATCAGGGACAATAAAGGCTTCCGCAGGCAGAATGTAGCTACAGACAGTTATTGCCTGTCACTTTTAGTAAAGCCCAAAATAGGGCTTCCAGCACTCTACCAGTTAATTGAATAAAAAATCTTGCAACCTGTCGAGAAATTACCCTGATTCTCCCCAGTTTTCCTTTGTTTAAAGCCCTATTTGGCCTCACTACATCTAATACAGGCATTTAATCTATTAGATCTTGTTTCTTTTAACATGTTGAGAAATTACTCTGACTCTCCCCAGTTTTCCTTTTTTTATAAACCTATTTGGCTTCAGTACATCCAATACAGGCATTTAATCTATTATATCTTGTTTGACAGAGTTCATGGAGCTCTGTCAAACAAGATATAATAGAATAAATGCTAAGTTTATCTCTAGAATACAGGAAAGTGACACAATCCCTGTTAATTGAATACTCCTGTTAATTGAATAATTTTCATTGGCAAAGTGGCTATTCAATTAACAGGGTTCCACTGTATTACTTTGTTTTGTAACCTGTAGTTCGTTCGCATCTTTTATATAAAGATTGAGGTAACCCACTGATAACCTAAACGGTTGTTCGCAGGTTATTTGAAGGCCTGCCAAGTGGGGTGTGTGGTTAGTAAAGTTTCACTAGGTGGTTGGTGCCAAAGGAAACCCTTTCGAACTAGTTTTGAACCCTCTCTGTGCTATTTGCAATATAACTAGCATCCTTTCTGGATTCTGCAGCACTTTGGAAATTTGAAAAAGGGACATTCTCACTGATTTCCAGTGAAGTGAACAAGCCTGCAAATAATTTTGCACAGTGTGTCTGTCATCATGACCAGTACATATGTTTTAGTGCACGGCATTGTGAGGATGCGTTAGATAAAAAGTTTTTTGAGTTATTCTCGCAAAAAAAATCTGAGAAAACAGTAATACAATCAATAACAAACAAGGCTGGAATATCTCCAGTGACTATTGATATTGGCAACAGTCACTGGAGATATTAGATGTTTTAGTGCAGGACACTGTGAGGATGCGTTAGATCATGAAAAGTTTCTTGTTTTGAGTTATTCTCGCATAAAAATTCTGAGAAAACAGAAATACAATCAATAACAAACAAGGCTGGAATATCTCCAGTAACTATTGCCATTGGCAACAGTCACTGCAGATATCCCAGCCTTGTTTTTATTTTAATTTTTAAATAATGTGATCATCAACATTCATGGTACTACACCTTGGGACATGATGACCTGCACCAATCTATTGGCTTTGGACATTTAGGGTATTTGCTTAGGTTTTTGTCTAAGGCTTATCTGCAGGCTTGGAAGTGAAGCATGTGAAATTAAGTGATACAATCTTCTGATACAAACACGATATAGTTTGATAAATTTCAAATTCACAGCTACATTATGGGAAATTTTCACCACTGAAAACATAGTTTTTTCCATATCAACATTTTTAGGAGTTAACTTTCTATTCCAACTATTTTCAGGGCCATTTAGTGGATTTACAACAATCCTCCCCCACCAAAAAACAAAAAAAATCCCACCCTCCCTCCCTCATCATAACGCTAGAGGAAAATTGTCAAAAAAACCAGAAACCAGAATTATTTTTTATAAGCCTTAGCTTAACCCTTTACCTAACATGAAAGCCAGATGACACTTGCAAACAAAATTCCTGAATTTCTCTTTTTTTTCATTTTATGCGTCAAAAATGTTGCTATGAACCCCTCAATGGAATGAGCTCAACAGGTTCATTCCAATGAGGGGCCATAAGCCATATTTTTTAGACCAAAATTTAAAAAATAATGAAAATTAAATGGTGACTTTTGTGAACAGTGCTGACCAGTCTTTGCCATTATGTTGAGTAATGGGTTAACAGCCAGATAGGTGAGATGTGGCTTGTATCTGCCCACATATCTGGGGCAGAGGTGTGTGCAGATTCTGGCCTGATCTTTGGCAAGTGGGACTGAAGTGGGTCACCCACTCAATATCATGTATCATATTATGTCGAATAGATGTTATATTTGGGCTAAACTGCTGTAATGTACATTATTTATTTATTGTTATTTATTTATTGGTGTTTATGGTCACATACTTATGCACAATGGCTAATCGTGACCGAGACAGTTTTACAGGTGGAGGAAGCTGGACTACCCGGAGAGAACCATCGAGCATCGACGAGCAACTGTCAGCTCCTCAACATTCTAACTCTGTTCAAGCTCCGCACAAGCAGGGTTACAGCGGGTGAAGACATGTGCACCGTCGATGTGCAGTATGCCTTAGTACATGGCATCACCGTGCCCCCATGTAGGCAACTGGGATAAAGTGCCTTGCCCAAGGACACAACCTGGGTCATCCCAGACGGGGATCAAACTCGGGACCTCTATCATAGAAGTCCAACAGACTATAACTGAGCCACCACGCTCCCGCTGTAATGTACATATGGATATGAAAGAAATCTTGAATAAGAAAAGCAGTTTTTAGTCCATTGTTCAATTCATACACAACTTGTTGCATTCTTTACCCCTCATTCTATCCCACCTTGAGAGCCATCAACCAGACTTACTGTTGGTTGATCCTTGGGCACTTATAGGGCTGGTTGTGGGGTAAATACTTTCTTCAGTTTTGATGCCAAATAATTCTGCCAAAGCACTGAATACACATCATACCAGTTTCCAAAATGCACAAAATATTAAACTCGATAATTTGTGATTTCGCATCTGGCCATATTCAACAAAATATAGTGAGACTACTACTTAGGCCCCAAAAAGTTCAAATATGTTTCTCAGACCCTCTTGCATGTCATTTTGGCTGTCTCATGCACTCTTTTTATAACCAATGGAAACTTAAAAAATAAAAATTAGTTTATGACTAATATTTTAGTTAATAAAATTGATAAATTTGTCCCTTAAGTGCAACAAAGCTTTGCAATGCTTTAGCATTGCAGAGCCTTTTTGCACTCAAGGGATGAAATACACCCCCCACCCAAGCTATTCTGTAGATTATGAGGCCTAAAGCTTAACCACACCAAGAATATGAACTTTTGGCCTTTGAATGGCAAAGAAATAATTTCAAAAATAAAAAATTTAAATAAATCTAGACTGAAGCATGCCCCCACACAGCACACAGACACAGAAGGTTGAAGCGCAAACAGTGATTTGCTACTCATACACGCACTGTGTCTGTAAGACAGATATGATGTCCCTACAAAGTCTACCATGCACACACCAGGTACCACACAGATGAAATTCTACAAAAAATTGACAAAGTTCAAAAACCTGTAATTTTGTGAAATATTGAAACAAATCAAATTCCAGACAATATACACACCTATGGAATATGTATAAACATCCTGTGAAATAAAAAGGTCCGAGCTTAAAAACTGTTAGAGGAGTTAGCCGGACAAACAATGTACCCTAAATGTGAACAGGAGTAAAACAATATGCCCCCTGACTAGTTGACACAGGGGCACACAAATGTCTGCCTGCATGCAATTTTACAAAAAATGGCCTGAGAAACAGAAGATCTGCATTGTAGGGCCTTACACTTACTTTCGAACAGAAATTGGCGTGCCTGGTCCAGATGTCTGGCTAACAGTATCATCTTCCATGCCTTGTTCCATACCAGCTCTTGCTAGCATTGAACCTATCTCAGTAGCTCTAGCATCTAAATCTGCATCTACAAAATACATATAATATTCTGTTATATCCTACTTTCTAAGGGAGTGGGAAATGTCTAACGAATACAGTACAGCATACATTTTTAACTTTAACCCTTTACATAACATGAAAAGCTGACGACAATTGCAAAAAAAATTCTTTAATAACTTATTTTTTTTCATTTTTTGTCTCAAAAAACATAGGTTATGACCCCTCATTGGAACGAGCTCGTTCCAAAGAGGGGTCATAACTAGGCCCGTAATGATAGACCGATGCATCGTGATACACTCTCCCTGAGATATGTGTATCGGCTGGTAAGTGCCGTATCGTGGAATCGCGATGCAGTTGGATGGTTCCAAACCATTGGATGGTTCTTAACATCTTATTGTTAAAGTCAAGAACAATGGCTAGTAATGCCCTTTTAGAGTAAATTTCCAGGGGAGAGTTTACCGGGGGGCAAGTTGGCCTGGAACCAGCAGCTACGGATTGTAAACCTGGAAGTTCCAAATCAAAACCACGAGTTTCCAAACAAACACAATTTGAAATGGATGATATTATAATTATGAAGCCGACGCCAGCTTGCAAATATAAATCGAAAGTCTGGCAGCGTTTTGGACTACTGGGTGTTCTTAAGGATGGTGTGAAAACACCAGATACAACAACAACAGTTTGCCGTATCTGCAAAATAAAAATAAAATATACTGGATCAACAACTAATATGACAATGCACATTTCGAGACATCACAAGGAAATAAACTTTGACAAAACAAAATCTCAGAGCACTGGGAGCAGTAATTCCAAAAGTTTTGCAGCAAAGTTAACCCCTCCAGTGGCATCAACTTCCCATGGTGGTTGTGCTGGGACAGGGCCAGGTCAACTGAACATTGCAGTCGCATTTAAACAGAGGTCCAAGTTGCCAACAGATTCTCCCGGAGCCCAGGCAATAACCAAGCGCATCGGATTATTCACTGCATCCGGTATGAGGCCTTTCTCTATTGTGGAGGACCAAAGTTTCATGTCCCTCACTGAAGAGTTGGAACCGAAGTATGAGATGCCTAGTCGACCGTACTTCAGTAAGAAAATTGCACCTGAGCTATATGAGAACAGCAAGAGAGACCTGATGAACCTTTTGAAAAGTGCTAAAGCCATCAGTCTAACCACAAACGGGTGGACGTCTCATTCGGTAGAGAGCTATGTAACTATCACAGCCCACTATACGACCGATGAGTGAAGAATTGCAAACTTCGTCCTGCAAACGAGACATCTTCCGATTTCTCACACTGGGATTAACCTCGGCAGAGAACTAGCTGAAGCAATTAAAATTTGGGATGCCTCAAGGCCAGGGATAACAACAGTGATCGTGACTGACAATGCTTCTAACATGTCTATAGCTGTGAAAGAGGCAGAAAGTGTTCAAGTAGGTTGTTCTGCACACACACTGAACATAGCGACGCAAAGAGGTTTACAAGTATCAGCTTTGTCTCGACTTTGTAGAAGGGTGCAAAGAATAGTTGGATATTTTCATAAAAGTTCTACAGCAGCAGCAATGCTGAAGGAGAAACAATCATTGCTCTCACTCCCACAACATAAGCTTACAAATGATGTTCAAACTAGGTGGAATAGCACCGAGGATATGTTGTCAAGATATATAGAGCAGCAACCAGCAGTATATGCGACACTGCTCTGCCCTGACATCCGGAAAAATCTCACAGATGTGGCCACTTTGTCAGATGATGATATAGTCAACATTCAGAGTGTTGAACTGCTAAAACCCCTAAAGATGATAACAGCTCTGACATGTGATGAGGGTACACCAACACATTGGTCAAAAACATCAAGAATGCAACCCATCAGAACCTTTCCAAGCGGTATCATGATGATGAGCTGAAGAAATTGTTGCTTGAAAGTTCAGCAGTCGACCCACGGTTCAAAATGCTACCGTTCCTCCCTGATGCAGATCGAGAAGAATTTTTCGAAGGTTTGGAAACACATGCAGCTCTTGTTTGGGACAATATGCACACGGAGAAGCCAAATAACGGCGGGCAGTCCAAAGACTCTGAACAGAATCTGAATGATGAGCATCAGGAAAGAGTGGAATCTATTTCTGTCGGTGATGAGCCCGATTCCAGTGATTCGCCACCCCAAGAGAAAAAGAGCAAGTGCGCTCTAGAGTGTATTTTCAGATCTCCATTGTATGGTAAGCAGAGCCAATCTACCTCAGGAAATGTGTCAACCATGCAAAGTTCGACGAAAATTCGTACTAAGTTGGAATTGTCATCATATAGAGAGGAAGATCCGATAGGAATGAATGAGTCACCATTGTTGTGGTGGAGCAAACGTCAATCTGATTACCCGATACTGTCTAATTTGGCATCTGTGCTCCTCTCAATTCCAGCCACATCTGTACCCAGTGAGAGGGTTTTCTCAACTGCGGGTGACATTGTCACTGCTGAACGATCAACATTGAAACCTGAGCATGTTGATTCCCTCATATTTCTGAAGAAAAACTTAGAACACTAGTTCCGGATTCCTGCTTGTTACTTCTGTAATGGACCCAGTGATGTCACAGAGACAGACATACAGTGTGAGGAAACACAAAATACAAAGACATTGAGTTCAGTTGTTCGAATTTTTTATTAATAAAATTCATTGATGTTGAACAAGCTTTGCCTGGAAAAAAAATTAATTAAATTCCCCAAATCCCTGATTCCCTGTGTGTATTTAAACATTGATTGTATTCTTATACTCTGACAGGGTTACATACTGTGTAACCCTGTCAGAATATAAGAATGCAATCAATATTTAAATTTTTAAGCAATGAAAAATGTTCCGAACCCCACTCCCTCAAGTCTCCCTCAATCCCACTGGCTGAGAATGAGTGACCCTATAGAAGTTCAAGTCATACAAGATCACCCATTCTCTATCATTGCAGTTCAGGGAGTTATACTGAAGTGACAGATGCAGTGTATATATACAAATTGAATCAAGATAGTTTGAAGATACGTATCTTGATATGTATCGTATCGCTGGTAAAATATCGAGATACGAATCATATCGTGGTCAAAGCGTATCGTTACGGGTCTAGTCATAACCTATGTTTTTGAGACTAAAAATGAAAAAAATAATGAAAATTGACGATTTTTGTGAATAGCGCTGGCCGGTTTTGGCCATTACGTTTGGTAAAGGGTTAACCATACTTTCATCCCAGACACACAAATACCAGATATCAGTCCAAATAGACCCCATCTTTCAAAAGTTATTCATCAATCATCATCAATTTTATATCCTCAAAATGTACACACAATGAATTAATTCCAGCATAAATGGTTGAAAATGACAGAAAACTGATTTTGGCCTGCTCCTCTTACTTGTTGATAGATAGAAAATATCAATTTATTATGCACAACATTTTAGAAGTTACGATAATTAGAAATTTCAGTTTTTGCATCAATAGATGGATTTCTAGACTAAGAGATGAGCAGATGAATGAGGGCCTAGGTGGGTAGATGGACAGGATGGCCATCACTATATACTGCAAACATTTTGGGTCATGGGATAGATACTCATAGAAACAAGAAAATATTTAACTCATGCAAACCTGGGAAATATGAGTAAGTTTAGTGAACATCACATATTAAGGCAGAATGGTAAGGCTGAAGAGCAAGGGTCTCTACCATTTTTTTTTTAAAATACCTGGTCTTAACTTTTTTACATTTTTCACTACTCTCCATTATATTTTATACTATACTTTAGAATGTCTCTATGTATGTCTGTCTGTCTGTCTGTCCGCTTTAAAAATTAATATGGGGCCACCCCGTGTGTCCAAAATGGGTCTACTAGGAGTACTTTTTTATGGCAGAAGTCATCGTCAGGTTTAAAAAAGTGTGTGGGGGTGGGGGTGTAGGAGGGGCACCAAAGGTTACGACCAAAATTTTTTTTAAACGATATATGTCTTCAAAGGGGTCTACTAGGGGTAAGTTTTTATCAGGAATCTAATGGTGAGGTTTAAAAAAGTATCGGGGTGGGGGTTTAGAGGGGCACCAAAAGTTATGACCAAATCTTTCTATACTATATTTTAGAATGTCTGTACGTATGTATGTCTGTATGTCTGTCTGCTATAGAAATGAATATGGGGCAACCCCGAGTGTCCAAAATGGGTCTACTAGGTGTACTTTTTTATGGTGGATGTCATCGTCAGGTTTAAAAAAGTATCGGGGTGGGGAGGTGTAGAGGAGCACCAAAAGTTATGACCAAAATTTTTCTCACCAATATAGGTCTTCAAAGGGGTCTACTAGGGGTAATATTTTACCAGGAATCTAATGGTGAGGTTTAAAAAAGTGCCAGGGTGGGGGTGGGGGTGTAGAGGGGAACAGACATTCTAAAATATAGTATAGATTAAGGGAGAATACTCTCCTCAGCCTGAGCAACGCCAGGTAACCCTGCTAGTTTATAAGAAATTTAGTGAAAAACAATTGGATTTAACCCTCTTGTCTTTTTTAAGCCCCCTTCGGGCTTTCCTTCTGTATGTGTGCTGCTTGTATTATATACAAAGCACCACCTGCTGTTAGAAAAAGAAAACTTAAAACACAGGAGAAATCATTAGAAGGAGGATAGTAATTGTTAGCAGGCCAGGGGCCAATACTATGAAATTTTTACAACTGTATTTTTTCAGAATTGTATTTTCTACTTGTCAATATAAATTATTGAAATAAATCATCAGCATTTCAAAAGATGTGGCAATTTACCTATCAGTATATTGCCACGTCTTTTGCAATGCTAATTATCCATTTCAGTCAGTTATTTCCATAAATAGAAAATACAATTCTTGAAAATACAATTGTAAATTTGTTATTGTATTGACCCCTGGTCTTGTTCAAGTATTCCCTGTATTTCATGTGCATGTGAAATTCAGAAAAAACTCCAACAAGGGTTGTTGATTCCTGCCCCACCCCCACACTCTATCAAGTCATTTTCTGTATTAAAACCAACTATTAAACTTGAATTAAGTGGATGAAACTGATATTTTTAAATAAAAATATCCCCATTAGCAGAGTGTTTACCTTCTTGCTTGATATTGTTTGTATTCACGTCATGACATCACTCAGATGCATAATAACCTATCAGATGCCTTCTTACATGATATTCTTACACATAGGCTGGATTCCATGCATGGCATACCTAGCACATTTGTCAATGTCTGTACTGAATCCGGTAACATCAAATACCCTCAGCTATCATGGTATAATGCTCAAGACATAAGGCTTAGCAGGTGTTTCTTGTCAAGTACTGTCTTCGTGTTCAGGCAGGCAACACCTGTTTGGAAATAACTGTTCAGATTTTATGATTTGCTCTGCTGCCTATTATCAGGAAAATCAGTGCCATAGCACCTGCTGTATCACATCAAGAGCGAGGAGACCTGACTTCTGGTTTCTAGGTATTAACTCTTAAACTGCAGAGTTTTTAAGATATTTTTCATCAAATCCAGTCATGTCTGCTGTGAAGCAGACATGACAAGATATGCTGAAAAATTCATCCAAATTTAACGTAAGCGTGAAAAAATCAATTCAACTGACAACAAGGTGCAATGACACCGGTATCCCCTGCCAAGGAGTTTTTAAGTTGAAGGGTTTCTGAGTAGAGAAAAGCGGAAAAAGGCCCATAACTCTAGAAAAACAAAATGGACAAAACCTGTTACTCATAAATATCCTTTCCCCCATCGTGGTCTATCAGCATACCAAATATCATTTAAATCCAACATCCACTAACTGAGATATGAAGGTCCAAGGTTGTTACAGATGGACAGATGGACGGTGCGATGGATGGATAGTTGGATGGATGGACAGATGGACAAATTAATGGACGAACAAACATATGAACGGACCGACCCGTTTCTATATCCCCTGCAAATATCCCCGGCAAACTTTGTTTTGGCGGGGGATAAAAAAGACAACTGGATTCAATATGCCCAAATTATACTTATTTCAGAGACAATCAAATTCTGTCCTGGGCAGGGATATCTGCCAGCAGCATTCAAGGAGTTAAAATTAACCTGCTTCATTTTCTTCAATCAATGATATCTTATCTTCAGTCCGATCTCCTATCACATTCTTGACTGACATCATCTTGCGCACAGCAGATCCAAATCTACAAATAAAGCAAAACTTTTGTTTCTTTCTGAATAAAATATAAAATAAAAGGAGACCAGTAACAGTAAAACTGGTTGAGTGCTAGGAGCCACTATTCTGGCTCTACTGACAAGTGCTGAAAGCCACTTTAGTGGCTTTATTATTATTATTTGTTGGTGTTTAACTGGTAGAGTGCTGGAAGCCCATATTTGGGCTTTAATCTGAAGTGCAGGTAACCCATCTTAAAGACTTCATATTCAGTGGATGTACTTCATATTATCCTTGAAATTATTTGGTCATTAAGGATTTGCCTTGCTACAATTTATGGGAGAAAGCCTGTGGGCAAATTTTAACAAGGCAAAGATACGTCGACAAATTTTGATGACCAAAAGTAATTTAACACTCTACCAGTTAAGGTCACATCTTTCTGCACAATGGTTAATCATGACTGCAACATGCATATAAAATCAAGTCCAGCCAATATGTTTACACCCATTTTGTTCATTTCAGAAGACTTCCTCCCCAGGCATTGGTTGCCAGGTCCTATTCTACCACAAAAACAGACCTTGTTTACTAAGTAAACAAGCACTGTTTCACTTCCCAGGGTTCCCATGGGCAACTTTAGTGGTTTGAAATTACATGCATTTGCTTATTGTTTGCTCAGCAGTATAAAAAATGTTTATACAAATTTGTTTTGGTATAATTTATTTGAGCATGCCAAGAGGAACTTTCCAATAAATTGTAACAAAACAGTTATTCATGAGCATTTATTTATTTATTTATTATTTATTTATTTATTTATTATGGTTTAACGATACTTTAACAGCCAAGGTCATATCATGTCGGTGACAGTTTTATGGGTGGAGGAAGCCAGAGTACCAGGAGAGAACCACCGAGCAATTACGAGCAGCTGCCAGCTCCCCAACATCGTAACTCCGCACTTCAGCATAGGCAGGGTTAGATTGGTTGAAGACATGTGCACCATCGACGTGCAGTATGCCTTAGTACATGGCGTCATCGTGCCCCCCATATGGACAATCAGGGTTAAGTGCCTTTCCCAAGGACACAACATGGGAGGCCGAATCGATCGCTCAGACGGTCACCCATCCAAGGACTATTCATGAACAAAATCTAAATTCAGACTGATATCTTTCAAACAATACTCATGTCACAAGTCACCTTTGAACAATCAATTTATTTATTTAGGCCGAAAAAAGGTTAAAATTTGTTTCTGAAGTCCTCTTGGCCGCTGCATGTTCTCTTGTTATAATCAATGCAAACTTAAAAAAATAAAAATTAAATGGATTATGTCTGAGATATTTACCCAAGTTAATAAAATAGTTAAATTTGTCCCTTGAGTGCAACAAGGTTTTGCAATGTTTCAGCACCACCAATGCTATTCTGTAGATTAACCCTTTGAACTCTAGTGGTATCGTCCATGCCAGTTCAAAGGCAGTGATTAGAGGAGTCCATATTCATTATTTGGGGTAGACCAATCAATATTTTCAGCATGCAGCCTTGGGGCTGCATGTTGAAAATATTGATTGGTCTACCCCACACATTTACTGAACAGCCATCCTATTTAATGATGTTATGACGTAAAATGTTGCTGACCGGAAAAACGGCTGCCAGGGTCTAAATGGTTAAGAGGCCTTAAACATAAAACAAACCAAGAACATGAACTTTTGATGGCGAAGAAATGATTACAAAAATAAAAAATAAAATAAAAAAATGGCCGTCCTCATGCAATTTTCCCCAAAAATGACCTGAGAAATAAAAGATCTACTTGGTGGGGCCTTAATGGTGCTAAATGCCACATCAGCAACTAAGGCTTATCGTGGCGAGAAAACAGTAGAAAGTAAAACATATGACTGTCAATTACAAAGGAAAATGATTGATTAAAAATCGGAAATTATTACAATTTATTTATTTATTGGGATTTAATGACACTTTCGCACCTCCTGTCAGAAATTATTACAATAGAATGTCAAAGACAGGAGTAGTTTGAACAGTAATGACTGATAATACTAGTATCATGAATATCTTATAAATCAACTTGATGATTTGAGACATGAAGAGTCTATTTCAAAAGAATAAAAACAATTTTAAAATTTACTAAAAAGGTTGATCGCTTTAAGAAATGATAGAATTTTGTGCGAGCTCATATGATAAAATAGATGTTTTAGAGATCCTACAGTAGAATGCTGTCCAATGACATAATTAAAATCAGTGCAGTGTCATCAACACTACAGAGAATGAAGTCATGAAATTATTCATAACTCTAGTGTTCATGTCAGAGGATTATTATCCTGGGTTTTCCTGACTGCTTGCAATTCTTTCAGCTGTAGACTAGCACTGCCAAATTTCCAAGGGTTGTTATGTCGCTGCCCCCGATCAAATAGAGCATGAATATTAATCCAGGGACCCAATTTGAACATACTTAAATCTTACACACACACCCTAACATCCCCCCACCCCAGATGCTGTATACCAAATATGAAAGCATTCGGATGGTGAACCTGGCCCCCTCCTCCTCTCCCAAGATATTGTATACCAAATATCAAAAGATTCTAGAGCAAAATATTTTTAAAGCAATTCCTTCATACTGCATTTTTTAAGTTAAAATCCTGGCTCTCGGACACAAATATTAACTGAGGAACCCGATTTGAACAAATTTGAATCTGCCCCCCCCCCCCCCCCCCCCCCCACACCTCCCCTAGAGATGATGTACACCAAATATGAGGGGATTCTGACTGGTGGATCTGAAGAAAAAGATTCTTAAAGAAATTTCCTCATATTGCACTAAGTTAAAATTCAGGCTCCCATAGGGAGCCCAGATATTAATCAAGGAACTTGATTTAAACAAACTTGAATCTGGCCCACCTAGAGATGTTATATACCAAATATAAGAGGATTCTGACTGGTGAATCTGAAGAAGATTTTTAAAGAATATTCCACATGTTGCACAAAGTTAAAATTTGGGCTTCAATAGGGAGCCCAAATATTAACCTAGGGACTTGATTTGAACAAAATTGAATCTGGCCCCCTATTACAGTCCCATATTATATCAAGATTGATATGGCCTTAGTTGATAATTCTACGCAATTGATATTTTTCTGAAAGCAGATTCTAGATGGTGTGACTCATTTGCACTAAGTGACCTTTAAGTGCATGTTTATATCTTTGTTGCACATAATCTATTTTTAGATCATTGTATATATAGCTGTTGATTGTTTGATTATTTAAGTAGGTCATCCTTGTTTACATCAATTAAGACAGAATCACCTGGAAACTGATAGAAAACAGAATATTGGAGAACATTCTATCTGAGAACTATTTAAACCTATGTCAACAAAATTCAGGAACCCTTTTCAGATAAACTAATTTCAGAAAGACATTGGAGATTATTATCATTACAGAACAGTGCATTTATTATAGACGCAGTGCTTCTTTGTGAATTTGGAAAAGTGATTCCAAAACAGAATTTTGAAGAGAATTTATTCATCTTGTAAAAGAGAGTTTATACTTTCTGTGAAACAGAATATATTTTATGTGAAAAGCCAGGATTCTACTGGATTATTTTTGAAATTACCTGTGGCACCAACCAATATTTATTGGATTTTTACTCCATTTGAAGTTTGCTGAGCATTTTATTATATTTTATTGGAGACTGCTGAAATTTCTAAGTGAACACATTTTATTACAAATCTGAGGGATACTGTTTCTGAAGACACATTCTTGGATTTAATTCTACCAGCTGGAAAATTTCTTCACAAGACTCTTCACCACTCGATTACTGGATTCTGTCAAACTGTATTTTGGACTAATTCAATAATTGATAAGTACCACTGTTTTTATTTTCTGTAAACCAATTAGTGTAAAAGATCTTTGTATCATTTTTTTATATATATTTTTGATAAAATTAAATTTCAGAATAATTAAATTCATAGTTATTGTTGCTGTTTCTCAGATTTCTTTCCGTTACCAATATCCTTAATATTTCCACACCGTAATCCCCCCCCCCCCCCCCCCTAGAGATGATGTATACCAAATATGAAAAGATTCTGACCACTGAATCTGAAGAAGAAGATTTTTAAGAACATTTAAGAACATTTCCTCATATTGCACTAAGTTAAAATTTGATATGGAGCCCAAATATTAACCCAGCGACTCGATTTTAACAAACTTGAATCTGACCACACCCCTACCTCCTCCCCCCCCCCCCCCCCCCCCCCGAGATGTTGTGTACCAAATAAGACAAGATTCTGACTGGTGGATCTGAAGAAGATTTTTAAAGAAATTTCCTCATATTGCACAAAGTTAAAATTCAGGATCCCATAGGGAGCCCAAATATTAACCAAGGAACTCGATTTGAACAAACTTGAATCTGGCCCCCCTAGAGATGATGTATACCAAATATGAGAGTATTCTGACTGGTGGATCTGAAGAAGAAGATTTTTAAAGAAATTTCCTCATATTGCACTAAGTTAAAATTCGAGCTCCCACAGGGAGCCCAAATATTAACCCAGCGACTCGATTTGAACAAATTTGAATCTGACACCCCCTCTTAGATGTTGTGTACCAAATATGAAAAGATTCTGACTGATGGATCTGAAGCAGAAGATTTTTAAAGAATATTCCATGCATTGCACTAAGTTAAAATTCAGGCTCCAATAGGGAGCCCAAATATTAACCCAGGGACTCGATTTGAACAAACTTGAAGTAGAGATGTTTTATACCAAATATGAAAAGATTCTGACCACTGGATCTGAAGAAGAAGATTTTTTAAAAAAATTTTGGGTGCTATCAGAGTTATGCCCCTTGTGGTGCCTCCTGTGGACGTGGCAACTTTATTTGAACAAACTTGAATTGACATATAAGGAAGATGCATACCAGATTTGGTTCAATTTGGTCCAGGAGTTTGAGAGGAGAAGTCGATAATGTATCAAGTTTATGCCGAACGGATGATGGACAGAAAGTGATCAGTAAAGCTCCCTTTGAGCTTTGCTCAGGTGAGCTAAAAAACAAACTTTGTATTTAAAGATTTACTACAGTTTAACCCTTAAGGATCCAGTTCCAATTTATGTGAGATTCCTCTTGCATGTACAAATGTGGTGGTCATGCTGATGGAAGTTACAGTATCTTGGACGTGGTTTCTAGTGAAATCTTCGATGCCTATGTACTACTAGACACCAGTGATAAGACAAGGTGTTACCTGAAGGAGCATTCTCCAGGCCTTTAAGGACACTTCTATATGCTATAACAAGAATCAAAAGAACCTTTTGTGAGAATCAAAGTTGATTCTCATTGTTTTTTTTTGTGAGAATCATTTGTGAGGATCGATTCTGATTCTCACATGAATATATTAACCCTTTAAGCCTCTTTGAGACTTTAATTATCCTGACGTCCAAACATCACTGGGAATTCAGTTTCTTCAAAGTTTTTAAATGCGACGTCAAACTTCAGAAAGTACAAATATGATATTTTTCACATTAGTGATTATCTGGTTGAGGGCTAGATTATTTTTGGTGGTCTGAATTTGTTATTCAAAACTTGCCTTATTACAAATTATTGGAGAGTGTCCACAGGCAGTAACAATAACAAAACAAAATTATATAAACAAAATATTATTTGTGTGTGACTGTATATGAAATATAAGCAAGGAAAGTGTTGGCTTTTGCTCTGTTATCCTCATTTTTTGAAAGCCCTGGCAGTGGCTTCTAGCACTTAACCAGTTAAGAAGTCTTGACAGCAGGATTATATTAGTATTTTAAGCTGCGATAACATTTGGCTCAACAGTTGTCACTGGGCACTATTCAGGAGAAAATAGGAATTGAGGTTAAAACTTTGAAAAATAATAACAAAATAAATGACCACAAAGTATCTATGCACTGTTTGATTTTGTACGTCATAAGACAAAAGTATCAAAGGGTTAAGCCCTGAAAGTAGCTACTCAATTAGCTGGATTACACTGTACTGAAGCCCAAAGGTTGTACAAAGTAAACTAATTTTGTTAACTGAATCCTGTTAACCCTTTACCTAACGTGAAAAGCAGACGACACTTGCAAAAAAAATTCTTGAATAACTAATTTTTTTCATTTTTTGTCTCAAAAACATAGGTTATGACCCCTCGTTGGAACGAGCTCAACGAGCTCGTTCCAACGAGGGGTCATAACCTATGTTTTTGAGACAAAAAATGAAAAAAATAATGAAAATTAATTGGCGATTTTTGAGAATAGCGCTGGCCGGTTTTGGCCGTTACGTTGGGTAAAGGGTTAATTGAATATTTTTCACTGGAAAAGTGGCTATTCAATTAATAGGATTCCACTGCACTAAAGCCAAGATGTTGTACAAAGCAAAAGAATTTTGTTGTTGTTTGAACAAATTTACACACCACAAAGAGGGAATAACACATATTTTGAGCATAATGATTTATTGCACGCCGTGACAAGTTTTGGTATTAATGTAGATATGCAGAAAACAATTGTGATGATAAAATTGGGCAAAATCATGGGGGCCCTCTGACGACTTGGGAGGCTGCCAGCATTGGGCATGCAAGTCTGTCTATAGTTCTCTCATGCCCAACAATGGCTGCAATTAACAACTCGACCTGAATGAGACGAAGGGTGCCAACAGGCCAGCCTAGCAATGTCATAGTCATCCCAAGACCAGTGGTTGTGGGATGGCTGTACACGTCAGCTTGGCGTGTGTGCAGGCCTGTATATGGCTAAGTCGAGACTGAATGGGGGAAATATGTGATAACATAGGCTCCTGGGCCCCCACGATTTAGGTGCCTTACCGGTGGTGCTTGGGGTGGTGGTGGGTAATCTGGAGAGCACAGGGCTTGAGCGTGTTGATGCAGTGAAGGCTGGAAACTTAATGCGCAATAAAGTGACTGTCCCGGGTCGTGTGGAATTTGCGAACCG
Organism: Pictodentalium vernedei; assembly: GCA_031216915.1. NCBI lineage: Eukaryota > Metazoa > Mollusca > Scaphopoda > Dentaliida > Dentaliidae > Pictodentalium > Pictodentalium vernedei. The sequence goes on along the minus strand of CM062293.1, from coordinate 393,705,011 downwards.
TGTGCCAAATATATTACCATTGTGTTGGAAATAAGCTGGGTTAAGGCAGGTACTGGAGGTGAGAGAAAGTTCAATTAATATTGTTTGAAGTGACGTGCGCAAACCTCTGGCTTCGTTACTGAGGGTGTAATGATTCGCACTGCACTGATCTAAATACGGTTGTGAGCGAAATGCAGCACTCTTAGCGGTGTGCAAACTTTCTGAAACGATGTTTCCTTACAATTTACACACCACAAAGAGGGAATAACACATATTTTGAGCATAATGATTTATTGCACGCCGTGACAAGTTTTGGTATTAATGTAGATATGCAGAAAACAATTGTGATGATAAAATTGGGCAAAATCATGGGGGCCCTCTGACGACTTGGGAGGCTGCCAGCATTGGGCATGCAAGTCTGTCTATAGTTCTCTCATGCCCAACAATGGCTGCAATTAACAACTCGACCTGAATGAGACGAAGGGTGCCAACAGGCCAGCCTAGCAATGTCATAGTCATCCCAAGACCAGTGGTTGTGGGATGGCTGTACACGTCAGCTTGGCGTGTGTGCAGGCCTGTATATGGCTAAGTCGAGACTGAATGGGGGAAATATGTGATAACATAGGCTCCAAACGAAGCTGGTAGCCACACCAGTTGAGAGCCCCCATGAAGGCGCGACCACCACCGGAAAAGGCACGGAAGGAAAGATAGGAAGCGGAGATGTAAAAAAATGGTGTATATGTAACTAAATACGAAGAAGATAATTTTTTGTAATCTAATAAACAAGGATTTCCTCTGTAACCAATATCAAATAAACAAGGATTTAAACTGTAACCCATATCCAACTAACAGGTCAACTTTGTACTACATGTACAGTAAATAGTTTCACGATTATATGCAATTAACAATGATTAATCTATTACTTAGTATGTGAGTAGGTGCTACCCACTTTATTGATTATCTTTACACTTTGTCATTTCCTTGTCCACCACATTACCCAGTTATTCAAAGACTAAAAAGGATGTTCTTGGCAATATCTATAACTGTACACATCTTTACAGTAATCAGTTCAGGAAAATGATGCGGAAGACTGGTCAATAAAAGCAATCAGAATCAAGCTACCAACAATATCAACATCTCCAGACCAATAAATAAGTCTTTTCTGAAGAAGAAATCATTAACTCTGTTTGCAAAAGGGCAATTTATTTGTCCCTGAACACAGTCATTTTAAATGGTCATTACATATTGAGTATATTTATCAAGTTTCTTGTACAGCTGATTCTATTAAGCACCATGTTCAGCTTAAAAAAGATTAAGTAACACGATCAAAATATGTGTCAATTTTTGGGGGACTGGAAATGGGGGTGGGGAAGGATATATGGTTGGGGTGGATGTAATTTTTTTTTATTGCTGTTTAACCCTTTGAATCCTAGCAGCCACTTTTTCGGCCAGGAACATGATACGTCATAACGTCATTATATTTATTTATTTATTTACTGATGTTTAAGGTCACATATTTATCCTCAATAGCTAATCATGACCGTGACAGTTTTACGGGTGGAGGACACCGGAGTACCCGGAGAGAACCACCGAGCATCGACGAGCAGCTGCCAGCTCCCCAAGATCGTAACTCCGCACTGCAGCACAGGCAGGGTTAGATTGGTTGAGGACATGCGTACCATCGATGTGCAGTACACCTTAGTACATCGTGCCCTACGCGGGCAATGGAGATGAATTGTCTTGCCCAAGGACACAATGCGGACGTCATTATATAGGGTGGCTGTTCAGTAAATGTGTGGAGTAGACCAATCAATATTTTCAACGTGCAGCCTCGGGGCTGCACGTTGAAAATATTGATTGGTCTACCCCAAATAATGAATATGGACTCTTCTAATTGCTGCCATTGAAATGACATGGAAGATACCACTGGAGTTTAAAGGGTTAAGGTCACAGTTAGGATCTATGGCTATATCATGACTGCAACCTAGGTAGTCAAGTTTAGCCAACTGAAGTCAAGTTTAGCCAACCGGTTATACCAATGTGGCCCAGTTTAAAGGATGTCCACCCCATTTATTTATTTTATTGGTGTTTCCCTTTACCTAACGAATCGGCAGCATCCGTCCACGTAATTTACATATTGAGCAATTGAAACAAGATATATTTTTCACAAAATTTCAACAAAACCATATCATGCGACCCCTCATTGGAACGAGCTCATGGAGGTCATTCCAATGAGGGGTCACATGATATGGTTTTGTTGAATGTTTTGGAAAAATTTTTTTTAAAAATTAAAAGAGTAAATTTTGATATCGTCTGTGTTGGGTAAAGGGTTAAGGTCACATATTTCTGCACAATGGCTAATCATGACAGGTGGAGGAAGCCGGAAAACCCAGAGAAAACCACTGAGCAATGGCAAGCAACTGTCAGCTCCCGAACATACCAACTCCACACAAGCAGGGTTAGCATTGGTTGAAGACAGGTGCACCATCGACGTGCAGTACACCTTAGTACACAATGCCACTGTGCCCCAAGTGGGCAATGGAGGTGAAGTGTCTTGCCCAAGGACACAATGCAGTTGCCACAGGTGGGATTCGAACTGAGGCCCTCTCGGCTTGCAGCCTGCACCTCTACCTACTGAACCACCATGCCCCAATGTCCACCCCATACTGGATACTATTTTACCAGTAAAGCAAAATTTGTTTACCACAGTAGATAAGTACTGCTTCACTTCCTAGGGTTACCATGGGGAAGGAAGGATGCAATAAATTCTGTTGGGTCCATTAACTGGTGGAGTGCAGGAAACTCATATTTGGCTTCCATTCTGAAGTGCATGTATCACAACATACAGGCTTCATTCTAGGGATATGTTTCATCATGTCTTTTTGTGATACTGTTTAGCCTTCGGGGGGTTGGCTTGTTAAAACTGATAAATTGTAACAAGGCAAAGACGTGTGAACAAATTTGGACCACCAAACATAATTTAGCACGGTAACAGAAAATTCTTGCAAGTCTTTTAACTCTTTACCTAACATGAAAAGCAGACGACACTTGCAAAACAAATTCTTGAATAACTAATTTTTTTTCATTTTTTGTCTCAAAAGCATAGGTTATGACCCCTCATTGGAACGAGCTCAACAAACTCGTTCCAATGAGGGGTCCTAACCTATGTTTTAGAGACAAAAAATGAAAAAATAATGAAAATTAATAGTCAATTTTTTAGAATAGCGGTGGCCGGTTTTGGCCGTTACATCGGGTAAAAGGTTAAATAAAGAGTAAATTTGTGGACCATGGAAAATTATCAAGACGGCCCGAGAGTTGCTTCTAGACAAGAGTTGTCGGCTCACTCCAGAAGATGACGTTTGACTACAAACAATTGCACAGGTTATGCAACTGTTTTAGTGCACCATCATTTGAACTGCCAGTGTCCAAAACAATTGTTGCAGAACACTGTAGATGACAGGACTTGATGTTAGGGTTCAGGGAATTAACTTTTAAGATATTGATACATTTCCAAAATTTCTACTGTACCACAATTTATTTCTCCAAACAACTTAGAGGTGATCTGTTATCAAGGAATCACTGTGTACAAGGGCACCCCAGTCTTGTTTTGAAACCATGAACAATGATTTTACAATTATCTTGAAAGACTTTCTTGTGAAAGCACAACAGAGTACTGTAGGAAAATTTGACAAGGGATTTTAAGAGTAAAATATGGTTTGCTAAAATGTTCATATCTGGTCTACTCGGGTGCCCTAGCCAGTTTTTTGAAAGGCTACTGTGTGGGGTTCCGGGGCATCCCCTAGTCCTAACTAGGACCCTCTGTCATTTCCCTCCATACCACTTCTATTCTGGGAACTGGGAGGAAGGGGTGATGATCAAAGCAAGGATCCTAGTTAGGACTAACACCTCCCCCCCCCTCCCCCACACTCACAATAAAATTTTGCAAAATTTTGTGCTCTAAGCGCAAATCTGAGGAATTTATAGCAAGAGTAGCCCCAATATTGGAGACCATTTGGGGCTCTATGTTGTGTGAAAATCACATTGGGCCAATGTTTTGGGGGAGCAAGGAAACATTAAGCATAATACAGGAAAACTCTTATTTTTATAATACCGTCACACACTACATAACTACTCAGGGAGTTTAGTAAAAACATATAGAACAACTACATAAAGAAAATAAACCCATATATATATATATATATATATATATAGGTGGTCTGGGTTTGTATCACCCCTTGTCAGTATGTGACCTTGGGTATCATTGTGACTTGGAGCTAATGATTGGCAATGGACTCATATAAAAAGTCCAAGGTGTTTTCAACTAGATTATTACTAAGGTATATGATGGCGTTGGAAAAAATACTCTTTATCCCAGCTCAAAATGATAGCCATCTTGATGGTAGACAGAAACTAAATTTTTCCCTAATCCATTCCCATACTCAATCCAATTCATCCATAAACCTTGTTATATGGGACAAACCCTCCAACTTAAAGAAAGTCTCAACACAATGCAGAAATTTTGATTTCATTTTTATTTACCTTCCTTTGGGGGTGACAAGAAGACCGCCAATCTGGTTATGCCACTTCCTGGCGATGTGCATTTATAACCCTTAAACCCTCAGATTAGTTTTATGGTATTTACTACCTTATATACAAGTGCATAGTGTTTTACATCATTGTTGGCTGCCTATACAGGCAGCCAAAAATGAAATATTGGCAAGATAGATGCAGACTACCGGTTGTGTTCCCTAAGAAGAATACACTTGGGACAACTTTTTCAAAGTGATATAAAAGTTGAAGTTTGTGCCTGTGTTGGGACTTCAGGAATAAGCACAACTGTTGCTGAATCCACCATGTTAAACTTTGCTTTGTAAAACCATCTACCACTACGTACATACAAACATCATTGAATAAATTATCTTTCTATCTAAAAATTAATATAAAAACACAAGTTTGCTCCTATACAAGTTGACTTGCCAGCTCTGAATACCTTAGGATTCTTGACAATGCCTGAGTACAACAAATGGAAATACAGTGGAACTCTTTTAATTGAATAGCCACTTTGCCAATGAAAATTATTCAATTAACAGTATTCAATTAACAGGGATTGTCACTTTCCTGTATTCTAGAGATAAACTTATCATTTATTCTATTATATCTTATTTGACAGAGCTCTGTCAAACAAGACATAATAGATTAAATGCCTGTATTGGGTGTACTGAGGCCAAATATAAACAAAGGAAAACTGGGGAGAGTCAGGGTAATTTCTCAATGGGTTACAAGATTTTTTATTTAATTAACAGGAGTTTACCCTATAACCTATATTCAATTAACTCGTTAAATTTGTCTTGGAGGTATGGTAAATGGTTTTGTGTTGGGAAATTATATTTAATTAACAGGGATATACAATTAAGAGATATCCAATTAAGTTGGCTCTGCTGTACCCCTAATCCACTGCATGAATTGCAATAAAGTTTACAAGATGTGAAATTAATGTGAAATAGAAATGTTCCTACCTATTAGGCGATTTACTTCCAGAGCCCTTTGAGCTAATACTGAGCTTTGACTCTCGCAATGACTTTGATTGACTGGACAAGGTATCACTTTCACTAATTGTTCTCTTCTCCAAATTGAGCTGATTCCGTTCCTCTTCTGAGAGACTTCCCCGCAAATCATCAGACTTGAGTTGCTCAAACCCACCTTTCTGCCACATTCCAACAGAACCATCAGGTGCATTATAGGACAGTTCAAATGTAATTGTAGACTGAAAAAAAAAATGTACACTTATTCATTGGCTACTCTATCATCAACAGTTTCTTTGTTAGTTATTTATTTATTGGTGTTTAACCCTTTAACCAATGTAACGGCCAAAACCAACCAGTGCAATTCTAAAAAATCGCTAATTAATTTTCATTATTTTTTCATTTTTTGTCTCAAACATAGGTTATGAATAGAACCTAGTAGTAACCAATGCCTTGAGCTCAATGAGCTCGTTCCAATGAGGGGTCATAACCTATGTTTTTGAGACAAAAAAATGAAAAAAATTAGTTATTTAAGAATTGTTTTTGCAAGTGTCATCCTCTTTTCATGTTAAGGAAAGGGTTAAGGTCACATACTTCTGCACAGTGGCAAATCATGACCACACCATGGATCTAAAGTCAAGTATAGCCAATTGTTTATACCCATGTTGGCCATTTTACCCCAGGCATTGGTTACTAGGTTCTATTCTACTATTAAGGCCACACAAAGTTTCTCAGGCCATTATTTGTAAAATTGCATGCGGGCGAGCGGTTTTTTATTTTATTTTTTATTTCAGTAATTACTTCTTTGCCATCAAAAGTTCATGTTCTTGGTTCACGTTTTAGGCCTCGAAATCTACTGAATAGCATGGGTGGTGGTGTATTTCATCCCTTGAGTGCAAGAAGGCTTTGCAATGCTAAAGCATTCTTGCACTCAAGGGACAAATTCATCAATTTTTTTAACTTGGATAAAATATCAGACATATACCATTTAATTTTTATTTTTTTTTAAGTTTAAATTGGTTATAAAATGAGAGCATGTGGCAGCCAAAGGGACCATGCGGGAGGGCCTGAGAAACAGATTTTTTATTTTTTTAGGCCTAAAACAGAGCTTGTTTACCACAGTAAACAATCCATTTAAGAGGACTTCTACCCCAAGCATTGGTTACCGGGTCCTATTTTACTATTAAAACAGAGCCTTGTTTACCACAGTAAACAAGCACTGCTTCACTTCCCGGGTCCCCACGGGGATCTTTGTCAGTTGCATACTTTGCTGTCAACCCTTTACCTAAGATGACAAGTTGATATCAGTGTTCATGCTGGCCCAAAACTGTCTGGTGTCAAATTATTAGCCATTCTAGATATTTTAGTGCCAGAGTGATTTGGTGCCAAAACACTAATTGGATGGGGAAGGGGGATGCTTTTTCATTGTTTGATTCAAATAGATTGGTTGAGTTTTGAAAAATGAACAGGCAATTATTTAAAAAAGTGGCTGGACAATTGGTCATGAAAAGAATATGAGAGTTCTGAAGAAAACCTTGGTAGGAGAAACTGGCAGTCATCTAAGTTGTATAATAACAGATTAATCCACCAATTACTGTTAATCCACTTAGCTTTTTCAGGTTTTGAGTCTTTAGAACTGGCATCATTTAATTAAATTCTTCATACCATTGCGAGTCGCTCACGACGATATGATGTATTCATCTAAGTAACTGCTGCCTTTTGTAAAGTTGATAACCTACAATGTTTTATCAAAAAAAAAATCTGACACAAGTGACCCTGGCTGTGAAAAGTGTCATTAAACTTCAAAAAATTTTTTTTTTAAATTGAAAAACAATGCCTTATTTCCACAGACTGACAATTAACACTGAAGTTGTCCAAACATTATTTCTAACACTTACTTACAAAATCACTGGATGTGGGTGTGTTTTCAGGAAAATCGGTTATTGTTTCTGCCTTTATTGCCAGCTGACAATTTTCTTGTACTAGACATAATAATATATTTGTGTTTGTATATTTTGTCATTGATCTCACTCTCTGCTGCTGCAATGGCTTTCCATCACAACTGAAAGGGACTTTTTGGGTGCCAAAATTTTAACAAACAAGATTTGGGGTGCCAAATCAAAAGTTTTAGTGCAAATGGCTAAATTGGCACCCGAAGTGTGAACACTGGTCGATACTTGCCAAAAATTTCTTTTGAATATCAGAAAAATTTCTCTTCTTGCATCAGAAACATAAATTACCGGTATAACCTTTCAATGAATTGATCTTGATGAGCTCATTTCAAAAGGAGGTCAAAAGGTACGTTTTGGAAGCAAAAATTGAAAAATAAAAAATGTGAAGGTATCCTTTTGTGAGAAATGCTGGTCAGATAAACCATTATGTTAGGTTACCATTGTTAGGTTAAGGGTTAAGCTACATCAATGTTTGTATATCCTCAAGTCAAGTTGCAAAATTTAACCCTCCTGTCCATACGTGGTTTTTCCACACACTGGTGTCAGTGTCAAAATTCCAAAATGTCAAGCTGCATATATTACTAGGACTTTCATCTTAAAATAGTTGAAAATCTGTTTCTCAGGTCCTCATGCATTTCTCAACTATTGAGACCAAGAATTATCTTCAGATAAATAAGTTACATGTATAATAAAAAGATTATCTGTGCTTTTTGAGTGGATACCTCAGCAATTCCCTCATATTTTAATTATTGGTGTTTTAACTCTTTACCCATCACACATAAGTTCAAAATTTATTATTTTAATCACTGTTTTATCAAATGTTTCAAAAATTTTCAACAAAAACTTATCATGTTATGTTATGAGCATCTACTATAAGATCAGAATTGATAAGTCCTTCCTTAATAATTATAAACAATTAAAAATTTCTAAAATTATTTTCAATTACAGTACGTGTTACCAGCACAAGCAAAGTTTCAGCCAATGGACCTCCAGGTTAAACCCGGAGGTCCATTGGCTGAAACATTGCTTGTGTTTTTTGTTGATATGTACAAAATTTGAAAGTTATAGCTTGGGTGATAACTCCACTCTGTGGGTGATTTAGTTACAATCCACTCTCTACGTACTGTAGAATAAGCTGGGGTGATCTGTGACCTTTGAATGTACCTATTAACACGTTTACAGATACTGTTACGCAGTATCTATTTTTTAGCTCACTAATTGTTTATTTGGTTCATAATTATTTGAAATTAGACAGAATCATCCAGAAACTTAATGAGGTGATTTAATTCAGCCAATCAGCAGTTCATGAAACAACAGCACATTGGAGAAATTTCTCATTTTGGAACTTCCTATTTGAAGACAACATAAATTGCTGTCAACAGGCTTCTGACACTCATTCATCTCACATATAGCACTGAGAAGAGACAATTGTTTATACATTTAGCATTCACTGAACATTGGAGATTATTAATATTGGACAGTGCATTATTTTAGATAGCAGGTGAGGATATTAATATTCTGTGTAATATATTTATGGCATTTTTACCGTCATTTTATAATGGAAAAGTGTTTCCAAATCTTTGAAGAGAATTCACTCTTCCTGTGAACCAGCCATCTGTGGAGCCAATACTTATTGGATATTATATCCATTTGAATTTTGTTCAGTCCTTTATTGGAATTTAATGGATACTGCTGCAATTTATAGGATGCTGTTTCTGCAGAGACATTCTTTGACATTACAATACCAGCTGGAAAGTTTCTTCATCACTGGATTCTATTGAACTCTATTTTGGACTAACTGATAAGTGTTTCTGTTTTCTTTTTCTGTAAACCAAATAGTGTAAATGATTTTGAACCATTTTCCTTTCAAAATATTTTTGTTGTTGTTGTTGATTCTCAGATTTCCTTCAAAGACCATTATTGATGTTACACACTGTAACAAGTGACCCCCCCCCCCCCCCCCCCCCCCCGCCTCCCATTGGAATGAGCTTCATCAGCATGTTCCAATGTGGTGGGGGGGGGGGCAAATAATAATATGGTTTTGTTTAAGTTTTTGAAAAAAAATTGTTACTCAACTGGAGTACTCAATTATTTTTAACCAACAGAATTTCTTCATGTCTTTGCCTTGTTACATTTTATGAGAGAGTGCCTACAGGCACTCTCTCATAAAATGTAATACGGAAAATTCTCACATGCTAAATAATTTCACTTTAATGATAATATGAAGCACATCCACTGAATGTGAATCCTTTAAGTTATGGTACCTGTGCTTCAGAATAAAGCCCAAATATGGGCTTTCAGCACTCTACCAGTTAATTTGCAAATGAAGTCGGCAGGTCAAGGGTTAAGGTCACATTTAGCATCTTTGGAAATCTCATGACTGCAACTTAGAGAAGAAGTCAAGTTTAGCCAACCATTTCCAGCTGTACTGCCCACTTTAGAGGACTTCCCCTCCGGTCATTGGTCCTGCATCCTATTTTACCAGTAAAGTAGAACTCATTTACAATACTAAACAAGCACTGTTCCACTTCCCGGAGTTCCCACTGCTAAATATGCTCATAAAAATAACCAGAAACAAACAGCGTTTCACATGTGACTTTGTCGCATGTAAAAAAGTATGTTCTTTCAACTGTTTTTTTTGTTTCTCAACATCAGAAATAATTTTGGAATTTATTCAAAAAGCATAAAAATCCTCTAAATATCACTTGGTTCCCATAAACATTACATTACTGTGATCATAAGAGCCTTGCCTGTGACCCTCAATTATATGCTGGTGGGATGGGGTTTCATAAATAAAGTATTTTATCTTACAATCAACATGTATTTTGTCTGTATTAACTCCACAACTGTCATGTATCCAACCCCCTGATACAGATTTGTATCAGGGGGTCGGATACAAGCACGTTCCTTTTGCGTGAGTTCCATTTTTTTTCTTTTTGTTCATCCGTACGAATAAATAGTTCGTTATATATTCGTCTACATTCTTCACTTATCCCCAATATATTGTAAGATAAAATGATTATTGCCATTATGTGGATGTACAAAATATGTATCCAAGTCTCGCTCCGGGTTCTAAGGGTAGATCACGACTCGTCTTCGACTCGTCGCGATCTGCCCTTAGAACCTGGAGCTCGACTCGGATACATATTTTTTACATCCACATAATGGTAATAATCTCTATGTATCTTACAACAAGAATGTATTTTCATCAATACAAGTGAAAACGTCTTGACAAAATAGGAATCTATATTGTGGGTAGCAACCGGTGGTGCTTTCATTCAACATTTTTACCTGCACTCATCAAAAACTGATTACACATGTCAAGGCCACCATTTTTGATAATAGTAATTATATGATAAATAAAAAACTCAATGAAATAAATTAAACATTGTTTTTTGCCATGATGATATTTTTATATAGGCCAACCATGTGTTAAACCTGAAAAATAAAACAAAGAAACAGAGCTGAAACACTGCTATAAACTTCAGCGGCTATAGTAGGGCTGTCACGATTTTTTAATTTAGGAATCGATTAATCGTCGCAAATAAACGATAATAATCGATTAATCGTACCTAGATGCCCCCCCCCCCCCCCCCCCCCCCTCTCCCTCTCTTTGAAGTTGATAAAAATGAAGTTCAAGTTAGCTGACCTACCTCAAGTAAGCAACGAAGACTATCCTCTTTTAGGTACATTCAAAGCTTTGATGATCTGAACTTTTGAACCGTCAGTGTAATAATCAAGACCGGTCGGCAGTTGCGAACTTCGCAACTGCCGAATGGTCTTGATTATTACACTGATGGTTCAAAAGTTCAGAACATCAAAGCTTTGATGAATGTACCTGAAAGACAAATGCTTCCAACGGCTTCTTGGGGTTTAACATCGATGTTCCTAACTCTTTATCTTTAGAAACAATAGTTTTTTCATCAAATTTTCTTTTAATTATTAAACGTCTAAAACAGGACACAATTGACCGATTATTCGACAATGAAAAATACTAATCGATTTTGCCGTGACCGACCAACAATCGATTAATCGAGACAGCCCTAGGCTATAGCGCAAGTAAATAATGAATGGGGATTATGTCATACATTATGCAAGAACTCAAGACCATGATGTCATAATTTCATTCATAAATGAAAGGTCAATGACACTGTAGTTTAACTTGACTGTGTGTTGTGTTTGATGAAAAGAATAATGTTCAGTGTTTATGAAAGGATTATGCAATAAGACAAGAATTGTGATAATTGGGAATATGTTAATTTCTGTTCCCTGTATGCTGTTTTCAATAAAAATAATTTGAGGTGTAGACTACTAAAGAATTGAGGGGTGCGTTAAAGTGGCCCTCACAATTAATGTATGTGACCCTCACAATTAATGTATGTGGCCCTCACAGTTAATATATATCAACCAAAGTTACCAAGTTACAGAAAATTTATTTCAAAATGAGTCATCCTATCAAGTTACAATGAAATCCCTTCATAAATACAACCTGTAGACTGTACAAACGGTTTTTGGCCTTCGGGCCTGTGTAGCCATTAAGGTTGACCGATCGCAGCCAAAAGGGGACGTCCTCATCTAAACATTATACTGAGTCTTCCTACAAAGTTACAAGGAAATCCCTTCATAAATACGACCTGTAGTCTGTGCTAAAGGTTTTGGGCATGGGCAGACGTCATGGCTGAATGATCGCGACCTAAAGGGGGCGTTCTCATCTAGACATTATCTGGAGTCATCTACCAAGTTACAATGAGATCCCTCCATATTAAATATGACCTGTAGACTGTGCTAAAAGTTTTTGGGTTTCGGGTTTGAGCAGCAGTCACGGTTGACAGATCATGACCAAAAGGGGACGTTTTCAACTAGATATTATACAGAACCATCCTACCAAGTTACCATGAAATCCCTTCATAAATACGACATGTAGACTGTGCTAAAGGTTTTGGGGTTTTGGGCTCGGGCAGCCATCATGGTTGACCGATCACGACCACAGACTAACAGACTTCCGCACGCTTGATGGCAATAGCTTATCATGACTTTGTCAAGTTAAGCAAAAAATCGACTCACAGATGCTGAATGATTGTCAAAATGAATTCAAACAAGTCAAGAATGGGAGAAATATTGTAAGATAAATTGGTTATTACCATCAAGTGGGTTTCCAAGATAGTGTATTAAAGTCTCGAACTCGTCGCTGGGTCATATATGGACTAGTCCTAATGGACGAGTCGATATATGCCCAGAAACGAGGTCTCAACTTCAAATACACTATCTTGAAAAACCCGCATGGTGGTAATAACCTATATGGAAAATCAAAACCGAATCATGATGTACAAAAGAAAACAGCATTTCGGATTCAGTGTTTTTGCATTTCTTTTCTGATGGTTGCGATTTTACAGGGAAAAAAATTGATCCAATCAGAACTCTCTGTCCACATTTTTGTTCGCATCACGCTGAAAACAACTTTTCCATAACAATCAACATAAAATTCATAATACTAAAACCAATTAGTTGTGACTGGTCTCCAACAATTTTCTTCATTTTGTCCCACTGGAGATGAAGAAGTTTTTATCACCTCATCTACAGAAAATGCATAATATTGGAAGCAATTAGTCTTAAGTGGTCTGCTACAATGTTTTCTTTATGTTTTTAAATATCACTAAAATTGTGTCAGTCCTCATTCAATCATACATACCAACTGGTTATCACAGGCACTGTGGTGACACAGTTAAGAAAAATACTAACTCTGTTGTCTTTCGTGCCATCTTCTATTGGAATAAATGTATGTATTTTATGAGATTTTATTCTATTCCTCCAATGCAAAGCTACTATTAGTGGTTTCGTGCTGGGACCCATTTTTTAGAGCAACACTTTTTTACAGTTCACAGCAAAGATTGTAAACTCCACTGAGAAAGATAAATTCAAAATTTTCAATGATTTAAAAAAAAAATAACTACATTTTCTAAGCACTTACCAGCACTTTCCAGCCCTACCTTGGGACAAACACTGAATACTCAGCAAGATTTGTTAGAGTTATATTAACCCTTTACCTAACAAATTGGCCACATTGGGCTGAGGAATATACAAATTCAGCAGTTAAAAAAATATTATTTTTCAAAAAATTTCAACAAAACCATAGCATGTGACCCCTTACTGGAAGGAGTTCATTCCAATGAGGGGTCACATAATATGGTTTTGTTGAAATTTTTTTTAAAATTTGGAAAAATATCTAAAATATTAAAGTTTGATATCATCTGCATTAGGTGAAGGGTTAAAAATAGAATAATAATTTACTTCAATCCTTAACTCTAAACCTAAATATTTTTCATCAAATCTAGTCATGGCTGCTTCAAAGCAGCCATGACAAGATTTGATAAAAAAAAATTATGAAAATTCCACTCAAAGAAATCATTGGTTTAATTGTTGATTCAATTTACAGTGGCTAATTTGGTTATTTTAGTAGCAAAAGATTACCTGTTCTGGGCAGGAATATCCAACAACAGCATGCACATATACACAAACATCCAATTTCGAACTGTTTTGAAAAACTTGCCCCAAAGTGATTCCTTTTACGAGTACTTAACCCTTTACCCAATGAATTGCCCACATCCGCCCACGTAATATGCAAATTCAGCAAATGAAAAAATATTATTTTTCAAAAAATTTCAACAAAACCATACCATGTGACCCCTCTTTGGAACGAGCTCGATCCAAAAAGGGGTCACATGATATGGTTTTGTTGAAATTTTTTGAAAATCTTTTAAAAATGATATTTAAAATAATAAATTTTGATATCGTATGTGTTGGGTAAAGGGTTAAATGGTAGGCTGTCTTTATCTTGGCAGTTTTTACATCATTGTTGGTTAGCTGTACATGCAGTCAACATTGAGCTGGAGGGATTCATGAATTTGAACAATCTGCCAACGTGCGGTATGTAATGCCGAGCTGCGAAGTGGCAAGGTGTTACAGCATGTTGGCAGGTTGTTGAAATTGATGGAATACCGACAGCGAGGTTAGTAACTCACTTACACGCCAATTCACAGAGTGCATGGGCCCAGGTACAGTAAGTGAGTACAGGTGTTCAAGTGACGTCACTTGAACACCGGTCTATTGTTCTATCAGGTATTTCACGTCTCTTACCAACCCAGAGAAGACAAAGGAATTAGTGTGTAAATATTTTAACAAGTGGAATGTTATATCCCAGATGCTCACTAACATGCATGTTTGATACAGTGGATCCAATGTCATGAAAGCTCCATGAAGGGCTGCATTTTTATTGTTTATATCACTCCAAATAATGGATATATTTAATTTTTAATGGGATATATTGTAATTGTAATTGTATACACTCAAATAAAAGAACTGAAGGAAAGTTTTGAGAAAACAAGGGTTATTAGTACTGTTGTCATGATCCTAAAAAATCCACAACTGCAATTTCAAAGTCCCGAGGCTACTGGGTTCAAAGAAGTTTACTTGAACAAAAACTCATACAAAATTGGATGTTGATGCTGACACGGATGCTGCTGGTGTTATGATAATTTAACATCACCTCTTCTTTTTAGCTTATCTACTCCATAGTAGGTGAGCTAAAAACTAATCTGAGGGTTTGAGAGTTTAAAAAATGCTTTTGGTGTTTTGGGGGAGGATATCAAGGCCAAATGCCTTACCCCAATACTGGTAAGCTTTTCTGAAATAGATTGGACTGAATGTGAATACTCAGCAAAATTTGTTGGAGTTGTGTGAACTCTAAATTGGTCAATGACTACGAAATGTCCTTTTTTATGCTGCCAGGCCGAGTTGGGGAGTGGGTACACAGATCACAATATCTTACCTCCTCTGAGAGAAAAAAATCTGATATTGACTGAAAGAAATGTGAATACTCAGCTGGGTTTGTAGTTGATATGTTATTTACTGGATAACAATTACCAGAAAATTTATTGGTTTTTTTGCAGACAGAGGGTGACCCATATTTGCCCTGGTGATCTACGACATGAATTTGACTAATGGTTCTTGAGTATATATACCTATTGTTCTATAATCACCAATTTTGCTCTATAATCACTGAAACTAATCATGATATCATTAGCATACCATTGTCAATTGTCATGGATAATCTCTTGGGCTGGTCCAGCTCACATAACATCATAATACTAGCAACCACATGTGACAGTTTTAAATAAATGAACATGTCTTTGAACATGCCAACTGTTGTGCAATAGCATCCAGCCTTACTAGACAAAAAGTCATGGTGGTGGGGGGTGAAAATCGCCCACATTCCTTTTAATGCCTCTGTTTCTGAAGAATTATTTAACTTTTCATAGTGTAGCTTGTTGATGATGGTTCTGTACATTTATAAAAACAAGAGATTCACTCGGAAGTGAGTATGCCCCCCCCCCCCCCCCCTCCCCATGTGACAATGACCCTTGATCTGTGATCTTGACCTCCATCATGGCTGAGACTCGAATATTGACTGATTTTTAGTGTGACCTTGAAATGTGACCTTGACCTTGAAGGTACGAACCCAGTTATGGTGTGTAACACATCCTCCCATGGTCCTTCATAATTGTGTGAAGTTTGATGAATGTGGCCCTCACAGTTTTCGAGTTATTGGCTCACACACACACACACACATGGACACACACACACACGAACGGATGGACAGATGGACACACGCACACTTCAATCACTATATGCCACCCAACTTAAGTCGGGGGGGGGGGGGGGGGGGGGGGGCATAACAGGAGAAGACAAAAAACTGGTCAGCACGATGAGATATGAAAGATGCAAATTTACAGTATTGAGGGTTTCTCACATAAAAAAAAAGGCTGATAGGGTTAACCTTTACCTAACGTAACGGCCAAAACCGGCCAGCACTATTCTCAAAAATCGCCAATTAATTTTCATTATTTTTTTCATTTTTGTCTCAAAAACATAGGTTATGACCCCTCATTGGAACGAGCTCGTCGAGCTCGTTCCAATGAGGGGTCATAACCTATGTTTTTGAGACAAAAAATGAAAAAAATGAGTTATTCGAGAATTATTTTTGCAAGTGTCGTCTGCTTTTCATGTTAGGTAAAGGGTTAAGAGCAAATTTTTTATAATAGTGTAACTGAATCTCTCATTGTGTTTCACACAAGTCATAATAATTCTTTATTATTATGTATTTAGTGTCACTAAAGAGTGATTGGAGTTTTCTATATGTCATCATAATTTGGGACTAACAGGGAATGACCTTCAATATCATGAAATAGCTTGATCTAAATGGAATGCAGTAAAAGTTCAGCCTGGTAAGTATAGGATTACCAAACAATTCAACATGTCACTCTCCACCTTACACCAGATTTGGCCGATCTTGTGAGCTTATGTTCTCTATGTATATCACAGTACTGTGACAGAAAGGTGGAGAGAGAATTTCAACCAGATCGTGATCCAGTCACGATCTGGTCGAAATTATCTGTCCACTTTCCTCCATACAGCACTGTAGAATCTTGCCCTCATACAAGAAATGCAACAACCATGAATCTGAGAAGCCATTTTCACTTTTTTTTTTTGTGATTTGGTCTTTAATTTCGAAATATTTCAACTATGAAATCTCGACCCATGTATACAGAAGTGTGTAGCGAACTGATCGAGATTTGATTGAAAAAAAAAATTCTTGTTTCATGCCTGGAAATAACCCAGAAACAATTACTTAGTTGTAAAATAAGCAAACGAACTACAGGTTAAAACAAACAAGAGCTGGACTTTCGTCCGGTGCATACCTCCACGTGGTGTACCGCCTAGTGTGGGCATACCTATGACCAACAAATATTATTTATGAATATTCTCGTATGGATTGACGGACGAATGCACAGATGGACCGACGCAATCCAGTATACCCCCCCCCCCCCCCCCCATTTTCTTTGAAAATTTTCAACAATTTCCAACAATTTCTAAGTCAAAAGGTATGGTAAATTGTTTGGTGTTTGGAAGTTTTATGCAATGAGGGAGAAGCCTTTGTCATAAGCAAACTGCAGGCCATATTTCACTGAAATCCGATAACCCATACCTGAGATACAGGCTGAACAGACAAATTATGTCTATTTCCTACAATTTCTAAGTCAAAAAAGGGGATAACTCTAAAAAGGAGAATGTGAGAAATATCGTTGAATCCTTTTTTTAAAGCCTATACCATAAGCAGTGTTCATGGCAAATTTCATTGAAATAGAACATTCGATACCCGAGATACAGGCTGAACAGGCAAAATGGTTGGTGACACAATTTCTTAATGAACAAGTAATAAAAAAAAAATAACTAGTGTGGGCATACCTATGACCAACAAATATTATAAAAAATAATAATTTACTCAAGTTATGAATATTCTCGGACGGACTCACACATGGATGCACAGATGGACGGATGCACAGATGGACGCATGCACGGATGCATGTGATCCAGTATATCCCCATTTTCTTTGAAAGTGGGGGTATAAATATCAGTAGAGTCCTATTAATTGAATACCCACTTTGCCAATGATAATTATTCAATTAACAGGAGTATTCAATTTACAGAGGTTGGTTCACTTTCCTATATTCTAGAGATAAACTTAGCATGTATTCCATTATATCTTGTTTGACAGAGGTCCATGAGCTCTGTCAAACAAGATATAATAAAAGGCCGCTCGGCCACATGTCCCCCGAAAAAACAAGTTAAAAAAGGGGCATAACTCTAGTAAAAATGATCGGTCCGAACCCATATTCGAACTTGACCTGTATTATTATCCCAGAAAGTCACATACCAAAATTCTTTCCGATCAAATAATCCTAACTGGAGTTATCATCCGGACACCGCAAATCTTGAAATTTCTAATTCGAAAAAGGGGTATATAACTCTAATAAAAATAATCTGGCCGAACCCATATTCGAACTTGACCGGTGGTTTGGGCTAAGAAGGTCACATACCAAAATCGGTTCCAATCAAATAATCCAAACTGGAGTTATCATGGGGACACCAAGTGGGAGGATGCACGGATGGATGGATGGACAGATGGATGGATGGACGGACACCGCTAATTTCTATAGTCCCCCGAAAATGTTTTCGGGGACAATGAATTAAATGCCTGTACTGTATTGGATGTACTGAGGCCAAATAGGTCTATAAACAAAGGGAAACTGGGGCAAGTCAGGGTAATTTCTCGACAGGTTACAAGATTTTTTATTCAATTAACAGGAGTTTAATCTATAACCTATAATCAATTAACAGATCAAATTTGTACTGGAAGTATGGTAAATGGTTTTATGTTGGGAAATGATATTCAATTAACAGGGTTATTCAGTTAAGAGATATCTAATTAAGTGGGCTCCACTGTACTACAAATAAATTAAATTCCTAATCCTGTATGTTTTACCAGTCATACTTGACAAACTTTCAGGACCAGCTCGACTCGAAGGTTGTGCATTGCATCCACATATGAACAGAATGTCATGCCGCTATCTGCCTAAATTAGTGTTGAAATGGTTATCTTCTAGTCAAAGTCAATGTGATTAACAACTATAGTCGATTACAAAATCACCCATCAATTAGTCAGACCTGCTCTCACCTCATTCCACCAGTCATCATTGTTTTGATGTGTCCATCTTGTCATGCCGCAATCAAGAACTGGGTCATCAAGGTCTGATCATGAATGAAGCATATGTAAGTGGTGGCACCTTTAATGTCTCAACTGTCACAATTGTCTGATGCCATGATTTACCGGCATTTGTAGTCTCTGTAAGACTCCTTACGACCTCTAGCCTACCTGGGCTCATCCCGAGCCCTGGTAGGTCAGAGGTGGTAAAGTGTCTTACAGAGACTACATTGCATGCCTCTCACTTGCTATCACCATTCGCATCTATCACGTTTTCCATGTACAAATTTGGCAGTTTGCTCATGTCTTTGAGTAATCAAGCAAAAATGAGTGATCTGGCATTGATAGACGCTAAGCCTTTCACAAAGTCTTTTCTCACTAAGAGTGCTATGTTTATAACCACACATGATTGGGAGTGATAAAAGCGAGGAGCAATGATAGATTTATACCCGGGAGACAATGGGAGTGTGAATAATAGGTTGCGACTTGCGTGACATTATGATATGAATTAAAACCACGGATACTGGTGGAGTGGAGAGAGAGATGTGTTGACAAATCAACTGGTAATCGACTAATGGTTGGTGACTAGGCGGCTTTGAAATTCACTAATCATTTCACCACTGACCTAAATAAATAGCAAAACAACTAATAAGCAATTTAGACGTGAGATTGCAAGTTAGTTGTTGTTATATATTTTGGCAGAAAATCTGTTGAGATGTAAACTGAGCATGGCCAGCATAGTAAACAAAAACAGACATGACAAAAAAGCATCACAAATTTTTTTTTTTCTGGCTCATAATACAGCATATCTTGTTAACAGGTTATGATGTTTATTTCCAGGCAAAGTGAACACAGTGTTGAACTTTTCAACTGGTGCAAGCTACTGAATGAAAATAGAATTTTTTCATTTTTGGAATTCACTTTAAAAAAATCGCGACATCAACGCCGTAGCTGCGACGGGTGATGCAATCTGCAAGTCCAAAAAATATTCTCAGGGTCAATTTACAGGTGATGGTGAAAAAAAAAACAAGAAAAATATTTGGAACAACATTTGCATTAGACATGGGCTAGACATGAATGAGATACACTTGCATATCAAATATGAAGTCATTCCACCAGGTAGTTTGAAAGTTATTCTCTTAGAAACTCGTTGGTCACAAAATTCTAAGTTCATCAAGGGCCATAACTCCAAGAAAAATATTTGGAACAACACATGCATTGAACAGTGGCTAGACATCAATAAGATACACTTACATGCCGAATATAAAGTCATTCCATCAAGTATTTCAAAAGTTATTGTGTTTTGAAACTCGTTGGTCACAGACAGACCGACCGACTGACCGACCGACTGACAGATCAACAGACAGACAGACCGACATTGCCACTTATAAAGCAGCTAGTCGCAGCTAAAAATTTCCACACTCCAAATATCCTGCACCCAATGTAACATGTAATCCTGAACATTTTTACAATATTTGTCAGTGTATATTTTCATGTAGTGGGAGCTTACCAACTAATCCAAGGCAATGCCTGTGGTTAGTCAGTGTATGTTAGTTTAGCACTAAGTCTTTGCAATGCACAGGGTTAGTCACACTTTTCTTCCTGGTTACTATTTATTTATTTATTTATTGGTGTTTAAGGTCACATATTTATGCACAATGGCTAATCATGACCGTGACAGTTTTGCGGGTGGAGGAAGCCGGAGTACCCGGAGAGAACCACCCACCGAGCAACGACGAGCAACTGTCAGCTCCCCAACATACTAACTCCACACAAGCAGAGTTAGCATTGGTTGAAGACAAGTGAACCATCGACGTGCAGTACGCCTTAGTACACGATGCCACTGTGCCCCCAAGTGGGCAATGGAGATGAAGTGTCTTGCCCAAAGACACAACGCGGTTACTGCAGGTGGGATTCGAACCTCTACCTACTGAGCCACCACGCCCCCTTCCTGGTTACAAATAAGATCATCTCTATTATGCAACTAACCCTGTGCATTGCACCGCCTTAGTGAGGAAATGTTTTCATGTAGTGTGTAATATGGGACGTACCAATTTTTTATAACCAGTTAGCCACACTTTCTTGTTGTAAAACATTTTCATAAACCCTTTACCCAACATAACGGCCAAAACCGGCAAGCACTGTTCTCAAAAATAGCCAATTACTTTTCATTATATTTTCATATTTTGTCTCAAAAACATAGGTTATGACCCCTCTTTGGAACGAGCTCGTCGAGCTCGTTCCAATGAGGGGTCATCATAACCTATGCTTTTGAGACAAAAAATGAAAAAAATTAGTTATTCAAGAATTTTTTTTGCAAGTGTCGTCTGCTTTTCATGTTAGGTAAAGGGTTATGAACAGAGTAATTAACTCTGTGCACAGTACATCGTTATTGTAAATTTCATCTATATCAATTCTTTACCCAATTTTATGGCCAATATCAGCCAGTATTATTCTCAAAAAGCATTCAAGCTGAGCTTATGACCCGTCATTGGAAAGGATTGTGGAAAACATATTCTAATTTCAATTAAAAGCTTGTTTGGTATGCTAGAATATTTTTTTTTTACAATTTACTGAAGTGCATGTGTACATTGGCTCCAGTTTACCTGCAAGAGCTCCTCACTGTATATACACCATCACACAGTCTCAGATCTAAAAAAACAAATTCAACTAGTTGTACCTTTCACCAGATCTAATCTGGCTAAGAATCGTGTGTTCTCCATCATGGGTCCCAGATTATGGAATTCCCTGCCAATTAGTATCAGAATTTCAGAAACTCTTGATGTCTTCAAAAGAAATCTTAAAACTTTCCTATTTACTGAAGCAGTCTCCTGAACCTCTCTAAGAGGCAACCAAAACAGATGTGATTCTTTATTTCAGAAAAGAGTATTTATTTCTGTCAAGAGTTTTAAAGCACTATTTGTGGTTTTACGAATTATTATTATTATTATTATTATTATTACACTATCCAATAAATTGTAACAAATTAAATCCTTATTGATTGAATATCATTACTTATAGCTTAACTATCAGCACAGTGATGTCGAAATATCAAAAATTTCAAGCTGCAATTGTTTCCTATAAAGCGGCTAGGAATTTAACCAATTCAATCATGTTTGACCAAGCTCGTTGAGCTGTCAAAAAGATTGAATTGCTTATATGCCTAGTTGCATTATGGGAATAATTTTCTGCTTGAAATTTCAGAATTGTGACATCAGTGTGTAGAAGGTTAATCTAAAGCTACGAGTATGAGAACTTAGTGAATTTATTTATTGGTGTTCAAGTTCACTTTCAGCATCTTTTGCTACTGTATTTAAGATATGTTTTGGGCCACTTCATCCGTTGGGACACCATATTTTTGCCACATCTTTTTCATCCTAACTTGGGTACAAACAAACAACCTGATACCAGAAGACAAGATTTGAGAATAAAATAGTACAGGATAACTCAAAGGACATTATAAACTACAGGTACTGTGAGCAAACTCACAAAGTGATACCCCCCACGCCTGAAATGTATAAGTTAGATTATCTCCCCTTGGAAATGTCAGAATGGAATTATATTGCTTCATGCACATCTTCATATGGAGTTCTTCCATTGTGTAAAGTTTCATGAAAATTCTTCAAACGGTTTAGGAGGAGTTGCGCTTACAATGATGGACAGATGGTATAAGTTAGATTATCTCCCCTTGGAAATGTCAGAACGGAATTATATTGCTTCATGCACATCTGCATATGGAGTTCTTCCATTGTGTAAAGTTTCATGAAAATTCTTCAAACAGTTTAGGAGGAGTTGCGCTTACAAGGATGGACAGACGGTATAAGTTAGATTATCGCCCCTTGGAAATGTCCGAACAGAATTATATTGCTTCATGCACATCTTCATATGGAGTTCTTCCATTGTGTAAAGTTTCATGAAAATTCTTCAAACGGTTTAGGAGGAGTTGCGCTTACAAGGATGGACAGACGGTATAAGTTAGATTATCGCCCCTTGGAAATGTCCGAACAGAATTATATTGCTTCATGCACATCTTCATATGGAGTTCTTCCATTGTGTAAAGTTTCATGAAAATTCTTCAAACGGTTTAGGAGGAGTTGCGCTTACAAGGATGGACAGACGGACAGACGGACAGACAGGGTGATTCCTATATACCCCCCCCCCCCCCCCCCAACTTTGTTTGCAGGGGGTATAATTATTGTGATGAATTGATGGTAACATGGTCTGAGGTTTACGGCTTGGAGCTTATGTTCAACTGAGACGAGAAGTGTCGAGATTGAACATACGCTCTGAGCTGCAAACCTCAGACCATGTTACCGTCAACTCATCACAATAACGTATATGTTCCAAGAAGACACTACCCATAGCCCAAAATCTACATCGTGAAACACGAGAGGCTTATTCACTAAACTTGTGATCGTTAAAAGTTGCCTTGAAAAGGCAACTTTTAATGATCACAGGTTTAGTAATTAAACCTCTCGTGTACCCCACTACGGCACTGGATAAATAATAATCAATAAACCAGATAAACTCATTCCATCTCAGTTCAAATCGTAAATCGGTTCGTAATTTACACAGCACTTCATCCAGAACACTGTGTGCTACACAGGTAAAAAGTCTGGAATAATGAAGTGGCTTTCTAGTCGCTCCGTTGATAAAGCAATTACTAAACGGGTGATGTCATTTCAAATATTTCGCATTGTGACGTCAGACGGTAACATTTGTCACTGGAGCCATAAACATAAAAGAAACCACACCAGCTCTCATCCAATCAGGGGGCAAGGATTTTACTCTTATTGGAAGATAACTTGATGGAGAGTATTCTGCCTTTGTAAAGAATGAAATATTTTTCGTACTTATTGATTTGCATAGTTTTACTAAATAAGGCCCCACAAAGTAGATCTTCTGTTTCTCGGGCATTTTTTTGTAAAATTTTTTGTGGACGGGTGTTTTTTTTATTTTATTTTTATTTCTTTGCAATCAAAAGCTCATATTCTTGGTTTGTTTTATGTTTCAGGCCTCATCTTTGCCATCAAAAGCTCATATTCTTGGTTTGTTTTATGTTTTAGGCCTCATAAAGTACAGAATAGCATGGGTGGTTATGTATTTCATCTCTTGACTGCAAGAAGCCTTTGCAATGCTAAAGCATTGCAAAGCCTTGTTGCACTCAAGGAACAAATTCAGCAATTTTATCAAGTTGGGTAAAATATCAGACAGGAGTGTGGAGGCTCAGTGGTAGACTGTTGGCCTTCTATGCTAGATGTCCCAAGTTTGATCCCAGTCTGGGACAACCCACGTTGTGTCATTGAGCAAGGCACTTTATCCCGGTTGCCTATATGGGGGCACGATGACACCGTGTACTAAGGCGTACTGCACATGTCTTCCAACTGCTGTAACTCTACTTGAGCGGACCTTGAACAGAGTTAGAATTAGGGCTGTCACGATTAATCGATTAATCGACTGTTGATCGGTCATAGCAAAATCGATTAGTATTTTTCGTTGTCGAATAATCGGTAAATTGTATCCTGTTTTAGACGTTTAATAATTAAAAGAAAATTTGATGAAAAAACTATTGTTTCTAAAGGAAAAGAGATAAGAACATCGATGTTAAACCCCCAAGAAGCTGTTGGAAGCAATTGTCTTCCAGGTACATTCATCAAAGCTTTGATGTTCTGAACTTTTGAACCGTCAGTGTAATAATCAAGACCGGTCGGCAGTTGCGAACTTCGCAACTGCCGACCGGTCTTGATTATTACACTGACGGTTCAAAAGTTCAGAACATCAAAGCTTTGAATGCACCTAAAAAGGATCGTCTTCATTGTTTCCTTGAGGTAGGTCAACTGACTTGAACTTCATTTTTATCGACTTCAAAGAGAGGGAGGGGGGGGGCATTTAGGTACGATTAATCGTCGATTATTTACGACGATTAATCGATTCCTAAATTAAAAAATCGTGACAGCCCTAGTTAGAATGTTGAGGAGCTGACAGTTGCTCGTCAATGCTCGGTGGTTCTCTCCGAGTACTCCAGCTTCCTCGACCCGTAAAACTGTCACAGTCAGGATTAGCCATTGTGCATAAGTATGTGACCTTAAACACCCATAAATAATAATAAATAAAATATCAGACATAAATCATTTAATTTATATTTCTTAAGTTTGTATTTGCATTCCACCCCAGGCATTAGTTCTGGGTCCTATTTTACCTTTAAAGCAGAACTTGTTTACATCAGTAAACAAGTACTGCTCCATTTCCCATCTGTTCCCACACAAGGGAGGGGGGGGGGGGGGCTTTGTGATGGCACCACCACTTTTCCATGAAGTTCAAGTATGCAAAGGCACAGGGTATAAAAAATTGGGGTTGGAACAGCCATCTGCCAGAAAAATAATGTGAGGAGCATAAACTAGTCCAGGCTTGGATGGTAAAAGTATAATTTATTTTTGGTGTGGTATGGCCTTACAAGAAAATAATTTAGTTTGAAGCATAAATCTTTTGTTCAAGTCATTCTCTTATTTTTGAAGAGAATGGACATAGAGCATATACCATATCTTCATCCAGTGGAGAACAAAGACGTGTTGTTTTAAACTCAATAGCCTTCATGCTTCAAGTCAGTCAGTGCATGTTTTCTTTTCTATCAGTTTTGTGCCAAGTTTACCCAAATTTACCATTCTCCAAGATGAAAATGTGAAACATAGCAGATTATGAATGACTTTGATGCCAAATGATTGGGGGACTTCACTCTGATTTTCAGCCTGATGAGCTTAATAAAAAATCAATGCAAGAAGCATGTTGGAGCCCAAGCTCTAAGGCAACCAGTGTAATTTCATAATATGAATCCCACATTGTTAAAGGCTGTTTGTTTACCTACTTTTTGTGGAGTTTGCATGCAGACCTCATCTTTGGGCATATTGTGTACACAACAACAAAAATTAATCCCATATTGCTAAAGGCCTTTTGTTTACCTACTTTTTGTGGAGTTTGCATGCAGACCTCATCTCTGGGCATATTGTGTACACAATAATTTCACATGGAAATCAAAAATAAATCAATGTTAAAGAGACAATAATTGAATTACAAACTGTTGCAAATTGAAAATTTGGGAATATGTGCATGTCAGCTAACTTGATCATGTTTCATCAAAATTAGTTCATTAATCTAGAAAGAATTAAACACGCAAGAACTTCATACAGAAATCAATAATAAATCACAATTCAAAATGAAAATGCAATGAGAGGATTGCAGATCCACAAGTTGAGTTGTAATATTATCGAGACACCAATTTTTAAAAACTTCCATTCATAGTAAAAGTCTTCAAACTTAATGGCTACCGCTTCCAAAATCGATGAGTTTTTCTCTTTTCAATCTCTTTTCAACCAGAAATAACTTCAGAAAGTTTGGTTCAGCTGTTATTAACTGGCTCAGTGCTAGAAGCCACTATCATGGCTCTATTGAGAGGTTATGAAAGCCACTTTGGAGGCTTTTAACTGGATATCTTCAGCTTAACCCTTTACCAAACGTAATGGCCAAAACCAGCCAGTGCTATTCTAAAACCGCCAATTAATTTTCATTATTTTTTGTCTCAAAAACATAGCTTATGACACCTCATTGGAACGAGCTCATCGAGCTTGTTCCAGTGAGGGATCACAACCTATGTTTTTGAGACAAAAAAAAATGAAAAAAATAATCAAGAATTTTTTGCGCAAGTGTCGTCTGCTTTTCAAAGTTAGGTAAAGGGGTAATGTTACTAGGCTGTAGCAAGAAAAATGTGTATATAAAACTGTTTAGTTACAATTTATTGGAGAGTGTCAGCACTTTCCTGTTCATTGCAGCAATACAATTATTTATGACTAAATGTTTTCTAAATTAAGCCAACCCTTGTTGGTAGAATGGTATCTTTCAAATATTACAAGAGCCAGCAGTTCATGAGAAGATTTTAAAAACATTCTTGCTTTTCAAATTGACGCCCAACAAGCCCATTTATTGCCAATTTTGCCAGTCTGGGTCACCTTGTGTCGGACGGTTCCACAGGTGGAGGAAGTTGGAGTACCCAGAGAGAATCACTGAGCAGTGACGAATAATGTCAGACTCCACAATGTACCAACTCTGGATAAGCAGGGGTAGCATTGGTTCAGGCAAGTGAATCATCAACATGCAGTACCTTAGTACACAGTGCCACCATCCCACAATGAACAAGTCCATTAAACAGTAGCAACATCATTCAAACAAAATTCTAGTCACCCAAGGATGTTTTGTGCCAAGTTTACCCGAATTTACCATTCTCCAAGCAGAAAATGTGAAACCTAGCAGATTATGAATAACATTAATGGTAAATGATTGAGGGACTTCACTCTGATTTTCAGCTTGATGTGCCAACAAGAAATCAATGCAAAGGAGCAATTTGGAGCCCAAGCTCTAAGGCAACCAGTCTAATTTCATAATGAATCTGACCCTGCTATAGGCTGTTTGTTTACCCACTTTTTGTGGAGTTTGCATGCAGACCATTCATTTAACTGGTAGAGTGCTGGAAGCCCATACCTGGGCCTTATTCTGAAGTGCCAGTACCACAATTTAAAGGCTTCATATTCTGTGGATGTGCTTCATATTCTCTTTGAAGTGATATTATTTTATCTGTTAGAATTTGCCTTGTTACAATTTATGGGAGACTTCGTGCTATCACTTTCCCATAAACTGTAACAAGGCAAAGATGCACAAAGAAATTTTATGGATCAAAAATAATTTAGCACTCTTCCAGTTAATGTGATCTCTCTTTACCCACAAAGATATATATCGGTTATTACCACCATGCAAACTAGAAAATAAGCAGCCTGTCATCTGCAAAATGAGGTCCCCAGAGGGTGAATTTAGTGATGCTACCCTGCATAGCAGGGTAGCATCACTAAATTTACCCTCTGTGAACCTCCATCTGAATCAGGGTCTCAAACCTTAAACAGAAAGAGGTACCCAGAGGATAAATTGGCCCACTGTATGGGACAGCATCAGCAAATTCACCCTCTGGGGACCTCATTCTGCAAATGTCAGACTGCTTATTTTCAGGCCTGCCACCGTGTGGGT
The DNA here is from genome assembly GCA_031216915.1 of Pictodentalium vernedei. Lineage (NCBI taxonomy): Eukaryota > Metazoa > Mollusca > Scaphopoda > Dentaliida > Dentaliidae > Pictodentalium > Pictodentalium vernedei. The sequence continues at coordinate 393,676,893 of CM062293.1, read as the reverse complement.
TTCTGAGGTGGTGTATTGAAGTCGAGACCTCATCCCTGGGCATATATTGGATTGGTCGATATATGACCCAGAGGCTAGGTCGAGACTTCAATACATCATCTCAGAAACTGACATGGTGGTAATCACCAATTTATCCAACAATATTCCTCCCTTTCCAGCTTCTAACGGAGTGTTTTGACAATAAATCAGCATCTATGAATTAATTTATGAATGAAGATCATGATGCAATGATATTGCATTCTTGTGCTGTGTATGACATAATTACCATTCATTGTTCTAATACTATAACTGCTGAAGTTTAGTGTTCGAGCTGTGTCTTTCTTTGTTTTATTTTTCATGTTTAACACATTGTAGACCTATATAAAAATATCATTATGGCAAAGAAGTGATCGACTAGTCTAATTTATTTCGTTGAGCTGCTGATTTATTTATAATTTGATTACTGTCTAAAAAAAGAGTGGCCTCGACACGTGTAATAACTCGATGCAGGTAAAGCCATTCTTTTGTCCGAATCGAATGATCGCATTTGCAGTTGCAACCCTCAAAGCAGATTTGTATTTTGTTCAGACATTTTTACTTGTATTGGGGAAAATATGTTCTTGTTGTAAGATAAATACAGATATTCTCAGTTATCATATATAACCAATCAAAAAACATATATATAAATATATGAATATAACCAGTCACAAAATATATACAGAGTCAATAAATAAAGTATAATAAACTTTGAGGAGCAATTTTTTTAGTATTATCGACTTTAATCCCAAACAAATTATTGTAAATTCATATTTCGAGTCTGGCTGTATGAATTTGCATAATTTCATGTTCTTACTATTGCCAACATTACGTCAGGATGTCGCATTTCAGACATGGGGTGAAATGAAACGTTCACACATGCAGTCAATAGCGTGTATGTCCACCGTTTGCCTCTTGGATGCCAAGACATAGATGCATGGACCTGATAAGTCTCTGGATTTCACCATGTGGTATTGCATTCCACTCCTGCCTCAGAACATTACGTAAATTGCCTAACATCTAAAGATCATGAAGTCGTACCCGATGGTCCAATTGAACCCAAAGATGCTCGATGGCGACAAATCTGGTGAAAGTGGGGGCCAGGGAAGAAGTTTGATGCTCTGCTCAAGAAAGGCACAACAGATACGCGTTACATGACATCGGGCATTGTCTTGCTGGAATAACAGCAATCTGACGTTTGCGTTGAACTTGAAGAATTTCGCCCTTATATCGCTGTCCATTCAGATTACCATCGAAGAAGATCAAATGCATTCGATGGTGCAAGGAAATTCCTGCCCAAACCATTACACTATCCCTGCATGCAAGCATCAAAAAACCGTTCTACTTGTTGGCGATACACTCTTACCCTACCATCAGTATGCTGTAGACAAAATTGAGATTAACAACTAAAAAGAACTGTGCTCCAACGCTGATGAGTCCGGCGAACACGCTGACGTACCCATTCAATTCTGATGGTATGATGACATTGGGTAAGGATTGGTCCATGGTATGGATGCCTACTTTGGATGCCGTGTTCAGCGAGTCTGTTCCGGACAGTTTGTGCACTGATTCTATTGTTAGTTCTACCAGGAGTAATAACTGCTGTCCTCATCGACGGAAGGAAGCGATCATGCAAGTGAGACGTCCTGATGTGTCGTTCTTGCACAGGGGTTGTAACTCTTGGTCGACCTGAACGCGGTTTGTCGGCAGTAGATCCAGTGGTTCTTTTTCTTCCAATGAGATGGTAAAAAGTGGCCACAGTGACTCCGAACTCAGCAGCAAGCTCATCTAGAGGTTTCCCAGACTCATGTTAACAGATGGCACACAACCTCTTATTTTCGGTTAACTTGGAATTTTTTAAAATGTCAGAAGGCAAAAACTGGCATGTTTTCTCAATAACCCAGGCTCTCTAGCACAGCATAACACAAAGAAAATTGTCGGTCACCCATTCAATTTGACATTTGCGGGTAGCACATGCTATTTTGAAATCCATGGCAAAATTGTATACGGTTGAGTGGACAACAACAACATGTCATTAAACTCTTTGCACAACTTCTTGTCCACAAACATGCAACATTAGAACTATTATATTTCATCCTTTATGCTATTTTTTCACATTTGTTTCTATTATACTTTCTTTTTTGACTCGGTATATGTACCAACATAGAAAACAACATTTTATTTATATGTTTTTTGATTGGTTATATAGATATTCCAATTAGTAGATATTTATTTTGGTTTGAAAAAGACATTAACATAACTGGTGGAACTATGGGGCATAATCATAAAAACTACAGCCATGGTGAGTCTTCATTCATAAGTATTTAGTTTACAGACATGTCTAACAGTATTGTAATATCATTAAAGATTTGGTCCAATCAATTTTGGATTGAGAAATATTTCTTGCATTGATTCAAAGAAAATTAATTCCTATGGTACTTTTAGATCCAAGCATCTGGAATATTTCAGTTAGTGTGAAAAACAAAACTGTAGATACAAGCTATTAACTGAAAAAAAAAAAATGTTTTCATTTTTGGAATTCACATTGCAAAAAATTCCACAATCCAGTATAAGAATTTCCATTAGTTTGTTTATTATTTATTTACTGGTGTTTAACCCTTTACCCAATGCAGACGATATCAAAATTTATTATTTTAAATATCATTTTTTTAATTTTTTAAGAAAATGTCAACAAAACCATATCATGTGACCCCTCACTGGAAGAGCTCAATGAGCTCGTTCCAAAGAGGAGTCACATGACATGGTTTTGTTGAAATTTTTCGAAAAATAATATTTTTTCATCTGCTGAATTTGCATATTACACGGGCGGATGCAGGCGATTCGTTGTGTAAAGGATTAAGGTCACATATTTCTGCACAATGGCTAATCATGGCTGCAACATGGATATAAAGTCGAGTCCAGCCAATCATTTATACCCATGTTGCCCATTTTAGTAGACTTCCACCCAGGCATTTAGTTCATTAAATTCTGCACCCTATGTAACATGTAACCAACTAATCTTGTGCATTTTGTACAGCCTTAGTCAGTGTAGTGTGTGATATAGCAGTCTATCAACTAATCCTGTGCAATGTCTATGATCAGCCAGTGTAACTTAGCTTACCAACTAATTGTGTGCAACACACAGGGTTAGTCAAACTTTTGTTTCTGGTTATAAAAAATATCATCTCTATTTTGATACCAAACCTAAGCAAGTGTACATTTTCATGTAGTAATTTATTTATTTATTTATTGGGGTTTAATGACACTTTTGACAACCAGGATAACCATGTGTTGGACAGTTTTATGGCTGGAGGAAGCTGGAGTACCCAGAGAGAACCATTGAGCAATAGCAAGCAACTGTCAGACCTCCCAACATACTAACTCCACACAAGCAGTGTTAGCATTGGTTGAAGACAAGTGCACCATCGATGTGCAGTATGCCTCTGTACACAATGCCACCATGCCCACACATGGGCAATTGGGATTAAGTGTCTTGCCCAATGACACAACATGGTTGCCACAGGTGGGATTTGAACTGAGGACTTCTCGGCTTGCAGCCTGCATCTCTACCTACTGAGCCACCATGATTCCTTTTCATATAGTGTGTGATATGGCAGTTACAAATTTGTCATAACCAGAAAGTGTTACTAACCCTGTGCACTGCACTGCACTGCACAGGGTTAGTCACACCTTCTGGTTTAAAAAAAAATTATTAACTGAGTAACTAACTCTGCACACTGAACAGCATTAGCGTAAATCTCAACTGTAGTAACTCTTTACCCAACAAAATTTTCAAAACCAGCCAGTAATTTTTTACAGAAGCATTTGACCTCAGCTTATGGCCCCCTCCTTGGAATGGATTGTGGAAAAGTTTAAGTTTAAATGAATTCCAAAAATGAAAACATATTCCATTTTCAATTGTTCACTTTTCTGACCTTCTGACACATTCCAAATGATTGAATCTAAAACATAGCTGATGGACTATTCAAAAACTAGACTGCTTCCAGGCCATAACAGTATCAAATTTCTTACAAAATTTGACTGGCGACTTGAGAGCTTGGTTGAAGCCACCAATTTTCATTTGAAAATTCCCAATTAGTAAACCTCTGAGGCTATTATTACTTCATGTATACATGTATAAAGCCTTAAACTCCTTGCTTGCTGCTGGTGAATATTACTGCCCAGGAGAGGATTTTTCTTACCACTGAAATAAGTATAATTTGGACATATTTAACAGGTCAAGTGCTAAGAGCCAGTAACAGGGCTTTAAAAAAAATGAGGGTAGCAGAGCAAAAGCCAGCATTTTCCTTGCTGGTGTATCCTATTCAGTCAAAAGCAAATAATATTTTGTTTATATCAATTTGTTTTAATACAACTTATTGGAGAGTGCCTATTGGCACTCTCCAATAATTTGTAATAAAACAAATTTTGAATAACAAATTCAGACAAATTCAAGACCACCAAATATAATCTAGCCCTCAACCAGTTAAGCGAATTTTGCCACAGTAAATTAAATGGGCTTGTTTACCAATCATTCATTGAGTTAAATTTACATGAATTTTTCAGCAAATCTAGTCATGGCTGCTTGAAAATATCCCAACAGGTTGAGAGTTAAAGGTATATGATGCCTATTTCATGGAGAGGTCATTCACTATGTTTGAAAAGCAAAACCTTCAAAGCTGAAGGAATTTGATGCCAGGCCATCATACAACCATATTTGATGCACTCTCTTGGTGCTGAACTGATGGCATCAATATATTTCACTTCTGTCCTTCAGTACATGCAAAAGTTGCAGTTGGAGACACTAATTTAAGAGTCTTGACCATGGACACAACATGGCAATGCGGGTGATGTTTGAACCTACAACCTTTTGAAACCAAGTCAAAAGGTCTAACCAATGCGCAACTCCAGCCCACCATTCACAAAAATCACTTTTCAAATTTTATTTTTTACATCAAAAAACATCGCATATGACCTCTCATAGGAACAAGCTCATTGGGCTCACTCCAACAAGAGATCACAAACTATGTATTTGAGGCAAAAAATGAAAATTCTTATTTTTTCAAGAATTTTGTTGCATGTGTTGTCTGTTATTCATGCTGTCCTTATGAAGCTGACTCAACTTCCACAGCTCATTCAGTCCGGTAAAAATGAAAATATTACCCGACCAGAAGATGAGTTACCATACCCTTGAATACTAAGGCAGCAGCTGGACTCTTAACTTCACAAATTTTGATTTGTGTTCAACATTGTTTTCACATATCTATAAGGAAATGTGTGGAAGTCCTAACTTCACATTCAAAAAACTAAAAATACTCAATAAATTCAGGTTCTTACAAAGATACAATAGCTTGATTCTTTGTTTAACCCTTTCACTGCCACGCCCACTTTAGCCATATATGGAGGATCTCTTTGTATGCCTGAATGCAAGGAAGTTTAATAAAAATTATGACATACTTGAAACTCTATCATCTGATCAATTGTTGGAAAGGGCTCTCTGAGCCCTTTCCAACAATTAATCAATGGTAGGTTTGATCTGCGCATACCAAAAAGCACAGATGACCATCTTAAAATAGGTGACAAGAGTCGCTTTTGGCAGCGTAAGGGTTAAAGAATATTTTATTGATATTAGAGATACAGTGGAACTCTATTAATTGAATAGCCAATTTGCCATTTGATAAACAAAACATTAAAATAACAAATTTTAATATCATGTGCATTGGGTTAACTGGTTACATTCCATGGGTAGGCAATATTTTTTCCACTTATGCATTAACATTAGATTCCAAACACTAATTATAGGAATAATCGGGAGGGTGATGGCTCAGGGGTTACGACATTGAACTTGAAACCGAAAGGTCCACGATTCGATACCCACTATGGGTAACTGTGTTGTGTCCTTTGGCAAGGCACTTCATTCCGATTGCCCATGTGGAGGCACAGTGGCGCTGTGTACTAAGGCATACTGAACGTTGATGATGCACTTGTCCTCAACCAATGCTAACCTTGCTTGTGCTTAGTATGTTGGAGAGTCTGACAGTTGCCCACCATTACTCAGTGGTTCTCTCCGAGTACTCTGGCTTCCTCTACCCATAAAACTGTGTGACCCAGCTGTTGAAAGTGTCGTTAAAGCCCTAATAAATGAATAAATGTAGGAATAATCAGCAAATTTAATTAATGAAGCACCAGTTACCTGGTAAACGTATGCATCACTTCCCACACGTGGTTTACAACCACTCCACTGCGACTGTACTGTATGAATATACACAATTGAGTGCTACGATCTGACAAGCTTAAAGCATATTGGAGTTGTCGCTTGATTCTTCAAGAAGACACTTTGGTAGCCTTATTTTCTGTCCTGCATTCTTTTCAATTTTTGTCTGACGAGGTTGAAAAATCACAAGATTTGTCGAGCAGTCTGGTGAATTTTGCGATTCATGTCAGTTAATCCTTTACCTAATTAATTGGGTGCATCTGTCTATGTCAGTTACAAATTTAGCAGTTGAATAGAAAAAAATTTTGAAAAATTTCAACAAAACCATATCATGTGACCCCTCATTAGAACGAGCTCATCAAGCTCGTTCCAATGAGTGGTCACATGATATGTATTTTTTTAAAACTGGTGAAAAATTTTGGAAAAAAATAATTAAAAAAAAAAAAATTCTGATGTTGTGTGCACTGGGAAAAGGGTTAATTAATAGAATTTCAAGGGTTTTCCCATGAAGGCTTATCATTACAAAGCGGTTCTGTACTTCAATGACAGAATGAATTTTCTCAATTTCATCAATATTGCGTGTGATCTTTATTATTGTGTGATTAATGGTCTATTCGTGGCTCTGAATCAACTCTGTTCATGACAGTCAATATCTCAAGAAGAGAATCGTGATTAAGTTGAAGTGGCTGAAAGGGAGAAAAGAAAATCGCCACAATCATGATCAATAGATCCAAAGTCCCTTCTGAGACATTTCCAGGACACACACCAAGCATGATGATGTGGACATAAAGGTTAGAGAAGAATGGACTCTTTAAATATTTCATAGGATGAGTATCAAGGAAGTTTTAGCACAGTAGTTAGTCAACAAAAGGACAAGATCAATGGATAATAAGAGTCAACAAAAGGACAAAATCAATTGCTAATAAAAGAAAGCTGGGATTAAGTCTTGTATGACCCAGTCTCAGTATTAAGATCTACCAAACAAACAGGCAGAAAAAAACACCAGAACAGTATCTGGACATTTCCCAACCGGACATTTCCCCACCCTGGAAATTTCCCCAATGGATGTTTCCCTACTTTGCTTAATTGCCTAGCAGACATTTCCCCCCACCTAACTTTACCCTTTTCCCAACGAATCGCCCGCATCCGTCCGCATAATATGCCAATTCCGCAGCTGAAAAAATATTATTTTTCGAAGAATTTCAACAAAACCATATCATGTGACCTCTCTTTGGAACGAGCTCGTTGAGCTCATTCCAAAGAGGGGTCACATGATATGGTTTTGTTGAAATTGTTTGAAAAAATTCAAAAAATGATATTTAAAATAATAAATTTGGAAATCATCTGCGTTGGGTAAAGGGTTAATTGGAAAGCAGACATTCTCCCCCTCTTCCTATGGAAGATATGCATGTCTCATGTAAGAAGGCCATGTGAGAAAGATATCTATCTCACATGACCCACATAACCGGCTTATTAGCATATTTAATGAATGCAGGACTATTCAATTATCGCACACTCTTCTGTAAACAAACAACATGATGTCCCATTTTGGAAATATTGGCAGACAAACATTTGTTGAAGAAAATAAAAAGGCAGACCGCAAAACCAAAGGACACATGACTCTGTTATATAAATTTTGGGGTGAAAGCCATTATGAGTGGAGAGCGTTGCACGAAATTCCCATCAAAAAAACAAAATGCACTGCAGAATTCATAATATGACATCATCTGAATGTGTCAATGTTCATTTCACTACAAATATTTAACCCCTGTCTTACCGGAGTTGGGATTTAAGTTTGTGGTATATACCTGTGGTATACACAGAACTTTTGTGTGCTCTTCTCTTTCCGATAAGCAAATCAGTTTTTTTTTCAGAAATAGACAATAAAATTGTTTGATATAGCTGCATGTGCTCCTTAATTACTTTTGATGGTGTCAGGGTGTTTTGTGGGGGGAGAAAAATTAGCCCTGATGGGTGGTGGGTGCGAGATGGGAAAATCTTACCCTCAGGACAAGATATTTGGCCCAGACACTCGGCAAGCATCGTGTCTGGCCTAATATCTTGCCCTTGGGTGAGATTTCCCCATCTCACATCCACATCCATCAGAAATATTTTTTTTTTTTTTTTTATTAGGATTTAACAACACATTAACAGCCAGGGTCATATCATATCAGGGACAGTTTTACAGGTGGAGGAAGCCGGAGTACCCAGAGAGAACCGCCGAGCAATGACGAGCAGCTGTCAGCTCTCCAACATCGGAATTCTGAACTCTGCACCGCGGCACAGTCAGCGTAAGATTGGTTGAAGACATGCGCACATTCGACGTGCAGTACGCATTAGTACACAGCGTCATCGTGGCCCCATGTTGGCAATCAGGGTAAAGTGCCTTGCCCAAGGATACAACGTGGGAGCGCGAATCAGTCACTGGAATGGTCACCCATCCAACTACTAACCGCGCTTGACGTTGCTTAACTTCGATGATCTGACGAGAACCGGTTACCGCGACGCCACCGCACCACCATCAGGGATAATAATGTTCCTCACTGAACTCCAATTGTGAAGACATCATACAAACACTGTTTTTGGTTGTGAACACATCTAGAGCTATTGTTCGTTTCAATTACTATCATTGGATTGTACAACATTAAGCACCACCTCTGGTCATATGTTTTATTTATTATTTATTTATTTAATTTATTTATTTATTTATTTATTTATTTATTTATTTATTTATTTATTTATTTATTTATTTATTTACTGGGGTTTAATGTCACATACTTATGCACAATGGCTAATCGTGACTATTACAGTTTTATGGGTGGAGGAAGCCGGAGTACCCAGAGAGAACCACCGAGTAATGATGAGTAACTGTCAGCTCCTCAACATTCTAATTCTGTTAAGCTCTGCTCAAACAGGGTTACAGTGGTTGAAGACATGTGCACCATCGACATGCAGTACACCTTAGTACACAGCATCATTGTGCCCCCATGTAGGTAACAGAGATAAAGTGCCTTGCCCAAGGACACAACGCGGGTCGTCCCGTACAGCATAAAAGTCAAACAGTCTACCACTGAGCCACCGCGCTCCCATATATTTTGTATTACCCTTATTACTGAAATAAAATTCTCATCTTGAGTGCAACATGGCACCATCTGCAATGCTTTAGCATTGCAGATGGCACCTTGCTGCACTCAAAGGACAAATTGATCTTTAACCCTTTACTCAATGTAACAGCCAAAACAAACCAGCTCTATGCACAAAAATCACCATTCAATTTGTATTATTTTTTTATTTTTATTTTTTGTCACAAAAACATAGCTTGTGACCCCTCATTGGAATAAGTTCACTGTCCTCGTTCCAATGAGGGGTCATTAGTTATATTTTTGATGCAAAAAAATGAATAATTTAGTTGTTCAAGAATTTTGTTTGCAAGTGTGGTCTGCCTTTTGCATTAGGTAAAGGGTTAATACTGCTGTCCCTTCTTTGTACTAGTACATAGCCACAGCGGAAAAATGTTCAATAGAACCAGATAGGGAACTGTCTGGTGTGGAATTATCCGCAATGCAGAAATGTTAATTTTTCTAATTAGCAGTCTGTGGGAAAATGCCCAGGAATTCCACAATATTGCTGACATGGTTAGTTTCTCAAAATGATTCTCAGTATTAGAAAATTTTACAAGGAATGAAATTCCAACATTGACATAACCATGACTTCAAAGCTTTCCACTGAGCTGTACTATCACAACAGCTCTATCATTCGTGATACAGTTGAATCCTGTTGATTGAATAGCCATTTTGCCACTGCAAATTATTCAGTTAACAGGATAATTCAGTTAACAGGGATTTCATCACTTTTCTGTATTCTTAGAAATAAAATGTACATTTATTCTATTATGTCTTGTTGTTTGACAGTGCTCAAGAAACTCTGTCAAACAAGATATCCTAGATTAATGTCTGTTTTAGATGTACGGAGTTCATATATGTCTAAAAGTAAACAAGTGGAATTAGGTGATTGTTAGGATAACTGCATGACATATAACATTGTTTTTATTCAATTAACAGCGCCCCCCCCCCCCTACCCCCCACCCCCCACATAAAGTTCATGTTCTTGGTTTGTTTTATGTTTTAAGCCTCATAACCTACAGAATAGCATGGGTGGTGGTGTATTTCGTCCCTTGTGTACAAGAAGGCTTTGCAGTGTTAAAGCATTACAAAGTCTTGTTGCACTTAAGAGACAAATTTATCAATTTATTAACTTGGGTAAAATATCAGATATAAATCATTTAATTTTTTATTTTTTTAAGTTTACATTAGTTATAAAAAAAAGAGAGCATCAGGCAGCCAGAAGGACCATGCAGGAGAGCCTGAGAAACAGATTTTTTACTCTTTTAGGCCTAATGAAGAGACGTTTACTCTAACATATTTGTAATTAACAGACACATTTGTTCGAAGGTATAGTAAACAACTAGATGTGTCAGTGCAAAATGAAAAATAACAATTTTGTTTCCTGGAACATTCACCATTCACTGCTCCAAACGTATTGAGATTTGTCAAACGAGAAATCATGTTTCGTTTGCCATAAAAAATGTAAAAAGCAAATAAAAATTGTAAGGAATGTTTATATATATCTTCACTGGTCAGTGGTTTGGACGACTCTATTACTGACCTCTGTCAGACAAGACTGAATTGGTTAAATTAATAGTTGCATTATGGGAAAAATTTGTGGCTTAAAAATTTGGTATTTTGACATCAGTGTGCAAAGGGTTTTTTAGTTGCCAAAATTTTTTTTTTGTGTGCAAGTCTCATCTACAAGTTCCATAAGGTAAAGAGTTAACAAAAGAAAATAAACCAACTGGGATCAATTTCTTCAAACTCCTGATAACATCTTGACCAGTTCTTGTAAACTTGCAATATTTATGTTAGATGACATTGCTAGTCACAAACATATGTTTATATTACTTTATTGAAGGAGGATAGACTTGTATATTACTTGTACAAACATCTTACTGGCAGCTTTCTAAGCTATATCAGACTATGGTCAACTGGTATATTGATTCACAAAATATGAAAGCAACTATTGGGTAGTTCCAAAAGCATGACAGATATGCCAGTTTATAAATAACGGACCAAAAAATCAATGCAATATTAAAATGTTTTAATTCGTAACTCGCCGAGTATTTTCAAGACATTTTTCAGAAAGTCTAGTCATGGCTGCTGTGAAGCAGCCTTGACTAGCTTTGATGAAAAATTCATCTGAATTTAACTGAATTTTATCTGAAATCATTGGTCAAAAAATCCATTTATTTTTCAGTGGGAAAATTTGGGCCCAAATTATACCTATTTCAGTGGCAAGGGAAAACCCACCCATGGGCGGAATATCTGCCAGCAGCATGCAAGGAGTTAAGACACTAATTGGCCAAACATTTATACTGCAAGGGTAGCACATATATAAATTATAGAGAAACAGGTTCAATGAGAAGACACTTAATGTTAAACTCTTACAATATTCAAAGTCTAAAAGGAGGCTGTAACTCTGGTAACAATGAGTGAATAAAACCAATCATGTGTCAATGGGTTTTCCATTGAACATTTTAAATGGTTTATTGATGGTTGTCTTATGAAATAAAATGTTTTTACAGACAAGAAATCTCTGTAAAAAATGTTCAAAATCTTATGATATTCAAAATGCAACAAGGGCTATAACTCTGGTAAAAAGTAAGCGTTATTTATTGTTTTCCTCGCAATATACAGTTATACCCTTTAGTCAATGCAGATATCAACATTTGCCATTTAAAATATTTTTTCAAATTTTTCGAAAAATTTCAACAAACCCATATCACGTGATCCCTCATTGGAACGAGCTTGACAAGCTTGTTCCAATGAGAGGGGTAACATGATATGGTTCAGTTGATTTTTTTTTAAAAATAATCCTTTTTCAACTCCTCAATTTTCAAATTATGCAGGCGTTATGGTCGATTCTTTAGGTAAAGGGTTAAAACAAGAGATTGCATTAGAAGTGCTGGCATACCCTCAATGGTGCCAAGCCATGGGATGGGGCCATGATAGGATGGACAGTATATCTCAATGGAAAAGAGACATAACTCATGGGTGAAAAGTGTGGACAGCATAAATTGATATGCTTCTGAAAGGAAATGTTATGCTGTACATCCCAGTAATATTTCATCAAGATCTGACTTCTACCAGCTGAGTGATGGGCTCATACAGTACAAGTCGAAATAAGTTGTAGGATAACCACTATAAACTATGTATCCTTCTCTTCCTACAATGATAAGACCAGAAGCTGGCATCATTTTCTGGAAAGCTCTCACTGATAGCTTTCCAGAAAATGATGTCAGATTCTGACCTTATCAGTGCAAGAGCAGCAGTATACTTAGTTTATTGCGGTTATGCTACAACTTATTTTGACTTGTACTGTACAGAGAAAAAATATCTATTTCTCGATGGAAAAAGGGGCATAACTCATAAGCAGAGTGTATGGACCGCATGACTTGATAAGTACCTGAAAAAGCATGTCATTCTGGACATCCAAGTTAGAATTCATTAAGATTGGGCTGCTATCAGTGGACTCATATGGCCAAAAAGTCCATTTCTTGATGGAAAAAGGTGTACAACTCACAACTGCAATGTGTGGACTGTATAACTTTATATGTTATAAACAATGTCTATTTCTTAATAGAAAATGTGCGTAACTCACAACTGGAATGTGCAGACTGCATAACTTGATATATAAACTGGTTGAGGGCTAAATTATTTTTCAAACGTGATTTATAACATGACTACTTTTTTCAACAATACAAGGCTGCCAGTAAGGGAAGGCTTAGCATAATAAGATTTTGTTCATCAATAATTGTTTTGTTACTATTTACTGGAGAGTGCCAGTTGGCTCTCTCCAATATATTTTAACAAAACAATTTTATATGAACATTTCTTTATTTACTGCTGCACAAATGACAAGCTAGTGCATACAGTGTAAAGCCACTAAAGGGGCTTTCAGCACTTTTCAATAGAGCCCTGATAGTGGCTTCTAGCACTATTCCAGTTAAAGGACATCTCACGCTGGACCTCTCTGTAAGATTTAACTATTTATTTATTTATTTGTTGGTGTTTAAGGTCACATCTTATGCACAATGGCTAATTGTGACCGCGACAGTTTTACGGGTGAATGAAGCAAGAGTAGCTGGAGAGAACCACCGAGCACCGACAAGCAACTGTCAGTTCCTCAACATTCTAACTCTGTTTAATCTCCGCTCAAGCAGGGTTACAGTGGTTAAAGACATGTGCACCATCGACGTGCAGTACGCCTTAGTACAAGGCGTCATCATGCCTCCATGTAGGCAACCGGGATAAAGTGCCTTGCCCAAAGACATAGCGTGGGTCGTACCGGACGGGGATCGAACTCGGAACCTCTAGCATAGAAGTCCAACAGTCTACCACTGAGCCACCGTGCTCCCAAAGATTTAACTGGTAGAGTACAAATTACTTTTGGTCATCAAAATTTATTCACAAGTTGTTGCCTTGTTCCAATTCATGGGAGAGTGTCATTAGGCACTCTCCCATAAATTGTGACATGGCAAGTCCATACAGACTAAAGAATTTTACTTTGATAATTAAACGAAATACACACACAAAATATGAAGCCTTTAAATTGCGATGCATGCACTTGAGAATAAAGCCCAAATGTAGGCCTCTTGCACTCAACCGGTTAAGATCTGATTACTACAAGACAAGTTGTAGACTCATACCGACAAAAAATGTCTATTTCTCAACAGAAGAGGGGCATAACTCGAATGGAATGTGCAGACCACATCTCTTGAAATGCATCTGGAAGAGCATGTCATGCGGGACATCCATCTTAGATTTCATTAAGATCTGACTACTATCAGCTGAGTAAAAGACTTGTACGGACAAGAAAATGTCTGTTCCTCAACAGAAAGAGGACCATAAGCCCTCAGTAGAATATGTAGACTGCATCACTTGATATGTGCCTGAAAGAGAATGTCGTGCTGGATATCATCTATGTACGATTTCATTAAGATCTGACTACTATCTGCTGATTTGTAGTCTAGTGCATATGTATGGATGGATGAATGGAAAGATAAAATTCAGTATGTCTCACCTTTTAAAAAAGTATGGCTCTTATAAAACCACGCCCCAACAACACCCTTAAATATGAGCCCAGGGATTTGATTTGAACACAGTTGAAAAAAACCATAACAAATATCTCATATGTCAAACATGAAAACATTTCAAGCTGTGGGTGAAGGTTTTTCACTTTCAGCATTTTTGTCTGTTTCGTAAAGTCAAGTTTAGCAAATTGTTTATACCTATGCTGCCCTCTTTAGAGGACTGCCACTTCAAGCATTGGTTGTAATGTCCTATTTTACCAGTAAAAAACCCCCGTGTTCAAATTAGGGCCTTGCAAATCACACATTTTCGGTTCGAATCAAATCCAGAATCATATCTCAAATCAAATCACGTCTATTATTAGCCCTTTACTAAACATGAAAAGCAGATGACACTTGCAAACAAAATTCTCGAATAACTAATTTTTTTCATTTTTTGTCCCCAAAACATAGGTTATGACCCCTTTTTGGAACGAGCTCGCTGAGCTCGTTCCAAAGAGGGGTCATAACCTATGTTTTTGAGACAAAAAAACAAAAAGGTAATGAAAATTAACTGCCGATTTTTGTGAATAGCGCTGGTCGGTTTTGGCCGTTACGTTGGGTTAATGAAAGTGTCAATGACACTGTAGCTCAACTTGTCAAGACAAAGACATGTACATGTATAGTATGTGACACAGCAATAGCAAACATCTAGGTAATGACCTGATAACAAAGGTACATTTGAAGTATTGTAACGGTCTGTACATAAATACTGACCGTAGCCTGTAACAAATGTATAAGTAAAGTATTGTAAAGGTGGGTGACAGTCAGATGCTAAACTAGAAAAGAAAACTTTAGTCCCAGAGTGGGTCTGACTGAACCCCAAAATATTTGTTCTCATAGCACAGTGATAACAAAGGCACCCCAAAACACACTCATTCCTGTCCCAAGATGAAAACAAAGGTACCCAAGAAGTTTCGTGAAGATCAGTTCATAAATACGAGCTGTATAGAAGTTGTGACAAAAAACTGATTGGACCTAATTTCGGTACAAAATGGCCACTGGCAGCCATCTTGAATTTTGGACCGCACCCAGAAACACTCGTTCTCGTCCCAAGGTGATAACAAAGGTACCCAAGACGTTTCGTGAAGATCGGTTCATAAATACAGACTCTAGCCCGAGCCGTATTGACATGTGTACTTACTGTGTGTAAGTAGCACTGAAAAAATCAAAGTTCATCTAATTTGCATAATTTCTGCACGAGAAAAAAACCTGTATTATATGTGATGTATCCCATGGTACTAAACATTCACACAAAAAATTATTCAAATCAGCGCTTTCATATGGAAGTTCTGTGCAAAAATCTGATTGCACCAAATTTTGTACAAAATGGCTGCCATCGGCCATCTTGAATTTCGGACCAGACCCCAAAACACTCATTCTCGTCCCACGGTGATAACAAAGGTACCCAAGGAATTTCGTAAAGATCGGTTCATAAATACGGCCTCTAGCCCGAGCCGTATTGGCATTTGCACTTACAGTGCTGAAAGTAACACCAAAAAACATCAAAGTTAGTCTAATTTGCATAATTTACACATGAGAAAAAAACCCGTATTATATGTGATGTATCCCATGGTACTAAACATTCATACAAAAAATTATTCAAATCATAGCTTTCATATGGAAGTTCTGTACAAAAAACAGATTTCTGCATCGTCGGTACAAAATGGCAGCTGGCAGCCATCTTGAATTTTGGACCAAACCCCAAAACACTCGTTCTCGTCCCACGGTCATAACAAAGGTACCCAAGAAGTTTCGTAAAGATCGGTTCATAAATACGGCCTCTAGCCCGAGCCGTATCCAATTGTTGACGGACAGACGGCCAGACAGACGACGGGCCATGGCATAAGCTCAAATTTGGCTTCGCCAAAGTTGAGCTAAAAATCAAATCAAACCTCGAATCGAATCAGTGGCATCTTGAAGATGACCAATGGGGGTTGAGGTACTATAAACCTGATTTGTTCCGGCATGCCTTGATAATGTAGTTGGAATATTATCCTGTGAGGATTATTGTTCATCGTCGACATTGCTTGGAAACCTTAAATTTGTATTTAATAATGGTAGGGACTAGTGATATTGGAATTATTAGCATTGCTGGTGGAATCAGTGAAGATGTTATTTATGTTAATGTATAGAAAGTTACACTCAGTCTTCTATAACAACATTATTTATGTACGATTTTCATCTGAACTATACGTTTTTGTAAGATGCTGAGGAGGACTGATACCAAGCTATATTCCTATGAAAAATATTCGAGAGGAAACAAATTTTTTCATTGGTCTGCCATATCTGTGATTACACAAAGTCAGTTTGTATTAGGGGGACAGCATCTCTTTGATTTCTATATATAACCCACAAGCTTCCATATGAGGCTCAGTGAGAATAATATTAGGCTCAGATATAGTCTCACCTGATATTGTTCTCACTTCACCACATGTGAGACCATATCCGCCCACTAAACATCCCACAACCTTTTATACTTGGACATATCCACCAAGCAATAATTGATTGAATTGCATCCGTGTTGAAAAATTTGTTTTTGTTTTGATGCTAAATTATCTCCAGCATCTATATGTCTGAGGTAGGGCCCTGTGAATCACACATTTTTGATTCGAATTGAATCTCAAATTGAACCACGCCTATTGTTCGAAATTAAATTGGACCCTTGAATCCAATTATTGGCATCTTGGTGTTGGGTGCTGTAAACCTCATTTGTTCCGACTGTGATAGCTCAAGACCCAACTGATAAAATAATCCAACTACTATATAAAGGCATGTCTTCACAGAAGGCATGCCTTGATGATGTAGTTGGAATATTACCCTGTAAGGATTATAGTTCATCGTTAACATTGCTTGGAAACTTTAAATTTGCATTTTACAGTTGTAGGGACTAGTTATACTAGAATTAGCATGGCTGGGGGCATGAGTTCAGATATTATTTATATTAATGTAGTGCAAGTTACGCTCAGTCTTTCATTTCAACATTATTTTTGTTCGATTTTCAACTGAACTTTACATTTTGTGGGACTATGAAGATGATTGAAAGCTAGCTATATTCATATGAAAAAGATTCGAGAGGAAATGAATCGAGCAGCTGATTTGGAATCGAACCAAATATCTACTTAAGATCAAATTGAATCTTGAGGCTTCCAAGGACCCTAGTTCAAATGCAGGACCCAATATACAGATAAAATTTTGTTTATAGGCCACATAAAGTAGTTTTTCTGTTTCTCAGGCCATTTTGAGTACAATTGCATGTGGGTGGGTGGTTTTTTATTTTATTTTTTATTTTTTGTAATTATTTCTTTGCTATCAAAAGTTCATGTTCTTGGTTGTTTTATGTCTAAGGCCTCATAACTAGTCCAGAACAGCATGGGTGGTGGTGTATTTTGTCCCTTGAGTGCAAGAAGGCTTTGCAATGCTCAAGCGACAAATTTATCAATTTTATTAACCTGGGTATAATATCAGACACAAGGCCTAAAAAAATTAAAAATTTGTTTCTCAGGCCCTTCTGCATGGCCCTTTTGACTGCCACATGCTCTCTTTTTATAACCAATGTAAACTTGGAAAAAAATAAAAAGTAAATGGTTTATGTCTGATATTTTACCCAAGTTAAAAAAATTGATAAATTTGTAATTGAGTGCAAGAAGGCTTTGCAATGCTTCAGCATTGCAAAGCCTTCTTGCTCTCAAGGGACGAAATACACCACCACCTATGCTATTCCATAGATTATGAGGCCTAAAACATAAACCAAGAACATGAACTTTTGATGGTAAAGAAACAATTACAGAAATAAAAAATAAAATAAAAAAACGCATGCAATGTTACAAATAATGGCCTGAGAAACAGAAGCTCTACTTTGTGTGGCCTAAACCATTTAATTTTTATTTTTTGAAGTTTGCATTGGTTATAAAAAGAGAACATGCAGTAGCCAAAAAGGAATGTGCAGGAGGTTCTGAGAAACATATTTTTAACTTTTTTAGGCCTTACCAGTTTGAATATATAATCCTGCTAAGGATGCTCCAAACAAAACATCATTTAATAATGCAGTGCAGTTCAGTAAAAAAATTGCATTTTGAAATTTTGTTCTATTTTTAGTCCATGTGATGTCCTCAGACCTGGCAACTAATTTATTTTGTAGAAATCAAGTAAACACCATCCACTTGTATTGGGTTCCAAATTTCATTCAAATTGACCCAGGTGTGCTGAAAATTGAAAATTAGCGGCAAGGCCAAAAAATCTTTTACCTCCCAGATTTACTGAAGATGGACAACACTGGATTACAGACAATGAAAGTGTCAATGACACTGTAGCTTAACTTGTGTGTTGTGTTTGATGAAAAGGATAATGTTCAATGTTTATGAAAGGATTATGAAATAAGACAAGAATTGTGATAATTGGGAATATGTTCATGTCTGTTCCCTGTATGCTATGTTTATGATAAAAATAATATGAGGTGTACACTGTACTAAAGAGCTGAGGGGTGGGTTAATATGACCTCACAGTTAATGTATGTGGCCCTCACAGTTAACGTATATCAACAAAAGTTACCAAGTTACAGTGAAATTATTCCAAAACGAGTCATCCTATCAAGTTACATTAAAATCCCTTCATAAATATGGCCTGTAGACTGTGCTAAAGGTTTTCGGGCTTCGGCCCCTGTAGCCGTCAGTTTCCCAATTGCGTCCAAAGGGGATGTTCTCATCTAGATATTATATGAAGTCAACCTACCAAGTTACAATGAAATCCCTTAATAAATATGACCTGTAGACTGTGCTAAAGGTTTTTGGGCTTTGGGCTCTGGCAGCCATCATGGTTGAATGATCACTACCAAAAGGGGACATTCTCATCTGGGCATCATCTGGAGTGATCCTACAAAGTTACAATGAAATCCCTTCATAAATATGACCTGTAGACTTTGCTCAAGGTTTTTGGGCTTCGGGCACCTGAAGCCGTCACAGTTGACCAATCACAACCATAAGGGGATGTCAGCATCTAGGCATTATATGGAGTCACACTTATGGGTTACAATGAAGTCCTTCCATAAATATGACCAACAGACTATGCTAAAGATTTTGGGGTTTTGGGTTCGGGCAGCCATCTAGGCTGAATGATCGCGACCAAAAGGGGACGTTCTCATCTAGACATTATTTAGAGCCATCCTACCAAGGTACAATGAAATCCCTTCATAAATATCACCTGTAGACTGTGCTAAAGATTTTCGGGCTTTGGGACACTGTAGCCAACACAGTTGCCTAATGGTGTCCAAAAGGGGCTGTTCTCATCTAGACATTACATGAAGTCAACCTACCAAGTTACAATGAAATCCCTTCATAAATATATGATCTGAAGACTGTGCTAAAGGTTTTCGGGCTTTAGGCTTGGGCAGCCATCATGGTTGAATGATCGCAACCAAAAGGGGACATTCTCATCTGGACATCATCTGGAGTGATCCTATGAAGTTACAATGAAATCCCTTCATAAATATGACCTGTAGACTGCGCTCAAGGTTTTCGGGCTTCAGGCACTTGTATCCATCACAACTGACCAATCACGACCAAAAGGGGATGTCATCATCTAGGCATTCTATGGAGTCAACCTAACAGGTTACAATGAAATCCTTCCATAAATATGACCTTTTGCCTATGCTAAAGGTTTTTGGGCTCGGGCATCCATCAAGGCTACATGATCGCGATCAAAATGGGACGTTCTCATCTAGACATTATTTGGAGTCATCCTACCAAGTTACAATGAAATCCCTTCATAAATATGACCTCTAGACTGTGCTAAAGGTTTTCGGGCTTCGGGCCCCTGTAGCCGTCACAGTTGCCCAATCACTTCCAAAAGGGGACTTTCTCATCTAGACATTGTATGAAGTCAACCCACCAAGTTACAATGAAATTACTCAATAAATATGACCTGTAGACTGTGCTAAAGGTTTTCGGGTTTTGGGCTCGGGCAGTCATCATGGTTGGCAGATCATGCCCAAATGGGGAAATTCTCATCTAGATATCCTAAGGAGTCATCCTACCAAGTTACAATGAAATCCCTCCACATTAAACATGACCTGCAGACTGTGCTAAATGTTTTTGGGTTTCGGGCTTGGGCAGCCATCACGGTTGATAGATCATGCCCAAAAGGGGACGTTCTCATCTAGGCATTATACAGAGGCATCCTACCAAGTTACAATAAAATCCCTTCATAAATACGACCTGTAGACTGTGCTAATGGTTTTCGGGTCTTGGGCTCGGGCAAAAGGGGACGTTCTAATCTAGACATGACCCCAAACCTGCATATGAAATTTCGTGACAATCAGACAAGAACTGTGGGTTGAATCCCGTGCTAAAGGAAAATGTGAACAGACGTCACAGACTCACAGACTCACAGACTAACAGACTTCCGCACGCGTGATGGCAATAGCTTATCTTGACTATGTCAAGTTAAGCTAAAAACAGATGACCATAGTTCGCCCTGCAATTCAGTCTGGTGAGCTAACAAGGTGTAATGAACAACAACCAAATATACTGACATATGCCATGGCTAAAAAGAAGAGTACACTTCTTATCACACCAAGATACATTTATACACATTTTCCACCAATGCATCGATAAAAGTTATTAATTTTTGTAATATTGAAAAACGTTACATGCTGAAGTAGATTCCAAAATAATCCTTCCATTATCCACCCCATGCACAACCAAACTCCCCAATGTAATAATACCATAATTTCATCAAGCAACATAATTCAACTTGGAATTCAATCAACTCAATCTTGTTTGACAAAGCTCGATCAACTGGTTAAAAATTGGTTAAATTCACAAGTGCATTATAGAAAAAAGTTCCTGCTTAAATTTTCAATATTTCCTCCACAGTATTTAATCCTTAAAGACATATTTCTGACTTTTACGACCTCAGGACAGTTGCCCTTAACATACCATCATGAGGAGGTCCTGCTGACAACAGACAAATTAGGTAGGTGGTGGTTTCTAGTCAAGTCTTGGCTGCCTATTCAGGCAGCCAAGACTTGACTAGAAATCCCTGCTAAGCCACTGGACGTATAGAAGCTGTGGGATGGTGAGAATTCAGGACACTTGCCCAGGCCCTTATAATTAAGGTGTTAACAGGCTTGTTCAAATCAGGCTAACGATCTTTAAGTTTCTCTATCGGTTCTATATTCTGTTCTCGACATTTGTTAATTAAGTGTATTGTTGTGAGAGGATACTTCTTTCTAATTAATCTTAGTAAAACAAGTTTTAACATGATGGAATTTATGTTGTCTCTTGTTTAACAGTGTGAGAGAGACGTTCTGTAATCAATCACAATACAACAAATATACTGTCGAAGCTTAACAGAAGATTACAAAGACAACACTTCTTCACCCTGTATCTTTAAACTTAACAAATCGATCCCCACAAAATTCTTCAAACTATTTTTATTTCTATCAAAACATATGTTAGACTTTTTGCAGATAAAAGCTTCTGCCGCCTAACAGGAATGAGTTCAATGAGCTTTTCTTCAAGGGAGAAGAAAAATATAACAAAAGTTTGTTACTTCAGAAACAAACACACAAACCATGTAATAAGGAAATGAGAGTTCATTTTCATCGCCAGCTTGAAAATTATTTCTACTATCAGAGTGATAAATTATTTTGATCCTAAAAATTTGTTCATGTCTTCGCCTTGCTGCAATTTATGAGAAAGTGCCTATGAGCATCCTCCTATAAATAAATCCATACAGACCAAATAATTTCACTTCAAAGATACAGTGGAACTCTGTTAATTGAACAGCCACTTTGCCAATGAAAATTATTCAATTAACAGGGGTATTCAATTAACAGGGAATGTCGCTTTCCTGTATTCTAGAGATAAACTTAACATTTATTCTATTATATCTTGTTTGACAGAGCCCCATGAGCTCTGTCATACAAGATATAATAGATTAAATGCCTGTATTGAGTGTACTGAAGCCAAATAGGCCTATAAACAAAGGAAAACTGGCGAGAGTCAGGGTACTTTCTCAACAGGTTACAAGATTTTTTATTCAATTAACAGGAGTTTACTCTATAACCTACATTCAATTAACAGGTCAAATTTGTACTGGAGGTATGGTAAATTTTGTGTTGGGAAATTATATTCAATTAACAGGGTTATTCAGTTAAGAGATATCCAATTAAGTGGCCTCCATTGTAATATGAAGAACACTCACAGAGGATATGAAGTTTTCATGTTATGGTATATGCACTTCAAAACTAAGCTTAAATAAAGGCTTCCAGCACTCAATCAGATAAGGACAAAGTAGACAAATTAATGGAGATGTTCATTTATTTAGATATCCTTGTCGGCGCTAATGAGATAATTTTGGCACCTACTCAAAAGCAGTCATATTCTTCTTAAATTATAATTATGGCCTAAAAAAGTCAAAAATCTGTTTCTCAAGCCCGTCCACATGGTCTTTTTGGCTGTCACATGCTCTCTTTTTATAACCAATGCAAACTTTAAAAAATAAAAATTAAACGGTTTTTGTATGACATTTTATCAAAGTTAATAAAATTGATGAATTTGTCCATTGAGTGCAACAAGGCTTTGCAATGCAAAGTCTTTTTGCACTCAAGGGACGAAATACACCACCACCCATGCTACTCTGTAAATTATGAGACCTAAAACATAAAACAAACCAAGAATATGAACTTTTGATGGCAAAGAAATAATTACAAAATAAAATTAATAAAAAAACACCTGCCCACAAGCAATTTTATAAAACAATGGCCTGAGAAACAGAAGATCTACTTTGTGGGGCCTATTCATTGTAATGTTTTAATTGAAATTAAAACATTATTTAATTGCAATAAATATCAAAAATTTAAAATAATTTCTATATTTATCATACCTACCACTGGCCCAAATATGCTAGCTAGCTCAATTCGAAGAATCAGGCCAAACACTTAATTTTGAACATTCCAGAAATTAAGCCAAATAACCTAAAAAATAGAGTCCCATATGGTCCTCCATGCATGATATTGATGCATGCTCAGAAATCCAGGAACTCTCATCCAGTCTCAATATTAACCATTCTTTTGTTGTATCTGCTAAGTATTATAATTGAATAAGGGGAGGTGTGAGTGAACAACCCATGGGAGTGCACTTCCTGTTTGAGCCAGTGGTGGGTATGATAAATATAGAAATTATTTTAAATTTCCAATATATATCCACCACTACCACATGCCCAGACATGCTGAATAAATAAAAGGAAGGAGGGACCATACAGGATTAAGAATAGATAAAGCAGGCTTACGTAATAAATTCCACAATATTATTTATTTCTTTATTGGTGTTTAAGGTACATTTCTGCACAGTGGCTAATCATGAAGACAGTTTTATGGGTGGAGGTAGCCTGAGTACCCAGAGAGAACCACTGAGCAATGGTGAGCAACTGTCAGCTCCCCAACATACTAAGTCTACACAAGCAGGGTTAGCATTGGTTGAAGATAGGTGTGCCATCCATGTGCAGTACGCCTTAGTACACAGCGCCACCATGCCCCAAAGTGGGCAATGGGCTGAAGTGTCTTGCCCAAGGACACAATACGGTTGCTGCAAGTGGGATTCGAACCAAGGACCTCTCAGCTTGCAGCCTGCACCTCTACCTACTGAGCCACTGTGCCACCCAATTCTAGAAAATGTAGATCTCTGAGTTAACAAAACAGTCTACATTTGGCAATAACTGACTGACTATTGATAGATAAAAACACAAAGAATGGATAATAGAATCCCATTCTGGAATTACCTTATTACGTCTTAACTAAGGCCCCACAAAGTAGATCTTCAGTTTCTCAGGCCATTTTTAGTAAAATTGCATGGGGGCTGTAGTTTTTTATTTTATTTTCTTAACTTTTGTAATTATTTCTTTCCCATCAAAAGTTCATGTTCTTGGTTTGTTTTATGCTTTAGGCCTTATAATCTACAGAATGGCATTGGGGGGGGGGGGGGGGGGGGGTTGGGGCGAAGGGGGGTGATGGTGTAATTTGTCCCTTGAGTGCAAAAAGGCTTTGCAAGGCCAAAGCATGTCAAAGACTTTGCACTCAAGGGACAAATTTATCATTTTTTTTTTTTAATTTGGGTAAAATATCAGACATAAACCATTTAATTTTTATTTTTTTAAACTTGCATTGGTTATAAAAAGAGAGCATGCGGCAGCCAAAAGGACCATGTGAGAGGGCCCAAGAAAAGATTTTTAACTTTTTTAAGGCTTAACATGTGTATCCTAGGAGGTTACAATTAGATTATCACAATATAAATTTGTCCAGATGCAATACTTAAGACAATTTGTATTAAGATTACTAATAATGAGTTAAAATATGGTATGAGCCTATGATCAGTAAGAACTGTATACAAATATACCAATAACAAAACATTGGAAATGATTGTGGTACACCAAACAAACAAGAGAGAAACTCATAACACTTTCTAATTCCGAGAAAGTAAGCACCAAAATCAGTAAATGAGCTCACCCCACCACACCCCGCTGTTTTGTGAAAAAAATATTGTATACACAAAACAGACAAGAAGGAAACCGTAATATATGACAAAGCAGCCTGAAACATGTACAGTGGAGCCCACTGAATTGGATATCTGTTAACTGAATAACCCTGTTAAATGAATATAATTTCCCAATACAAAATCATTTACCATACCTCCAGTACAAATTTCACCTGTTAATTGAATATAGGTTATAGAGGAAACTCCTGTTAATTGAATAAAAAATCTTGTAACCTGTCGAGAAATTACTCTGACTCTCCCTAGTTTTCCTTTGTTTACAGACCTATTTGGCCTCAGTACATCCAATATAGGCATTTAATCTATTATATCTTGTTTAACAGAGCTCATTGGCAAAGTGGCAATTCATTTAACAGGGTTCCACTGTACTGGTAGATTAATGTACAACATTTTGTGTCATCGGAGGAGGCCCTAAAGGTTTTTGGTCACCTGCTCCAGATATTAGTTTTTTCCCACCACTAAGGTACTGAAAAATATATAAATACATGTGCGATTGCTGGGAGAGATATGCCTGTCTCCATCCACGTGGCCAACACATTTGCATATTTAATTAGTGCCGGAACTATTTAATCATCGCAAATCACGTCTGCATATGTATAAGCAAACAAATTGGAAGGCTGTTTTGCTTCCGTAAATACATCTGACTTTATAAACGAAAATCAAAACCATAACACTATAAGAACAAGAGGCCCCAGGGGACCTGAGGGCACTCACCTGATAAGGTAGACTAAATATCAACCCAGGGAATTGATTTCAACAAGTTGCATCTGCCCCTCCTAAGAAAAGCTTATACCAAATATCCAAAGATTCTGACCAGTGGATCAGATTTTTAAAGAAAATTCCGCATTTTGAACTAAGTTACAATTCGAGCTCCCACAGTGAGCTCAAATATGGAACTAGGGACATGGCTTAAACAAACTTGAATCTTACCCCGCTAAGGATGCTGCATGCCAAATATCAAAACATTCCGACTGCTGAATCTGAAGAAGATTTTTAAAGAAAACTTCCTCATATTGAACTAAGTTATAATTCGAGCTCCCACAGGGAGCCCAAATATCAATCCAGGGACTTGGCTTTAACAAACCTGAATCTCACTCCCCTAAGGATGCTGCACACCAAATATCAAAACATTCTGACTGCTGGATCTGAAGAAGAAGATGTTTTAAGAAAATTCCTCATTTTGAACTAAGCTACAATTTGAGCTCCCACAGTGAGCCCAAATATGGACCTAGGGACATGGCTTGAACAAACTTGAATCTCCCTCCCCTAAGGATGCTGCATACCAAATATCTAAACATTCCGACTGCTGGATCTGAAGAAGAATATTTTTAAAGAAAATTTCTCATTTTGAACTGTTAGAATTCGGGCTTCCACAGTGAACCCAAATATGAACCCAAGGACTTGGCTTGAACAAACTTGAATCTCACCCCCCTAAGCATGCTGCATACCAAATATCAAAATATTCTGATTGGTAGCTCTGAAGAAGAAGATTTTAAAAGAATATTCCTCATACTGCACTAATTTAAACATTTGGGCTCCCATAGAGAGCCCAAATATGGACCCAGGGATTTGATTTCAATCAACATGTGAAACAATCTTCCAAAGATGTTATATGTGAAATATGACAGCTTTTGGAGAAGTGGTTTGAGAGAAAAATAGTCTTAAATGTTTTTCCCATTACCCACAGTGTTAAAAAAAGTCCCCAAAAAGTACCCTATGATAATACTTATTTTTTTTAAATTTTGTTTTACCATTCCATTCTGTTGGTCCTAAGAAAGCTTCACACCAAATAAAAATTCTCAGTGCTGTGTAGTTTTGGAGATATGGGCGCTTTAAATTTTTTCTATTTTTAGCTCCTGCGGTTCCCATGGGGCGAAGTGAAAATTTTTTTGGGCATAAATCAACTACTTATGTCTCAATAAAACCTCATACAAATTTGGTTCAAATCAGCCTCTCGGTTTGGAAAATAGAAATTTTGGGTGGGGCAAACATTCTTGCCACTCCCATAACAATGGCAAATATAGCCCCTAGAATTTCTCTTGAACAAATCTGAGTCTACACCTCAAAAGGAAGCTGCACACCTAATATCAAGTCTCTGCTACTGCTGGTTCAGGAGAAGAATATTTTTTAAGATTTAGGCTCACTTTTTGGCAGTGGCCCTACCAAGGGGCAGGTCAAGTTGATTTGAACAAACTTGAATTGACATATGATAGGGAACATGCACAGCACATTTTGTTGAATTTGGTCCAGCAGTTCGTGAGAAGAAGTCGATAATGCAAAGTTAACGACGTACGACGGATGGAAAGTGATCAGTAAAGCTCCCCTTGAGCTTCGCTCAGGTAAGCTAAAAACATCAGCACACCTCAAAATGATCAATCAGTTTATTGGAGGATCAATGAGGTAGAAACCGAAACATCAGACAATTATTTGGCTGAATTTACATGTCTGAAAATGACGTTTGCAGACATGTCGTTTTCATTTGAGGTTGCTTCAGTGCATTAACCCTCAACGTGCAGTGCTAGTCTGTGTGTTTTAAAGTATATACCTTTGGTTTATACCATTCTTCTTGACAAGCTTTCCGAATATCTCATTGCTTTTCTCCTAGAATGAACGCACCAAGAATGATTTTTTCCTGGAAAATATGGTCTTTTCTTATTAATGGCATCACATTCCTAAAATGGTGGGAGAAAAATCATCCTTGATGGGTATCTGGGTGGGACGGGGAAATCTCACCCTCTGGGCAAGATATTTGAGCCAGACACGAGGCTTGACACTCGGCAAGCCTCGTGTCTCAAATATCTTGCCCCTCAGGTGGGATTTTCCCATCCCACCCAGATACCCATATAGGATAATAATAATCTTACATAATGGAGGTGAGTGTATCTAGTCTGCAGCCTTCCTTGTGTATGATAAGGTGAAAGAAATTTAAAAAATGCCTAAGAGGACAAAAGGCTCTACCCTCATGAGCTTGAGTCTTATAGCATATAAAAAAAGAGAGTCTCAGAAAACTTTTGTGATAATATAAGGTCAAAAATATGATAAATGATGCACAGAATGCAACTTGAAAGGAAAGTAATGATAAGAACACAGGAAGTTAGTTACTGTACCACTATTGGCCTACAACTATGGTAATACATCAAACCATAATTAAGGGATGGTTTTCATGCAAGACACATGGACTATATACGACATATATATATATAAATATCTGTCACATATATGTAGAAATTCAAACAAGATTTGTATACACACATAATATATGACAGATATATATATCTATATCTATATACTAACACAAAAGATCCAGCGAAAAGTTTAAACTTTAATTTTCGAGTGACACAGCACTCTTCTTCAGAAAACTAAAAAGTACTAGTTTTCAGTTTTCTGAAATAGGTATCACAGAACTAAATATTTTCCCATAGGCGACCATTATAACGTTCAGGTGGAAAAAAATATGATCGCATCGCTTTAATTTTGGCATTCAAATATCTCTGTCAAGTATAGCCCTTCAGACAACTTTTTCTGATCTGAAAACAGGGGGGTCATGCAACAAATAAGAGAGAAAAACTGACACAAAGGGAAGTACCGGTCACGTGCACATATTTTTCAGGGAATTCCCTACAAAACCACAGAAAAAGTATATTGTATTTTTTAGGTCCAAAAGTCATCAAATCACCCTCTTTTTTATCAGGAATATTCAACAATAATGCAAGATGTCGATAGAATGTTTCAAACTTTTATTGAAACAATGGATTTTCCAAGGCTGTTTATTTTTAGAGATTGCGTCATTTCCGAGTGCAACATTTTAAGGCGGTTCACTCTAATTTCAATATTTAGTTCCACGATACCTGAAGAAGAGTGCTGTGTCACTCGAAAATTAAAGTTTAAACTTTTCACTGGATCTTTGTGTTAGTCTATTAATGCACCAGTGTGATGCTATTTATCTAAGTATATATCTATATCTATATATTAATATGTTATTTATAGTTCGTGCATCTTACATGAAAACCATCCCATAATTAATTATGTTAAGTGAAACAGTCAGGGGAGCATGAATTATGGCCATTTGTAATGAATTCAAAATTTCTGAGGCAAACTTTGGAAGGTTGTTAACAAGAGACAGCCTTGAAATTCCTAATAAGCCATAGAGTTAAGATGAAAAACTCTCAAACTCCAAAAGAGGCAATCCTGTTAATCCTGCTCAACACACCGAATAATATGATTAAAAATGGATAGCAGGGTGAATCCTTAATCTCTAGCACACTGGTAGTGCAACAGAAGTTTCTTCAAATACTCTTTTTTCTCTTGTTTAACTATGAAATTAACCAATTATATCTTGTCTGACAGCGCTCGCTGAGTTCTGTCAAGAAAGGTATATTTGGTTAAATATCAAAGAGCATTATAGGAAATATTTGCTGCTGAAAACTTTGCCATTTTGAAATCAGACTGCAGAGGGTTAAGTTAACATAACAGACAGAATAGCCTTTCTTTGGAATAATTAAGAGAAATGAAAATGTATTGTAATTATTAATTGATTTATTGGTGCTTAACCCTTTAGCCAATGAATCGCCCACATCCGCCCACGTAATATGCAAATTGAGCAGTTGAAAAAATTAAATTTTTCAAATATTTCAACAAAACCATATCATGTGATCCCTCATTGGAATGAGCTCATTGAGCTCATTCCCAATGAGGGGGTCACATGATATGGTTTTGTTGAAATTTTTTGAAAATTTTAAAAAAATTATATTTAAAATAATAAATTTCGATATATTCTGCTTTGGGTAAAGGGTTAATGCCACATCATCATCCAAGGCTATATCATGGCATCGTAATTATTAAAGTTTTTAGACCATTATGTGACTAGCCCACATTCATTGGATCCATGGTCTACTTTGTTATCTACTTTGCCACAGAGATACTGAACCTTTAATAGTAACCAAATTATTCTCATACACTCTAATACGTCCGGAATTAGAAGTATGAAGAATAATAAAAAGGTGGGAAAGTATAAATAACACCGCATGTTTGTAAATAATTGGATCTGGATGCTCAGCTTGAAATCCAATTGCCATACCCAGACGCATTAAACCATAAGTTACAAAGGCAGCATAACTTAGTTTCACAAACGAAGTGAAACTTTTAACAAATGTACCAGAAATACCAGACCATTCAACATTCATAAGACGAATATAGTGTAGAGGGTAGACTTAAATTGATGCTGTCTTGGGGTGTCATTGCATAATATAAGAAATACAAATACCAAATTATGCTGTAATTTGGTAAATACAGGCCAAAAAATTATATGCAAGATGTATCTGAACATGTGAATAGCAAACAGAGATGAGAAACGTCCAACTAGAAAACTATAAAACCAATATTGGCACAGAAATAAAGGCAAGTATGGTACAATTACAAGCAGGTAAAGCCTCAAAAAGTTAAAAATCTGTTTCTCAGGACTCCCCCCCCCCCACCCCCCCTGCATGGTCCTTTTCGCTGCTGCGTGCTCTCTTTTTATAACCAATGCAAACTTAAAAAATAAAAATTAAATGGTTTATGCCTGATATTTTACTTAAGTTAATAAAACTGATAAATTTGTCCCTTGAATGCAACAAGGCTTTGTAATGCTTTAGCATTGCAAAGCCTTCTTGCACTCAAGGGATGCAATATACCACTGCCCATGCTATTCTGTAGATAATGAGGCTTAAAACATAAAACAAACCAAGAACATAAACTTTTGATGGCAAACAAAGAATTACAAAAACAAAAAATAAATAAAAAACTGCCCACCCAAATGCAATTTTACAAAAAAATGCCGGAGAAACAGATCTAATTTGTGGGGCCTAACGGTTTGTCTAAAAAAAACATCCTGATCAGAGGTGCCAGAACCAGAGGGGCACAGAGGACACGTGTGCCCCTCCACTTTTTTCCACAGACATGTTGCATGGATACACAATGAGTTACAATCGGCACATGCACACATGCCAATATACAGGCAAAAAAGAAAGTATAATAGAAACAAATAGCATAAAGGATTAAATATATGGAGTCAAAAAAGAAAGTATAATAAACTTCAGGGAGCAATTTTGTTAGTATTATCGACTATAATCCCAAACAAATTATTGTAAATTCATATTTCGAGTCTAGCTGTATGAATTTTCATAATTTCATGTTCTTACTGTTGCCAGCATCACATCCGGGCATCACAATACAGACATGGGGTGAAATGAAAAGTTACACATGCAGTCAATAGCATGTATGTCCACCGTTTGCCTCTTGGATGGCAAGACTTTGATGGAGCATGGACCTGATAAGTCTCTGGAAGTCACCCTGTGGTATTGCGTTCCACTCCTGCCTTAGGACATTATGTAAATCGCCTAACGTCTGAAGATCATGAAGTTGTACCTGACAGACCAATTGATCCCAAAGATGCTCGATTGGCGACAAATCTGGTGAAAATGGGGGGCCAGGGAAGAAGTTTGATGCTCTGCTCCTCAAGAAAGTCATGACAGACACGTGCCACGATAGTGCAAGGAAATCCTGCCCAAACCATTACACTGCCCCTGCCAAAACAGTCGCTTTCACGCACGCAAGCATCAGAAAACCATTCTCTTCGTCGGCGAAACACTCTTACCCTACCATCAGCGTGCCATAGACAAAATCACGATGCATCACTAAAAAGAACTGTGCTCCAAAACTGCTGAGTCCAGCGAACACGCTGCTGTACCGGTTTCCATTCTGACAGTACGATGACGTTCGGTAAGGATTGGTCTGTGGTATGGACGCCTACTTCAGATGCCGTGTTCAGTGAGTATTTATTCTATTTTTTCACATTTGTTTCTATTATACTTTCTTTTTTGACTCAGTATATAATAGTTCTAATGCTGCATGTTTGTTGACAAGAAGTCGTGCAAAGAGTTTAATGACATGCTGTTGTTGTCCACCCAACCATATACAATTTTGCTACAGATTTCAAAATAGCATATCGGGTACGACTTCATGATCTTCAGACGTTAGGCGATTTACATAATGTTCTAAGGCAGGAGGGGAATGCAATACCACAGGTTGACATCCAGAGACTTATCAGGTCCATGCGCCATTGTTGTCTTGCCATCCAAGAGGCAAATGGTGGACATACATGCTGTTGACTGGTTGTGTAAACTTTTCATTTCACCCCATGTCTGAATTGAGATGTCCTGACGTGACGCTGGCAACAGAAAGAACATGAAATTATGCAAATTCATATAGCTAGACTCGAAATATGAATTTACAATAATTTGTTTGGGATTAAAGTTGATAATGCTAAAAAAAACTGCTCCTCAAAGTTTATTATACTTTCTTTCTTGACTCAGTATATATACTGAGTCAAAAAAGAAAGTATAATAGGAACAAATGTGAAAAAATAGCATAAAGGATGAAATATAATAGTTCTAATGTTGCATGTTTGTGGACAAGAAGTCATACAAAGAGTTGAATAACATGTTATTGTTGTCTACCCAACTTTAAAATATTGTGACGGATTTCAAAATAGCATGTGCTACCTGAGAATGTCAAACTGAATGGGTGACCAACAATTTTCTTTGTGTTATGTTGTGCAAGAGAGCCTGGATTATTGAGAAAACACACTAATTTTAATTTGTCTTCCAACATTTTAAAAAATGCCAAGATTAACCGAAAATCAGAGGTTGCCTGCCATTGGTATGCATGAGGCTGTCATACCTCCAGATAAGCTTGCTGCTGAGTTCGGAGTCACTGTGGCCTCTATTTACTGTCTCATTGGAAGGTACAGAACCACTGGATCTACTGCCCACCGACCGCGTTCAGGTCGACCAAGAGTTATGACCCCTGCACAAGACCGACATATCAGGACGTCTCACTTGTGGGATCGCTTCCTTCCAGCAACGAGGACAGCAGCAATTACTCCTGGTAGAACTAACAATAGAATCAGTGCACAAACTGTCCGCAACAGACTTGCTGAACACGGCATCCAAAGTAGGCATCCATACCACGGACCAGTCCTTACCCAATGTCATCGTACCATCAGAATGGAATGGGTACGTCAGCGTGTTCGCTGGACTCAGCAGCGTTGGAGCACAGTTCTTTTTAGTGATGAATCATGAATTTGTCTACGGCACGCTGATGGTAGGGCAAGAGTGTATCGCCGACGAGGAGAATGGTTTTCTAATGCTTGCGTGCGGGAATGCGGCCATTTTGGCGGAGGTAGTGTAATGGTTTGGGCAGAAATTTCCTTGCACCATCAAACGCAGTTGATCTTCATCAATGGTAATCTGAATGGACAGCGATATAGGGACGAAATTCTTAATGCTATTGTTGTCCCATTGTTCAATGCTAACATCGGATTGCAGTTATTCCAGCAAGACAATGCCCGATGTCACGTGGCACATATCTGTCGAGACTTTCTTGAGGAGCAGAGAATCGAACTTCTTCCCTGGCCCCCACTTTTGCCAGATTTGTCACCAATTGAGCATCTTTGGGATCAACTGGACTGTCGGGTACAACTTCGTGATCTTCAGACGTTAGGCGATTTACGTAATGTTCTAAGGCAGGAGTGGAATGCAATACCACAGGGTGACATCCAGAGACTTATCAGGTCCATGCGCCATTAGGTACAGTGGAGCCCAGTTAATTGGATATATCTGAAGAGCCAGATAGAAGACATCCAAAAGGAGGGGGTTCAGAAAAATGAGAAAGAAATTACGACAATGATCTGATAAAACAACCTCCTCTCACTCCTCCCCCCCCCCCCCCTCTCCTTTGACTTCAAAAAGTCTAAGCATGCATTATGGACTAAGGAAGAGCATGGAGGACAAACAGTCAACATTACTATATATTAACCTTCTGCACTCTGATGTCAAAATGGCAATGTTTTCAGTAGAAAATATTTTCCATAATGCAGTTAGGTATTTAACCAAATATTCCTTGTTTGACAGAGTACTGCTGTAAATTACTGGAAAATGTCTACGAGATAATTAATAAAAGCATCACATGATAAATAAATATAATCATGGAAGTGAATGCCCAAGGAGAATAAGAAGAGGAGAAAAGCTTAACATGGATAGACTATGCCCCCAAACAAGAATAGAAATTAATTCCCTTTGAAGATATGGAGTCAAAAATAGAAGTAAGAATAAACAAGTGCAATGCCCCACTGCCAAGCATGAGTTTCTAGTCATTCAACTTGGCTGTTATTGAATTAATAAATGTCCTATCTTATCTCCATTAAACCATACCACCAATACAGCAGGCCACCAAAATCCATGATATACTGATGCCTGCCCCCACTCCCTGCCCCCGCTTTATGATAAACTATTTTTAGTGGTTAACAAGTTGGAAAAGGGTCATGACTCTGCAAAAAGATATTGTACCGAGCCCACTATCAATTCCCATCTTTATCATGTGATAATAAACCTATGTATAAAATTGTGTTTCATTTCGTTCAGTCAAACTAAAGTTATCGTTCGGAAACTAATATCAACATGTCAAAAAAGGGCCATATCTCTGCCAAAAAATATTGGACCAAGCCCACTATATAAACCTATGTATAAATTTTGTTTCATTTCATTCAGTTAAACTAAAGTTATCATCCAGAAACCATATTCAGGATGTACGTACGCACATACAGATTGACAAGGGTAACACTTAATATTCAAAAGGTCATGTTACGGAATATATGAGCTGTCAATATACCTATGGTACTAAGAGGAAATTGTTGTACAGCACTGACGAATCAAGATTGAAAGAGACCTCATTCATTTTCCTATGATAAGGGATAGCTATCTCGGTATAAACAACAGGGAAGCCTGCAATAGACTGTGAAAACATAAAAGAGAGACAAGGCTTATCGAAGGAGAAAGCAACATCCTCCTTCCTAAAGTCTGATAAAAAATTCTCAAAACAGTCTAGGTATAAAATACTCTTGAATAGTGATTAGACAGAAATCTCCTTCGGTTAGGAGAGCATCTATTATTAAGCAAAGACAAAACCCCTTAACATTTGTTGATGGTGTGCCCAAATAAGCATCCAATTGTCTCAGTAAATGACAATAAGACTAAAAAAGTATAGCTACTCAGATCATGCACACTGGTCCAATGAGCAGTAGGTTTGTAAAAGAGAATGTTGAAAAAAGTGGATGATGGCAGTTAGTATCTGGTGATGCAAAGAACTTTTAGCATAATCATAGGGGGGGAGGGGGGGGGGGGGTGGGGGCGGGGGCACGCCATATGCAATCCTAGGAAAACAACAGTGGGGAATTAAATCACATCCCAGTAGTAGCACACAAATAGCAAAGTGAACACTATATCAAATTGAGCTTCTGTCGCATATATAAGGAAAGGTCTATACCGGAGTATTTGGATAGACTTCTAAAGAAGACATCATGTCAGCCACTTAATTCACATCCAAAAGTCTCGAGGCAAGAACTCCTACTAGATGGTCCGATCAAAAGATTGGCCATCATATCCCTGAAGAGACATGGAGAAGTATCTGAAGTCTATAAAAGGCACATCAATGACTTTGGGATAGACATGAAGAGTTGTAGCATTGTCATCATCCAAAAACGCTAGGAATATAAAAAATATGCAGTCTCCCCAAAAGTCAATAAATAGTGCTTCTATATAAAAATAATTTTAGGTGGAAAACATAGCTAATGATGAATGAATGAGAATAGATATTGATCATCTATCCACTGAACACATAGGCTAAAAGTATAGACAAAATATTCTGGGGGGGGGGGGGGGGGGGGGGGGGGGTATGTCAGACAGATGATCCATGGAAAATCCAGCATTTGAAGCGAGGTCTGGATGATGAATTTACGAATATATGTCCTGTTAAGATGAAAAACAGTCAGAATATTTGTCGTCCTGGGTAAAAAGCCTGTGTTAAGAGTATTTGGGTGATGTTTGGGGGCTTTGAATAGATAAGAACCTCACTGCATCTAATGTGCCTTCAGGAAGGTCAACGTTTGTCCCAAAATGAAGTCCCAGTCAGGCCTGAAAATAAGCAGTCTGACATTTGCAGAATGAGGTTCCCAGAAAGTGAATTTGATGATGCTATCCCACACAGTGGGCCAATTTATCCTCTGGGTACCCCTTTCTGTTTAGTTTTGAGACCCTGATTCAGATTGAGGTTCACAGAGGGTAAATTTAGTGATGCTAGCAGGGTAGCATCACTAAATTCACCCTCTGGGGGACCTCATTTTGCAGATGACAGTCTGGTTATTTTCTGGCTTGGTCCCCAGTTATGCTAGTGGTGGATAAAGAAACTAAGCTGAGAGTATTGAATGGCTGTAGATGTATAACATTTATGTCATAGGATGCAGATCTATTTTCTGTTGAGGAAGTCAATGTAAAATAGGAGAAAGGGCTCTCTAAGTGGATTGGAGAATGAACATCAAGACTCTCTACAAACCGGCTATGGTATAAATTGTATTCATCTTCGTAGCTGTCATGGTCGAATGCAAGGAAGAGTCTTCATCTGCAACTTCAGGACCTAATGTTGTTGATCCATGACTACTTGCTGTTGAGCAGAATCTAGGCTTTGTATTAAGTTTAGCTAGATTCCATCAGAGCTTCTACATTATCTTGTGGAGGCCAAGTCATGATAGATGATACAGATCTGGTTATATCAATCTACAAGAATTTACACTGTAGCAAAAACTGTGCTTTGTAAAGTGTCATATAGATTTTGTTGAAATATTCTTTTCTTCTTGGAGTGATCGAGAGAGATGATACAGGTCTATTTGTGTTGACCAATGGCTACTTATAGTCCAGCAAAATCTGAGTTTCTAAGAAGTCTTGTAATGTCAACTTGATGTTAGTCATGGAGACAAAGCATGATGGTTTTCTTAAACTGATGATGATCTTGATCTGTGACAACTGGAAGTGGGGTCTGAATGTATGTCCTCGCACCCGGAGTTGATATTGGTTTGTCACTCTTTTCTTATTTATTTATTTATTGATGTTTAAGGTCACATATTTCTGCACAATGGGTTATCATGACCATGACAGTTTTACGGATGGAGGAAGCCTAAGTACCCAGAGAGAATCACCAAGCAACTGTCAGCTTCCCAACATACACTCTTTTCTTATTGGTTATAAATAAGATCATCTTTAACCCTTTACCCAACGTAACGGCCAAAACCGGCCAGCGCTATTCTCAAAAATCTCCAATTGATTTTCATTATTTTTTTCATTTTTTGTCTCAAAAACATAGGTTATGACCCCTCATTGGAACGAGCTCGTTGAGCTCGTTCCAATGAGGGGTCATAACCTATGTTTTTGAGACAAAAAATGAAAAAAATTAGTTATTCGAGAATTTTTTTTGCATGTGTCGTCTGCTTTTCATGTTAGGTAAAGGGTTATAATGTAACTGAACCTGTGCACTGCACAGCCTCAGTGCCTATTCATTTTGTGTGTGATATGACAGTTACAAATTTTTTAAAACCAGAAAGTGTGACTAATGTTAGTAACCCTTTCTGGTTATAAAAGATTTTCATTATTAATTCAGTAACTAACCTTTTACACTATATAGTCTTTACCAACGTAATGGCCAAAACCAGGCAGTAATATTCTCAAAAAGCATTCAAACTCAGCTTATGACCCCTCAATGGAATGGATGGTGGAAAAGTTTTTTTTAATGAATTCTAATTTGAAAACCTATTATTTTC
Organism: Pictodentalium vernedei; assembly: GCA_031216915.1. Lineage (NCBI taxonomy): Eukaryota > Metazoa > Mollusca > Scaphopoda > Dentaliida > Dentaliidae > Pictodentalium > Pictodentalium vernedei. The sequence goes on along the minus strand of CM062293.1, from coordinate 393,639,247 downwards.
AATTAACAGCTTGATGAAAAAGGGTAACTTAAAAAATGGATTGCTTGAAAAAAGTTATGGTAACATTTTTGGGGAGGCCTTAATTTTTATTTTGTCCTGTTTTGTTCCATTTTGTACAAGCCTCAACAATATTATCATCTACGAAAGCTAAGATAATGTATAAAGATGTCGCCCTCCCTTGGTCTTGTACATTGGTGGAAAAATTCTGATTCTTTCAAGCAAAAGTATACATAATAAAAAGTCTCCATTAATACTTTTAGATGAGAAAAAATCAGAGACTTTTGCTGGTACAGTGGAGCCCACTTAATTGGATATCTCTTAATTGTATATCCCTGTTAATTGAATATAATTTTCAAACACAAAACCATTTACCATACCTTCAGTACAAATTTGATCTGTTAATTACATATGGGTTGTAGAGTCAACTCCTGTTAATTGTATATAAATTTTTGTAATATGTCGAAAAAATTGCTGCGACACACACCAATTCCCCTTATCTTTTTGGCCTCATACATCCAATACAGACATTTATTCTATTATATCTTGTTTGACAGAGCTCTATGAGCTCTGTCAAACAAGATACTAGAGGTACTGTGAGCAAACTCACAAAGTGATACCCCCCGCACCTGAAATGTATAAGTTAGATTATCTCCCCTTGGAAATGTCAGAACGGAATTATATTGCTTCATGCACATCTTCATATGGAGTTCTTCCATTGTGTAAAGTTTCATGAAAATTCTTCAAATGGTTTAGGAGGAGTTGCGCTTACAAGGATGGACAGACGGTATAAGTTAGATTATCTCCCCTTGGAAATGTCAGAACGGAATTATATTGCTTGATGCACATCTTCATATGGAGTTCTTCCATTGTGTAAAGTTTCATGAAAATTCTTCAAACGGTTTAGGAGGAGTTGCGCTTACAAGGATGGTCAGACGGACAGATTATCTCCCTTTGGAAATGTCAGAACGGAATTATAGTGCTTCATGCACATTCCCATGTGGAGTTCTTCCATTGTGTAAAGTTTCATGAAAATTCTTCAAACGGTTTAGGAAGAGTTGCGCTTACGATGGATGGACAGACGGACAGATGGACAGACGGACGGACAGGGTAATTCCTATATACCCCCCCAAACTTTGTTTGCGGGGGGGTATAATAATAAAATAAATGCTCAGTTTACCTCCAGAACACAGGAAACTGACCTAATCCCTGTTAATTGTATACTCCTGTTAATTGAATAATTTTCACTGGCAAAATGGATATTCAATTAAAAGGATTCTACTGTATAATGAAACCGAATGGGTCAAACCTCATAAATTTCTTGCTTCCTTCACATTTGTCAGATGAATTTTCTCCAGGGAAAAAGTTAATATCCATTGATCTAAAGATATATATTTTTCATAGAAAATATTCTCGTGGCTATTAGTATACATAAAGCTGACCAAAATCATTTTGAGACTGGATACAATTCTCTGACAATTCTCACTATAAGCACCTACCGATATTCAGTCAGCCGCAGAGTTCTTAATAATTCAAATGCATTTTTTCCTAAATGAGGTTTTATGTTGTATTTCCTAAGGGAGCGATATCGAAATAGAGGGCAATATAAGAGGTAAACTATATATTTTTTTTTCTAGCTTATTCTCACCCATCACTTTGAAGTAGCCAATTGATTTGGAATCAGACTCTGTGTGTCCATCCCCAAAACCATTCAGCTTCATAATTCCTATAATATATGGCTGAGGGTTACCTAACACGACAAGCATACACATCTTGGGGAGGGAGAATTGCACAGACTAGAAGTACAGTATGTATTATCACTAAATCACCCATAGAGTGGAGATTCCATCCAGACAATGATTGCAAATTTGTTGCAAAGCATAGCAAGCTCAAGCAAAGTTCCAGCCAATGGACCTCCGGGTTGAACCCTGAGGTCCATTGGCTGAAACATTGCTTGTGATTTTTGACCATATGTACAGAATTTGAAAGTGAAACTGGGTGACAGCTCCACTCACTCGATGATTTAGTTACAATCCACTCTCCACATACTGTAAGTCACACTGAAATTAATTTTTAAAAATAGGTCATGCTGTCTGGTTGATGACACCCAGATACCTCAGTATTAATCATTTGTTGACTCTTACCCCGTGGAGTAATTTTAAAATCTGTCATCAAATCTAGTCATGGCAGCAGTGAAAAAGTTATTAAAATTTGACACAATAAATCATTGGTTGAGAGTCTATCCAGCTTGCAGGGAAAAATTTGGTTGAATATCCTTAAATTTGACATATTGAAATAGCAAGAGATTTCCTGTACTCGGCAATATCTGCCAGCAGAATGCAAGTACAGTCGAACCCTGTTAAATGAATAGCCACTTTGCCAATGGAAATTATTCAATTAACAGGAGTATTCAATTAACAGGGTTTGTGTCACTTTCATGTAATATAGAGATAAACTTAGCATTTATTCTGTTATATCTTGTTTGACAGAGCTCCATGTGCGCTGTGTACTCAGGTGTACTGCATGTTGATGGTGCACTTGTCTTCAACCAATGCTAACCACTGCTTGTATAGGAGTTAGTGTGTTGGGGAGTCTGACAGCTGCTTGCCAATTCTTGAAGGATCTCACAAGGTATTCTGGCTTCCTTCAACCATTAAAACTGACCGACACAAGGTGACCCTGGCCGTCAAACGTGTCATTAAACCGCAATAAATAAATAAAAAAAAAAAATAAATAAATAAACAAGAGGCCCCAAGGGGCCTGAGGGCGCTCACCTGACATGGTAGCCTAAATATCAACCCAGAGAATTGATTTCAACAAGTTGCATCTGCTCCTCCTAAGAAAAGCTTATACCAAATATCCAAAGATTCTGACCAGTGGATCTAAAAAAAAAAAGAAGATTTTTAAAGAATATTCCTCATATTGAACTAAGTTATAATTCTGGCTCCCACAGTGAGTCCAAATATGGACCTAGGGACTTGGCTTGAACAAAGTTGAATCTCACTCCCTAAGCATGGTGCATACCAAATATCAAAAGATTCTGCCTGCCGGATCTTGAGAAGATTTTTAAAGAAAATACCTCATTTTGAACTAAGTTACAATTCAAGCTCCCACAGTGAGTCCAAATATGGACCTAGGGACTTGGCTCGAACAAACTTGAATCTCACCCACTAAGCATGGTGCATACCAAATATCAAAAGATTCTGCCTGCTGGATCTTGAGAAGAAGATTTTCAAAGAAATTTGCCTGAAATGCATTAAGTTCGAATTCGGGCTTCTATAGTGAGCCCAAATATGAATCCAGGGGACCAATTTGAACAAACTTGAATCAGATCCACTCCACAATGTTGCATACCAAATATCAAAACATTCCGCCTGCTGGATCTGGAGAAGAAGATTTTTTAAGAAATTTGCCTGAAATGTACTAAGTTCAAATTCGAGCTTCTTTTGTGAGCCCAAATATGAATCCAGGGGGCCGATTTGAACAAACTTGAATTAGATCCACCCCTCAATGTTGCATACCAAATATCAAAAGATTCTGCCTGCTGGATCTGGAGAAGAAGATTTTTGAAGAAATTTGCCTGAAATGCACTAAGTTCGAATTCGAGCTTCTATAGTGAGCCCAAATATGAATCCAAGGGGCCGATTTGAACCAACTTGAATCAGATCCATCCCTCAATGTTGCATACCAAATATCAAAAGATTCTGCCTGCTGGATCTGGAGAAGAAGATTTTTTAAGAAATTTGCCTGAAATGCTCTAAGATCGAACTCAAGCTTCTATACTGAGCCCAAATATAAACCCAGAGGGTCTATTTGAACAAACTTGAATCAGATCCACCCCACAATGTTGCATAACAAATAACAAAAGATTCTGCCTGCTGGATCTGGAGAAGATTTTTTAAGAAATTTGCCTGAAATGCACTAAGTTCGAATTTGGGCTTCTATAGTGAGCCCAAATATGAATCCAGGGGGCCGATTTGAACAAACTTGAATCAGATCCACCCCACAATGTTGCATACCAAATATCAAAAGATTCTACCTGCTGGATCTGGAGAAGAAGATTTTTTAAGAAATTTGCCTGAAATGCACTAAGTTCGAATTCGAGCTTCTATACTGAGCCCAAATATAAACCCAGGTGGCCGATTTGAACAAACTTGAATCAGATCCACCCCACAATGTTGCATGCCAAATATCAAAAGATTCTGCCTGCTCGATCTGAAGAAGAAGATTTTTTAAGAAATTTGCCTGAAATGCACTAAGATCGAATTCGGGCTTCTATAGTGAGCCCAAATATGAATCCAGGGAGCCGATTTGAACAAACTTAAATCAGATCCACCCCACAATGTTGCATACCAAATATCAAACGATTCTGCCTGCTGGATCTGGAGAAGAAGATTTTTGAAGAAATTTGCCTGAAATGCACTAAGTTCGAAATCGGGCTCCTGTACTGAGCCCAAATATGAACCCAGGGGGCCGATTTGAACAAACTTGAATCAGATCCACCCTACAATGTTGCATACCAAATATCAAAAGATTCTGCCTGCTGGATCTGGAGAAGAAGATTTTTTAATCTTTTTCCCATTGCCTACAAGTGTTAAAAAGTGCTGACTCAGCACTTTTTCAAAGTCCTGAAAAAAGTACCTTGTGATCAAACTGATAGGGATTTTTTTTAACCACTCTATTCTACTAGAAAAAAGTAAGCTTTATACAAAATAAGAATTCCCTGTGCCGTGTAGTTTTGGAGATATGGCAGTTTTAAGGTTTTTCCTATTTTTAGCTCCTGAGGTTCCCAGGGGGCAATGAGAAAATTTTTTTTTTTGCATCAATCAACTACTTATGACCCATTATCACCTCATATCAAATTTGGTTCAAATCGACCTGACGGTTTTGAAAATAGAAATTTTAGGCGTGGCCAAAATTTTTGCCCCTCCCATAACGAACGCAAATAATGCCCGACAAACTTCTCTTGAACAAACTTGAGTCTACCCCTCAAAAGGAAGCTGCATACCAAATATCAAGTTTCTGCTATTGCTGGTTCTTGAGAAGAAGATTTTTTAAGAAATGAAGCATTTTTGCCCCATCCCTCTGCTCAATATGAGCTGAAACCTAATTTGACAAAAAATCAAAATGCCCTTATATAGCCCCTGCTCACATGAAATTTCATTAATATGCGGCCAGTGGTTTGGGAGAAAAAGGCCCAAACACCACCTTCACGACGGACGACGGACGACGGACGAAAAGTGATCAGAAAAGCTCACCCTGACTTTCAGTCAGGTGAGCTAATAAATATTGTTCAGTTACAAAAGCATACTAAATCCAGTTTAATCTGAGCAATTGGTCAACAGTTGAATTTAAGACAAAAATTTCTCAAGGTTCCAAGGTCAATTTTGATATTAAAAAATCTGAATAAGACCAAAAAAAGAGTATTGATTCTCAGGCAATCTCTCAATGAAATTAAACCCCCCTCATTGGTCGTTTTTATTGCCTTCAGTGTCTTCCAAATATTGATACAAAATTGTGATATTCAAAACTTTTTATTCCTGGACAAGCCCATAATAAAGGAGGGATTTTCCCCCAATGGGAGAGGGGGAGGTACCCATCCCCATTGCACCACCACTGGTTACTACATAACAAAATAAACCAATGTATCCAGTTACATGCAATGGCTGCCTAACACTTTGTTTGTCTTCCAGGGCACATGACATCTATAGAATAAACTCAATCCATTTAAAAGCTAGTCCTCTATAGTCTCTGAGATTAAAATTACATCAAAGTTATTTAACTGCTGCCTTCTCATCAGTAGAGTACTAAATTATTTTACAAAGGTGATATGTGACAAAAGTATATTTTGTTTTCAAATATAGCAGGTTAGCAGCAGGGAGAGCATTGCCTTAGCCATTTTATGCTTGTCAAACTAATTATTTTGTTACAAAATTATAGAAGAGTACCTATTAGCTCAACAATTTTCCCAGGCCTGGCATTCTTTAGGAGTGCAGGAGTCCTGCTCACCTACTGCACGCCTAGAAAAAATTGAAGAGGGCAATTTTTTGCACCCCTTGATTTTCTGGAATGTCAGACCTGTTTGGGACTGCCTTTAAAATCTATTATCATTTCATCCCCTGAGTTCCAATGTTTTCTCTGTGCCTACTGGCACAGAGAACACATTGGAACTCAGGGGACGATTTGTCAATGTTGTATTGATTCACAATAATTCATGACCCATTCTGTGCTGCATTTCAATAGATTTTGAGTGTAGAAGACAGTCAGATAAGAATTCAATGCAACATTTTGAATAATGAGAAGATGAGTGTGCCAGATTTTCCACTATGTAGCTGAATGTAGTGCAATTTTTCAGTCACAATATTAATACCTTGAAGTGAATATAACCAAAATAGCATACAAGGTTTTGCATTGAAAATTCCGGGTGCAGTTGCACTCCCAAGCAATCTGAGGAGGGCAACTGTTTTGCACTCCTTGATTTTCTAGATTGCCAGGCCTGTTTTCCTAAACACTTTTTTCTATTACTGAGCAAATAACATGCTAATGCATGCAGATAAAAAAAAAAGCCACTAAAGTGCCATTTTACACTTTTCAATAGAGTCGTGATAGTTGCTTCTGACACTAAGCTAGTTAAAAACAGCGCTTTGTTAACAGTCAAGCTGTAATGCTGGAGCAAATAAAAAATTATACCTTCATTAAAGTATTATTGGCATCTATGAGAGAATCGCATATCTTTACATGTCCAACTTCTATGACTTCCTGAAGGATCATCCGGAACAACCCAACGAGCCTGAAATGAAGGAAATTGAAGATTAAGTGGAATTATTCAGGACAATACAAATTCACATTATTTGTTACACCTCATCACAAAATAACTGATGTGGTATTGGTATTTTTTACCAGTTTTATGAGTTTTCCTCCACATCAGATACTGTATTATTTGTGTCCAGGATTGGTTAAGGAAATATTTAACCCACTTCACACTGATGTCAAAATACGAAAATTTCATTCATTTCAGTTAAATTTTTCGATTTTTTTCCATAATGCAACTAGGAATGCAGGCAATTCAATCTTGTTTGACAGAGCTCATTGGCACGCTCTAATGAACTGAAACAAAATTTTATATGAACATTTCTTTATCTACTGCTGCACAAATGACAAGCTAATGCATAATAAATAAATACAGTTTAGAGCCATGAATCCACAAAATTGTGCTCTCGGCTTTACAATGCTCTGCTGCTATTTTGTACATGTATTATAAAGCTGATACAAAGTTAATAAACACCGAAAGCGAGGGCGAAAAGGTGGGTTTTCAGTGCCTTTTTGAAGCTTTCTAGCATCTGAGGTGCTTTAACCCTTTACCTAACGAATCGCCCACATCCGCACGCGTAATATGCAAATTGAGCAGTTGAAAAAATTAAATTCTTTCAAAATATTTCAACAAAACCATATCATGTGACCCCTCATTGGAACGAGCTCATTGAGCTCGTTCCAATGAGGGGTCACATGATATGGTTTTATTGAAACTTTTTGAAAAATTTACAAAAATGATATTTAAAATAATAAATTTTGATATCGTCGGCGTTGGGTAAATGTAAAGTAATCAGGCAGCCTATTCCAAAGGTTGGGGCTTGCCACGGAAAATGCCCTACCACCTGCCATTACAAGGATGCCGGATTTGGATATCAGGGAGTTCAAAGCTGTAGAACGAAGGAGTCGAGATGGTACATATCGTTGCACCAAACTACCCAGATAATCACGAGCCAGACCATTCAGTGTTTTTAATATCAGTAGGAGCATCTTATATTTGATACCACTCTTCAAGTGGCAACCAGTGTAGATGAGAGAGGAAGGGGGAGTGATGCGACATGATTTCCGTTGCCTGGTGATAATTCTTGCTGCACAGTTATGAACAAGTTGCAGTTTCTTAATGCTTGACTGTTTACAGCCAAATAGCAGAGAGTTACAATACTCCAATCTACTTGTTACAAATGCATGAACCAAACTGCAGACAGTGTAATGCCACTAGAATGGTTTTCATTACTTTTTAATAGAGTCATGATGGTGGCTTGTAGCACTCCATCAATTTACACGACAAAACTGCACTGAAGGTGTGGTGAATGCTTTGGTGTTTGAAAAGTGCATCCATTTAACAAGGTTGTTGAATTAAGAAATCTCTAATTACTCAGGTGGGTTCCACTATACTCCCAATACTTTTGTGATTATATAGTGTTGCTGACGGGTTACAGGAAATCTATCTGCAGAGTAAAGAGAAATGAAAAGATCTAAACAAACAAGATTCAATCACTATCATGATTGCGAGTCACTGAGGAAGTCTTTATTGTGGGAATTTCTAAAGCCCCCCTCAGCAGTTTTTCAATGGAGCTACTAAAAGTTCCAATTCAAGCACATTCAAGAACCATTGTCAAGAATGTCAAGAACTTTTGAGGTTCAGAAACATCTTTAAGTACTTTGAAGCTCGTCAAAATTTATTTCTGAATTTAAGAATTTTTAACAGGTTGAGTGCAAGAGCCCATATTTGATTTGTACTGACGCTTAAAATTTTGCAAGAAGCCATATTTGTACTGTACTGAAAAATGTTTGTTCCATTCTTAAAATTCTGCAAGAAGCCCACATTTGGGTTGTACTGAAAATGCTGGTACCATGCTTAATATTCTGCAAGAAACTCATTATTGGTCTGTGCTGAAAACTGCTGGTAGCATACATAAAATGCAGCAATATTTGGGCTGTTCTGAAAAGTGCTGGCATCATGCTTAAAATTCCGCATGTAACCCATAGTTGGGCTGTACTGAAAACACTAGTACCATTCTTAAAATTCTGCAAGAAGCCCATATTTGGGTTGTACTGAAAAATGCTTGTACCAAGCTTAAAATTCTGCAAGAAGCCATATTGAGCTGTACTAAAAACTAATACCATGCTTAAAACTCTGCAAAAAGCTCACATTTGAGCTGTAACAGAAAAATGCTGGTACCATGCTTAAAACTCTTCCCAAAATTTATACAAAACCATATCATGTGACCCCTCATTGGAACAAGCATGACGATCTCGTTCCAATGAGGGGTCACATGATAGGGTTTTGTTGAAATTTTCTGATTATGCAGGTGGATGTGGCTGATTCATTAGGTAAAGGGTTAATGTTTGACTGTAATGGTTAACCCTCTGCCCACTGATGACTAAATATAAAAATTTCAAACATCATTTTTTCATATAATACACCTTGGAATGTAACCAATTCAGTATTGTTGATAGAGCTCAATGGTTTCCTCTGTCAAACAGAATAAAGTGCTCATATTCCTAATTGCATACTGAAAAATATTTGCTCCTTGATATTTGGAAATTAGTGTGCACTGGGTTAACTGGTAGAGTGCTGAATTATTTTTGATCACCAAAACTTGTTCACATGTCTTTGCCTTGTTACAATTTATGGGAGAGTGCCTATGTTATAACAAGGGAAATCCATACATATAAAATAATTTCACTTAAAAGATAATATGGGGCACTTCGACTGAATATTTTGCCTTTAAGTTACGGTACCTATTCTTCAGAGTAAAGCCCAAATATGGGCTTCCAGTACTCTACCAGTTAATCTTCTTAGGGGGAGCATGGTGGCTCAGTAGGTAGAGGTGCAGGCTGCAAGCCGAGAGGTCCTCGGTTCGAATCCCACCTGCGGCAACCACATTGTGTCCTTGGGTAAGACACTTCATCTCCACTGCCCGCGTGGGGGCACGGTGGTGCTGTGTACTAAGGCGTACTGCACGTCGATGGTGCACTTGTCTTCAACCAATGCTAACCCTGCTTGTGTGGAGTTTGTATGTTGGGGAGCTGACAGTTGTTCGCCGTTGCTCAGTGGTTCTCTCCGGGTACTCCGACTTCCTCCACCCGTAAAACTGTCGCGGTCATGATTAGCCATTGTGCATAAATATGTGACCTTAAACACCAATAAATAAATAAATAATTAACCTTCTTAGACATTCCATAACCTTATGCCAATATTTTCCAAGCATGGAAAAAACATAAACCAAATTTCATGATTCTTTGTGCTTTTCAAGTACCGTGGGAACCTTGTTACAAACAGATTATTTTGAATAGTGACAAATGATTTTAAGAATTGGATAATTTGGCACACATTTCTGTGAGACTGAGTATTTATTACACGCACATTACTTTTCCTCCAGTTCCATATTTACAAACCTGTAGGGAACATGTGTTCCATACAGATTTCAGCCTACAGACTATTTTTTCACCTGACATCATGGAGCACAAAAGAACTAAACTTCTCCCATTTTTGTAATCAGCTAATCGAAACATTGGATTCTGGCCTAGATCAATTCAGAGGCTGCAGTGACAGCTCATAAATCGAATGTCAATTTAATAATATTTTTGTTCAAATCCACCAAAATTAATGAAATTAAACTAATTCTATAAATAGGGGGTGATTTTATAGTACTCAAGTTCTGACTTTCAAGCAAATATCCTTCAGATAAGGACAGCTAATTTCTTAAAAAAACAAATAAATAACCTATTTGTTCACAATTTTCATTTATATTTTTTCTGTTTATGTATCGATCTGTCACACGTGTTTGCCAATCACAACTGACATTTGTTTTTGTTTCTATTTCCAGCAGATGTCAGTACTGTCAAATTCTATAAATATGACCAAATTTTTAAATTAACTCTTTGAACTCTGGTGGTATATTCCATGGCAGTTCAATGGCAACAATTAAAAGAGTCCATATTCATTATTTGGGGAAGACCAATCAATATTTTCAATGTGCAGTCTCAGGGCTGCACATTGCAAATATTGATTGGTCTACCCCACACATTTAATGAAGAGCCATCCTATTTAATGACTTATTACGTTTCATGTTCCTGGCCGGAATAGCAGCCGTTCGGGTTCAAAGGGTTAATTGATTCTATGTCACCGAGGCATGTAATAAACACAAAATGCCATGAAGTGTGAATGCGTTCGTCAATACAGAACTCATGCCCTCACGGAAGGATAGAATTTCAGGGTGCACCTCTCGTTCTATCCTTCTGCACTGGCACTCATGCTGTACTGACAAATGAATTCACACATCGTGATGTTCTGTGTATAGATGGCACAAGCATGTGTTGGATATATTATTAATTTATTATTACTACCTGTTGCTGAGGTATTTATTGTAGTTGAAGATATGTATGTCAATATACTCATCACTTTCAATCGGACGGGCCACTGGCCATTCAAATGTCTGAAAAATACAAAAGTACAACATAATTAGCAGGAAGAAACCATGTCTTTAGGTGATTTCAATGTTCTGGCCTGGAAATAAGTCCTTCCAGTTATGGTGAGGTTAGGAGTATTTCAAAATCAGTAACCTGCAAACTGTTCATGATAGCATTTTACCATTTATGGAACTGAAAGTGATTGGCACTTCCATGTTCCAATGTTCTATCAAAACATTAAGTAAATCTACATTTGAATGTTTCTCGTGCTGATATAGAACACTTTTGAGTAATGGATGCATTTTCTGAGTTGGCCAATTGTCAACAAGCCTTGTTTCATCTTTTTCTCTGAAACTTCCCACAACTCAATAGTGTTCAAGTTGTCATTCAACACAGGAAAATTCATATGTACACTTTAGTTTCTGAGTTTAAACAATTTATTTTATTTTATCGTAGGAAGTAAATAAAAAACATTGGAACAGACTGCTAAATTAGGATCCAGTAATGAGATTATAAACCTGATCCCATATTTCAAGGCTTGAATTGTAATATTGTAATGTTGGTAGCATTTTGAAAAAAAAAAAACACTAAAAATTTTCTAAATGTTGAACCCCTTAGACTAGGGCCCAGCGAAGCTTTGAGATTCAATTTGATTTCAAACCTCAAGTTGAAATACAGTTTCATTCGAAGTCGGTTGCCCAATTTGTTTCCTCTCGAATTTCGTAGGAATATAGCATGGTATCAGTCCTTCTTACAAAATGTATAGTTCAGATGGAAATTGTACATAAATAATGCTGAAATAAAAGACTGAGCGTAACTTCCGCTAGATTAACATGCATAATATCTTCACTCATGCCACCAGCCATGCTAATTCCTGTATCACTAGTCCCCACCACTGTAAATTGCAAGTTTAAAGTTTCCAAGCAATTATGATTTGGTCTTTAACTAGTAGAGTGCTGAATTATTTTTGGTCATCAAAATTTGTTCACATATGTTTGCCTTGTTACAATTTATGGGAGAGTGCCAATAGGCACTCTCCCATAACTTGTAACACGGCAAATACTAACAGACTAAATAATTTCACTTCAAACTACCAGTGGAATCCTGTTAATTGAATAGCCACTTTACCAATGAAAATTATTCAATTAACAGGAATATTCAATAAACAGGAATTGAGTCACTTTCCTGTATTCTAGAGATAAACATAGTATTTATTCTATTATAACTTGTCTGGCAGAGCTCCATGAGCTCTGTCAAAAAAGATATAATAGATTAAATGCCTGTATTGGATGTACTGAGGCCAAATATGTCTATAAACAAAGGGAAACTGGGGCGAGTCAGGGTAATTTCTTGACAGGTTACAAGATTTTTTATTCAATTAACTGGAGTTTAGTCAAAAACCTATATTCAATTAACAGGTAAAATTTGTACTGGAGGTATGGTAAATGTTTTTTTGTCGGGAAATTATATTCAATTAACAGGGTTATTCAGTTAAGAGATATCCAATTAAGTTGGCTCCACTGTAGTTAATATTTGAATGCCATATTCACCGTATCAACTGAATACCCACAGAGTTAAAAAAAAAAAAAAACAACTTACATTCAAATTTTGATATCTTCCAATCTGTTTTTTCCAAACACAAGCTTATAATTCTTATAACTCTATAGCCTATACTCAATTAACAGGTCAAATCTGTACTGGAGGTATGGTAAATGATTTTGTGTTAGGAAATTATATTCAATTAACTGGGTTATTCAGTTAAGAGATATCCAATTAAGTGGGATCCACTGTACCAATAAAATATCAAATGAGGACATAAATTATCAACATCAACTTTTGTGCAGATGATAGTTTTAAAGTCTTCAGCAAAAGGCTATAGTCAATCTCAGAATTAGGCTCATTTGGGAAATGGTGTTCACTTTATATTAAGAGAGGTTTCTGGGGTACTTTTCGATGAGGAAATTAATGATGCCAGCCGATTTTGTAAACAAGGGACCTTTCTGAATGTGATAGGACCCCCTATAAATAAAAATTATCTATTGAATTTAGGTACACTTCAAGTTTAATGATTATTTGCCCCATTTTGGTTATCATGGTAACACAATTTATTCAAGTTAGTGACTTCCCATACGCTTGACACAATTATGGTACTTTCTGCGTAAATTCTTTTTTCACCCCTTCTACTTTATAGATTTGGAAACAGATATGAGTTTTGAAGTTTGTATTTTGACAAAAGACATATTGGGAAGGGATAATGCTTCAGTGAGGGTCTCAAGGATCAGATGGGCAGAGCATAAAATAGTGTGTTTTGGCTCTCAAAAATACAAAAATTACTGAGTTGTCTAGTTTGGGGACAAAGTTCAAGAATGATGATGACATCATAGATTTTATCCTCCATTTTGTGTAGAAAAGACTGAGAAATCACCTGGCGATTCAAGATAATACATGTTGTTTAACTCTTAACTGAGTATTTCCAAAACATTTTTAATCAAATCTTGCTTGGTTGCTGTGAAGCAGCAATGAATAGATTGGAGGAAAATTCAACTAAATGTAACTCAAGAAATCATAGGTGAAAAAATCATAGGGACAAATTTGATTAAATGTGACCAAATTATACTCCTTTCAGTGGCAAGAGAAATCCTGTCCTGAGCAGGAATGTCTGCCAGCAGCCTTTAACCCTTTACCCAATGCAGACGATATCTAAATTTATTATTTTAAATATTATTTTTAAAAAAATTTCAAAAAATTTCAACAAAACCATATCATGTGATCCCTCATTGGAATGAGCTCGATGAGCTCATTCCAAAGAGGGGTCACATGATATGGTTTTTTAGAAAATTTTTGAAAAATAATATTTTTTCAGCTGCTGAATTTGAATATTTTGCAGGCAGATGTAGCCGATTCGTTGGGTAAAGGGTTAAAGAGTTCACAAAATGGACAAGATGAAAATTTTTTTTAAATGTCTGACGCGTCTACCTACTGACCATAGTTCATAGTGCTCTGCCATCAAGAGACTCACATGATCTTGAATTATTTGAACTTGTGTTAAATTCCAATGGATCCTTTAACAAATGGGTGGTGCCTTGACTTGAGGGCAAAATTATGGTTGCTATATGGTTTGAAGGACAATCGCTATCACCTAAGCTATCAAAGCAGTCACCAACACAGCAGCAGCCTCAGTCTACCTCTGATCAAAACACTGATATTGAAAATTGCAATGAGCTAGATAATTTCGATATCTTAGCCAGAAGAATGTTCTGATGATGAACGAACTCCCAAGGATACCACCAATGATAAAGTTTCCAACTTCAGAAAGATTTATCAGCGAACATTGGATATATTTCTATAATTAATGTTCAAGTATATGCTGTTATATTTTTTAACCTTTCATTTATTTTATGAAAACAATGACCAATCTTTAAAAATAATAACTTCCTTGATAATATTATATAAAATTCTCACCCAGTAGATGCAAGAAATTTAAATTTTATAGTAAATTTCCTTTCTTACTATACCTACCGCAATTGTTTACTACAGGCTTCCACTACAGTGGAAGACCCTAACTCAGATAAAATACTCTCTATTTTAATCTTTCCCAAGAGATTTGGGAAAGAAAAGTGGTGTAAAAACACCACGACAAAATAAGCCAAAACTGGGTCGAGCGCAATCGGCGCGCACCCAGTAGGGGACGCTCTTCTCTTACTGCAATTCCACGACTTTCCCTGCAGGGATAAAACGGCTGTGCTCAACGGTGGAGAGGACACAACAGGGGGTTCGGTTGGCAGCCACTTCCGACTTCACCGAGTTGAAGTCAGGGAAGGCTGAGGCCGATACCCCACGTCTACACTACCAGACACCTCTGCAGACCCCAACAGGGATAAAACAGCTGTACTCAACGGTTGAGAGGACACAGCAGGGGGTTCGGTCGGCAGCCACTTCCAACTTTGTTGAGTTGAAGTCAGGGAAGGCTGAGGCCGATACCCCACATCCACACTACAGACATCACTGCAGACCCCTGCAGGGATAAGCCGAGATCGGCTAAAACGGTGATCGATGACATTGTAGACGGAACAGCAGTAGCAGCAGATACGACGGGAGCTGTTGAAATTGGAGGAAAAGGGGAGAGAGCAACCTAGCTCGGCCTCCAAAGGAGGAGTCACAACCATAGTGACAGTCTCAGATGTCGACTGGAGAGGGCGCATAGTCCGGGAACCAGGCACCTCTTCACCAGACATCCAACATCTCCCGCAGTATCCACCACAGTAAAAAACTGCACATCCCCCACGGAGGGGGTATAACTCTCACCAGACGTGGTTGTGTCGGGAGGCCCTGAAACGACAGCATTCCCCACCCCCCCCTCCCTGTGGGTGTGGGAGGAACAGCCACGAGAACACGCCAATAGCGAGGGCAAAAGGCATTGCCCTAAAGGAACCGAACTGGACATAACAGAGGTGAGAGCAGTAGAAGAAAAAGGTGAACTCAACAGATACAGAAATTAGAAGAACACCCCCAAACTACGAGAGAAAGGTGGCAGAAAAAAGAACCGGTGGGTACACAACAAAACCCAGACAGCCGACAGGGACCTAAAAAACAGAAATTCAGAGTGAAGAAATCCTGTCCATACAGTCCCTCATTGACACATAACTCCAATAATAATATTAAAATTTATCAACCAAAAATGTTTATGTCCGAACCACGTTGAAACGATGTCGAAAATCAAGCGCGAAATCGGAATATATAAATAAAATTCAATTAAAATGTGGTTGAAAATATTAACGAGAATATATAAAACACAGTCCTGTTATTATACGATCTTCAGATCCATAATTCCAGTCACAGGAAAACCATTATCGACGAGTTATCACTGTTTCGTAATGCAAAATGGTGACACGTCCTCCACGTTTCGCGGACAAAAAAAGAATGGTTTGATGACTGCTTGCGCACTGGTTAACGGAAGTCGTGGAATTGTTCTAAGAGAAGAGCATCCCCTACTGGGTGTGCGCCGATGGTGCTCGACCCAGTTTTGGCTTATTTTTTTCGTGGTGTTTTTACACCACTTTTCTTTCCCAAATCTCTTTGGAAAGATTAAAATAGAGAGTATTTTATCCGAGTTAGGGTCTTCCACTGTAGTGCAAGCCTGTAGTAAACAACTGTAAGGTAGGTTGATAAGAAATCATGTAAGCTTTTACCCACATAGCAGCAACACAAATTCCAGCTATTAACCCAATAACAGGCCCTATTATCATATGACTCGTCCATTTTGTTCACTTTAAAACATCTGATATTTTGCTTTCATATTAATCAGTGATAAATAAAGCCTTCCGTCGATTTCATTGGTCAATTTCAAAACTAGACAATTTGATTGGCTGAACAAAATACAACTGGGTGACATTTTCATAATTTGCATAATTAAAGTTGGGAGTTTTCATTGGTCAATTTAAAAACTGGACAATCTGATTGGCTAAACAAAATACAACTGGGTCACATTTGCATAATTTCAGTAGGTAGAATTTACGTTATCTGTCCTATTTAGGGTGGGTTATATTGTATTAATGTTTTACCTACAAGAAAAACGCCATTCATTTTTTTTTATATTTTCACTTTTTGCTTCCAAAACATAGGTTATGACCCCTCATTGGAACGAGCTCGACAAGCTCATTCCAATGAGGGGTCATAACCTATGTTTTGGAAGAAAAATTGAAAATTTTTAGTTAAACGAAGATGTCTTTTCCAAGTGCCATCTGCAACTCAAGTTAGGTGATGGGTTAAAAAGTCATACTAAGTGGCTAATTTTCGCATGTCTGTGGCATATGATAAATAGAATATGAAATGAGTGTTTTTCTCATATAATATTTATGAAACTCGTCCGAATTTTCCATTTGGGCTCGCCAAAACAGAAAATTCTTAGACTCGTTCCATACATTGTATATGAGAAAAACACTCATTTCATATCCTCTATTTATCATATTTTTCTGCATAATACTTCATAATGTACCATACTGAATCTGAAGTGTTTCAAATTATGTTATAGTTAATTGTATTATTTTAAATTTACTAAACATTTTAACACTTAGAATAGATACAAAAATTGTCATTTTGACCCGAGGCGCTACCCTTTTTCAAATTTGGACCCTCTCCCTACCCCTCAGTTCGTGAAATAAGTTTTATGGGTCCTGTTCTCGGCCCCAAAATAAATATTCACTAACTGGTAAAGTGCTAAATTATTTTTGGTCATCAGAATTTGTTCACTGGCCTTTGCCTTGTTACAATTTAAGGGAGAGTGCCTGTGGGCACTCTCCCTTAAATTGTAACAAGGCAAATCCTTGCAGAATAAATAATTTCATGTAAAAGATAATATGAAGCATGTCCATCGAATACGAAGCCTTTATTTGGGGTCACCACGGATTGGATTAAAGCCCAAATATGGGTTTCCAGCACTCTACCAGTTAATTGGTTGAGTGCTGCAGACTTGGCAATTTCAGGAAAGCGATTTTTTAGCTCTCCTTACTGCCCTCCTGAAAGATTAAGGAGAGCGAAAAATTGCCCTCCTAAATATTTTGGTCTGGGATGATTGAGATTACATGTATTATGCTCACATTAAATTTCTGTTGTAAAGCAAAAATGTAATTTAACTTCGAAGTCACATAACATCACGTAATTTCATTTTGAAAGTGGTTTAGTGGTAAAAGGTAATGGCTGCAACCATACCCAAACACAATTGCAATCATTTGAAGCAAAATGGGTCACAGCAATATTTTTTTTTCTGTCAGTTTCAAGTTCAACAACTGACATCACAGTTTGAGGGGTAATTATTCAAGGAATATTGACACTATAATATACTACCATTACTACCATCCTGTCACTTGAAGCACTTTCACCAGGATGTGACTGTAGATTCAAGCAGACCTGTTGTCCAAGAAAGTCATACGCCTACCATTACCACCTTCAACCCCCCTTGGGGGGTTGAAGGTGGTAGTGGTAGCATATGACTTTCTTGGACAACAGGTCTGGGTACACACACAGGTCTTGTCAAGTGTGTGTTTGGTTGTTGAGTGAGACATCTAGATGTCTAAGAGATTTCACTTTACCTTAGTAAAGTTAATAAAATCACTGATGTAGTCTGTTGGTTTCAGTTTCAATGAGTTCGTTCAACTGGATACTTAAAACGCTGTGTAAAGCTAATTGCTCTCCTAAGCTGATTGAGGAAAGCGATTTTTTGCCCTCCTGCATTTTTCAGAATGCCAGGCCTGGTGCTGTAAGCCCATATTTGGTCTTTACAATGATGTGCAGGTCCCCAGTAGTAAAGCTTCGTATTCACTGGATGTTTATCATATTATATTTGAAATGAAATTATTTACCCTGTATGAATTTGCTTTGTTATGGTTTATGGGAGTGTACCTATAGTTCTAATCCATTCCATGAACTCTTCAACTTTGGGTTTAAACATCGGAATTAAAATTTGTTTATTTAAATGACTTTCAATGCATGGGATGTGTAATAAACACAGAACGTGATGTGTGTTTGAATCGATGGGTGTTTTACATAACTCGCCATTCCAACTCATTTTGTAAAACACCCACCGATTCAAACACACATCATGTTCTGTCTATTTCCCCCACATTTATTCAGAAAACAGAAAATATTTAAATTAATTACAAGGGAGTTTTCTACAACCCTGTTTGTCACTACCCAGTCACATTTAACTTTTTACCCAACACACACGATATCAAAATTTGTTAGTTTTAGGCCTAAAAAAAATAAAAATCTGTTTCTCAGGCCCTCTCGCATGGTCCTTTTGGCTGCCGCATGCTCTCTTTTTATAACCTATCCAAACTTAAAAAAACAAAGTAGAATTGATTATGTCTGATATTTTACCCAAGTTAATAAAATTGCCCCTTGAGTGCAAGAAGGCTTTGCAATGCTTTAGCATTGCAAAGCCTTCTTGCACTCAAGGGATGTAATACACCACCACCCATGCTGTTTAAGCAGATTATGGGGCCGAAAACATAAAACAAACCAAGAACATGAACTTTTAAATGGCAAAGAAATAATTACAAAAATAAAAAATAAAATAAAAAACGTCCGCACGCATGCAGTTTTACAAAACATGGCCTGAGAAACAGAGTATCTACTTTGTGAGGCCTTATTACTTTTTTTTTTTTAATTTTTCAAAATATTTTAATAAATTCTTATCATGTGACAACTCCTCGAATGAGCTTGACCGGCCCATTCCAGTGTGGGGTCATATATATAGTTTTGTTAAAATTGTAGGAAAATTTTTTTTTCCGATTACGAATTTGTAAAGCGTTAACTGCTAATATAGGAAATGAGCATTAGTTCGATTCTTGAACTCCACCTCATTACAGTGTCGCAAGTGTTGTACGATGGCCCAATCAGCATGCGATAATGGTCTGAGTCTCAGACTACAGAGTTGCACCTTCTTTTCCTTCCCTTTCACATTGTCGTACAACTTACTGGTTGGATTGATTGCTTTGCGCACAAGCAAGTAGTTCTTTTTTTAGCTTATATATTATATTTCGAGATGAGAAATATCATTAAGAATTTTTGAAATAGTCCTTAATGGTTTACAGGTGTTAACACTTGGCGTAATGTGAGTTTTTCACAGTGTTGCAGGAACCAGGAAAGAATTGTTTGAAGTTTGCTACAGTGTTGGGTGGTGGAGTTCAAGAATCGTACTACTGCAGGAAATGGATAAGTACTGATTAATAAAATGAGATTTTTTTTCAGTCGCTCAATTTGTAAACTACAGGGGCAAATGCAGCCGATACGTCAGGTACAGTGTTAACTAAGTAGGTGCTGGGTAATGATATGCAGTTAAGAGCAAAATTCTATTAACAAGTGTGAAATCAAAAGGAGTACAGAGCTCTCATGGAATAGAAATTCACTTGTTGTCTCTCCCTCAGTAAGCTCAACTTCTTAAGATACCTAACAACACAGTTCCTTTCATGCAATATGATTTTCACAAGACTAATAATCAAAGGATGATATAATTGCTTTCTCAATGATAAAAATCAATCAGTGTTAGATATTAGAAAATACGTTATTATTTATAGTCTAGTGATTCTATTGATTAAAGGATAAAATGTCTTCTCTAGCCACTTTGGAGTCAGAAATGCAAAGATCAAGCTTCCTTACGTACTTCATGAAGCATGTGGGTGTTTTATGGAGTATACAATTATAAGCTGTCTTCAATCATAATTTACAAAATTTTAGTTTTGTTTTATTGGTGTTTTAACTCTTAACCTGTTGAGTATTTTAAAGATATTTTTCATCAAATATAGTCATGGCTGCTCCTAAGCAACCATGACTATATTTGATGAAAAATTAAATTAAATCTAAATGTAACACCAGGAAACATTGGTTAAAAAATTCATTCAATTTACAGGGGTAAACATTGATAAGTATGACCAAATTATACTTATTTCAGTAACAAGAGAAACCTTGTGATGGGCAGGAATGTCTGCCAGCAGCATGCAAGGAGTTAATGCCACTTTCGATAGTAGTTAAAGTCATATCATGTCCGGCAGTTTTACAAGTGCAGGAAGCTAAAGTACCTGAAGTGAACCACCAAGCAGTAGCAGGCAACTCTCAGACTCCCCAACATACTAACTCAACACAAGCAGAGTTATCAGCAGTTGAAGTTGAAGGGGGCGTGGTGGCATTGCGGTAAGCAGTTCTCATCATATCACCAAAGTTAAGCAATGTCGAGCCCGATTAGTCCTTGGATGGGTGATCATCTGAGCGATCGATTCAGACTCCCGTGTTGTGTCCTTGGGCGAGGCACTTAACCCAAATATACCAAATATGAAAGGATTCTGACTGGTGGACCTGAAGCAGAAGATTTTTAAAGCAATTTCCTCAAATTGCATGAAGTTAAACTTTGGGCTCCAATAGTGAGCCCAAATACTAACTCAGGGACCCAGTCTATACAAACTTTAATCTGATTTCCCGCCCCCACCTCCCCGGAGATGTTTTATACCCAATATGAAAGCATTCTGACTGGTGGATCTGCAGAAGAAGATTTTTTAAAAAATTTCCTCATATTTCACTAAGTTAAAATTCAGGCTCCTACAGGGAGCCCAGTTATTAACCCATGGACTCGATTTGAACAAACTTGAATCTGACCCCACTAAAGATGTTATATACCAAATATCAAAAGTTTCAAGATGATGGTTTTGGGGAAGATTTTTTTTATTTTTAAAAAAAATTTATGGGTGTTATCAGAGTAATGCCCCTTGTGGTGACACCTGTGGGCGCGGCAAAGTTATTTGAACACATTTGAATTGACATATAAGGGACATGCACACGAAAATTGGTTTGGGAGGAGAAGTCGATAATGTGAAGTTCACGACGGATAACGACAGATGACAGACGACAGACGGAAAGTGATAAGTTAAGCTCCGTTTGGTGAGCTAATAAAACTTCAAGAAAAAATTTGTTCAAGCAATAAATTTTTAAGTCAACATATGATATTTATGACTATAGTATCCTTTGTAAATAATGATAAATAGCAATCTACTTATCTGAAGTACCCAGAAAGCATCAATGAGCAGTGGCATATAACTATCATATTTTTCAACTTACAAGCCTGGTACAACTGGATGTTCTAAGCATATTGGGGTGTAAGGTTATTACCAACATCAACACAAATCTAAATGTTTTGGAAATTGTCTTTAGGGCTCATACATCAGACATTGGTTACCGGGTTACAAGAGAAACAGAACATGTTCATCACACTAAGTATTCGCTGCTCAACTTCACAGTTTCCCCATAGAGGCACAACTGGAACTTGACTTCAAATTGCAGTTGTACCATCATTCTTCTTAGCATGCTCTAACCATCACATGCCCCTCCCATCAGAGTATGTAAAGTGACCAAATATTCATGTCATACCAGTTGTTGTTACAGTGGTGCCCACTTAATTGGATATCTCTTATTTGTATATCCCTGTTAATTGAATATAATTTTCAAACACAAAACCATTTACTATACCTTCAGTACAAATTTGATCTGTTAATTGCATATGGTTTGTAGAGAAAACTCCTGTTAATTGTATACAAATTTTTGTAATATGTCGAAAAAATTACTGTGACACGCACCAAATTTCCCTTATTTATCAACCTTTTTGGCCTCACTACATCCAGCACAGGCATTTATTCTATTATATCTTGTTTGACAGAGCTCTATGAGCTCTGTCAAACAAAATATAATAGAATAAATGCTCAGTTTAACTCCAGAACACAGGAAACTGACCAAATTCCTGTTAATTGTATACTCCTGTTAATTGAATAATTTTCTCTTGCAAAATGGATATTCAATTAAGAGGATTCTACTGTATTTGGTTATTGAGGGTTTGCACTTTGCAATCTGCAGGAGGCTATTCCTGCCCAGGACAACAATTGTCTTGCCACTAGAATAGATACAATTTGAGCACTTTTAACAGTATTTTCCTCAGTGGATTCAATCAACCTTTTGACATATGATTTCTTGAGTTGAATGTTTAAAATTTTACATCAAATCAAGTCAAGGCTGCTTCACAGCATCCAAGACTAGATTTGATGAAAATTTCTAAAAAAAAAAAATAAGAGGTATTAACATTTCAGAATTAGGATCAGACTGCAGTCGATATAAAGCTATCAACACAGAAAAAATTGTCAGAAGCTGGATTTAGTATCATTTGAAAGAGGGGCATTCCCTGAACAACATATACAAAATTAGCTAAAATCTTCACTGGAGAATTTTTTTTTAGACAAGATGGTTTTCAAGACGGCTGCCAAATCAAGGGAAAATCGTAAACAACCTTATGAGTTCTAAGTTTTGTCAACTTCTGTGGGGCTTTCAAACTACATGTATTCCAAAAGTACAACAGAGACTTGCCAAGACACCTTTCAGGTCATGGATCTGGAATGACTTTGCTGATGGCCACCAAAAAAAAGGTGCAAAATGCCTATAGGATCACCGATCCAATGCCGAGTTGTGACAGCACAAAAGTGGTTTAATCATTATCAACTTATCATTCAGAAACCAATTGTTTATAATTTACTATGTGAAGGGTCACTGTGACCTTGACCTTTGACCTAGTGATTCCAAATTAAATAGGGCTCTTTCTTGCACCAATGCCAACCTACCTATAAAGTGTCATGAACATTGGTGGAACCATTGTCAAATTATCATCTGGAAACCAATTTACAATGTATTATGTTCAAGGTCACTGTGACCATGACCTTTGACCTAGCAAGTCTAAAATATATAGGGCTCTTCAACTCACCTAGGCCAACCTACCTATGAAATTTCATGAATGTGGGTCAAACCATTATCAAGTTATCATCCGGAAACCAATTGTTTACAATTTACTATGTTGAAGATCACTGTGACCTTGACCTTTCACCTAGCGAGTCCAAAATAAATAGGGTTCTTCCTCCCACTGATACCAACCTATCTATGAGGTTTTATGAATGTGGGTCGAACCTTTATCAAGTTATCATCCAGAAACCAATTATTTATGCCCTCCCACCTGCCCATCATTCATCAAACTATAAGTCGAGTTTTACTTCGTCACAACTCAAATAAAAATCAGTATGGACTACACATGCCATTAAACACTGTAAGGATATCCAACTTACACTATGTTTTCAGAAGAATTAAGACACTCAGCTATGATATCAAGAATCCTGAAGAAAAAAAAATCTGGAGTTATCATGAGTCTGAAGGATAGCCACGGTTGAGGAATCAACATCATTCAGGATCCTCCGAAACGTCGGCCACAACTTCCTCAGAATTCTAACAAGCAACACCTCCACATTCCCCTCAAGCAGTCACACACTTAAGACCATGCATGTGTTAGAAACCAGTTTTGGTTCTGCATGTATTTCTGCTTGCCAACTTGCATTTGCAATGCGCAAACTTCAGAAGTGAACTTCTCTATCCATCATCACAGGGACAGGTTCAGTATTTTGGAGCTTCCAATCCCACGTCTGTTGGATCTAAAACATCATTGGATAACAAATCCCAATGGACAATCTGCAGATGTACCGGTACATGCAAAGAATGGAAATAAGCTGCTCTCTCTCTCTCTCTGGGGAAGCTTCTGTGGTTCTACAGACCTTTCCATGAACTTGATGTAATAGAGACATGCCTGTTCCACTTGAAGCTATTTCAATAGCATTAGATACAATTATTGTATTGGCATCGCCAGTACTAATATAGGTACTATGACCATTCTGTTTGAGAGAAGAATTCAATAATTTAATGAACTGTGTTTTGTTTTTTGCATTCGCAAGAAATGATTGCTGATCAGTGTGGATTTCTTAGGATGCAGTCCTATATTGGCACATGTTTTCCCATCCATATACCCATGAAAGACCATACAACACTTCCTATATCTCGATTGAACATAGTGTGTGTATTGGCAAATCAAATCCTGAACCTTTCTTCACCCACATCACCTTGTGGAGAAGAGCACTGCTATTGAGGACAGGAGTAGGATTACCTGGAGGGTAAACAGTCTCTACGGAATTGTTCTTCGCCTTTGCTAGTTGAGCTTTTACAGGTTTTCCAATTTTTTCATCCTTAATCCTTTGAGAGTTTAATTATTCTGACGTTCAAACATCACTTGGAATTCAGTTTCTTCAACGTTTCTCAATATGCGACATCAACCGTCGGAAAGTACAAATAACAAGATATTTTTCACATTAGTTATTATCTGGATGAGGGCTAGATTATTTTTGGTGGTCTGAATTTGTTATTCAAAACTTGTTTTATTACAAATTATTGGAGAGTGCCCAAAGGCACTCTCCAATAATTTGTAATAAAACAAATTTATATAAACAAAATATTATTTCTGTTTGACTGAATATGAAATATTAGCAAAGAGATTGTTGGCTTTTGCTCTGGTATCCTCATTTTTTGAAAGCCCTGGTAGTGGCTTCTAGCACTCAACCAGTTAAGAAGTCTTGACAACAGGATTATATTAGTATTTTAAGCTGCGATAACATTTGGTCATCAGTTATCACTGAGCACTATTCGGGAGAAAATTGGAATTTGAGGTTAAAACTTTAAAAAATTGAAAAATAATAAGAAAACAAATGACCACAACATATCAACGTGCTGTTTGATTTCCTACGTAATAATACGTACAAAAGTATCAAAGGGTTAAATAAAGACATTGCGACTGCTGAGCTTATAATCAAAATACTGTTCCATATTCTCCTCCCTCTGAATGATGGCGATCAAGTAAGAAAAACATGATAATCAAATTTATCAAAACTTTTTGGCTGTCAATCTCAACACCATGATTGAGATGATACAATGCTTTGACCTGCATGCTTTGTTTGATTCGCATTTCAAGAAGTTTTGACAGTAAAAAGTTCTATAAATACGGTGGCCGACAGATACGGCTTCATGACAATTTATTTGATCCTTGTCTCTAGCAACCAGTCAGTGGAGAGTGCCCTTAATTTATTTAAATCAAAGGGATTGTAAATGTCAACCATTCACAATCATTCTCAGAGTTTCTGAATAATGCCTTTTGATTTGGGTGGTACTCATATCAATATTCTGTTCATTTGTAACATGTTTAACACTTGTGATTGTCGATATTGCATTGTGAATTTCAGCACAGCTATGAAGGCTGAGAACACACTGAACATGGACAGAATTGGTAAAACCCTACCATAGTCAGACCACCTTGACTCTCAATAGAATGTATGAGGACCTGCTCAATTACCAGGTTGATGGAAAGACCAGCCTATGCTCAACTACTTTGTCGGATGGAGTGAAATTCATTCTCAGTGAAACATTTATAGAGGCAGCTATGCTTCTTGGGCAAGTCAAGCATCATTTGGAGGTATAATTGAGCACTCTTGGCATAAATAATGTGAACTCTTGCTGCAAATAGATTCAACATTCTACTCAACAATATAACATGGAGGTTCCAATCACTTAATCGGTCTGCTCTGATGAAGTTTTTTCAGGAGGTCTTCATACTCCACATATTAAAGTCAGCTAGAGCTTCACAGTTCAGGATTTCTGAGCTAACCTAGAGATACACAGCAAGAGGCAATCTTCTAATTTCGCAAGATCATAAGATTCTGCAGTATCTAACAGAGGAACTGATCTGCTTCTGACTCCATCGTACATATTCGCTAACTTAATGACATTGGTCCATTTCAATCGATCATGCTCAGAAACATTGGAACATGCAGAAATCTCTTTAGGACCGTGTTCTGTGTCAACACCTAAAATAATTTTCTAAGCCTCGACCTTCAAATAAGACACAAAGCATCAGAGCAAAACCAAAGCCATGCGACAACTGAGTGGCATGTTATTCAGAACATGAAGAGTGTTCCGACAATCATTATACTAGTGATGAACTGCCTTCTTTGCTGCCCTTGCCTGTCAATGCAGTTATTTTGTCAATGCTCTTTATAAACTGAATTTTGCAGTTTATTTTCATGAAATGGTGAGTGTTATATTTACTTTCACAGATGTGATCCATGAAGATGATTACTTCACCTATTCTCAGAAACATAGAAATTGACCCAAGAAAATCTGAAGATTTGGAAATCTGTCCAGAAAATTGCTAAAAAAAAAAAAGAAGGGTGATCCTCTTTGGAGCACTGCAACAAATTTTCCCCAAAGTGGATTTTAGCAGATTTAGGATATGATATAGAAGGAACCCTCCTACATCAAATGAGGGAAAAAGCAGTTTACCAGGCCTGGCATTCCTAAAAATGCAGAAGAGCTATAAATTAATCCCTTCACATGGCCAAGGGGAGCGATTCTCTCCTCAGGCTTACAAAAGTTAAAAGTGGCAAAATGAAGTTTTACTATTAATGAATTCTGCCTAGTGGGATTTGTATATTTCATTTGGTGTTGCCAACAAGGTATTCTCTGTGAGACTGCTACACGGCCCCTCCCACACCTCCGGGCCTCGGCAAGGCCTTTAGGTGTGAGAGGGGCAGTGCAGCCGTCTTACAGACACCACTAACATACATGTAGCTGAGATTTGAGAATATGTGGTTTTAGGAATAGGCTGTTATGATAAGCATTATTTTCTAAGGCCAGGAGGGCTAGTTTTCACCCTCCTTAATTTTTTTAAAGGCGAGCAGTAGACAAGTGAATAAATCACTCTCCTGAAAACACCACTAAACACAATGCAAGTGACAGAGGCCAGGATCAAACCACTGACCATTCAATCTGAAGTCTAATGTGCAAATAAATGAGCTACAATGCTCTGTATACTAAGGCCAAAAATAAAAATTGTTCCGATTCTCAGGCAATCACTCACTGAAAATGACCTACCCTCATTCAACATTTTTTATTGCCTTGCATTGTCTTTCAATATCACTATAAAAAACGGGAGACTCAAAACTTTTTATGTTTTGTGATTGATGTATGTCACTGACATCTGAAGAGCATAACTAAAGACAGCCCACTTTGATTAGAAACACTGTTGTTTCTAGGCATGTACTGGCTGCCAACATAGGCAGCCAAGACTTGCCTAGAAATAACCGTCAAGGCATTTAGAATGTAACTTGCAAGTTTCTCACAGAGTGCATGTTGGGGCACCTGTTTGGTTGCAGAAAAAAGCTATCAAAGTCAGAATTAGGCTATTGAAGGTTATTTATTTCTTGGTGTTTAAGGTCACATATTTCTTCACAATGAATAAATGAGACAACATGGAGATAAAGACAAGTTTAGACAATCATTTATACCCATGTTGCCCATTTTAGAGGACTTCCACCACAAGCATTGGCGACAGGATCCTATTTTACCAGTAAAACAGAGTTTGCTTACCACACTAAACAAGCACTGCTTCACTTCCCGGGAGTCCCATGGAAGATCCCCTTGAATTTTAAAATTAAATGAGTTAATATGTATAATTATGCACTTTCTATATATTGTGTGTGAGAAAAGACAGTGGAAAGCCTCTTAATCCATGATCATGATATGCAAGAAAAAAATTGAAATTAAAAATAAAACCCTCCCTTCCTTGCCGATTTGAAAAAAAATTACACGAGAATCAATTTATTTCATGTGGCCAAATATGGCAATCATATTCTTAAAAAGCAGCTTCAATACTGAAATGCAGAAAAATGAAACATACCTCATCAAACCAAACATTCTCACTTGCATTTTCAATAACTTTGGAGTAGTGTGATACACCTGGAAGTAGAAGGAAAAAAAAATATAGATTGTACTTGAGTAATATTTAACCCTTTACTTAACGAATCGGTTGCATTCGCCTGCGTAATTTACAAATTAAGCAGAAGAAGAAAAAAATCAGTTTTTAAATAATTGCAACAAAACCATATCATATGACCCTTCCTCAGTGGAACAGGCTTGTTAAAGTAAGGGGTTATTTGCTATGCTAACTTCCAAACACCAAATTATTTGCCATACCTTCCATAGAAATGTGACCTGTTAATTGCATATAAGCTATAGAGTAAATTACTTTAAACTGAATAAAAAAATCTTCTTGTAATACATCGAAGAATTACTTGGATAAACACAGAATTTCCCATTTTTATTTATATTTACTTATTTATTGGTGTTTAAGGTCACATACTTATGCACAATGGCTAATCGTGACCGTGACAGTTTTACGGGTGGAGGAAGCTGGAGTACCCGGAGAGAACCACCGAGCATCAACAAGCAGCTGTCAGCTCCTCAACATTCTAACTCTGTTCAAACTCCCCTCAAGCAGGGTCACAGTGGTTGAAGACATGTGCACCATCGACGTGCAGTACTCTTTAGTACACGGTGTCAGCGTGCCCCCATGTAGGCAACCGGGAGAAAGTGCCTTGCCCACCAAGGACACTACGCAAGTCGTCCCGGTCGGCGATCGAACTTGGGACCTCTAGCATAGAAGTCCAACAGTCTACCACTGAGACACCGCGCTCCCACAGAATTTCCCATGCTTGTTGATCTATTCAGCCTTGGTACATCTGTTGAGGCATTTATTCTATTATATCTTGTTTGACAGAGCTCCTTCAGATCTCTTGATTAAGATATAATAGGATAGATGCTCAGTTCATCACTAAAATATATGAAAAATAACCATATTCCTGTTAACCCTTCACCTAAAGAATTGGCTGCATTCACATGCATAATTCTGGCTCATTCCAATGAGGAGTTACATGATATGGTTTTTTTTATAAAATTTAAAAAAAACAATAATTAAAATAATGAATTCTGATATCTTCTGCGTTGGGTAAAGGGGTAATGTGGAAAAGCTGACCCAGTTTTAGTACATCTCTATTATGTTCTGCTTTTGCAATAAAAAAAAAAAATGAAAATTCTCGGATTGAGCCATAAAGCACCACAAGTGCTCCATTTGGTAATTATACAGTGGAGTCCACTTAATTGGATACCTCTTAATTAACCATGTTAATTGAATATAATTCCCAACACAAAACAATTCACTATACCTCCAGTTCATTTTGACATGTTAATTGAATATAGGTTAAAGAAAAAACTCCTGTTAATTGAATAAAAAATCTTGTAACCTATCGAGAAATTACCTTGATACTCCCCAGTTTTCCTTTGTTTGTAGACCTATTTGGCCTCAGTACATCCAATACAGGGTTCCACTGTACATATAACATTATTTTCCATCACATTCAGGAAATTTGTAAGGGCAAATTATTTCCATTGTCAAGATTTGTGACAGATGTTTAAATCGACAATGCAGAAGGCAGAGACTTTTCTGAAGGGTTGAAGACGGGATATATAATATGTGACAGTATCAGTCAGCCTGCTGTGTCATTTTGCTGTGCAGATTTATTTATTTATTTATTTATTTATTTATTTATTTATTTATTTATTGTTAAGGGTCACATATTTATGCTCAATGACTAAACATGACCATGACAAGGGAGATAAAGTCAAGTTTAGTCAACCATTTATACCCATGTTGCCCATTATAGAGGACCTCAACCACAAGCATTGGTGACTGGCTCCTATTTTACCAGTAAAACAGAGGTTGTTTACCACAGCAAACAAGCACTGCTTCATTTCCTGAGTTCCCAAGGGGGTGCTTTGCAGAAGAAATGCTGCCATGTGATAAACTGTTGGAAAGGTTTTTAGTATTTGTTTGTGGCATTTAAGGTTACTTTCAGCATCTATGTCTACATCATGAACACACAGCAGTATAAAGTCAAGTTTAGCCAATTGTTGGACCTGAGACCCATGCAGGCATTGGGGAGCACAGTGGCTCAGTGATAGACTGTTGGACTTCTATGCTAAAGGTCCCGAGTTTGATCCCCATCTGGGACGACCTGTGCTATGTCCTTGGGCAAGGCACTTTATTCCAGCTGCCTACATGGGGTCACGATGATGCTGTGTACTAAGGCGTACTGCAGGTCGATGGTGCATATGTCTTCAACCGCTGTAACCCTGCTTGAGTGGAGCTTGAACAGAGTTAGAATGTTGAGGAGTTGACGTTCTCTCCAGGTACTCTGGCTTCTTCCACTCGTAAAACTGTCACGGTGCCCGATTAGCCATTGTGCATAAGTAGGTGACCTTAAACACCAATAAATAAATATGCAGGCATTGGTAACTGGGTTCTATTAGACAAGTAAAAAATAGCATGATTACCATAATAACTGAGCACTGTTTACTTCCCAGGAGTCTCAGTTTGAGGATTTTTTCAGTGAAAACATTATTCAGAAATAATTGCCTTGTTTTTACTAAGAGGAAAGTGCTGCTTGGCAATGTCAAATATAGTTAAAACAAATCTATATTGAGAAATATGAAATCTATCAAGACTGAATTGGTTAACTCTGAATTGGTTAATCTAGAGGCCTGCAAATTACCAGACCGTCATCTGCAGAATGAGATCCCCAAAGGTTGAATTTGTTGATGCTACCCTGCACAGCAGGGGAGTATCATTAAATTTAACTTCTGTGAACCTCTATCTTAATCAAGGTCTAAAACCTAAAGAGAAAGAGGTATCCAGAGGATAAACTGGCCCCACTGTATGAGATACCATCATCAAATTCACCCTCTGGGGGCCTCATTTTGAAAACGACATATTGCTTATTTCCAGGCTTGCTAACCTGCCGAGTATTTTCAAGACAATTCTCATCAAATCTAGTCATGCATGGATGTTATAAAGCAGCCTTGACTACATTTGATGGAAACTTCATATAAATTTAACCCTTTACCCAACGTAACGGCCAAAACCGGCCAAAGCTATTCTCAAAAATCGCCAATTAATTTTCATTATTTTTTCATTTTTTGTCTCAAAAACATAGGTTATGACCCCTTGTTGGAACGAGCTCGTTGAGCTCGTTCCAACGAGGGGTCATAACCTATGTTTTTGAGACAAAAAATGAAAAAAATTAGTTATTCAAGAATTTTTTTGGCAAGTGTCGTCTTCTTTTCATGTTAGGTAAAGGGTTAACTCAAGGAATCATAGGTAAAAGAATCCATTGACTTTTCGGGGGAAAATTTGATTAAATGTCCCGAGTTTTACTTATTTCAGTGGCAAGAGAATATCTGCCAGCTGCATATTCCAAATCAAATGAAAATTGAACCAATTATCAATAAGTCTGAAGTTAGAGTTTTATCTTGAAGATCAGAATTCTGAGAGTGATGAGTTGTGTTTATGAGAGCTGGCTTCCTGCTAGACACAAAGAAAATTTTTGATAGACTCAAATGTCATTTTTGTTTTTACAGAATTGCTCTCATTTTCACAAGTAAAACCAGACTGGATTACTTTTCCACTTTACTCAACATGAAAAGCAGACACTTGCAAAAACATTTTCCTTCATAACTAAAACTTTTAATTTTTGCTTCAAAAACATAGCTAAACTATCTCATTCCAATGAGGGTTAGGCCTAAAAAAAATAAAAAAATTGTTTCTCAGGCCCTCCCGCATGGTCCTTTTGGCTGCCGCATGCTCTCTTTTTGTAACCAATTTAAACTTAAAAAAATTAAAAATTAAATAGTTTATGTCTGATATTTTACCCAAGTTAAAAAAATTGATGAATTTGTCCCTTGAGTGCAAGAAGGCTTTGCAATGCTTTAGCAATGCAAAGTCTTCATGCACTCAAGGGATGAAATACACCACCACCCATGCTATTCTGTAGATTATGAGGCCTAAAACTTGAACCAAGAACATGAACTTTTGATGGCAAAGAAGTAATTACTGAAATAAAAAATAAAATAAAAAAACGCTCGCCCGCATGCAATTTCACAAATAATGGCCTGAGAAAAAGAAAATCTACTTTGTGTGGCCTTATAAACTATTTTTTTTTAGATAAAAAGATAAGAACTGGAAAGTGATTTTAGCAAATGGCACTGGCCAGTTTTGGCTGTTGATTTCGGTAAAGGATTACACCATGAACCATGATTTTATACTGAATGGTTAAGCAGTGAGATTTATTTCAAGTAATTCAACTCTGAACTATCTCACACCAATTATTTCTTTATCAAACAAATGGCAAAACCACCCTATTCTGTCTAAATAGTGCACTCAGTGGACTTCCAAAAAACCCCAAATGAAGAAAAAAAAAACATGGGATGGGGTTTTATTTATTTATTTATTTATTTATTTATTTATTTATTTATTTATTTATTTATTAAATATGTTTTAACAACACTGTCCAACCTTGTGTTGGACAGTTTTATGTGTGGATGAAGCCAGAGTAACCATAGAGAACCACCGTGCAATGGCAAGCAACTGTCAGACTCACCATAAGACTAACTCTGCACAAGCAAGGTTAGCATTGGTTGAAGACAAGTGCATCATCATTGTACCGTATGTCTTAATACAGTGCCACCATGCAATCATGGCCTAGCCCATGGACATAATGCAGTTACTGCTGGTGGGGATCGAACCATGGACCTTTCGGTTTGAAGTCCATAACCACTAAGCCACCATGCTCACAAAACCACCCTATACTGTCTAAAAAGTGTATGTACAGTGGATTTAAAATGCCTAAGAAGTTTAAGCAAACATCCACTGGACTCTGGGGTTAAACACAAAGGTCGACTGACAGAAATATCACTTGCACTTTTTCTCCTACTGAATAGAACTTGAGAGTAACTGCATTGGTGGCAACCCCACTCTGAGATACTCTGTGGTGATCCATTTTTTTCAGTGCACACAAAAATTGTCATTCAATTTATGAAATTTAAAGATTTTCTTCTCCAAAACAAGGTTTATATGACCTCTTATTACTACTTTTCCCTTTTGCTGGCTTTTCTCAACACGAAGTTGAAAACCCTCTGATTTTTTAAATTTTGTGAGAAGTTAAATTTATCAATGTCTGTTTGATATACAGTTGTGTTTTGCTGGTTACCTGGACATGTTAGTATCTCTGGTAATACCAAAACAGACAGGGGAGCAAAATGTTTTTTAAATGATTGAGTACTAGAAGCCACTATCATGGCTCTGCTAAAAAGTTCTGAGAGCCACTTCAGTGTCTTTACAACGTATGCATTAGCTTGTCCTTTGCTCAGCAATAGAAAAAAAAATGGTTGCATAAATTTTTTTTTTTTGAATTTGGCACTCCCCAATGAATTTTAACAAACTTCCCCTGCTGGAAGCATGGTATCTCTGTATCTCTTAAAAATAAATTAGCACTCAACCAGTTAAGCCTCCACCTAACGAATCAGCCGCATCCGGGCACGTAATTTACAAATTAAGCTGTTGAAAAAAACATATTTTTAAAATCTTCCAACAAGGGCTATGCAAAGTATTGGCCGCTGCCCCCCCCCCCCCTCCCCCACCCTCTCTACCCCGGGTATATCAGCATACCAAAGTAGATCCAAATCCAACCTATGGTTTTGAAATTACAATGTAAAATGTTTGTACAGACTGATGGATGGATGGATGGATGGATGGATGGATGGATGGATGGATGGATGGATGGATGGATGGATGGATGGATATGGATGGATGGATGGATGGATGGATGGATGGATGGATGGATGGATGGATGGAGATACTAGATACCCTCAAACCATATCATGTGACCCCTCATTGCAACAAGCTCACTGAGTTCATTCCAATGGGCACTCACATGATGTGGCAATTATTATTATAGAAATTTAAAAAAAAGAAAAATAATAAAAATAAATTTTGATATCCGGTGCATTGGTTAATTTATTTACTGGGGTTCAACAGCACTTTCAACAGCCAGGGTAACCTTGTGTCGGACAGCAGCTTTATGGATTGGAGGAAACCGGAGTATCTGGAGAAAACTATAAAGCAATGGTGAGCTACTGTCAACCTCCCAAAGGTACTAACTCCATACAAGCAGGGTTAGCACAGGTTGAAGACAAGAGTGCCATCGATGTTCAGTATGCCTTAGTACACAGAACCATCGTGCCCCCATTTGGGCAATCAGGATTAAGTGCCCTGCCCATGGACACAACGCATTTGCCCCTGGCATTTGTTTGAAGTCCAATGCCATAACTACTGAGCCACCACGATCCTAATTTGAGAGCTGTTGAAAAAAAAAAAAAAATTTCCAAAAATTTCAACAAAACCATATCATGTGACCCTTCAATGGAATGAGCTCACTCCAATGAGGGGTTCCCTGATATCGTTTTGTTGAAATTTGTTTTAAAATTTAAAAAACAATAATTAAAATAACAGATTTTGAAATCCTGCACACGAGAATTTTCATGGCCTGCCTTTACTTGTCCTAACTAGGACCCCCCAGTCATTACCCCCTCCTCCCACTTCCCTTAACCCTTTATCCAATGCAGACGATATCAAAATTTATTATTTTAAATATCATTTTTTTTAATTTTTCAAAAAATTTCAACAAAACCATATCATGTGACCCCTCGTTGGAACGAGCTCATTCCAACGAGGGGTCACATGATATGGTTTTGTTGAAATTTTTTGAAAAATAATATTTTTTCAACTGCTGAATTTGCATATTACGTGGGCGGATGCGGACGATTCGTTGGGTAAAGGGTTAAGGGGAAGTGGGAGGAGGAATAATGACAGGAGGGTTCCAATTAAAACTAGGCCTTCACAAACTCTGGAATATAAAAATATATAGTTATGATTGCATGCTTCATTAGCATTTTATTTCATGAATATTCAAGGCTTTTCAAGGGCTTCTGGCACATTTTCCAGGATTTTAAGGCGTTGATTTACATTTAGTCAAATTCAAGGCCGTTCCTTGAATCCAAGGCACCACAGGAACCATGATTAGGCAAAGAGTTAAACAAGCCTAAACAGGTTAGAAATAATCTAGCCTGTCACTGAAGTGAAGATTCCATTCATTGATCTCAAACATAAGTACATCAAATCTATGTGGCAGTCGGAGAGGAATGGTGCGACAAATAATAAGCTCTTTCAATTACAACCAAATATTATTGATAGTAAAAAGTCAAGTAACATTTGTAGAAAAGATCATGTTATTTTGACACAATGTCACACTGATCATACAAGACATGCACATTGTTTTTTACTGATGGGAATTTTGTAACCAGAATGTCTTCCTCGTCAGAACCTGCTGACAGTTGAGCACATCTTGCTAAATTGTGAAGACTTTAATGATGCCAGATGGCAGTATTTTAATGTAGCATCTCTTAGAGATCTATTTTATAACTAGAGGTACTGTGAGCAAGCTCACAAAGTGTTCCCCCCCCCCCCCCCCCCCTGTGCAGTTGCGCTTACGAGGACACAAAATGTATAAGTTAGATTATCTCCCCTTTGAAATGACGGAACGGAATTATATTGCTTCATGCGCATCTTCATATAGAGTTCTTCCATTGTGTAAAGTTTCATGAAAATTCATTGAACGGTTCAAGAGGAGTTGCGCTTACGAGGACACAACCATATGATGTAGCAATTGAAATGTATAAATTAGATTATCTCCCCTTGGAAATGTCGGAACGGAATTATATTGCTTCATGCGCATCTTAATATGGAGTTCTTCCATTGTGTAAAGTTTCATGAAAATTCTTCAAACGGTTTAGGAGTTGCGCTTATAAGGATGGACAGACAGACGGATGGATGGATGGACAGACAGACGGATGGACGGATGGATGGACGGACGGACGGATGGATGGACGGACAGGGTGATTCCTATATACCCCCCCCCCCCAAACTTTGTTTGTGGGGGTATAATAAGTTTTTCACTTGCTAGTCTGTTCTTTTTCAAGGAAATCAACCCTTTTAATCAATTGCGAACTGTTTTTCTTCTTTTAGAGTACTAAATTAATTTTGATCAAAATTTGTTCACATGTCTTTGCCTTGTTACAATTTATGGGAGAGTGCCTATAGGCACTCGCCCATAAATTATAACAAGGAAAATTCATAGATATAAAATAATTTCACTCAAAAGATAATATGAAGCATTATCCATTGAATATGTTGAGTTTAAGTTATGGTACCAACACTTCAGAGAAAAGCCCAAATACGGGCTTCCTGCATTCTACCGGTTAAACTACATTTTATCTTCAAGTCTTTACCCACCAACAGGTTGACTACATAGTATTACATAAGCTGTAGTTTATAATGGAAAAAAAGCTATTGAGTTAAAATTACTGCAAACGTTGTATGCTTGTCATTTTTTTTCTGTTTTATTGGGCTTAACAATACTTTCAACAGCCAGGGTCACATGGTGTCAGACACAATTGTGGGTGGAGGAAGCAGAGAGAACCACAGAGCAGCAGCAAGCAACTGTTAGATTCCCCAATGTACTAAATCTATACAAACAGAGTTAGTAGTGGTAGAAGGCAAGTGTATCATCAGCGTGTAGAATGCCTTAGTATACAGTGCCACCATGTCCCCATATAAACAATGAGAATGAAGTGTCTTGCCCAAGGACACAATGTGGTTATCACTAGTCAAGATCGAATAGTCAACCTTCCGGTTTGAAGTTCAATGCTCTAACCACTGAGCCAGCCACCACTCTCCCATGCAAGTCATTTTAAAAAAAGGGTTAACTCTCTGCACTCTTTTATCTCTTAACTCTTTGCATGCTGCTGGCAGATATTCCTGCCCAGCACAGGGTTTCTCTTGTCACTGAAGACAATATAATTTGGGCACATTTGATATTTTACCACTGTAAATTGAATGGATTTTTTCAAGATTGAGTTCTTGTGTTATATTTAGATTAATTTTTCATCAAATCTAGTCATGGCTGCTGTTACAATATTTGACGAAAAATATCTTGTAAAATACTCAGTGGATTAAGAGTTAATATAAAAATTTTAAGACACAAATTTTTACCCTAATGCAATTAGAAATATAACCAATTCAGTCTTGTTTTGCAAAGCTCACTGAGCTTTGCCAAACAAGACTGAATTGGTTCAATTCCTAGTTGCATTATGAGAAAATTTTGAAGCTTGAAATTTCAGTATACTGACATGGGGGGCTGGGGTGGAGGAGGGTTAAGATGCTTTCGATTGTGCTCACGATGATCAATATAAAGGAAATTATGGTCACCCACGTTATCAACAATGGCCAACTAACTGAATTAAATTATACCACAAGAGACCATAATTGGACAACAAACTAGATTATCAGACAATCAGCTGTAATGATAGGTGACAAAATGGACCACTTCATCACTTGAGAGAGGGAAGAATGGAGTGTTAGTGGCTAATTAGGGAAAAAAGACATTCTGAGATATTAAATAAATCTACACAGTAACCGTTACACAATAAATCAGACTCTAAAATTGATGAAACATTATAATGAAAATGACACTGCAGCTTAACTTGACTGTGTGTAGTGTTTGATGAAAAGAATAATATTCAATGATTTTGAAAGGATTATGAAATAAGACAAGAATTGTGATAATTGAGAATCTGTTAAGTTCTGTACCCTTTGTGCTATGTTTTCAACAAGAATAATATGAGGTGCAGACTGTACTAAAGAATTGAGGTATGGATTGATATGGCCATCACAGTTAATGTATGTCAACCAAAGTTACCAAGTTATAGTAAAATCGTTCCAAAACAAGTCATCCCACCAAGTTACAATGAAATCCCTTCATAAGTAGGACATGTAGACTTTGCTGAAGGAACCTAGGTCATGTGCCTGTCCGGCGGTCATGGTTGACAGATCGTGACCAAATAGGATAGTCTCACCTAGATATACAGAGTCATCCTACCAAGTTACAATGAAATCCCTTCATAAATACGACCTGTAGACAGTGCTAAAGGAATCTAGGTCACTTGCTCAAGTGGTGGTAATGGCTGACCGATCAGCACCAAAATAGGACAGTCTCATTTAGACATCATGCCGAGTCATCCTACCAGGTTACAATAAATCACTTCATGAATATAAACTGTAGACTGTGCTAAACAAATCTAGGTCATGTGCCCATGTGGCCATAATGGTTGATCGATCATTACCAAAATAGGGCGTTCTCATCTAGACATTATATTGAGTCAACCTGCACATGAAATTTGGTGATGATTGGACAAGAACTACGGGGTGTAGCCTGTGCTAAAGAATATGCGAACAGACTGACAGACTTCCACACACATGATGGCAATAGCTTATCTGGACTTTGTCAAAATAAACTAGAAGTTCAATACACATTCCCAACATTTTATGAACCTTCGTGGCCAAGATATAGCCAATGCCACCTCAATGGAACAAGTTTATTCCAGTGATGAGCCATAAGGAATATTTTGAAAGAAAATAACGGAAAATTGCTTAGTACAGTAAAACACTTTTAATTGGATATCTCTTCATTGTATAAACATGTTAACTGAATATTAATTCCAAAAACAAAGCCATTTACTATACATTCAGTACATATTTCACTTGTCAATTGCAAAAAGGTTATAGAATAAACCGTTGTTAACTGAATAAAAGAATCTTGTAATAAGTCGAGAAATTACCATCACAATCACTGAATTCTCACTGTTTAAATTTAAGACCTATTTGGCCACTGTATATGTTCTGTATAGGCCCCTATTATGATATCAGAATTGATATGTCTTTGGTTAATAATTATAAACAATTAATATTTTCTGAAATTATTTTTTAATTAGGATAAGCAGTCTTTGGCTGGGGTGAACTGTTGTTTGTACTGAGTGATCTTTGAATGCACCTATCACATGTTTACAAATACTATTAAACATGATCTATTTTAGCTTAATAATGGTTTATTTGGGGTGAACTTGTTTATGTGAAACTAGACAGCACCATCAAGAAACTTAATGAGGTGATTTAATTCAGCCAATCAGCAATTAACGGAACAATAGAACATTGAAGAATTTTTTAATTCTGGAACTTTCTACTATAAGACAATATAAATTGCTGTCAACAGGCTTCTGGCATTCTTTCACCTCAACATCATTGAGGAGTGACTTATGTTTATACATTCAGAATACATTGAACATTGGGGATTATTATTAGTGGACAGTGGACTACTTTTGATAGCAGCTGAGGATATTAATATTCTGTGGAATATACTTGTGACATTTTTTCTGTCATTTTTGAACTGGAAAAATGTTTCCAAATCTTTGAAGAGAATTTATTCTTCCTGTGAACCAGGATTGACTTTTGAGAAAAGCTAGGATTCCACTTGATTATTTTAAATCCACCTCTGTAGAGCCAAAACTTGTTGGGATATTATTTCCATTTAAATTTTGCTGAGTTCTTCATTGGATACTGTTGCATTTTTGAGTGAACATTTCATTGCAGTTTATTGGATACTGTTTCTGCCAACATATTCTTGGCCATTACAATACCATTACAAAATATCTTCATCACAGGATTACAGGATTCTATTGAACTCTATTTTGGACCAACTGATAAGTATTTCTGTTTTATTTTTCTGTAAACCAAATAGTGTAAAATATTCTGTCCCATATTCCTTTCAAAATATTTTTATTAAATTTCAGAATAGTTAAATTCGAGTTATTGTTGTTGATTCTCAGATTTCCTTCTGTTACTATTATTATTATTACACCACACTGTACAATATATCCAAGGGGCATTTAATCTGTTATATCTTGTTTGACACAGCTACAGGAGGTCTGTCAGACAAGATATAATAGAATAAATGCCTAGTTTATCTCCAGAAGAGAAAGCAGTGATCTTAATCCTGTTAATTTAAGTAATTTTCACTGGCAAATTTAAGTGAATGGCTATTCAATTAATAGGGTTCCACTGTATCCAAGACCAAAAATGCGAGTTTGCACCAAAGCTGCGACAGATGATCAAAATGAAACAAAAATACTCTGAGTAACACCTGCATTGAATATGGGACTAGACATCAATAGGATACACTTGCATAGCTATAGAGTTTAAAAACTTGTTGTCACTGACCATCTGACAGACCGGCTGATATTACCACATATAGGGCTGTTTCAGCTAAAATATTGAAGGTAATCTCCCTTCAAGTTGTGTAAAGTGAAGAGTTGAATGCACAAATGTTACAATCCCACACAAAGGTGATGGAAGCTCAATAAAAATAAGTAGGATTGGACAAATATCGAAGACCCTCAAGTAGAACTCACAGACCAAATTTGGTAAAAATTGGATTGCATTTGTTCAATTTATCATGATGACACTGCAACACAGATGGACAGACAGATGAACAGATGCACATATGGATGCCCACCATCCTTCATCGAAACATAGGTTAATTTATTGACAAAACTCAACCAAAAACAATTTTGAAATTAATCCCTCATTGAAGTTTTTATTGGCTTGCAGTTTCTTTCAAAATTATTATTAAATCGTAATCTTTAAAATTTTCCTTTTTTGATTGATGTATATTTATTTGTATGTTTTCAACAAATGCATGATTAAAATACAGTATTTGTTTATTATAATTTTTTTGTAAACTTGTAGCTGACTATGTTCTGCAGGGTCTCTCCCATAAACTGTAACAAGATAAATCCACACAGATGAATTTTATTTATTTAATGGTGTTGATGGTTATATATTTCTGTATAATTGCTAATCATTATCACAACAAGGATATAAAGTGAAGTCCAGCCAA
The DNA here is from genome assembly GCA_031216915.1 of Pictodentalium vernedei. Taxonomy (NCBI): domain Eukaryota; kingdom Metazoa; phylum Mollusca; class Scaphopoda; order Dentaliida; family Dentaliidae; genus Pictodentalium; species Pictodentalium vernedei. The sequence continues at coordinate 393,598,055 of CM062293.1, read as the reverse complement.
TCATTTATACCCATGTTGCTAATTTTCGAGGACTTCCTCCCAGACACTGGTGACCAGGTCCTATTTTACCAGTAAAAGTTTGTTTACCACAGTAGACAAGCACTGCTTCACTTCTTGAGCTTTCCATGAGGGGTTGGTTTTCTTTGCTTGAGCTTGCTTATTGTGTATGCTATGATAGCAGTAACGGAAGGAAGAGTCAAAAAATTATTACATGTACTGATTATTTACAGGCCTGAAAATAAGCAGTCTGACATTTGCAGAATGAGGTCCCCAGAGGGTGAATTTGATGATGCTATCCCATACAGTGGGCCAATTTATCCTCTGGGTACCTTTTTCTGTTTAGTTTTGAAACCCTGACTGAGAATGAGTGATCACTAAATTCACCCTCTGGGAACCTCATTTTGCGGATGACAGTCTACTTATTTTCTGGCTTGATTATTTATCAGAAAACATGAGACAAATTTTGATGCCTGTCATCAACTGAACATCAGCTTGACTCCAGACTTGTTTATTTGACTGTTGCAGGCTCTATCATTACAATACAAGGCCAAAGGTAGCAGAATTTCTTAATTAGAAGTAAAGTGTTGAAATGCTAACTGGTAATGGTTACTGGTAACAGCCGATTAGTCTGATATCGGTATTGGCAAAATTATAGCCAATAACTTTGTTTCTGTTCCAAGGACTTTGAGGATATGCTATTAAACGTTTATCTAACATAACGGCCAAAACCGGCCTGCACTGTTCTCAAAAATCACCCATTAAGTTTCATTATTTTTTCATTTTTGTCTCAAAAACCTAGGTTATGACCCCTCATTGGAACAAGCTCATCAAGCATGTTCCAATGAGGGGGTCATAACCTTTGTTTTTGAGACAAAAAATGAAAAAAATTAGTCATTCAAGAATTTTCTTTGCAAGTGTCGTGTGCTTTTCATGTAGGTAAAGGGTTAAACAGGCAAATTAGCCCTGGAGTCAACAAAGTTGATTTCACAATCATCCCTTGAAAGGATAAATGTGCCGAATGCAATGCTAAAGCATTGTAGTTGGCACCTTTATTCTCTTACAAGATGAAATGATTCACATGATTACTACTGATGCAAGATTCCAAAAAGTACAAGATTGTCTAACCACTTCCAAATCCCCCGCCAAATTTTCTGACTATAACAGGCATAAAATTAGTATTTAAGAACCGACAGTGAAATTTTGTATAATGTATTCATTGAAGGATGAATAGTTAAAGGTTTAATGTAATGTCACATGTAAACTTATCCCACTGAGGTTATTTCTGAGAAACAAAAATCCCTTGGTGCCAAATTTTGGCTTGATATATCTATAAATATAGAAGTTAAGCAAGTACACTTCACCCCGATTGCCTCCATGGGGGCACGATGACGCTGTGTACTGAGGCATACTGCACGTCGATGGTGCGCATGTCTTCAACCAATCTAACCCTGCCTGTGCTGCGGTGCAGAGTTCAGAGTTACGATGTTGGAGAGCTGACAGCTGCTCGTTGTTGCTCGGTGGTTCTCTCCGGGTACTCCGGCTTCCTCCACCCGTAAAACTGTCACGGTCACGATTAGCCATTGTGCATAAGTATGTGACCTTAAACACCAATAAATAAATAAATAAATATAGTTAAGCAAGTAAAGAAGGGTTGTAACTGTGCAAATTCTGTCTACATTTCATACTGATACTTCACACCAAGTTTCATAAAAAGCCTATGAAAAATGTATGAGGCTTTAAGTTGACAAGCATTTTTACTGGAAATTTACCTATTACCAAGGACCAGAACTGTGCAAAATTTGTTGAATCAAAAATTCCTGCCCATACACATGTCTACACTTCATACTGATACTTCACACCAAGTCTCCTAAAAATTCCAAGAAAAATGTGGGAGGAGTAAAGCTGACAATGTTTTAGTTTAAACAGTATTTATTTCCAGTTCTCGAATATATACAATTGTATTAGTTAAGTTTGTGTGGATAAAACAGTAAGCTGTAAGCTTATACAAGGTTGTTTCCAGTAGTAGTATGCTTGAACATAATATTGTCGAGAAGACAGGTACACATACAATCAAGATTACAGTCAAAAACAAAGTTTTGTGATGGATCGATGGATAGGACAAACACCATTTCATATCCCCCATCCAGATAACTTACGAAGAACTAACAGATATAGAGAGAAATAGCTCACATAGCACATAAAGTTGCTTTAAAGTAACACAAATTGTCAATTATTAAAACTGACATGCATGCATGCACACAAACGCAGTGCAATGCAGTTGAACTCTCATTATTACGTACACCAAATATACACCTATTAACGCCTCCACACAAACAATTACAGGTAATATTACACTTCTGCAGAAGTGAAAATAAACGCATGAAAATTGGAAAATATATGTGTAATCTAAAGATGAACCAAGTTACTCCCAGTCTATAAATAACTGGACATATAATTGGAAAAATACAAGTTATTGTGTTAAAGGAGAATGCCTTTCAATATTTCGAACTAATTATTAATATTTTATTTGTTAATATTTTGTCTGTGCTTCACTTTTATTTAGGTCACTGCTGGAACAATAGTTACCGCACCTTGGCGAGAGTAGCAATTTAAAACAATTTTTATTTTTATACTTGATGAATGTTGATGGCAGAATCAATTTAACTGGACACAATTACATTATAACAGATATGGACAAAGGTTGAGTTGAGGAGAGAGAATAACAGTACTAATGACATTCAGTAATTTCAGTTCTGAATGTGTCTGGCCATGGTATCAAACCTGAAAAATAAGCAGACTGTCATATGCAGAATGAGGTCCCCAGAGGGTGAATTGGCCATGGTATCAAGCCTGAAAATAAGCAGACTATCATCTGCAGAATGCGGTCCCAGGTGAATTTGATGATGCTAACCTGCACAGTAGGGTAGCATCACTAATCACTAAATTTACCCTCTGTGAAGCTCAATCTGAATCATGATCTCAGGCCTAAACAGAAAGAGGTACCCAGAGGATAAATTTGGGGATTCTACCTCACTGTATGGGGGGGGGGGGGGGGGGGGGGGGGGATAATATCAGCAAATCATCCGATGGGGACCTCATTCTGCAAATGACAGATTGCTTAGCTCCTGGCTTACATGGTATACTTTCTTTAATAACTGACATAAAAATTAATTATCTCTTAATATAAGAAATGAACTGAATTATTTGTGGCTTTATCAGACTTCATACAATTTAACATCGCACATTCATACTCTAATAAAGCAACAGATAATTCACTTCAATTGTTTTCACTGAATTTAGGGTATTTGCTTGTATTATAATTGATCTTTACCCAGCTGAAGTCTCTGCCAGGTCATTGTGAGTGACAATTTCTTTCTTCTTTTTTTGATGGAAATTCATAAATATTCCTGTAGGGAGTGCAAAAGGGATGAGTTGCTGCACAAATGCACTAAGTTCAAAGGTTGGAGCTAACAATAACATTTTATGATGGAAATGAAATAAAATCAACAGCTACCATCTAGATGTCACCCCAAATATGCATATCAAGTTACAAAGCAACCTATTCATAAATGTCCCCTTCAGGGAGTGCCAAAGGGAAATATTGATTCCTAACTGCACTGAGTTCTTCAAAGATCATTTCCAATGCCAACTTTTTGGACAGAAATGGTAGAAAATCAACAGTTCCCATCTAGAGGTCACTTAAACAAGCATACCAAGTTTCAAAGCGATCCAATTATAAATGTGCCCTGTAGGACGTGCCAAAGCAATATTGATATCTGACTAAACAAAGTTCAAAGGTCATTGTCCACTGCAACATTTTTTCATGGAAATGGAAGAAAACTGATAGCTCCCATCTAGAGGTCACCCCAAAGAAGCATACCAACTTTCAAAGCAATCCAATCATAAATGTGACCTGTGTGTTGTGCCAAAGGAAATTGTGGAAGTACATACATACATATGTATGTATAGAAGGCTGGATGGATGGATGGATGGATGGATGGATGGATGGATGGATGGATGGATGGATGGATGGATGGATGGATGGATGGATGGATGGATGGATGGAGGATGGATGGATGGATGGGGGATGGATGGATGGATGGATGGAAGGATGGAATGATGGAATGATGGATGGATGGATGGAAAGATGGATGGATGGATGGATGGATGGATGGATGGATGGATGGATGGATGGATGGATGGATGGATGGATGGATGGATGGATGGATGGATGGATGGAGACAGGTAGATGGATGGATGGACAGATAGATGTATGTACAGTGACAGACGAGAAGTGATGACAATAGCTCAGCTTGACTTTGTAAAGTTGAGCTAAAAATTAGTATGAACATGCATACCCACGTGAATACTAAGAACCCACCTACTGCAATTACAGTTTGTGTCCTAACTCACAACCACAATTTCTTTTTACAAATGGGTGGAACAGAGCAAAAACATTCATACGATAGGAAAATTATTCATTGAGTTATGAAAAACTCACCTCAAACAATCAAATGCAAAGTAATAGATATCATTAAAGAAAATTAAATTATGTAAGTGTGAATGTGTGATAAAATGTGTTAACGTGTTTGAAGTGTATAGCACTAAATGGTAAACCTTCCATACACTGATGTTGAAATATCAAAATTCCATGCTCCAAATTTTTCCCATAATGCAATCATTGGGCCAAGGAGAGACGTTAATATAAGTTGCATAATTTGTTTGCCAATCGTTGTGAAACAAATAAGATTAAATGTAGATATGAAAAAAACTTTTCCTAAGATGGTTGAAAACCTCACCCTTTTGACTCCACAAATATCAGATGATGCATATTTCAGACCTGAATCACTGGTGTACAAGTTTGTGCAGACAACAATTTTACCGTATTTACTCTATGTATTGGGACACACTATGATTTGGGACACACATTTTTTCCAGAAAACTATATTTTTTTATGCCCCAAAGTTTGGGACATTCAGGAGATTTGTTTCCAGTTGGCCCGTCACTAGTAGCAGACGACACTCATAAAAAAAATTCTTGAGTAACTAAAAATTTTCATTTTTTGCTTCCAAAACATAGCTTATGATCCCTCATTGGAACGAGCGCATTTGCTTCCAAAACATAGCTTATGATTCCTCATTGGAACGAGCGCAATGCGCTCGTTCCAATGAGGGATCATAAGCTATGTTTTGGAAGCAAAAAATGAAAATATAAAAAAAAATTGGACGGCGATTTTCGTATATGGTGATGGAAAACGAATCACACACAACTTTATTTAGCATCAAATCAAGACCAGGCTGTGTTCTTTCCCCAATTTCTAAGAATTGGGACACCTGTGAAAATAATTATTTTTAGCTGTCCCAATACATAGAGTAAATACGGTATATATTTAAACATAGGTCAATACCGTACTGACAAAAAAGAACCTCTTACCCAACACACATGATATCAAAATTTGTTATTTTTAATTATTTCTTTATTAAATGCTTTACAAAATGCAAGAAAACCATATCATGTGACCCCTGATTGGAACGAGCCTGATGAGCTCATTCCAATGAGGAGGTCACATGATATGGCTTTGTTGAAATTGTTTTACTTTTTTTTTTCAATTCTTCAATTTGAAAATTATGAGGGTACATGCAGGCGATTCATTTGGCAAAGGGTTAATGCATCTTTGTTATGGGATTGGCCGTGTCACCTAACTTTATGCCATCTTTTATTCCAAATTCTCCTACAGGCTGGACCTCTCAAAAACAAGAGGCCCCAGGGGGCCTGAGGGTGCTCACCTGGCATGGTAGTCAAAATATCAAACCAGGGACTGGACTTGAATAAACTGCATGTGCCCCTCCTAAGAAAAGCATATACCAACTAAATGAAGCGATTGTGCCACACAATACACAGGATTTTCCTTCTATTTTCAGTTTCTGCACTTTTAGGTCCAAAATTTGATATAAACGCATAATAAACAGATTTTTTTTTAGTTTTGTTCGGAACTTTTCGAAGTCCCAAACAAAATATTTTCAGACTAAAATTTTTTTTTCTTCTTAAAATTGACCGAAATGCATAAAAAAACAAAAAACTAATTTCCGGATTTTGGTCCAAAATTTCCAAGTCCCACCCCTACCCCAAATTTTCAGTGTAAAAAAAATAAATATTTTTTTTGTCTTAAAATTGACCGAAACGCATAAAAAAACAAAAAAACTCATTTCCGGATTTGGATCCAAAATTTCCAAGTCCGGACCGGGACCCCAAATTTTCAGCCTAAATATGAACCCAGGGACTTGGCTTGAACAAACTTGAATCTCACCCCACTAAGCATGCTGCATACCAAATATCAAAAGATTCTTATTGGTAGATCTGAAGAAGATTTTTAAAGAATATTCCTCATACTGCACTAATTTGAAATCTGGACCAAGGGATTTGATTTCAACAAATATGTGAATCAATGTTCCAAAGATGTTATATGTAAAATATGAAAGTTTTTGGAGCAGTGGTTTGGAAGCAAACGATTCTTTAATTTTTTCCCAATGCCCACAGTGTTAAAAAATGCAGACTCAGCATTTTTTCAAAGTCCCGAAAAAGTACCTTATGACAAAACCGATGGCAATTTCTTTTTACCATTCCTTTCTGTTGGTCCCAAGGAAGCCTCACACCAAACAAAAATTCTCAGTGCCGTGCAGTTTTGGAGATATGGACGTTTTCGTTTTTTTCTATGTTTGGCTCCTGAGGTTCCCACGGGGCTGCAGGAAAATATTTTTTGGCGTAAATCAAGTACTTATAACCCAATAATACCTCATATTAAATTTGGTTCAAATTGGCCCCTTGGTTCAGAAAATAGAAATTCTGGGCGGGGCAAAAATTCTTGCCCTTCTCAGAACAAAGGCAAATATTGCCCGTCAAACTTCTCTTGAACAAACTTGAGTCTACACCTCAAATGGAAGCTGCATACCAAATATCAAGTCTCTGCTACGGCTGGTTCATGAGAAGATTTTTTAAAATTTTGTGCATTTTGCCCTCCCCCCTCCACGATATGAGCAGAAACCCAATTTGAAGAAAAACACAAATGCCCCTATATAACCACTACTCATGTGAATTTTCATTGAACTGCAGCCAGTGGCTTGGGAGAAAATGACCCAGACACCACCTATACGACGTACGACAGACGACAGACAAAAAGTGATCAGAAAAGCTCACCCTGACTTTCAGTCAGGTGAGCTAATAAGCCACCCATAAACTTTTACCCTTTTTTACTTCACGCGCCCCCTGGGCTTATTCCCAGGTTAGTACAGTACATTCAGCTTTGGGTAGGCCAAGGGAAGCATATTATGAAATGTCACATAGTAAATGCTAATCTCTAAACTCTTGTATCAGAATTTTGATTATTGCAGCCTTGCTTAATTATTAATCCATTACCCAACACACAGGATATCAAGACTTATTATTTTTAAAACTTTTTCCAAAAATTTCAACAAGAGGCCTGTCACACCTAGAGAGCTCCGCTGAGGGCCACTGATCACATGGGCATGTTTTCTAATACTAATATTGTAACAAACTTTAGCCGAAAAATTTTCAGTTGTCACGAAAATTATGGCTTGGATCGATTACACACCGCCTATTGACATTACATGACGTTATAAAGTTTGGTCCAAAAATATTCAGTAGTTTAGAAATTATGGCTCTGAGAAACAAAATATTTTTTTCTTGCTCATGTGGCCTGTGACCTTGACCCTGTGGGGTTACAGACTTTATAATGGTTGATGACACACCATCCATTGATAATACATATTGTTATAAAGTTTAGCTGAAAAATATTCAGCTGTTCAGAAATTATGGCCCGGACAAGGAAAATGTTGACGATGGACGGACGGACGGACGGACAGACGGACGACGGATGACAGACGAATCAGTATAAGAAAAGCTCTGCTGACTTTGTCAGCGGAGCTAACAAAACCATATCATGTGACCCCTCCTCATTCCTCATTGGAATTATGTGACTCCTCATTTGAAGTCTTGGAATGCTAAAACTTGTAATTCATGGTGTATTCTTCACATTTTCATACATGCCTTATATTATTTGGCATATTTCCCGTGAACAGAATTTAACCCTTTAAAGAAAACACAGGATATTCTTCTTCAAACAAATTATTGTAAATTCATATTTCGAGTCTAGCTGTATGAATTTGCATAATTTCAAGTTCTTACTGTTCATGACGTCGCAATTCAGACATGGGGTGAAATGAAAAGTTCATACATGCAGTCAATAGCGTATATGTCCACCGTTTGCCTCTTGGATGGCAAGACATCGAAAGCGCATGGACCTGATAAGTCTCTAGATGTCACCCTGTGGTATTCCATTCCACTCCTGCCTTAGAACATTACGTAAATCACCTAACGTCTGAAGATCATGAAGTTGGACCCGACGGACCAATTGATCCCAGAGATGCTTGATTGGCGACAAATGTGGCGAAAGTGGGGCCAGGGAAGAAGTTTGATGTTCTGCTCCTCAAGAAAGTCACGACAGATATGTGCCACGTGACATCGGGCATTGTCTTGCTGGAATAACTGTAATCCGACGTTAGCGTTGAACGGGACAACAACAGAGTTAAGAATTTCGTCCCTTTATCGCTGTTCATTCAGATTACCATCGATGGAGATCAACTGCGTTCGATGGTGCAAGAAAATTTCTGCCCAAACCATTACACAACCCCGCCGAAACAGTCGCATTCCCACATGCAAGCATCAGAAAACCGTTCTCCTCGTTGGTAATACACTCTTGCCCTACCATCAGCATGCCGTAGACAAAATCGTGATTCATCACTAAAAAGACCTGTGCTCCAACGCTGCTGAGTCCAGCGAACACGCTGATGTACCCATTCCATTACACGCAGCAGCAGAAAACCGTTCTCCTCGTGGGCGATACACTCTTGCCCTACCATCAGCACGCCGTAGACAAAATCATGATTCATCACTGAAAAGAACTGTGCTCCAATGCTGCGGAGTCCAGCGAACACACTGATGTACCCATTCCATTCTGACGGTATGATGAAGTTGGTTAAGGATTGGTCCGTGGTATGGACGCCTACTTCGGATGCCGTGTTCAGCAAGTCTGTTGTGGACAGTTTGTGCACTGATTCTATTGTTAGTTCTACCAGGAGCAATTGCAGCTGTCCTCTTCAGCGGAAGGAAGCGATCCCGCAAGTGAGACACCCTGATATGTAGGTCTTGTGCAGGGGTCGTAACTCTTGGTCGACCTGAACACGGTCAGTCGGCAGTAGATCCAGTGGTTCTGTACCTTTCAATGAGACAGTAAATCGTGGCCACAGAGACTTCGAACTCAGCAGCCAGCTCATCTGGGGGTATCCCAGCCTCATGCATACCAATGGCACGCAACTTCTGATTTTCGGTTAACCTTGGAAATTTTTAAAATGTCAGAAGACAAAAACTAGCATGTTTTCTCAATAACCCAGGCTCTCTAGCACAACATAACACAAAGAAAATCGTTGGTCACCCATTCAATTTGACCTTCTCGGGTAGCACATGCTATTTTGAAATCCCTAGCAAAATTGTATATGATTGGGTGGACAACAACAACATGTCATTAAACTCTTTGCACAACTTCTTGTCCACAAACATGCCACATTAGAACCATTATATTTCATCCTTTATGCTATTTTTTCACATTTGTTTCTTTTATACTTTCTTTTTTGACTCAGCATATTTAAATTTTTCCTCCCAATTCTTAAAAAAGTTTCAACAAAACCACATCATGTGGCTTCTCTTTGGAATTAGCTCATTCAAAAAGAGGGGTTACATATGGATTTATTGAATTTTTTCTATTGCACAATTTATATATTATGCGACAAAGGCAGCTGATATGTTAGGTATGGATTAATAACTCACTTTGTGGAATTGATGTGTGCTGTTGTCTACTCACAACATGTAAAAACTGCAGATCCGATACGTTTTAGGGACAAAAAATGAAAATTAATTGGCGATTTTTGAGAAGAGCTCTGGCTGTTACGTTAGGTAAAGGGTTAAATAATATAATTATCATTAATAATGAAAAGTAATAAACAGAGTAATCACTTGATTTGACTGGTTATGTGAAATAATTCATTCGAGGCGAAGGGCTATATTGTAAAACACTTGTGTGCATTCGCGCACTAGTGTTTGTACAACATTCCTCACCTCTCATGAATTATTTCACGTAACCAGTCCAGTCAAACGATTTCTCTCTATTTTATGATTTGTGGGGGTATTTCTACAACTAAAATACTGCAGGTAATACTAAATTTAAAATATTGTTCGGGTGCAACAAGTTGCCATCTGCAAACCTTTAGCATTGCTGATGGCTTCTTGTTGCACTTAAAATGATGATACATGGTTCATTTGTTCTCATTTACAATCAGATTCCATTTGCCACTAAAATATTTCATTTGGCACAAAAATTTTTATTTTGCACTGAATAAAAAATCCAACTGGCACCAAACAATTTCGGGCCAGCATGAGTAGCCTTCTTATTTATGAAATCGCCATACAGTAAGGGGTAGGCCTCTTAATAATGATAAGACTCTTGTTGAAATTCTTATAAATCATCATGGCTGCTGTAAAGCAGCCATAACTTGATTTTATAAAAATACAAGGATGTGCGATGGCTCGGTGGTTATAGCATTGGACTTCAAACCTAAAGGTCCATGGTTTGATCCCCGCCAGGGACAACTGCATGGAGTCCTTGAGTAAGGCACGTAATCGCGACTGCCCATGTGGTGGGCACCTGTCTTCAACCAATGCTAACCTGCGTGTGTGGACTTAGTACTTTGGGGAGTCTGGCAGTTGCTCGTCACCATTCAGTGGTTCTCTCCGGGTTCTCTGGCTCCCTCCACCCATAAAACTGACCGACACGAGGTGACCCTGGCTTTAAAAAGTGTCATTAACCCAATAAATAAATAAATATGAAAATTCAAGAAAATCCTTAGTACAGTCAATAGTTAAACAGGCATTTACATATTGAAGGTATACTATCACTTTGACAATACATTTGTGTTGTCTAGAGCAAAGAGTAAATCTATATATATGGGAATTGAGTCTTTGTGAACAGTCTGGAAAGTAATGCTATCTTGAATATGGAAGGCTTCAATGTAATAATCTATACAAAGAACAGATCACTTCATGTTACAAGTTCTTCTTGTTAGGCTGGAAAAGACTATTGGTTTTTCTACGGATTATTTTACATTTTTTGTTTTTTTTCACACATTTTGTCCACACGATTCTGAAGCCATTTTCGAACCGAATTTCACAGTTTTGCACATCCATAAAGCGGAAGAAAATCTAAAAATGAACCAAAGTGGAATTTTCTATTTAACTCTTCTTTCACCAGAATTGGCAAAAAACTGTCAAAATTAGTGTTTATTGACTCTTTCTCAAAACGCACCTTGTAGTCCAGGCACATCAGACATAAAAATGAGAAAGTAAGGAAAAAAATCGGAGAAAGCTGATTTTTTTATATGTTTCCGGGACACACATTGCGGATAAAGTGTGAAAAGTCCCCGCGAATCCGAGTTGAGCTTTTTTAGTTATAGCGTTTTTTTGATGAAAAAAAAATTTTTTTTAAAAATTCGACCCAGCTCCATATTTCTAATTCTTATTCGCCTTAGTAGGGTGAGAATCATAAATATCGTGCTGAATTATATTGAGAATACATATCCCCAACAGAAAATGCCAACTTTGTACCAATCCTCACACTCAATGGTGAAATATTCACGAAAATGTACAAAATTACGAAAAAAAATTTATTGTTTTCATACACACAACGGTACACAACGTCCATTAAATCAAATCTACGACTACTTTGGGAGTTAAATTATATATCAAAAATTGCAGAAAAGCAGTGGCTTTATAATGATATATAACAATAGTCATTTATTCCATAATGAACTGGTGAAACGTGTGAAATATTAACCATACCCCCTAAACTCAAATTCAAACGGCATCGACTTTTCTCATTCAAATACCGTATTATAGCATCATTGTTTCAATTTCCATGTTCGATTAAATCACATAATGTGGTGTTCGCCTACACTCAAGATGCATTGGCATGTAAGTTGACAAAAGTTTTCGTTAGACTCGGCGGCTTCCATATGATTATGTCATATTTAGGGGCAATTGGTTTGATCATGGCTGGTAGCGGCTTGGATGAACTTTGGGGGACTGTTTATGCTGGTGGGTCAATCCATCATTTGGTCAGTGGTCATGCATATTCAAGAGCAGTTCGTGCCCATTTGCTAACACAAATTGCCATTACAAAACTTGTGTTTGAAGAAATCCGAACACTAGATAACATAGACTGCACAGAAGTCAATGAAATATTCTGTGGACTTGCCAGAGGTGACTGTACAACAGCTGACGCTGTCAATCAAGAAAGTGTCAACCATCTACTGTCAAAATTACACGAACTGCTCCAGAATGCGTCCGTAGGACGCACAGGAAAGCTTTGGGTACAATACTACAAGCAAATAGGTCTTCTCCAGTTGTTCTTGAGAGCAGAGCGCACAGGCGACTGGGAACTCCACACATATTGTGTTCGCAATATGATTCCAGTATTTCACGCAGGTGGTCATGTTGCATACGCAAAAAGTTCTCATCTCTATTTGCAGCAGATGAATGAGCTAACAGAAATAATGCAACAGGATGATTTGAAGTTGTTCACTGAGAAAGGTTACTTTACCATAAGGCGCTCAGATAAATTCTGGGACGGGATATATTCTGATCAGACCATAGAGCAGTGTTTAATGAGAATGTTCAAGCTCCCTGGTGGTCTCACACATGGCAGGGGAATAACCGATAGCACTGTTGCAAAATGAGTACATGGACTACCTCTTTGCCTTCCGATATGTAATGCCCTCGAAAATTTTGTTCATGTTCACACTGGTCATGGCGAACAACATCGGGATCTCCGTCAAAGTTCACAATTGACTGATGCCAATGATATCACCAAATTATTGAACTGGCTCAGAGTGCATTCCCCCTTTCAGAATAGAGATCCACTACAATTAGTCTCTATAGCGACCGGGCTTGTGGCCGACGAAACTGTGAACTGTGACCAAGTTCGCAAAATTGGTGAATGTTTGCATATCGAATGTTGTAAGCAAAACGTTCAACAGCATCAAACTACGACGTGTTGACACTGTGAAGTCTTTCGCATCGATGGCAAATAGCATCAAAGTCCGTGGAAGTAAGGTAGTGATTGACCCCACAATTCTGTTCAACCGCATCACATGTGTTATTCAGTCACAAGCAGAGATGGAAGAGTATCTCAAATATGAACTCGCCCCGAAACCACCAGCATTGTTTGATTCTGCTGGAATGAGGAAGACACAGAAAAGCACGCTCAGTAAGATCCTCAAAATATACGGTTCTGAGCAAACTAAAATCCCAGAACATTCTCTGTTTGTTGTAGATGGTGGATTTATATTGAGGGCAGTTGTATGGCCTAAACTGTCGTCATATAAGGACATATGTTCATCATATTCCAATTATCTAGTGAGACATTTTGGGGCGAATGTCGTGGTTGTTTTTGATGGTTATGCTTGTACAATGTCGACAAAGGGCATGGAACAAGCCCGTAGATCTAAAGACAGGTATTCCATTGATATCAATATCTCACCCGAGTTACCAGCCACCACACCCCAATCCGATTTCCTTGCAAATGCCAAGAACAAAACCCAACTGATCGATCTTCTAATGCAGGAGCTATCTGCTATCAATATTCAGTCCAAGCAGGCCGAGGCTGATGCTGATGTACTGATAGCCGAAACTGCACTTGACATCGCTCAAGATGACAACAATGTTGTCGTTGTGGGAACAGACACAGACTTGTTAGTCATTCTTACCTCTCGAGTTCAACCGGGATGTAATATTCACATGATGTATTCCATTACCCCAAACTTACTAGTTTCAGTTAGTGAAATAGCAACCAAAATGGGTGACCATAGAAGCAACCTCCTTGTAGCACATTCTATAAGTGGTTGTGACACTACTTCTGCACTCTTTCGAGTTGGTAAGAAGAAAGTATTCAGTACAATTGTCTCCGATGTTACTAGCGACTCACAACAGTATGTCAACACAATTTTGGCGGATGACAGTACACCAAGTGCAGTAGCCGCTGCCGCGGAACAACTTCTCCTGATCTTATACGGGAGTAAAACTGTTTCCTCTCTCGACCAATATAGATATGTCACTTACAAGCATTATGTAGCAAAATCTAAACTGAATAAACCCATCGACATAGCCTCACTCCCACCAAGCAGCGATGCTGCACAACAACATGTCTACAGATGTTATCTCCAGGTCCAACAATGGCTGGGCACTTCGCTTCCTCCGACGGATTGGGGGTGGTCGCTAGACAATGGACTTCTTGTACCAACTGCAGCCACAAAGCCATGTGCCCCCGATAACCTACTGAATCTGATCAGTTGTGGTTGCAAGAGTGCTTGTACAAAAAGGTGTGGGTGTAAGAAGGCAGAACTCTCTTGCTCAGGTTTGTGTAATTGCAGTTCGGATTCTTGTAACAACCACAGAAACACTGTCCTGTCGGAAATTTCTGAGTTCGATGAATAATATGTATATAGGTCATGTCATTTCTGTATATAGCGTTGATAATAGTCAATGTAACTTAATCCATGTTGATTGATTTGTACATTCTGTAAATATTATTTATTGATTTTTGTACATTCTGTAAATATTATTTATTGATCTAATGCTGCCAGACACAGACGTGTCTGTTCGGTCCCAAGCCCGAGAATAGTTGAGTTCTCATGCTGACGAATTTTATGCCAAAAGGGGAACTCGGCCAGAAGCAGAGGGGGTCTTCCATAATGTCTATTTTGTAAGCAATGATAAAAGTCTTCAAATGGTGGTGGATTTTTTATCGTCTGTCCAACTAACATCCCGTTCTGTACTACGACCCTTTGGGTAAATCCGTTAGGAAAATCGTCATTTTTTGCATAAATCCGATACTTTTTTGTGAATTTTCAATAATTTTTCGCAGAAATTGTCACAGAATACACATTTTCCTCTCGGTAAATGTATATTGGACATTATGTAGCTCGAAATACGCGTAAACAAAAAATACAGTTGGATCAATTCGAGGTTACAAAGTTCGTGCGATTTTTAAAATTTTTTTCAAACGCGTTTTCGAAAAAAGGCTGTAGAAAAAAAAGCTCAACTGGGATTTTAGGGCACTTTTGTCTAATCGTTCAGTGACATGTACTCGACATTCCCTGAAAAAATCAGCTTTCTCCGATTTTTTTCCCTAGTGAAACCTAATGTTCTTGGGCTATTGTAGATTTTTTAAAAACCTTCATTACCATTAGACCTGACTGTGACACTACAATTGATATAAAAGAGATACTGGATTAAGCATCTGTTAACCCTACACAGACTAGCAAAGATCAAAATTTTGATAAAATGGGCTGTTTTCGGGCACCTACAGCACCCAACAGGTAAACAAGAGATAAAGATAACTTCCTTTATTGGAAGTAGAATTCATCGATGATCACTTTTGTAAGTAATAAGGGTATTCAAAAAACCAAACATTAACCTGTTTTGGGCTGGCCAAACCGCATTGCCCCTAAAAAGCTTAAAAATTCATGTTTATTGTAGATTTCTCTAAACGAGTCTTATAGATTTTCAAGAAAAATTGGCCATTTGCAGGTCTTGGTGTGATAGAGAGGACACAACAGGGGATTCAGTCGGCAGCCACTTCCGACTTTGCCGAGTTGAAGTCAGGGAAGGCTGAAGCCGATACCCCATGACTACACTACCAGACACCTCTGCAGACCCCTGCAGGGATAAAACTGCTGTGCTCAATGGCTGAGAAGACACAGCAGGGAGTTCGGTCGGCAGCCACTTCCGACTTCGCCGAGTTGAAGTCAGGGAAGGCTGAAGCCGATACCCCCACATCCACACTACAGACACCACTGCAGAAGCCTTCAGGGATAATAAGCCAAGGCCAGCTAAAACGGTGACCAATGACGTTGTAGACAGAACAGCAGTAGCAGCAGATATGACAGGAGCTGTTGAAACTGGCGGAAAAGGGGAGAGAGCAACCTAGCTCGGCCTCCAAAGGAGGAGTCACATCCCTAGTGACAGCCTCAGATGTCAACTGGAGAGGGCGCATAGTCCCAGAACCAGGCATCTCTTCACCAGACATCCAACAGCTCCCGCAGTATCCACCACGGTAAAAAAAACTGCACATCCCCCATGGAGGGGAATAACTCTCACCAGATGTGGGCATGTCAGGAGGCCCTGAAACGACAGTGTTTCCCCTCCCCCCCCCCCCCCCCCCCCCACCCTGCGGGTGCGGGAGAAGCTGCACATCACCCACGGACGGGGTATAACTCTCACCAGACGTGGTCGTGTCAGGAGGCCCCGAAATGACAGCATTCCCCCCCACCCCCATGGGTGCGGGAGGAACAGCCACGAGAACGCACCAAAAGCGAGGGCAAAAGGCATTGCCCTAAAGGAACCGAACTGGACATAACAGAGGTGAGAACAGTAGAAGAAAAAGGTGAACTCAACAGAAAGTAGAAGAACACCCCCAACTACGAGAGAAAGGTGGCAGAAAAAAGAACCGTGGGTACACAACGGAACCCAGACAGCTGACAGGTACCTAAAAAACAGAAATTCAGCCCTCAACAGAGTGAAGAAATCCTTCCATACAGTCCCTCACTAACACCTAACTCCAATAATAATATTAAAATTTATCAAAAATTTAATGTCCGAACCTCATGGAACGATTTCGAAAATCAGGTGCGGCATCGGAAAATATATATAAAATTTAATGAAAATGTGGTTGAAAATATTAACGAGAATATATAAAACACAGTCCTGTTATTATACGATCTTCAGATCCATAATTCCAGTCACAGGAAACCATTATCGACGAGTTGAATTATCACTGTTTCATAATGCAAAATGGCGACACGTCCTTCACATGCAGCTGACAAAAAAAGAATGACTTGATGACTGCTTTGCACTCTGGTTAACGGAAGTCGTGGAATTGTACTAAGAGAAGAGCATCCCCTACTGGGTGTGCGCCGATGGCGCTCGACCCAGTTTTGGTTTATTTTTTCATGGTGTTTTTTACACCACTTTTCTTTCCCAAATCTCTTGGGAAATATTAAAATAGAGAGTATTTTATCCAAGTTAGGGTCTTCCACTGTAGTGCAAGCATATAGTAAACAATTGTAAGGTAGGTTGATAAGAAACAATTTTCATATTCTATAATTTTAACATCATTAACCCTGTACCTAAATGAATCTTCAGGGAAGGTGGTGCTCAGTGGTTATGGCATTGGACTTCAAACTGAAAAGGTTCATGGTTTGATTATCACCAGGGGTAACTGCACATGTCCTTGACCTGACTGTTCACGTGGGGGCATGGTAGTGCTATGTACTTAGGCATACTGCACATCAATGGTGCACCTGTCTTCAACCACTGTTAACCTTGCTTGTGCAGAGTTAGTACTTTGGGGAGTTTGGCAGTTGTTCACCACTGCTTGATGGTTCTCTCTAGGTACTCCAGCTTCCTCGGCCCATAAAACTGTCCAACATGTGGCAACCTGGCTGTCAAAAGTGTCATTAAACCCCAATAATAAAAAAAAAAAAGAATCGGCTGTATCAGCCCATGTAATTTACAAAATGAGCCATTGGAAAACAATTATTTATCAAAACATTTTAACAAAACCAAATAATCTGACCATTCATTGGAATGAGTTCTTCGAGCTACAAGTACCATGGTACCCCACATCGTTTACCATGTTACTACCATGGTACATGTACCATGGTACTACCATGATACCAGTACCATGTACAGCCTGGTACTATCATGGTACAATTCATGGTACACATGAATTGTACCATGGTAGTACCAGGCTGTACCATGTTAGTACCAGGCTGTACCATGGCATTACCATGGTAGTTTCATGGTATTACCATGGTACTTTTTCATAATGGTCATTGGGTAGTTTAGTGAAGAACTGTGTGTGATCACCCCACCCCACCCCACCCCACCCCGGAAACATCACCCCATTAGTGTACCCGTTTCACTCGATAGTTTAGTGAAGAACTGTTCACTCGGTAGTTTAGTGAAGTGTGTCTGGTTGCTCACTACAAGTACTACATCGTTACACCGTGCAGTATGAAACTTTGTATGAACAATCACCTATCCTCGGCGAGTATTCTAAGGGGATTCATGTCCACAGGGGTCGCCTCCTATGGGGTGTGGGTGGGGTGATGCCCTCCCGGTTGTTCTCTAATTACTCTTACAATGTTACACCCAGCAGCACCAAACTTGGTATGAACAATCCCCTACCCCAAAGGAGTGACCTAAGGTGGTTGATATCCCCGGAGTGGGGTGCAACGTGGTGTGGTGGGGTGGGGTGATGAGTAATATTCCGAGGTACCTTGAGACCCACGACCATTAAACCTGGTGTGACCAATCCCCTACCCCCAACCAGTCTTCTAATTGGGTGATGTCCCCAGGGTGTGGGGGGGGGTGGTCAAACAGATAGGCCCATGTTACTCCTCGTGTCTAGCTACGAATGTTGTTTGAGTGTAGCTTAGGAGAAGATGACACAATAGCAGAGATGAACACGCGAATAGTCGATGTGATAGAGTAGGCGGTTGGCAGGAAGTAAGGAACTGTAAGGAGCTGTAGGTGGTTTAAGTGGTAGTCCGTGTGGTGGACGGATGATATTACTTGACACATGTGATCCCAGGATTGAGAATATGATGTGGTCGTTATTAAGTGTCATCCTGAGATCGGGCTTATTGGTTTCCAGGTGCGGTGGGTGCGACATGAACTTACAGTAGAACAGTACAGGGAAATGACTAATTTGTTCAGGTAGTGAAAATTGGAGAGACAGAGGATATATCGTTCGCTTAATTTGAAGCAAAGTAGCCTAATTCAAATCCCATCGAGCTATAGGATATCCCCTATCTCAATACCAGTACACTCGCCATATTGCCTCCCGATATTCCTCTGCGCCGCTTGACTCAACGTGTTGCTTCTGTTCTATCTTTTCCTTGCATCCCACACTTCTCCCCCCCCCCCCCCCCCCCACTATCCGGTCATTGTGCACCCAAACCCCACCCTCTGCCCCAGCAACTTTGGTCAGATTAACTTGCATTTATTAACATTGCTACCCACATTGCTTTTGTGCAAGTGAACAGCCGGTCGAATATGATGATTGCAGTTATAAATGACCATCGAATCGAAAGTATTGAATGTCTGGTAAGGTAGACCTATATGGTTGTGGCAGGGCAGCAGAGGCAATCGAGGAAGTTGTTTACGTGGGTGGGACAAATAGAAGAGGGATAATGCCTGTCACTCAAAGCAGAGTATACCCGCTCCAGGTTCCAGAATACTCTCCATCGTAATCCCAACACACCCATACATGTTGGCTGTGTACGGCATAGGGGCCATTGGCAGCATTGACGGAGGCGTAGGATGTGTCATAAGTAGCCGACCGCACTGCTGGAGTAAAGAGAAAAAACAAAAATCAAGCTTAGAAATGTATTACATTACGGGCCTGGATGAGTGTAATTTGTATCTAAATTTTTTTGAATTTGATTACATTATGGGCACCTAACATTTATTACACATTATTACATTATGGGTAGTTTTTTATTACATTATGGGTACGTATTACATTATGGGCATTTTTGTATTACATTATGGATAGGTATTACATTATGGGCATTTATTACATTATGGGTTATAACAGACGACGGTTAGTCAACTAATCAAATAATCGCGGCAGCCCCACCAGTTAAGGAATGCAATGCCTTCTTATCCTCTTGAGGGCCAAATAAAAAAGAATAAGTGCTATATAACTAGCTAACTTGATTCAATATTTAGTATAAATACAAATTTTGAAGCAGGCCTGAAAAATTGGGAGGAGCAAGGATGAAAATCTGGAATTCTTTTGTGGCTTCACTATTTGAAATTTACATTTCATTTCTTCAACAGGGACATTACGGAACAATCATTTTCCATGCATAAAGAAGCATCTGTCCCTAAAGAAATCAAACATGCAAAGTCTTGAAGAAAAAGAGCACAACATATAAATTAGTAATGTTGTGATAAGCATATGCACTGATAAACATCTTTCAAAAAGAGTAGCAAGGGATTACACTCATTCATTTTTTCTCATTTTCTGGTGATGAATGTGATCTATATCATACTGACAGTTGCAATAAATCTGAATATTTAATATTTATAAACCCTTATAATTCCCAGGATTACCTTGTCAGTGTTTCACCTGTAAATATTAACTGGCTAATTCTTCTCTTCAGAAAACTTAAATACTTATAACAGGAATTAATATTTATTCTTAAAGAATTCGTAAATTAGGCCCCACAAAGTAGATCTTCTGTTTCTCAGGTCATTTTTTTGTAAAATTTGTATGTGGGCGGGCAGTTTTTTTATTTATTTATTGGAGTTTAACAACACTTTTGACAGCCAGGGTCATCTTATGTTGGACAGTTTTATGGGTGGAGGAAGCCGGAGTACCCGGAGAAAACCACTGAGCAATGGCAAGCAACTGTCAGACAAACTCCACACAAGCGGGGTAAGCATTGGTTGAAGACAAGTGCATCATCGACATGCAGTACTACGCCTTAGTACACAATGCCACCGTGCCAAGTGGGCAATTGAGATGAAGTCTTCTCCAAGGACACAATGTGGTTGCCGCAGGTGGGATTTGAACTGAGGACCTTGCAGTCTGCATCTCCACCTACTGAGCCACCTCGCTCCCAGTTTTTTGTTTTACTTTTTATTTTTGTAATTATTTCTTTGCCATCGAAAGTTCATGTTCTTCTTGGTTTGTTTTATATTTTCGGCCTCATAATCTACAGAATAGCATGAGAGGTGGTGAATTTCATCCCTTGAATGCAAGAAGGCTTTGCAGAACCTTGTTGCACTCAAGGGACAAATTTATCACAATTTTATCAACTTGAGTAACATATCAGAGATAAACCATTTAATTTTCACTTTTTCAAGTTTGCATTGTATACAAAAAGAGAGCATGCAGCAACCAAAAGGACCATGCGGAAGGCTGAGGAACAGATTTTTAACTTTTTTAGGTCTTAAATGTGGTTTTAATCCAAAAGATGAGAGCTCTTCATTTTTTTCTGGAATGTGCCTCATGAATTTCTTTCATACAAACTATCACAACATTCAGCTATCTGGATCATCAGGTTCCATCCTACTGATGAGACCAGATCAAATAAGATGGTGATGGTGTATACGTTTCATCTGACAGACCTGGTCTCATCACCAAGACGTAATATGATGACAGAGGACTATAGTATTAATGTGTTTATTATATGACAGTGGATCTTTAACCCTCTGCACTCTGTTGGCAAATGGCAAAGTTTTCAGCAGCAAATATTTCCCACAAAGCAGTTTGATATTCAACCAAACATACCTTGCTTGACATTTTTTACAGTTATAAATGTAAAAATGTGCCATTTCAAATCCTGATTCATTTATTTACGTTTAACCCTTTACCTAACGAACTGTCTGCATCCGTCCACGTAATATGCAAATTGAGCAGTTGAAAAAATTAAATATTTCAAAATATTTCAACAAAACCATATCATGTGATCCCTCACTGGAACAAGCTCATTGAGCTCGTTCTAATGAGGGGTCACATGATATGGTTTTGTTGAAATACTTTGAAAAAAATTTAAAAATGATATTTAAAATAATAAATTTTGATATCGTCTGCATTGGGTAAAGGGTTAAGGTCAGACATTTCTGCACAATGGCTAATTATGACCGCAACATGGAAATGACATCAAGTTCAGTCAATTGCTTATTCTCATGTGGCCCATTTTAGAGAACTTCAACCCCAAGAAGTGGTGAGTGGGTCCTATTTTACCTGAAAAACAGAGCTTGTTCACTACATAAACAAGGACTGCTTCACTTCCCGGGATTCCCACAGGGATAATCATAGTACAAATATAGAACACAATTCAGTGAGATTGAAATATTGGAAAAAATGCAACAATGGTTGTTGATTGCTGCACTCCAAATGCCACCCTCATTCTGTTCTGTCTTATTAATTAATCCAATCTTGTTTGACCGAGCTCATCGAGCTCTGTCAAACAAGAGTGAATTGTTTAAATTCCTAGCGGATAACTGTGAAAATGTGCAGCAGGCCTGGAATTAAAGAGCCTACATCGAAACCCATTTAGCAGGTTATGCAACATATACATGGTGGTAACTAACCCACAGAAAAAAAATGGGTTTTAATGATTTTCTGCTTTCTCTGCTTTTACTGTGCAAGTCATGTCATTTAAGTCTTGACAGAATTTCTGCCAAAATAAATGCCACCACTAATGTGAGATCTCGCTTTGGCGAGATCGTGCATTAGTTATAGCTATTTATTTTGAAGAAACTTTTGTTAAGATGTAAAGGGCATGTCACTCTTATCACATGTGGATGCAAAGTACAACTTTTGAGCTGAGTTTGTTCTGAAAGATAGTCATATCTGACTGGCAAAACATGCAGGATTCGGAAGTTAATCTATGCTGTGTTGTTTTATCATAAACTGTACATTGTTTGCAACTGATGTAACCCCTGCCCAACTTAAATGGTCATTCGCATGTTATTTCCAGGCCTGTTTGATTTCAAATCTTGATATTTTGACGGCAATGTACACAGGGTTAATAGCATCCAATCAGGTGTATAGAAACAAATAGTCTTCTGTGTGTAAAATCAATCGATTTGCACAGTATACTGCATACAGGATCTAACAGAATTGTAAACATTAATAAAACCACTTCATCACACAATCAATGGAACAAGAATATAAAAAATACATCAACATTTTATATTATTGTTTTATGCCTTGGAAATGGTATGATTGTGATGAAAATCATATTACTGAGTTGCATAAGTTCATGGCAGGTTTATGAAACAGAAGGTTCTTGTCAGATCACTGAAGTTAAGAAACGTTGAGCACCGGTTAGTCATCGGATGGGTGACCATCTGAGCGATCGATTCGGACTCCCACATTGTGTCCTTGGGCAAGGCACTTAACCCCAATTGTCCACATGGGGGCACTATGACGCCATGTACCGCATACTGCACATCAATGGTGCGCAAGTCTTCAACCAATCTAACTCTGCCTGTGCTGCAGTGCGGAGTTACGATGTTGGGGAGCTGGCAGCTGCTCATCGTCAGGCCTGGCATTCTGAAAAATGCAGGAGGGCAAAAAATCGCTCTCCTCAATCAGCTTAGGAGAGCAATTAGCTTTACACAGCATTTTAAGTATCCAGTAGAACGAACTCATTGAAACTGAAACCAACAGACTACATCAGTGATTTTATTAACTTTACTAAGGTAAAGCGAAATCTCTTAGACATCTAGATGTCTCACTCAACAACCGAACACACACTTTTCAAGACCTGTGTGTGTACCCAGACCTGTTGTCCAAGAAAGTCATACGCCTACCACTACCACCTTCAACCCCCACTTTCAACCCCCACTTGGGGGTTGAAGGTGGTAGTGGTAGGCGTATGACTTTCTTGGACAACAGGTCTGCTTGAATCTACAGTCACATCCTGGTGCCAGTGCGTCAATGACAGGATAGTAGTAATGGTAGTATATTATAGTGTCAATATTCCTTGAATAATAATTACCCCTCAAACTGTGATGTCAGTTGTTGAACTTGAAACTGACAGAAAAAAAATATTGCTGTGACCCATTTCGCTTCAAATGATTGCAACTGTGTTTGGGTATGGTTGCAGCCATTACCTTTTACCACTAAACTACTTTCAAAATGAAATTACGTGATGTTATGTGACTTCGAAGTTAAATTACATTTTTGCTTTACAACAAAAATTTAATGTCAGCATAATATATGTAATCTCAATCATCCCAGACCAAAATATTTAGGAGGGCAATTTTTCGCTCTCCTTAATTCTTTCAGGAGGGCAGTAAGGAGAGCTAAAAAATCGCTCTCCTGAAATTGCCAAGCCTGCATCGTTACTCGGTGGTTCTCTCTGGGTACTCTGGCTTCCTCCATCCATAAAACTGTCATTGTCATGATTAGCCATTGTGCATAAGTATGTGACCTTAAACACCAAAACATAAATAATAATTGTGAAAGAGAACAGACATGTAAATCTTACATCTAACACACCTGCACTATGTGAAACTGGGACTTCCACTAAAACACTTGCAGAGTGAAGTTTCAACTGGGATAAAAACTCAAAACGTCACATGAAGAAACAAAAATCGTTTCAGCCACTGGACTTTTGATTTTAACCCTTCGTTCAATGTCAGAAACTTTGCGTTCCAAAAATGTATTCTTTTTTAAGAATATTTATTTGTTTAAATTTTGGTGCTTAACACATAACCTCCAAGTATTTTTTAAATATTTTTCATCAAATCCAGTCATGGCTGCTATAAAGCAGCCATGACTGGATTTGATGAAAAAATTAATTAATGTTTTACTTTGGAAATCGCTAGTCACAAAGTCAATACAATTTGTAGGATCAAATTTGGTTAAACATGCTCAAATACAAATATGACTTATTTTAGTGGCAAAAGATTTCCTGTTCTGGGCATGAATATCTGGCAGCAGTAAGCAAGGAGTTATGGTCACTTTGACTATCTCATGACCACAACATGGAGGGGAAGTCAAGTTGTTTATAACTGTGCTGCCCACTTGAGAGGACTTTCACCCCAAGCATTGGCTCCAGGTCCTATTTTATAAGTAAATCAACACTTGTTTGACACAGTAAACAAGCCAAGTTCCACTGCATGAGGTTCCCCATGGGGATTCATAAAATAAAAGTACAGTAAAATCTGGTTAATTGAACAGTAACATTGCCTGTGAAAACATTAAGTTAAAGGGAGTGTTCAATTAGGAGGAATATGATCATTTTTATGCATAGTAACAAATTAAGCATTTATTCTGTTATATCTTGTTTGACAGAGCTCAACGAGCTTTGGCAAATTAGAAATGATAAATTAGATGCTTGAATGGAAACTTTGAGGCTGAATTAAATCTATAGACTAAGAATTATTTCAATGCTTGACAGTTAAATTCTCCGATAGATCAAACAATTTTGATTCAATTACCAGGAGTTATTCTGTAAACGATTTGCAATGAAGACGTCAAATTTGTATTTTATGGTATGGAAAATGGCTTCGTGTTAGTAAATTATTTACAATTAACAGAATTATTCAATTATGAGAAAATAATTAAGTGGGCTCTATGTAGGGTTGGGCGGTATTTCGGTATACCGATTATATTCGGTAATATTTTCAATACCGTTACCGATACCGGCAAATAATTGTTTAATCGGTATACCGAAAACTCGGTTTTACCGCGATATGCAATTCTCAAATTGCCCATCGCGGTTGGCTGTGAATAGTTTCACGTCAATCAGGCTCGATACACTTGGCTTAAATTTGGGTAATTATTGTATTCTGTTTAGTTTCTTGCTGTGAGAATCATAGTAAAGTTCAAGATACGTGTGTGTTTGCAGGTTTCTGCCAAGTCATTTATATTCTGTGGAGGCATTTAATGAATAGCTGACTGCTGGAACTGAAGCAATTCTGTTTACCTTGAATTTGAAACAAGTTGAGGTGGAGGGCACGCACTTAGCATGCGTAGTTAGTCACGTGGACACTTTCGGCCAATGGCACTGCCGTCTGCTGAAGTTAAATAAAAATAGGACATTTTCTTTGGGGGAAATATCAGGGGATTCCAAACGAAACTCACAGTGATTGGCTGCTAGGACACGCAGTACATCATTACTGCCTCGTGATTTCAGAAATGTGCTTGCAGGATTATTCAACACAAAAAGGACGAAAGTCTTGTCATTATTTAAAAAAAAATAAAAAAGCCCAACTTACTTACATTTTCTACCAAGCAGCATTCGCCCCATACAACCTTTTTATTTGAATGGTGATGTGTATGTAATACGGTTATTAATTTTAATCAAACATGAAAATTATTGTGATGAACTGTGGCAATCGCATGCCCTTCTGTTGTTACTTTTTGCACACTTCACTTCTCAATCTCATGTCACTGGACGATTCTGATTCGAAGAATTATTATCTCTGGGTTTGATTTTATTTTGAATTTTCTTCGATAAACATCAAATGTGCCTTGTTATATACCCCAAGTTGTCCCAAATGAACTTTGTGCTAAACTAAAATCATTTGTGAGTAAATATTTGAAAAAGTTTTGATTTTTGACGGCCGTCTTGTGCAAAGCTTCAGGCTCAAATTTTACAGTTTCGACACGTTGAAGTTGCGTTTTTTGTTATGGAGAAGACCCCCTTTGATTTTAATCGGTATTTCGGTATACCGCGGTAATATTTTGCGATTACCGCGGTATTTATTTTTACCAATACCGCCCAACCCTAGCTCTATGGTATA
This sequence comes from Pictodentalium vernedei, assembly GCA_031216915.1. Lineage (NCBI taxonomy): Eukaryota > Metazoa > Mollusca > Scaphopoda > Dentaliida > Dentaliidae > Pictodentalium > Pictodentalium vernedei. The sequence goes on along the minus strand of CM062293.1, from coordinate 393,571,589 downwards.
TTAAATGGGTAATACAGTGGAGCCCACTTAATTGGATATCTCTGTTAATTGAATATAATTTTCAAACACAAAACCATTTACCATACCTTCAATACAAATTTGATCTGTTAATTGCATATGTGTTGTAGAATAAACTCCTCTTAATTGTATATAAATTTTTGTAATATGTCGAAAAAATTACTGTGACACGCACCAAATTCCCCTTATTTATCAACCTTTTTGGCCTCACTACATCCAATACAGGCATTTATTCTATTATATCTTGTTTGACAGAGCTCTATCAAACAAGATATAATAGAATAAATGCTCAGTTTACCTCCAGAACACAGGAAACTGACGAAATCCCTGTTAATTGTATACTAATGTTAACTGAATAATTTTCACTGGCAAAATGGATATTCAATTAAGAGGATTCTACTGTATCTGAATATGGGAAATATTTGGTCAAGTGAGTAGTTTAACTACTTAACCAATTACTTAACACAGCATTTTTAAAAAATAAATTAAATTTCACATTTTTCGAAAACAAATTGCACAATTTTTCAATAATATCATACAAATATCATTAGAACCAGCTCAGTTTGTATTTCTGAGATATTTTAGGCTATGGTAGGCTTATTTATTCTGGTTAATTTTCTGTCCATTTTTTAGCGCTATTTTAGGTAAAGTGTTAACCCACTGAGTATTTTTAGTTACTTTGTGACATGACCATGACAAGCTTTAATTAAAAAACCCACTGAGTATTTTTTTAGATACTTTGTGACGTGGCCATGACAAGCTTTTAATTAAAAATTCATCTAAATTTAATTCAATAAATCATTGGTGAAAAATACATCAAGTTTACAGAGTAGAAATTTGATTATTATTATATTTATTTATTTATTGATGTTAAAGGTCACATATTTATGCACAATGGCTAATCGTGACCGTGACAGTTTTACGGGTGGAGGAAGCCGGAGTACCCGGAGAGAACCACCGAGCAACGACGAGCAGCTGCCAGCTCCCCAACATCGTAACTCCGCACTGCAGCACAGGCAGGGTTAGATTGGTTGAAGACATGCGTACCATCAACGTGCAGTACGTCTTAGTACACGGCGTCATCGTGCCCCCACATGGGCAATGGGGGTGAAGTGTCTTGCCCAAGGACACAACGCGGTCGCCGCAGGTGGGATTCGAACCGAGGACCTCTCGGCTTGCAGCCTGCACCTCTACCAACTGAGCCCCTGTGCCCCCAGAATTTTGATTAGATGTGCCCAAATTATAATTATACTGCTCACATTTTGCTAAGGATCACTCCTACCCATCTGCATATTTGTTTGTTCATGAGTACATAATGGCACTTCCAACAGCTCAGATCATATCATTTTGTGAAATTTCTCAGATGGAGAGAGTAGGAGTACCCAGAGAGAACCACTGAGCAATGGTGAGTAACTTTCTGGCTTTCTAATTTACCACCCTGACACAAGCTATTGGAACTGATTTAAGTGTTACTTTGACATCACATGTTGTACATCTATGGTCGACACACTGTGTGCTCACGGTTCTCTTGCCTTCAACAATGCTAATCCTGTTTGTGCCAGAATGATAAATTAGTGAGTGTGACAGTTATTCAGCACTGCTGAGTGCTTCCCTATGAGTATACTGGTTCCCTATACCTGTATATTTGTACAGCTTGATATGACCCTGACTGTTATAAGTGTCATTGCTCCCCAATAAATAAACAAACAAATAATGTACACATTTTTCTTTCATGAACAAATTATGTGAATGAATAAGGCATGATCCTGAGAAAAATGTGAGTAGTATACTTCAATGGCTAAAGGAATTCTGTCCTGGGCAGGAATATCCTGCAGCAGTATTAAGGAGTTAAAATATTTCTTGGTTTCAAACATTATGGCATGGTTTTGTGTCATATCAGTTTATGGTGAGTGTTACTCTGTCAAGTTTCACAGAATGGTTCCAAAGTTATAACCCATTGTTGACAGCCCTGTTAATTGAATAGCCACTTTGCCAGTGAAAAAATATTCATTTAACAGTTTTCAATAAATATGAATTTAGTCCTTATTCTTTATTCTAGTGATAAACTGAACGTTATATTATTTCTTGTTTTTAGAGCTCTGTCAAACAAGATATAAAAGATTAAATGCTCACAGTACAGTCGCCGTGGACTGGTCATAATTCACGCATGATCTGTGATGTCCACGCATGCATTTACCAGCTTATAAAAATCCTCATCAGAAAAATTTTAATTAATGAAGCACCGGGTTGTAGCTGGTGCTTCATTAATTAAATTTTTGATGATTTTGCCTAAAGGTATTGGAATGTTTGGAATCTAATATTACTAGGTCCGTGGAAATATTTCCCACCAGTTCAATGCGGCCGAACTGTATATTGGATGTTGTGAGGGCTATGACATCAATATGAATGTGAGGAATTAGGAGATTGTCAGAGTAATTTCAATTTATTTGTTAGTGTTTATGGTCACTTTCAGCATCTGTGTCTATATCATGACCACAACATAGGGATGAAGTCAACTTTACTTTTAGACCCACTTTTTGTTCACTTCAGAGTCCTATTTTACCAGTAAAGCAGAACTCGGTTACTGCAGTAAACAAGCACTGCTATACTTCCTGGCATTCCCATCAGGAAAGGAGTTTTCAAATAAATCACAATTTTAGTATTCAATTAACTGGCACAGTGCCAAAATTTGTTCATAGATCTTTGCCTTGTAACAATTAAAAAGTTTCCCTATTTATTCATTTATTGGTGCTTACTGTTTAACCCTTTACCTAACATGAAAAGCAGACGACACTTGCAAAAAAAGTTCTTGAATAACTAATTTTTTTCATTTTTTGTCTCAAAAACATAGGTTATAACCCCTCGTTGGAACGAGCTCGACGAGCTCGTTCCAACGAGGGGTCATAACCTATGTTTTTGAGACAAAAAATGAAAATATTTTGAAAATTAATTGGCGATTTTTGAGAATAGCGCTGGCCGGTTTTGGCCGTTACATTGGGTAAAGGGTTAATTAAGATCACATACTTCTATCCAATGGTTAATCATTACTACAACATGGATATAAAGTCCAGTCCAGTCAATCGTTTGTACCCTTGTTGCACATTTTAGAGGAATTTCACCCATGTCATTGGTGATCAGGTCCTCTTTTACCAGTAAAACAGAGTTTGTTCGTCACAATAAACAAGTATTGCTTCACTTCCTGGGGTTCCCACAGGGGTAATTGCATATAGCTTCCAAACATCATGCCATTCATACAAATTTGACTGGTCAGTTGCATATGGAATACAGCATACACCCCTATTCATTGCATACAAAATCTTGTAAGCCATTGAAGAATTACATTTCGCCTTGGTATATCCTATTTTAGCATTTAACAAGTAGATTGCCGAGTTATTTTTGGTCACAAAATTTGTTCACATGCCTTTGTCTTGTTACATTTTATGGGAGAGTGCCTATAGACACTCTCCCATGAATTATAATGAGGCAATTCTATACAGACTGAATAATTTCAAAGCAAAGATAATATGAAGCTTATCCACTGAGTGTGAAGCCTTTAAACTTTGGTACCTGTACGTTAGAGTGAAGCCTAAATATGGGCTTCCAGAACCACTTAACAGGAGTTTACTTTTATAACCTGTGTGCAATTAATAGGTTATATTTGTGCAGAAGATATGGTTTGGTGTTTGGAAGTTATATGCAATTAATAGGGTTATTTAACTGAGAATAGCCAGTAAGTGGGTTCAACTGTATATTTATTTATTTATTGGTGTTTAAGGTCACACATTTCTGCACAATGGCTAAAACTGACTGCAACATGGAGGGAGATAAAGTCCAGTTTAGTCAATCGTTTTGTACCCACGTTGCCCATTTTAGAGGGCTTCCACTCCAAGCACTGGTGACTATTTTACCAGTAAAACAGAGCATGGTTACCATAGTGAACAAGCACTGCTTCACTTCCCATGGTTCCCATGGAAGAGGGGGGGGGGGTTCATCTGTATATCTTTCTGGATAATTAACACCCTACATGCAGGTGATGGGTATTCCTGCCCCAGACAGAATTTCTTTTGCCGCTGAAATAAGTATAATTTGGACACATTTAATCAAATTACCCACCTGCAAACTGAATGGGTTTTTTTACCAATGATTTTACAAGTTAAATTTAGATGATTTTTTCATCAAAACATAGTCATGGCTCTTTCACAGCAGCCATGACTAGATTTGATGAAAAAAATCTTGAAAATGCTCAGTGGGGTAAGAATTAATGTAAAGAGTGGTTTATCAGTTTGGCACAAACATTGTATGGATGATGGGGCAATACTGATAGGTGTGCAGGCTGTCTTCCCGAAGTTTCCCCATCAAGAAGGTAAAAATGAGTTATGGAAGTTGTACCCAGAATGTCTATCAAACTGAATGCATTTTTAACTCTTTGCATGCTGCTGGCAAATATTCATGTCAGGACACCAATCGTCTTGCCAACAGAAAGGGTATAATTTGACTTCTGTTCAACAGAATGTATCACTGTAAATTGGACCAATCATATCACAAATGATAACTAGGCTTTATTTGTTTTAATTTTTCATCAAATCCAGGCATGACTGCATCACAGCAGCCATGGCTAGATTTCATAAAAAAAATCAAGATAATACTCAGCAGGTAAAGTGTTAAGCTTGTTCTTCATTTGCTGTCCTGTACCGTGTGTACTCCTTGGTTGTTGTTTTTTTTATCTAAAGGCTGGATGACCTGCAAGAGCAAGAAGCTGTGATTTCTGAATGCATTAGTCCAGACTCTTCATGACACGTTACTGATAGCTGCAGAGGGCTACTGCATCATCTGAAGAGATTCTGACCCTTTGATATCAATAAGCACTTGCTTCATTAGCAATGGTTTACTTCTATGTCTTTGCTTGGGTTTTTACATGAGTTGCGAATCTATGTTCATTGAACTTGGACCAGAGGATGTTTTGTTCAATGTGCCTTTCAAAGGGAAAAAGGATTATGAGAGAGTATTCTAACATAAAAACAAGACAGAAATCTCTTTCTAACCCCAAGGGCAACAGTTATATTCGAGGGTCCATACAGAAAGGGGGCTTTATCATTGTATTGATAGCTCCTTTTGGCATGGGACTATTGAATTATAATAAGATAGTTTCATGAGACCTACTCATGGGGCCGCAGTTCTGAGAATTTCACCAGTCTGGCAGGCTTAAGCCTCAAATGAGCCCTTTAGTTGAGTGTCCACACACCGGAGCCAGAGGATTTTTACTCCAATGATTGGCAATCACCCAGACAATTGGATCTAGACTTGACACTTGTGTTGCAGAAGCAATATAGCCACAGGTGCTGAAACAAGCTCTCAAGCCACCAGTAAAATTTCTAAACAAATCTCACAATGTTATAGTCTTAAACCAGTCTATAGCCATTAAATAATCCATCATCTATTTTTAGATTCAATAGGATGGAATATTTCAATCTGTTGGAAAAGCCAACCTAAATCATTCATCTTCTGGACCAACTAAAATATTTCATTTGCTTGAATTTAAAAATACCATTAACACTCATTTTCTTTGAATCAATGCAACAAGATATATTTTTCCAATCAAAACTTGATTTGACCAAATCTTTGATGCTATTAGACAAGTTTGTTTACTAAATACAGGCCTGGCATCTTCAGATCACTGATTTATTTGCTCGTCTACTGCTCGCCTTAAAAAAATTAAGGAAGGAGAAAACTAGCCCTTCTAGCCTTAGAAAATAATGATTACCACCTATTCCTAAAATCCACATCTTTTCAGATCTCTGCTATGTTGGTGGTCTCTGTAAGATGGTCACTCTGCCCATCCTACACCTACAGGCCTTGCTGAGGCCTGGAAGTGTGGGAGGGGCAGTGTAGCTGTCTCACAGAGAGCACCTTGTTAGCAGCAACAAATAAAATGTACAATGCCCACTAGGGGCATAATTCGTTAATAGTAAAACTTCATTTGCCACTTTTAGGTTTTGTAAGCTTGAGGGGAGTTAATCGCACACTTAGGTCATGCAAGGGGGGCGATTTTTAGCCCTCCTGCATTTTTATTATTTATTTATTTGTGTTTAAGGTCACAAACTTCTGCACAATGGCTAATCATGACCACAACATGGAGATAAAGTCAAGGTCAGTCAATCGTTTATACCCCATGTTGCCTATTTTCCATAAGGTCAATACAGCCACTAATATGCTGGAACTTTCTCAACAGAACTATACACATATGGATGTCACTTGAATTGGCATACAGTACAAGTCAAAATAAAATTGTTGGATAAGCACTATAAACTATGTAGCTTTCACTTCCTACACTGATAGACCAGAACTAAAATCATTTTCTGGAAAGCTCTCTATCAGTATACTTAGTTTATTGCAGTTATGTTAACCCTTTGAACACTGGTGGTATCTTCCACGCCAGTTAAATGGCAGAAATTGGAAGAGTCCATATCCATTATTTGGGGGTAGAGCAATTAATATTTTCATCGTGCAGCCTCCAGGGGAATAGGTAAACTGATATAGATAAACCTTTTAAACAATGAAACCTTGCATACAGGGATTGTAAATCACAAAAGTGTGTAAGCTGACCACATCTTTATCAGCCAAGCATTATAGAATTAGGGCTGCTGACGAACAAATACAGCCTGTGAGAAAATTATGTTTTCCCATGCCTGTGACCTTTACCTTTATCACTTGAGCATGGTATTGTGTTCAAAAGACTTTCCACAGGTCTTTACCCTTGTGTAAAGTTTCATGGAAATCGACTAACGCATTACAGAGTTATGGCTCTGGACAGACAAATAAAGTCGGACAGATGGAGACTGACAGATGGACTGATGGACAAATGGACAGACAACCCAGATTTAAGATGCCTCCCTATTAGGGGCATAAAAATTGGAATTTGTATCCTCTCAATCATCTCTCAACTCAGCATTCACTGACACTGTCTCTAGAATCCTAACAAACACATAATTAAAAGCAGAACAAAGGAGGACTTGAGACTTTTTTCATTATAATGGATATACATGCGTTTAATATATCCCAAATGAGAATGTAGAAAACAGCCTTTGACAATCAGGGCTTTTTTTATCAGATAGTATTGATCATATAATAAATTATTTAGCAACACAAAGAATGAATTCAGCATAAATTTCTTTGCACCAACACAGACTAACACTGAAGATCAAAGGATTCAATTTTACTGCCTAAACTTGTTCACTTCTGTGAAATCCAGCACACAATTGAATGGTTTCAAGTGATCAGTAAATTTTCAAATAATACTCAGGCGACCAATATCTTAGTAATGAATAATAATTTACAAGAAGGAATCATGAATCCAGAAAGCAGAGAACTGTTGATGCATAAGCAGTGGAAAAAGTTTTTTTTTTTTTTTTTTTTTTTTTTTTAACCCTTTCCACAATGTACAGGAAATCAAAAATTATTGTTTTTTCAAATTTTTCAAACACTTTCCACAAAACCATATCATGCCACACCTCACTGGAACGTGCTCAATGAGCTCATTGCAATGGCAGGTCACATGTTACGGTTTTGTGGAAAATTTTGGAAATTTTTTTGTCTTTTCAATTGCTAAATTTGTAAATAATGTGGGTACTTGCTGCCGATTTGTTAGGTAAAGTGACCTTTTAGGACCCAATTAACTTGTAGAGTGTTAAATTATTTTTAACCATCAAAATTTGTTCAGTTGTCTTTGCCTTGTTATAATTCATGGGAGAGTGCCCATAACTTGTAACTAGGCAAATCCTAACAGACTAAATAATATCACTTCAAAGATAATATAAAGCACAGCCACTGAATTTCAAGTCTTTAAGTTGTGGTACCTACACTTCAGATTAGAGCCCAAATATGGGCTTCCAGCATTCTACCAGTTAAGAGTTTGACAAATTTAAAAGTCTCAGGACAGATACATGCCCCAAGAGGCAATCAATCATACTAAAGTCTACAGGCAATGATTATTCTACTCTTCCTAAATTTTATGTCAAGACTTGGCTGCTTAGTAAAGATTTGATTATTATTTTATTTTTTTATTGGAGTTTTAATGACACATTGACAGTCAGGATCACCTTGTGTTGGACACTTTTATGGGTGGAGGAAGCTGGAGTACCCGGAGAGAACCACTGAGCAGTGGCAAGACTCCCAAACATACTAACTCAGCACAAGCAGGTCTAGCATTGGTTGAAGACAAGTGCACCATCGATGTCCAGTACAACTTATTGCACAGCGCCACTGTGTCCCCCCCCCCCTCCCCCATGGGAAATCAGGATTAACCCTTTACCCAATGAATCACCCACATTCGCCCACATAATATGCAAATTCAGCAGCTGAAAAAATATTATTTTTCGAAAAATTTCAACAAAATCATATCATGTGACCCCTCTTTGGAACGAGCTCGTCACATGATATGGTTTTAATGAAATATTTGGAAACTAGAGCGCACTGTCACATTGCCGAAGCTGCAATGATTCATACAACGCCAATGATGCTTTAAAACTCGGTGACAAAAAAACTTGTTGGTAACAAAAAAACTTGGTGACAAGTCCATAAATGTGACAGAAATTATCCGAATGACATTCACTATTGAGAGGGTGTAGACATCATGAAGATACACTTGCCTACAAAGTATGGTGTCATTCCATCAAGTATTTTAGGAGTTATGGTGTTTTTGAAACTCATTGGTGACCAACCGACCGGCCGACAGACAGACAGACCGACCGACCGACATTGCTACATATAGAGCTGCTCGTCGCAGCTAAAAAATTTTAAAAATGTTATTTAAAATAATAAATTTTGATATCGTCTGCGTTGGGTAAAGGGTTAAGTGTCTTGCCCAAAGATATGATACACTTGCCGCTGGTGGGGATTGAATCACAGACCTTTCAGTTTGAAGTCCTATGCCATAATGACTGACACACCTAGCTCCCAAAGACCCTGATTAGAAACATCTGCCAAGAGTAGCATGTAGTGATGATATGGGAAATTTGGTAAACACTGCCATTTCATAACTAACCAGTGATGGATGGTAAAAATGAAATAAATTCCAAAAAACAATAACCCCAAAATACTCTGAAAAACACCTCTATTGAACAAGAGATTAGGCATCAATAACAAACATTTGCATACTGGATATGATGTCATTCCACCAAGCATTTTATAAGTTATTGAGTTTGATGGTAAAAATTAAACACATTCCAAGTCCATAAAGGGCAATAACCCTGATAAAAATACTCCAAATGACACTCAAATTGAACATGGTGCTAGACATCAATACAATACACTTGTACTAAATATACAACTCACAGTTTGCTAAGGATCATTGACATATTTGTACATGAAAGGTAGATGGGAGGAAAATGTGAATATCTAATCCCTCATCCTCTCTACAGTTCAGAAAAACTTTCCCCTAAAGCCTAAAAAAGTTAAAAATCTGTTTCTCAGGCCCTCCCACTTGTTCCTTTTAACTGCCGCATGCTCTCTTTTTATAACCAATGCAAACTTGAAAAAATAAAAATTAAATAGTTGAAGTCTGATATTTTACCCAAGTTAATAAAATTGATAAATTTGTCCTCTGAGTGCAACAACTTCTCGCACTTAAGGAACGAAAAACACCACCACCCCATGCTATTCTGTAAATCATGAGGCCTAAAATATAAAACAAACTAAGAACATGAACTTTTGCTGGGAACGAAATAATTACAAAAATAAAAAATAAAATAAAAAACTTCCTGCCCACATGCAATTTTACAAAAATGGCCTGAGAAACGAGAGATCTACTTTGTGGGCCTAACCTTTTCATTTGTTATTTCCTGTTTGTAATCAAACGTGGTGAGGTCAAGGAAGGTGAAAGTGGGTCACCCGTTTTTCTGAGGATATTAACACCCTTCACTCTGATGTCAAAATACCAAAATTTCAGGAAACTGTTTTTTCCCATAATGCATCTGGACATTTGACCAATTCAATCTCGTTTGACAGAGCTCAATGAGCTCTGTAAAACGAGATTGAATTGGTTAAATTTCTAGTTGCATTATGGGAAATTTCTTCTGCCTGAAATTTAGATATTTGACATCAGTGTGCAGGGGGTTAATTCTTAACCCGCTGAGTATTTTCTAAATATTTTTCATCAAATCTAGTTATGGCAGCTGTGAGCAGCCGTGACAAGATTTGAAGAAAAATTCATCTAAATTTAATATCTAGAAAATCATTGGCCAAAATGTCAGTTCAGTTTACAAGAGGAAACTAGATTATAATTATTTCTGTGCTGGGAGATTTCCAGTCCTGGGTAGGAATATCTGTCAGTAGCTTGCCAAGAGTCGAACCACTCGCAGAACTCAGTTTTATCAAAAATGATTTATTTATGTCAGGAAAAGCAGTTTTAGTATACAGTTTACCCGCCCCTCTCAGGCCTTTAGCATTTTTCTGACTTTTCTTCATTCTTGGACTGACTTTCAAAAAGTATGTTGTAGCAGATTGTCCTATTCATCAACAATTTCTTATGGGATATTAAGTAGGATTGGAGGGGCTCCCCGTCAGTCTGAGCCATGGATGTCCTATGGATTTGAGGCAGAGTGAGCATGCTAGCAAGTGCATCCATTCAGTGGCCTTTCCCCACCACTTAACTCTTGGAAGTCAGGGAATCAGAATGAATTTATTTAACATGACATACCGCAAAAAACTTACAGTAAAGAGATGCTTCTAGTCAAGTGTTGTCTGCCTTGTCAGGTAGACGACACTTGACAAGAAGCACCTGCCCAGTGTTTAATTCTCCCCCAGCCCAAAGATAGCCGAACCGTCAATGACAGATCACCTTCCGTATTACATCACAGGCAAGAAAACTCGACAACCAGATTCTAAGAGTTAATGGGTCACCAATCTCGTTCGATGGGGCCTGGCAATATCATCCATTTGAATGAAATCTGCACTTTCTGCCCTTACATATTGTTGTCTAAAAGGTTCTCATTTCTGTGCAATTTTCTATTCAGATTCTAATTCTGGATACGGCAGGGGTTTATGAGGTCGTCCGAACTGATACCACCTCACACCATTACTGATCCTTAACCAAACCACTCATGACACATTGATATCAGCTAACCTCTCACTGGACCTTCACAATATTCTTGTAAATCTATTCAGATATTCTAGATGGAATCTGGTCTGATATGTAAACAGACTGTTGGACTATTAAGCAAGCCTGGAAATAAGCAATCTGTCATTTACAGAATGAGGTTCCCAGAGGGTGAATTTGCTGATGTAATCCCATACGGTGGGCTAGAATCCCCAATTCACCCACTGGATATCTCTTTCTGTTTAGAACTGAGACCCTGCTTCAAATTGAGGTTCTGCAGTGCAGGGTAACATCACCATTTTCCCCCTCTGGAGACCTCAACCTGAAGATGACAGTCTTCTTATTTCCAGACTTGCTATCAAGTCTGTTTAGAGATCTCTGCACAATTCAGCCTTTGTATTGTCTGTAACCTGCTTGCAGAAAAACACTATCTTTGAGGTTTCTCGCACGTAGTCCAGCTCTGTGGAGTCGGTTCTTGGTTGTTTGTGTAGATACAGTGGTTTCCAGTTGCATTATGAGCGTTACTTTGCAGAGCTGCGGCATTGGCGGTGCAGTTAATGCATGCTGTGGTAATAATGTAAATGCTTTAATGAGCTGCTTTGACCCTTTGATGATCTGGGGCATGTTTTCTCTCAACTCTATATCAGGAGGTCTGAACTGATTCTGGGCCATGGAGATGACACTTGGGCTCACCACCAGTGCTGCAGTCTGTCTCTTTGATATGCCTCAATGTCGCATTCCTATACCTTTTGAAAGTTTTAGCCAACTCAAATGATTTTGGGGAGGCATAAGTGATACCAATTTTCACATGTAGACTGTCAAAAGTAATGTTTAAAATCGTAATGATAATGTAAGGAAGAATTCAACTGTAAGGCCTCACAAAGTAGATCTTCTGTTTCTCATCCCATTTTGTAAAATTGCATGTGGGCAGGCATTTTTTTTTATTTTATTTATTATTTTTGGAATTATTTCTTTGCCATCAAAAGTTCATGTTCTTGGTTGGTTTTATGTTTTTGGCCTAATAATCTACAGAATAGTATGGGTGGTGGGTAAAATATCATACATAAACCATTAAATTATTATTTTTTTAAATTTGCATTGGTTACAAAAGGAGAGCATGCAGCAACCATATGGACCATGTGGTCCGGACCTGAGAAACAGATTTTTTTTTACTTTTTTAGGCCTAATGGTAATCTCAAAATGAGCCTAAAGAGGTATGACATCCTCAGAAAGAGGGATGCTTCACTTTTACAGCCCAAGATTGAACATTGATGACTGCACACATGCAATAATAAATTAAAGACCCAGGGGAGAGTTTACTTTTATTATGGTGAGTGATTAGAATCATACATTTATCTTTTATGTTCAAATATGTCAGATGAGCAGGGTCCTGATACCATGATCCTTAGCAAATTTTAAGTAGTATATGATGTATTCTATCTAGCAGGGGGAACTGGGCCAAGAAAACTTACCAAAGAATGTTCCGAGGGGGCCCCAGACACAAAGAAAATTTTGAGTTGCGAACTGATCAAACAGGGGCTTCCTTGCATCTGAGCCATCAATGGCAATCCACACAGAGGACATTTTGATGGAATTTTTGTATCATCGATCATTCGATAAAAATGGTTCCAGCAGGGTAGCAGGTGCCGCCGGGAAGACCATAGTTCAGCCCAGTCAGAGAAAATTTATTTATTGAGGTTTAATGACACTTTCAACAGCCATGGTCACCTTGTGTCGGACAGTTTTATGGGTGATGGAAGCCAAAGTAACTGGAGAGAACCACTAAGCAATGGTGAGTAACTGCCAGACTCTCCAATAGACTAACTCCACACAAGCAGGGTTAGCAATGGTTGAAGACTAGTGCACCATCAGTGTGCAGTATGCCTAAGTACACAGTGCCACCGTCCCCCCCACAATTTACTGTAAAGCTTTCAGCACTTTTCAAGAGAGCCATGATAGTGGCTTCTAGCACTCGACCAGTTGATAAAAATAAATAAAATTTTGAAAACTTGGAGCCCACTTCTCATATTATGGGACTATTCTGACTACGTTTTCTGTTAACTGACAAACCACATTTGAGCTGGTTATTTAATCCTACACCCAACATGAATAGAAGATGACATTTTCAAGAACAATTTCCATTTTTTGCCTCTAAAACATGAGCAATGTCCCATTTTTTTAATTTATTTTTTTAACAACACTTTTGACAGCCAAGGTCACCTCATGTTGGACAGTTTTATGGTGGAGGAAGCCGAAGTACCCAGAGAGAACCATCAAGCAATGGCAAATAACTGTCAGACTCCCTAACATATTAACTCAGCACAAGAAATATTAGCAGTAGCTGAAGACAAGTGTGCCATTGACGTGCAGTATGCCTTAGTACACAGCACCAACATGCACCTATATAAGCAATCAGGATTTAAAATGCCAAGTAAACAACACAGTCACCTCTAGCCGGGTTTCAAACTTGTACCTTTCAGTTTGAAGTCAAATGTGTAACCACTGAACCCACACACTCCCAATGAAAGGGTCATGAGCTATGTTTTGGAGGCAAAAAAAAAGAAAAAAAGAAAAAAATCTAATACAAAATTTGAATTGAAAGTTTTGTGAACAGTGTTGGCTGGTATGATTGTTATGATAGGTAAAAGGTATTAAAACAATCCCTTGAAACCCCAAATAATTTGAGATTTCAGAGGCCATTTCCTAAATTCTGAGGCTACATAAATGTGTGACTTATTTATACCTCTTCTTGTTTTAAACAAGGGCAACACCATGGGATGACCCGTCCCTCACCTCTTAAGTTTAACAAAGGCAATAATTAACTCCCAAAGAAAAACTTGGAATACAGCTAGTTCAAGAAATGGTAATGTGATTGATATAAATTTGTATGTACAACAAGGGCAATAACTCTTAAGAAATACTTTGACATAGTTGGTTCGCAATCCCATTCATGATATTATCTCCTAAAATCTATAGATCAAAATTTGTAAAAATATTTTGAATGTTTTTTTTTAAATGTTAGGGCAAGAAAAAATGGGGAACAACAGATGGATGGAAAGATGACAGGATGGATGGAAGGAGGGATGGACAGAACCCATTCATTCCCACACCCCCCTCCCACTATGTGGCAGGAGATAAAAACAGAAAAGGTGTGAATAAGTTACATGCTAATATTAGATGGTTAACTTCTTATCTTACATGCTGCTGGTGGATATTTCTTTGCAGTACATCATGTCTCATGTCACTGACATAAGCATAAATTGGGCACATTTAACTCCTTGTATACTGCTGACGGATATTTCTGACCAGGGCATAAAACCTCTTGCCATTAAAATGAGTAAAATTTGAAGATATTTTCACCAAATTTCCCTCTGTGAATTATACAGACTTTTTGACTGAAGATTCAAGTCAAATTTTCATGCATTTTTTATCAAATCTGCTTCACAGCAACCATGACTAGATTCGATGAAAAATATTTCTTAAAAAGGCCACCTGGACACACGTCCCCCTCAAAAAGTGTGCAATTCGAGATTTGAAAAAAATTGAAATTTTCGAAGTTGAAAAAGGGACATAACTCTGGCAACAAATGTAGGACAAAACCCCGATTTGAACTTGACCTGTATGTTATGTTGATGCACTTACATACCACATTTTGTTTGAATTGGACAGAAGCAACTAAAGTTATCATCAAGAAATCAAAAGAAAAGAATTTTCTAAGTCAAACAAGACCAATACCATGTCTGGACCTGCGTCGCTGCATGCAATTGATTGAGATACATGTATTAATCTCTTTTGACTCTTTTTGCATGTAGATAAATCAATTCGTTTCACAGAAGGCAAGAAAAGTTTGCCGAAAAATTCAATGTTCAGTGGGTCCCTTTCATACAAGCAGAGAAACTTTGAAAATTTCAATATTCAGTGTCTATCGGCAAAGAGGAAGTGGCTGCATGACAGATCTGAAAATTGCATACATGATACAACTAAACATTTTCAAGCTCCAGATGAAATGAAAAATCAATCCCTTGCATGGAAGCCGAGAAAACTTTGACAAAAAATTTCAATGTTCAGTGGGTACAGTAAAATTTCAAAGTATCGGCAAACAGGAAGTGGCTGCACGGCAGATCTGAACATTACATACACGATACAACTCATCATTACCAAGCTCCAGATGAAATATAAAATCAATCCCTTCCATAGAAGCCGAGAAAAGTTTGACGAAAAATTTCACTGTTCAGTGGGTACAGTAAAATTTTAAAGTACCAGCAAACAGGAAGTGGCTGCACGGCAGATCTGAAAATTGCATACATGATACAACTGATCATTATCAAGCTCCAGATGAACAGTAAAATTTCAAAGTATTGGCAAACAGGAAGTGGCTGCACGACAGATCTGATAATTGCATACACAATACAACTAAACATTATCAAGCTCCAGATGAAATGAAAAATCAATCCCTTGCATAGAAGCCGAGAAAACTTTGAAGAAAAATTTCAATGTTCAGTGGGTACAGTAAAATTTCAAAGTGTCAGCACACAGGAAGTGGCTGCACAGCAGATCTGAAAATTGCATACACGATACAACTCATCATTATCAAGCTCCAGATGAAATATAAAATCAATCCCTTGCACAGAAGCCGAGAAAAGTTTGACGAAAAATTTCACTGTTCAATGGGTACTGTAAAATTTCAAAGTACCTGCAAACAGGAAGTGGCTGCACGGCAGATCTGAAAATTGCATACACAATACAACTGATCATTATCAAGCTCCAGATGAAATATAAAATCAATCCCTTGCATAGAAGCCGAGAAAAGTTTGACGAAAAATTTCAATGTTCAGTGGGTACAGTAAAATTTCAAAGTATCGGCAAACAGGAAGTGGCTGCACGGCAGATCTGAAAATTGCATACATGATACAACTTATCATTATGAAGCAGCAGACTAAAAATTTAAAATCATTCCCTTTCATAGAAGCCAAGAAAACTTTGACGGAAGAAGTGTTGCGGACGGACTGACTGACGGACGGATGGAGTCGAGCGGTTACTAGACCTGCTCAGGTAAAAAGGGGCCATAACTCTGGCAAAAGTTATCAAACCGCATCCCAATTCGAACCTTATCCGGATTTTACATTGATGCACCAACATACCAATTTTTATTTGATTTGGCTAACAATCCCTAATGTTATAATCGGGAAATAAAAAAAAAAAAATTTGAAGTTGAAAAAGGGGCATAACTGTGGCAAAAATTGTTGAACCGCACCCCGATTTGAACTTATTTTATGTTGATACACCTAGATATCAAATTTCATTTGATCTGGCTATCTCTCACTGAAGTTATCATCGGGAAACCAAAAAAAATGAATTTTTGTAGTCAAAAAAGGGGCATAACTGGGGGGAAAATAGTCGAGCAGCCACACCCCGATTCGAACTTGATCTGTATTTTATGTTGATACACTAATAAATCAAATTTCATTTGATTTGGCCTACTATAACTACAGTTATCATCAGGAAACCCAAATAGGCTGTGCGCACACATGCACGGACACCGGCTATTTTAATAGTCCCCCGAAAACTTTTTTCAGGGACAATTACTCATGGGTAAGAGTAAATAAAAATTCCATCCTGTAAACTGAATGGACTTTTTGACCAATGATTTATTGAGTTAAGTTTAGATGAGTTTTTCAACAAATCTAGTCATGGCAGCTTCACAGACTTGATGAAATTTATTTAATGGGGTTTAACACCACTTTTGTCAGCCAGGGTCACCTCCTGTCGGACAGTTTTACAGGTGGAGGAAGTTGGAGTACCTGGAAAGAACCACTGAGTGATGGCAAGCAACTGTCAGGCTCCCCAACATACTATCTCCACACAAGCAGAGTTAGCATTGGTTGAAGACAAGTGCAGCAACGACGGGCAGTATGCTTGAGTACACAATGCCACCATGCCCCCATGTGGGCAATGGGGGCGAAGTGTCGACTTGATGAAAAATATCTTGAAAATACTGAGTGGGTTAAGAGTTAACCCTTTACCCAACGTAACGACCAAAACCGGCCAGCGCGATTCTCAAAAATCTTCAATTAATTTTCATTATTTTTTCATTTTTTGTCTCAAAAACATAGGTTATGACCCCTCGATGGAACGAGCTCTTTGAGCTCGTTCCAATGAGGGGTCATAACCCATGTTTTTGAGACAAAAAATGAAAAAAATTAGTTACTGAAGAATTTTTTTTGTAAGTGGCGTCTGCTTTTCATGTTAGGTAAAGGGTTAAGCTTTGAAATCCCACCGTGCAACAGAGTTCAAGTTTATGGCGTGCAAATCTATTGATTTTGCATAAACTGTAAACAGAATGTAACATATTTAGTAGATATACCATAGATAAAACACTCACAAAGTCATCGATGATGAGTGAACTTGCTAATTTTTTTATTGGTGTATACAATTTGGTTCATCACCAATAGCCACATGATGACCACAAAGTGGGTATGAAGACAAGTTCCATCAATCATTTATACCTATGTTGCTCAAATTAGAGGACCTTTATACCAGGTATGGTTACTGGGTCTGATTTCAAGAGTAAAGCACACTATTTTGTTTTTCACAAAAAATAAATAAATCTGTCTATAGTGAAGCCCACTTTATTGGATTTTTCTTAACTAAATAACCCTGTTAATTTCATATAACTTTCTAAACATTTACCAAACCTTCAGTACAAATTTGACCTGTTAGGCTTCAGTAGATCTTCGGTTTATCAGGCCATTTTTTGTAAAATTGCATGTGTGCATGCATTTTTTTTATTTTATTTTTTGTAATTATTTCTTTGGCATCAAAAGTTCATGTTCTTGGTTTGTTTTCTGTTTTAGGCCTCATAATCTACAGAATAGCATGGGTTGTGGTGCATTTTGGCCCTTGAGTGCAAGAAGACTTAGCAATGCTAAAGCATTGCAAAGACTTTCTGTACTCGAGGGACAAATTTATCAATTTTATAAACTTGGGTAAAATATCAGACATAAACCATTTAATTTTTATTTTTTTAAGTTCGCATTGATTATAAAAAGAGAGCATGTGGCAGCCAAAAGGACCATGTGGGAGGGCCTGAGAAACCGATTTTTAACTTCTTTAGGCCTTACCTGCATACAGGTTACAGAGAAAACTCCTGTTAACTGAATAAAACCATCTTCTGAGGTCTGTCCATTAATTTTCTGACATCCACTGAATTTAACACATTTACTAACTGACCTCAGTATATCCAATACAAACATTTAATCTATTAAATCTTATTTGACAGAACTCCAGAAACTCTGTCAAACAGGATATAATAGAATTTATTTGTATATTTATTTATTGGGGATTAACAACACTTTTGACAGTCAGGGTCACCTCGTGTCAGCCATTTTTATGAGAAAAGGAAGCCAGAGTACCCAGAAAGAACCACTGAGCAATGACAAGCAACTGTCAGGCTAAAATAGGGGTGGGCAGAAACCACCAAGTAGCTCAGAGTAGCCACGGAAGCTTGATGAAAGAGCACTAAATTAAATTAAATTAAATGAAGTCTCCTTGTACTTGTTCTTTGCAATGGAGCATTATAGTGAGTGTGCTCAGTGCAGGATTAGTGCAGCATTATCAGATTTTTAAAGATTATTCCGCATATTGGACTAAGTTAAAATTTGGACTAAGTTAAAATTCAGGCTCCAATATAGAACCCAAATATTAACCCAGAGACTTGCTTTGAACCAATTTAGATCTGACCTCCCTAACTATGCTGTATAAAAATCAAAAGATTCTGACCAGCAGATTGAAGAAAAAGATTTTTAAAGATTATTCCTCATATTGCACTAAGGTAAAATTTGGGTTCCCTCAGAGAGCTCAATTATTAACTGATGGACTTGAGTTGAATAGCTTCTGGATAAGAGTTTTAAAGATTATTCCTTATATTGGACTAAGTTTAAATTTGGGTTCCAATAGGGATTCCAAATATTCACCCAGAGACTATGTTTGAACACAATGAGAAAAAAAATTTCAACAAAACCATTGTGGGTGACCCTTCAATGGAATGTGCTTGTCAAGCTTATCCCAATGAGAGTCACATGATGTGGTTTTGTAGGAACTTTTTTTAAAATTTGAAAAAATAATATTTAAAATAATAAATTTTTATATTGTGAGCAATGGGTAAAGGTTTAAGGGTTAATAGTAAAGAACAGTTTTAACCTTTAATTTACCCAATGCACAAAATATTGAAATTTGTTATTTTTATTATTTTCTTCTTCAAATTTTTCAAAAAAATTTCAACAAAACCATATCATGTGACGTACCCCTTATTGGAAAGAGCTAAAATGACCTTGTTCCAGTGAGGGGGGATCACATGATCACATATTGTTTTGTTTTTTTTTTGTTTTTTTTAAATAACTTTCTTCAACTGTTGATTCATTAGGTAACGAAAGGGTTAATAGAAAGTATTAAAACTGGACTGATCATAATTTCAAGTGACAATTTGTTGTAAACTCACTTCAAGTAGTATTCTTCAGTATTAACCCTTTATCTAACGAATTGGCCACATGATAATATACAAACTTTAGTGAAAACTGTTTTTTTTAAATTTCAACAAAATCATATCATGTGACCCACTCACTGGAATGACCTAGTCGAGCTAATTCCAATGATGGGTCATATGATATGGTTTTGTTTAAAAAATTTTAAAATTTTAAAAAGTAATATTTAAAATAAGAAATTTTGATATCGATTGCATTGGGTAATGGGTTAACCCTTTGGCCAATGCACACAATATCAAAATTTTGTTTTAATTACTTTTTTCAATTTTTTCCAAATAATTTCTCAATGAGCTCATTCCAATAAGAGGTCACACGATATGGTTCTGTTGAAATTTTTTTAATTTTATTTTTCATTTGCTCAGTTTGTAAATTAAAAAGGCGGATGCATCCAATTCATTTGGTAAAGGGTTAAGGTGATTCATTAGGTAAAGGATTAATGTTCTCAGTTCAATTTGAATCTAGTTCTTTGTGTGTTTCTTCTCCTCCAAAATAAATTCCCAACTGGAGCCTTCTTGATGCATATTTTCCCAAGTGCATGGGTCTTTGTCCCTTTCCTAAAAATGGCGAGCATGGTGGCTCAGTGGAAGTCTGTTGGACTTTTATGCTGGAGGTCCCAAGTTCGATCCCCATCCGGGTCGATCCGCGTTGTGTCCTTGGGCAAAGCACTTTATCCAGGTTGTATGGGGGCATGATGATGTCATGTACTTGAGCATACTGCACGTCAATGGTGCACATCTCTTCAACTGCTGTAACCCTGTTTGAGTGGAGCTTGAACAGAGTTAGAATGTTGAGGAGCTGACAGTTGCTCGTCGCTGCTCGGTGGTTCTCTCTTTGTACTTCACCTTCCTCCACCCGTAAAACTGTCATGGTCACGATAAGCCATTGTGCATAAGTATGTGTCCTTAAACACCAGTAAATAAATAATAAATTCCCAAAAAGGGCAGAAAAATCCCTGGGTGGGTGAAGTTAATAATTTATTTATTTATTGGTGTTTACCTCCTTACATGCTGCTGGCGGATATTCCTGCCCAGGAAGAATTTCTCATGCGACTAGAATAAGTATAATTTTGGCACATTAAATCAAATTTTGCCCTTGAAAAGTGAATGCGTTTTTTTCACCAATTATTTCTTGAGTTAGAGGTACATAATTTTTTCATCAAATCGAGTCATGGCTTCTTTACAGCAGCCATGACTATATTTGATGAAAAATATCTTGAAAATACTCAGCAGGTTAAGAGTTAAGGTCACAAATGCATAATGGCTAATTGTGCCTGCAACATGGATACAAAGTCAAGTACAGCCAATTGTTTATACCCATGCTGCCCACTTAAGGGAACTTCCACCTCAGGCAATCATTACTGTGTCTTATTTTACCAGTAAAATAGAGTTTGTTTACCACAGTAAACAAGCACTGTTTCACTTCCCAGTGTTCAATGGGGAAAGGGTTAATAAAACATGGAATTGAATTGTCTGATATGAATAATGAATGAGAATTATCTTATCCATGAAGAGGATTTTGTTTTCCTGAAAATTTTATTCAAAAATTATATTCCATGGAGTGTGATCTGGTAGTTCATTTAATCTAGTTCCGTTAAACATGACAGTCAGATATTCAGGCAGTGATTGAAATCAATATGGAGACGATTACAAATCGGAAATCCAATGTTGTTTGTTGGCTCCATATACTTCTATTCAAGCTTAAGATAATTCCAATTGACTAATGAAATTAATGAATAGAATTGTTAAGAAACTGATCTGCAATGGTGACACAAGAACACTGTTAATCTAATAGTGTCATTTTTTTTATCATACATAAGTTTCTAAAAGGAGCTCCAATAGAAGCTCACATACTGCTTGCATGCCACTAGAGGATATCCGGCACAGGATACATCAATTCTGTTATTATGAGCAGGCATAAGAATGTACCCAAATAAAAAATATCCCCAAACAAAATTGGTTGAGACATCCCCCGCCATTGGTCAAAATGTCTCCCAACATTGAGCCCACTCCACTGCAAAATATATGGAATTAACAGGATTAATATATCCTGCAATAACCAATTAACTAGTTGAGTGCTGAGAAGCCACTGGCATGGCTTTAAAAAAAAATGAGCGTCTTCTTTGCTCATGTTTTATATTCAGTCAAATGAAAATATTTTGTTTATATATATTTGTTCTGTTACAAATTACTGGAGAGTGCCTGTGTTAGAACAAATTTTGAATAACAAATTCAAACCACAAAAAAATTTAGCCCTCGACCAGTTAAGTGAGAATTACTGCACTAATAGTAAAATATGTCTATGATCATGAGCTACTCCATTTCCCATTACTCCCACAGGGATGCTATTCCATGAGGGGTTAAGCTGAAGAAATATTTTATATGGCATGCTCCATCAAGTCTTTAGAGTGGTTTAATATGGAGACGGAAGGGGGGGGGGGCATGGTGCCTCAATTGGTAAAGGTGCAAGCTGCAAGCTGAAAAGGTCCTGAGGCAACCGCATTGTGTTCGTGGGCAAGACACTTCACCCCCATTGCCCACATGGGGGCATGGTGACGCTGTGTACTACGGCATACTGCATGTTGATGGTGCACCTGTCTTCAACCAATGCTAACCCTGCTTGTGTGGAGTTAGTATGTCTTGCTTGTGTGGAGTTAGTATGTTGGGGAGCTAGCAGTTGCTTGCCATTGCTCATTGATTCTCTACAGGTACTCCGGCTTCCTCCACCCATAAAATTGTCGTGAACATGATTAGCCATTGTGCAGAAATATTTGACCTTAAACACCATTAAATAAATAATTATAAATTTGGAGACATCGCAGATTCTTTAAATCAGATGCTGTTCAGTTCTATTGGAGACATTTTTTGCAATATATTTACTGTTCGAAATGCCATTTTGTAGCATCTCCTGGCTTTATTGGAGACTCAGATTATTTACTAATTATTTTAACCTAATTCCAACTTTGATCATTTTTGACTGCAACAGAACAGATGCCCCAATATACAGTCTCAATAAATCCAAAGTTACATTATAAGTACTATGGCAGTTGTTTCTAGGCAAGACTTGGCTGCCTGCATAGGCAGCCAAGACTTGCCTAAAAACAACTGACACAGGATGTTGACTATCAATTTGTAGCACAAATGTAGGAACATTTCCAGGACCTAAAGGGTTAAATCACTTTGATTTTTTTAACATCTTAGCACTTCAAAAATTTCAAAATCAGCATTACTGAAATCAAATAAAGTGAAATTTAAAGGCCTGCACACTGTTGGTTGAAGAGCCTCTTTCCATAGTTTACAAAATTACATTACTCTACCAGCAGAACAGATACACAAAATGTTTCTGAACTCGAATACTATAAAACAGTGGAGTTAATTTTTCAATGAATGGAAGTGTGGCCTGAAGACAGGCAGACATATGAAGAACACCATTACTTTGATGACATTTAAAGGTTACCAGTTTGTTAATAAGGAATTTCTAGGTTACACCAATTCAAATTTCTCAGCAGATATGTAGATAGGTGTATGTAACAAGCTATTAATTGAAAATAGAATATGCTTTCATTTTTGGAATTCACTTTTTAAAAAATGCCCACAATATATTATAAGTATTTCCATTAGTTTCTTGAATCCTGCACCCCATGTAACATGTAACCACCTAACCCTGTGCCTTTTTACAGCCTTAGTCAGTGTATATTTTCATGTTGTGTGCTGGTGTGTGATATGGTAGCCTATCAACTAATCCTGTGCTTTGTCTATGTTCAGTCAGTGTTTGTTAGCTTACCAATGTTACAGTGTAATAATTTTAATAGTAACAGAAAGAAATCTGACATCCAGCAACAATAACTCCATTTTAGCTTTTCTGAAATTTAATAAAAATAATTTGAAAGGAAAATGGTAAAAAATCTTTTACACAATTTGGTTTACAGAAAAGTGAAACAGAAATACTTATCAGTCCAAAATAGGGTTCAACAGAAGTCAGTAATCCAGTGAGAAAGAAACTTTCCAGCTGGTATTGTAATGTCGAACAATTCTGCAGAAACAGTATCCGATAAAATTCAATGAAATGTTCACTCAAAAATCCAGCAATTCCAAAAAAGCACTCCACAAAATTAAATGGAAATAATATCCAACAAGTACAGGCTCCACATGTGGTTTTAAAATAATCCAGTAGAATCTGGATTTTTTCACAAGAGTAAATCCTGGTTCACAGGAAGAAAAGATTCTCTTCAAAGATTTGGAAATACTTTTCCAATACAAAATAACTGAAAAAATGCCATAAATATATTTACTCTTTCAACACGAGAGACCGCTTTTCCAGTCCAGCAACATGATACGTCATAATTTCATTAAGTGGGATGACTACTGAGTGAATGTGTGTGGTAGAAAAATTAATATTTTCAACGTGCAGCCTGAAAATATTAATTGTTCTACCCCCAAATAATAGATATGGACTCTTCCAATTTCTGCCATTTAACTGGCATGGAAGATACCAATAGTGTTCAAACGGTTAATAACCTCAGCTGCTATCTAAAATAGTGAAATGTCCAATAAAAATAATCCCAAATGTTTAATGAATGTTGAATGTATAAACAATTGTTACTTCTCAATGCTCTATGTGAGATGAATAAGTGTCGAAGTCTGTTGACACTGATTTATATCGTCTTCTAATAGAAAGCTCCAGAAGACGCAGTGGCTCAGTAGGCTGAGGTGCAGGCTGCAAGCCAAGAGGTCCTTGATTCGAATCACACCTGCGACAACTGCATTGTGTCTTTGGGAAAGACACTTCATCCCCATTGCCCATGTGGGGGCATGGTGGCGTTGTGTACTACGGCGTACTTCACGTCGATGATGCACCTGTCTTCAACCAATATGCTAACCCTGCTTGTGTGGAGTTAGTATGTTAGGGGCTGACAGTTGCTCACCATTGCTTGGTGGTTCTCTTCAGGTACTCTGGCTTCCTCCGCCCATAAAACTGTCACCGTCATGATTAGCCATTTTGCAGAAATATGTGATCTTAAACACCAATAAATAAATAAATAAATAGAAAGCTCCAGAATGAGAAATTTCTCCAAGTGTCTATTGCTCCATTAATTGCTGATTGGCTGAATTAAATCACCTCATTAGGTTTCGAGATGATTCTGTAAAATTTCAAATAAACAAGTGCTACCCAAATAAACAACTAGATTATTCTGAAATTACAGAGCAATTATCTAGAAGCGATCCAATGAAGCATGGCCAACAACAATTCCCCCACATCGAGAGGATGGTGTCTGTCACCTTTTAGCATACCAAGTTACCTGTTAACCATACCGCTGTGGATTCCAACCACTTTCAGCCTGCATGTATCTAGCACTTGGAATACAGTAGCGTCCATGTCGAGTAGATTGTGGCCAAAATTCTGGGAGCAGCCACTCCAAATTTTCAGCATTTATTCTAGGAACTCTGCTGAACTCGGTCATATAATTCACAAGTCCAGAAACCATGTGTGCCCCAGGGGAGCCCCACATGCATGCACATTCTCTCTTCTCCTATTCAACATGACAAAATGTGCAATTCATGTTGCTTTTCATGGCAAAAGATGCAGAAACTATTCCTGCTCCATGACTGAATATTTCATAGGAATACATCAGAATTGGCTGAGATATAGCATTTGATGAAAGTAATTTTGCGAATTTGGTCTTTTTCAAGCTGGTGCCAAATGGCGAGGAGATGTGGATGGACTGCACCCTTAATTCACTTCTACAGGTGCAGAGATGGGACTAAATTAAACTTGCATCTTCAAAACTATTGCCAGTGGTTCACGACACTGCTTTCAAAACTTAAGATATCCACAAGAAGTTAAAAGTGAACAGAAATCATGGATGCATTAATGGCAAAAAAGTTGTAAATTGGCTAATTTGATATTAAAATTGAAGAAATAGAAGTGCCAGACATACACCAACTGTGTCCAAACCACTGAACACAGCTACATTAAATTTTCAGAATTTCTTCTATGATTTCCACCTGACCTTTCTGTTGCTTTGTCGAGTACCAAGACTATGTGTGATCCCCATGGAATGCATGGAAACCGAGATGATGATTTTTCCTGCTTTTTTCTCAATGCAATAACTTTTTCACTTACTACTAACCTGTCTATTTTGGCATTACTTTATCTATTTGAGGAACTGTTCAAATCTAACTGCTCGCACATTTAGACAGGGTGACACAGTTAGAGCTGAACTGTTTGTCTTAAACTGTCTTAAACTGACAACTTGGCCATTTCTATGCAAAAAATACCTAGATCATCAACTACAGATTAATGAAGATTTTCATATCATACATGGATATCTTCCTTCATAGAAACACGCTGCAGAAATGAAAAAAGAGGTGTGTTTCAAGTAGTTATTTTTCGCAACCCTCGATTGCTTGTTCAAAGTTCTTTTTTTTTTTTTTTTTGGGGGGGGGGGGGGAGTCAAAAGGAGTCAACATTTGAAGATGAAAGATTGAATCTTCTGTCATCCATGTTGATGATGTTGTGACACACTGTGATTCAAGTGGATAGAACCACAAATTGCATACATAAAACACTGCAGCATACCTCTGTGCATCTCACTGTGACATTTCCTTGCTGTAACACCTGTAGATTTGCAACTGGCATGTCACAAGCATGCCCCTATGGCAGTGGTCTCAAATATTCCCAATGCCATAATACATGAAAACAGCATCAGATCAACTAAAAACTAGACTGAAGCATGTCCCCACACAGCACATGAGACATAGGAGGTTAAAGAGCAAACAGTGATTTGTTACTTGTACATTTGCTGTGCTGTGTCTGTAAGACACATATTATGCCACTGCAAGTTCTACCATGTACATTAATTTATGAATGAATTGTGGAAGGAGTTACCTGGACAAATCATGTATCCTATATTCGAAATTTCACAAAAATTTGCAAAGTTCAACAACCCATAATTTTCTGAAAAATACAATAAAATCAAATTCCTGGCAATATATACCCTGTAAAATAAAAAGGTCCTAGTTTCAAAACTGTGAGAGCAGTTAGCCAGACAAACCATGTACCATACAGGCGAAATTCTACAAAAAATTGACAAAGTTCAACAACCTGTAATTTTATGAAATATTGAAACAAATCAAAATCCTGACAATATTCACAACTCCAGTATATGTACAAACATTCTGTGCAATAAAAAGGTGATAGTTTCAAAACTGTGAGAGGAGTTAGCTGGACAATCCACATACAATACAGGTGAAATTCTACAAAAAATTGACCCACTTCAACAACCTGTAAATTTGTGAAATATTGAAGCAAATCAAAATCCTAACAATATGCACACCTCTGGTATATGTATAAACATCCTGTGAAGTAAAAATGTCCTAGCTTGAAAACTGTGAGAGAAGTTAGCTGGACAAACAATGTACCATAGATGCAGAGATGGATGGACGGTGGATGGACGGACAGAGGTAAAACAATACTTATCGTCATGGGGGCATAAAAAATACAGGTCTCTTATTTTTTTCCAGTGTGTCATGAATCAAATTTTCAGAAAAATAGGGCAAGATTCTAGTTTTCCACCATCTAGATATATTACATCACTTGCATGTATTTGTATTTTAATTCATTGAATAATGGAAAAAACAGGTAATTTTTTTACATTAAAATTGTCAATGATTTCGCTTGGGGTGTTTGAGGCAGGCTATTGGTGTTTTCTGACAAGATAGGACAGTCATCTGAACCCTGTCTGGTGTGAATGAGTTTATGACAGATCTGTGTTACTGTGTTTCTATATATTTACTTAACCAATCCACTTCCAAAGCGCACCAAGTAGACTACAGCCAGCAATTTGAAATCTCATTCTGGAGTCGAATTGCATTTTCAATTTGCTGTTCTTGAATGTTTATAGACACAATTGGATTCACTAGATTATTTTGAAATCACAAGTTAATTTCCAGAAGTCATCCAATGCAACACGGCCATCACGAATGGTCTCAACAATGAGGAGAAGGTGTATGCTGCCTTTTAACGTACTAAGTCTCTGAATAACATGACCTTGTCACTCCCTGTTTCCTGAAAGCTGAGCGTATGTAACACCTGAATAACAGTCCCGTCTGTTGACAGTACACTGTGACCCACTTCATGGGAGCAGATTCTAAAAATTTTCAGAGTTATTTGTAGGAAATCTGCCGAGCAATATTGATGGCATGTTGAACTCCTGAAAAGGTTTTTAACCCTTAAAAAGCTTAGTGGTGTTAATAAACATGTAAAGAATGATGGAAGTTTGAAGCGATGTAAAAACGTAAAAATGGCAATAAATTGAAAAGCTAAAAATAGGTATCTCCTAAATTTTTTAGCTCTACAACATACTAAAATTTCCCGCAAATCCAAACACTTTATTTTTTAACACTATGACCCTCTATGACATCACCCCAGAGGTTGACCACAATGGTTGGGAATTTCCTAGTACATGACCATATTTTTAGATATGTTTTTTGTGGAGATTATATATTCCCAATCTTTTAAAAGGCTAAGGCTCAAAATGAGGTTGAAAAGAAAAGGTATAGAAAAAAGCATACAATTGGCCTTGATGGCATTGGGTGTATCAATTTCAAATAAAATGAAAGTGTCAATGACACTGTACCTCAACTTGTTTAAGACATGTACATGTATGGTATGTGACACAGCAATGACAGACATCTAGGTAATGCCCTGATAACAAAGGTACATGTAAAGTATTGTAATGGTCTGTACATAAATGCTGACCGTAGCCTGTAACAAATATGTAGGTAAAGTATTGTAAAAGTGGGGTGACAGTTAGATGCTAAACTAGAAAAGAAATCTTTGAGTCCCAGAGTGGGTCTGACAGAACCCCAAAATATTTGTTCTCATAGCACAGTGATAACAAAGGCACCCCAAAACACTCGTTCCTGTCACAAGGTGATAACAAAGGTACCCCAAAAAGTTTCGTGAAGATCAGTTCATAAATACAGACTCTAGCCCGAGCCTATTGACGTGTGCACTTACTGTGTATAAGTAGCACTGAACAAATCAAAGTTAATTTGCATAATTTCTGCATGAGAAAAAAACCTGTATTATATGTGATGTATTCCATGTTATTAAACATTCATACAAAAATCTATTCAAATCAGAACTTTCATACAGAAGTTCTGTACAAAAAACTCATTGCACTAATTTTGGTACAAAAAGGCTGCTGGTGGCCATCTTGAATTTTGGACCACACCCATAAACACTCGTTCTCGTCCCACAGTGATAACAAAGGTACCCAAGAAGTTTCGTAAAGATTGGTTCATAAATACGGCCTCTACCCTGAGCCGTATAAAAGTTGTGTACAAAAAACTGATTGGACCTAATTTCGGTACAAAATGGCCACTGGCAGCCATTTTGAATTTTGGACCACACCCAGAAACACTTGTTCTCATCCCAAGGTGATAACAAAGGTACCCAAGAAGTTCTGCGAAGATCGGTTCATAAATACAGACTCTAGCCCGAGCCGTATTGACACATGCACTTACTGTGTATAAGTAGTACTGAATAAATTAAAGTTCATCTAATTTGCCTAATTTCTCCACTAGAAAAAAACCTGTATTATATGTGATGTATTCCATGTTACTAAACATTCATATAGAAATTTATTCAAATCATAACTTTCATACAGAAGTTCTGTACAAAAAACTCACTGCACTAATTTTGGTACAAAATGGCTACTGGAGGCCATCTTGAATTTTGGACTGCACCCAAAAACACTCGTTCTCGTCCCATGGTGAAAACAAAGGTACCCAAGAAGTTTTGTAAAGATCACTTCATAAATACAGCCTCTAGCCTCAGCCATATAGAAGTTGTGTACATAAAACTGACTGGACCACTGGCAGCCATCTCAAATTTTGGACCGCACCCAGAAACACTCGTTCTCGTCCCAAGGTGATAACAAAGGTACCCAACAAGTTTCTTGAAGATCGGTTCATAAATACAGACTCTAGCCCAAGCCGTATTGACATGTGCACTTACTGTGTATAAGTAGCACTGAATAAATCAAAGTTCATCTAATTTGCATAATTTTTGCACGAGAAAAAAAAACGTATTATATGTGATGTATTCCATGTTACTAAACATTCATACAAAAATTTATTCAAATCATTACTTTCATACAGAAGTTCTGTACAAAAAACTCACTGCACTAATTTTGGTACAAAATGGCTACTGGAGGCCATCTTGAATTTTGGACTGCACCCAAAAACACTCGTTCTCGTCCCATGGTGAAAACAAAGGTACCCAAGAAGTTTTGTAAAGATCACTTCATAAATACAGCCTCTAGCCTCAGCCATATAGAAGTTGTGTACATAAAACTGATTGGACCACTGGCAGCCATCTCAAATTTTGGACCGCACCCAGAAACACTCGTTCTTGTCCCAAGGTGATAACAAAGGTACCCAAGAAGTTTCTTGAAGATCGGTTCATAAATACAGACTCTAGCCCAAGCCGTATTGACATGTGCACTTACTGTGTATAAGTAGCACTGAATAAATCAAAGTTCATCTAATTTGCATAATTTTTGCACGAGAAAAAAAAACGTATTATATGTGATGTATTCCATGTTACTAAACATTCATACAAAAATTTTTTCAAATCAGAACTTTCATACAGAAGTTCTGTACAAAAAACTGATTGCACTAATTTTGGTACAAAATGGCTGCAGGTGGCCATCTTGAATTTTGGATCACACATAAAAACACTCGCTCTCATCCCACGGTGATAACAAAGGTACCCAAGAAGTTTCGTAAAGATTGGTTCATAAATATGGCCTCTAGCCCAAGCTGTATTGAATTGTTGATGCCAGACAGACGGACGACGGGCCGTGTTAGAAACGCGTTGGTCACAAAATTCTAAGTTCATCACGGGCCATAACTCCAAGAGAAATATTTGGAACAACACATGCATTGAACAGTGGCTAGACATCAATAAGATACACTTACATGCCAAATATAAAGTCATTCCATCAAGTATTTCAAAAGTTATTGAGTTTTGAAACTCGTTGGTCACAGACAGACAGACAAACAGACAGACCGACCGACCAACCGACAGACAGACCGACAGACTGACATTGCCACTTATAGAGCTGCTAGTCGCAGCTAAAAACTGAATGCACTAACTAAAGTACAAAATGGCTGCTGGTGGCCATCTTGAATTTCAGACCGCACCCAAAACCACTCGTTCTCGTCCCACGGTGATAACAAAGGTACCCAAGAAGTTTCAGAAAGATCGGTTCATAAATACAGCCTCTAGCCCGAGCTGTATTGGCATTTGCAGTTATAGTGCTGAAAGTAACATTAAATAGATCAAAGTTAGTCTAATTGGCATAATTTATGCACGAGAAAAAAACCTGTATTATATGTGATGTATCCCATGGTACTAAACATTCACACCAAAAATCGCGACATCGATGCCGTAGCTGCAACGGGTGGTGCAATCTCACAAAATTCTAAGCTCATCAAGGGTCATAACTCCAAGAAAAATATTTGGAACAACACATGCATTGAATAGTGGCTAGACATCAATAAGATACACTTACATGCCAAATGTAAAGTCATTCCATCAAGTATTTCAAAAGTTATTGAGTTTTGAAACTCGTTGGTCACAGACAGACCGACAGACCGACCGACAGACCGACATTGCCACTTATTGAGCCGCTAATCGTATTATATGTGATGTATCCCATGGTACTAAACATTCACACAGAAAATTATTCAAATCAGCGCTTTCACATGGAAGTTCTGCGCAAAAATCTGATTGCACCTAATTTTGTACAAAATGGCTGCCAGCTGCCATCTTGAATTTCAGACCGGACCTAAAAACACTTGTTCTCGTCCCACGGTGATAACAAAGGTACCCAAGAAGTTTCGTAAAGATCGGTTCATAAATACGGCCTCTAGCCCGAGCCGTATTGGCATTTGCACTTATAGTGCTGAAAGTAACACTAAATACATCAAAGTTAGTCTAATTTGCATAATTTAAGCACGAGAAAAAAACCTGTATTAGATGTGATGTATCCCATGGTACTAAACATTCATACAAAAAATTATTCAAATCAGAGCTTTCATATGGAAGTTCCGTGCAAAAATCTGATTGCAACTAATTTTGTACAAAATGGCTGCCAGCGACCGTCTTGAATTTCGGACCGGACCCCAAAACACTCGTTCTCGTTTCATGGTGATAACAAAGGTACCCAAGAAGTTTCGTAAAGATTGGTTCATAAATGCGGCCTCTAGCCCGAGCAGTGTGTATGACGCGACTGACAGACGGACGACGGGCCATGGCAATACCTCAAATTTGGCTTTGCCAAAGTTGAGCTAAAAATGAAACTGTGCAACTGCACATAACAATAAATATATGTGGAAACTTTCCGAACTGTATCCTGTATAAATATGTCCAAAATGGAATCATTAGAGTTTGTCTTTTAATGATTTTTATTAAGAATTGTGAAATACTTGAAATGACATAAAAATGGCAAAAATGGTGTTGAATAGAAAAATAAAATATGCTGATAGAATCACCAATCCAATGTAGAGTTGTGACAGCACAAAAGTGGGTTTAATCATTATCAACTTATCATCCGGAAACCATTTGTTTACAATATACTATGTGAAGGGTCACTGTGACCTTGACCTTTGACCTAGTGATTCCGAAATAAATAGGGCTCTTTCTTGCACCAATGCCAACATACCTATGGAGTTTCATGAATGTAGGTGGAACCATTGTCAAATTAGCATATGGAAACCAATTGTTTACAATTTATTATGTTCAAGGTCACTGTGACCTTGGCCTTTGACTTAAGTGAGTCCAAAATAAATAGGGGTCTTCCACTGACCTAGGCCAACATACCTATGAAGTTTCATGAATGTGGGTCAAACCTTTATCAAGTTATCATCCGGAAACTAATTGTTTATGATTTACTATGTTGAAGGTCACTGTGACCTTGACCTTTCACCTAGCAAGTCCAAAATAAATAGGATTCTTCCTCTCACTGATGCCAACCTAACTCTAAAGTTTCATGAACATGGGTCGAACCATTATCAAGTTACCATCCGGAAACCGATTGTTTTGATTTATTATGTTCAGGGTCAGTGACCTTGACCTCTGACCTAGTGAGTCCAAAATAAATAGGGTTCTTCCTCTCACGAAGGCCAACCCACATATGAAGTTTCATGAATGTGGGTTGAACCGTAGTCAAGTTATCATCTGGAAACCAATTGTTTACAATTTACTATGTTCAAGGTCACTGTGACCTTGATCTTTGACCAAGCAAGTCCAAAATTAACAGGGTTCTTCCTCTCAACAATACCAACCTACTTACGAAGTTTCATGAACATGGGTTGAACCATTATCAAGTTATCATCCGGAAACCAATTGTTTACGCCCGCCCGCCCGCCCGCCCGCATGCCATTCATCAAACTATAAGTCGAGTTTGACTTCATCACAACTCTACTAAAAACAGCTACCTCTTAATATTTGGATATGTACAACATAATAAAATTTCATGAAAATTGGCCGACATTTAATTATTTGTGATGTCGACATCAATAACATCAGCCAAAAATGTGGCCACAGCCATACTGAATTTCCCAGGTCGGACCCATATCTTCAGATATGGTTTTTGTTGGAGATGTTATTTTCATTTGAAAGAGGGAGGCTTGATACAGGTGTAGATATTAAAGGATAGATAAAGAAAAGAGTTTTGGATAAAAGTCGAATAACAAAAATCTGATACCAGAATGTTCAATGTCGGATCAACATTTACACTCCACCAAATTTGGTAGCTGTAACTTTAGAAAATGTGGACGTGGTTCAATGAAGAAAAACAAATATGCTAACGATTGCTGTAAGTCATCAACTTCATTGGATGACTTAATTAATGAGCTAAAAATAGATACTGAGTAACAGTATCTGTAACAATGTTAACCCTTTACCTAACATGAAAAGCAGACGACACATGCAAACAAAATTCTTGAATAACTAATTTTTTTCATTTTTTGTCTCAAAAACATAGAGTATGACCCCCTCATTGGAACGAGCTCATCGAGCTCGTTCCAATGAGGGTCATAACCTATGTTTTTGAGACAAAAAATGAAAAAATAATGAAAATTAATTGGCGATTTTCATAAATAGTGCTGGCCGGTTTGGGCCGTTACGTTGGGAAAAGGGTTAACAGGGACATTCAAAAGGTCACTCAGTGCAAACAACTGATCTCCACAGCCAAAATCTGTTTATTTATTTATTGGGATTTAAGGTCACATATTTTTGCACAATGGCTAATCATGACCATGACAGTTTTATGGGTGGAGGAAGTTGGAGTACCTGGAGAGAACCACCGAGCAACAGCGAGCAACTGTCAGCTAACATACTAACTCCACACAAGCATGATTAGCATTGGTTGAAGACAAGTGCACCATCGACGTGCAGTACGCCTTAGCACATGATGTCACCGTGCCCCCACATGGGCAATGGGGGTGAAGTGTCTTGCTCAAGGACACAACGTGGTTGCTGCAGTTGGGATTCGAACTGAGAACCACTCGGCTTGCAGTCTGCAACTCTACCTACTGAGCCACCGCGCCCCCCAGAATCTGTTTATTCTAATTAAAAATAATTTTAGAAAATATTAACTGTTTTTAATTATTAACCAAGAACATATCAATTCTGATATTGTAATATAGGCCTATAATACCATTGCAACTAACTCTGTGCAATGCATAAGGTTAGTCACTCATTTCTTTTTGGCTATAAATAAGATCATCTCTATTACGCGACTAAACCCTGTGCACTTCACAGCCTTAGTTAGTGTACATTTTCATGTATTATGTCATATGGCATTTATCGAACAATCAACTTAATTTGCACCCAAAAAGTCTGGAAAAAACGTTTGTATCAGCCCCCCTGTTCCTATTCATACCAGACAGATTCAACTTCCGGTAAACAACCCACTATCACATATGAAATTCAAAATTTTGAACAGTTCCAACCCAATTTAAACTGAAAAAATCCGGCAAGAGGATCACAGATCCACAAGTCGAGTTTTGACATTAAATTTCGTGAAAAGTCAGAAAAGCAAGTTATTTTTTGCAACAGCAACTTTTGCCAACAGTGATAACTACAGTATTCTATTTATAGTAACAGTGACCTTGACCTTGAGGCTTCAGACCCCAAAATCAATAGGTGTCTTCCTTTTCTATGGAGTAACCTCTGATGTAAATTTGGTGAAGGTACGACAAATAGAACTAATGTTATTGCCCAGAAACCAATTCGTTAAAAAAAAACATTCTATTTATAGTAACAGTGACCTTGACGTCCCAGACTCGAAATCAATAGGTGTCTTCTCTTCCTACAGGGTAACCTCTGGTATAAGTTTGGTAAAGGTGCGTCAAATAGAACTAAAGTTATTGCCCGGAAACCAATTTGTCATAAAATATTCTATTTATAGTAACAGTGACCTTGACCTTGGAGTCCCAGACTCCGAAATCAATAGGTGTCTTCCCCTCCTATAGGGTAACCTCTGGTATAAATTTGGTAAAGGTGCGTCAAATAGAACTAAAGTTATTGCCCGGAAACCAATTTGTCACAAAATATTCTATTTATAGTAACAGTGACCTTGACCTTGGGGTGCGAGACTCTGAAATCGATAGGTGTCTTCCTTTCCTATAGGGTAACCTCTGGTAAAATTTTGGTAAAGGTGCATCAAATAGAACTAAAGTTATTGCCCGGAAACCAATTGTTTACACCCGCCACCCACTGCCTGCCAGCCACTTCATCAAACTATAAGTCGAGTTTGACTTTGTCAGAACTTGACTAAAAAGGGGGAACAGGCTTTACGTAACAGGATTGTTAGATAAATGTATTATCATGACCAAATGCATGTCCTGTAATTTGTATCAGATTCTCGGTCATGTTTACAATCGGATCACAACACGCCCTGACAGGCTCATTGTGATCTGATTGTAAACACAACCTCGAATCTGATACAAATTACAGGGCATGCACATGGTCATGATAATGTATATTTACTAACTTTTTATAACCAGATAGTGACTGACCCTGTACATTGCACACGGTTAGTCTAGTAATAAAATGTTTTCATTATTAACTGAGTAACTAACACTGTGCACTGTACAGCCTTAGAGTAAATCTCACAAAAGCAACTCTTTAACTGGTTAAGTGCTGAGTTTTTTCTGACAACAAATTAAAGCTCTTCATACACTGCTCTATTACATTTGATTGGATAGTGCCTTATAGGCACTATCCAATTAAATGTCAGAGAGCAAAGTACTGTATAAAAAATCTGATTCATATCAGGGACAATAAAGGCTTCCTTAGGCAGAAAGTAGCTACAGACAGTTATAGCCTGTCACTTTTAGTAAAGCCCAAAATAGGGCTTCCAGCACTCTACCAGTTAACCAATGTAACAGCCAAAACCAGCCAGTAGTACTCTCAACAAGAGCCACAAAAGCAACTCTTTAACCAATGTAACAGCCAAAACCAGCTAGTAGTACTCTCAACAAGAGCACCTCTGGGCAGTGGCATCATTATAGGGCCGCCTAATATAAATTCAGTCATTTTGCATTGCAAAATATACCTCATACATTTCAAATGCATCTTAATATTCTAAGAGAACTAGAAAAGTGGGATGCATTAGTCATTTCTTATTTTTTGAGTTATTGATCAGACAGAACAGCCATGTTGGATTTGCTAAAATGCTAGCTATTGAAAGGAACCTCCCTACAATCACTGGTATTATTTATTTATTGGTGTTTAAGGTCACATATTTTTGCACAATGGCTAATCATAACCACAACATGAGTATCAACTCAAGGCCAGGGGTGAGTGTTAATAAGCCATGTTACCCATTTTAGAGAGGGTTTACACCTCCCAAGCAGTGGTGACTGGGTCCTATTTTACCAGTAAAACAGAGCCTGTTTGCCACAGTGAACAGGCACTGCTTCACTTCCCGAGGGGAACAATCACTAGTAATGACATCAGAAAAAACTGGGATCCATTCAGGGATCTGCAAATCACACATTTTTTCTCAAAGTGAATCTAGAATCGAATTGTGTCTCTGATATCGATATCGAGTCAAATCTCAAATCGAATCTTAACAGACAAGTTATTTCATATTGCACCAAACGGAAGTAACGGTACACTGTGATGACCCTTACAAGACTGACTGACATCTTAAACATCAATAAATAGATATTCCTCTGTAGCACCATTGCTGAAACAGCTAGGCCTATTATCCATAGTTTTAGTTTTTGAAGGCTTAATTTGTTACTATTCACATTCTTAAGAACGTGAATAGTAACAAGTTAAGCCTTCAAAAACTAAAACTATGGATAATGTTCTGGGCAAAATTCACTACTTACCAAAAAATTAAATTTGTCAATTACTCAATTAAATATGAAATTGAATTAAGCCTACATGAATGAATTGTCTAATGTCAATTTAATACAATTTTTGTTGGAAATGTAACAAATGTATGAGAGATTTGAAAAAATTGAATCTTGAGACTGATTCATCATCAATCTCGAAGCAGACATATGGTATCGATTATCAAATCGAATCTCAAATATTTGAATGACCCTAGATCCACTGGACATTATTTTTTCAAGTTATTGCACAGACGAGCAGAAATCACCAGAAATCCAGACGCACCCATGATGAAAATATCTTGAAAATACTCAGTGGGTTAAGGTTACCTATTTCTACACAATGGCTAATTGTAACAACATGGATATAATTACATATAAAGTCAACATGGATACAAAGCCAAGTCCAGCCAATCGTTTATAACCATGTTGTCCATTTTAGAGGACTTTCACCCCAGGCATTGGTTACTTGTTCATATTTTACCAGTAAAACAGAGCTTGTTAACCACAGTAAACAAGAACTGCTTCAGATCCCAGGGTTCCCATGGGGAGAGGTGGATGAAAGTGACACCATTTTGATCATTTAGTTAATATCAAGAACGTGCATAGTGCTAGTGTTAAACCAATTCAGCAGTTTCAAACAATTGAAAAAAAATTTAAGACATTCCCCTTCACGATATTTTTGCCAGTAAAATCTTGCATAGGTTGATTGGACTGCATGAAACAAGCTATTAGTTGACCGTGAAAAGATGTTGTGCCACCTTAACCATCCAGCATTCGAGAATTCATAATATCTAAAGAACGAAGCACAAATCTGCACACCACAAAGAGGGAATAACACATGTATAGAGCATAATGATTTATTGCACGCCGTGACAAGTTTTTGTATTAATGTACATATGCAGAAAACAATTGTGATGATAAACTTGGGCAAAATCATGGGGGCCCTCAAATAATCAACAAGTATTCTTTGTGTATGACAATGGCTGCAGATATGGAAACCTCCATATTATTTTTTGCCAATCTAGTGTTATGGCAAGAGGCTCATGAACAGCAACATTTCCATACCATTAAAAATATTTTCCAAATTGTATGTGATCTATGCCCCCTGGCCAAGACAGCTGTTTTATGTATTTATTCCCTCTTAACAGACAATAATTATCAGTATTATGAGAAAAGGTTAAATGCTATTTAGCAAAGGTGTCAAGAGTAGGGTTTTTCACCTGACCTGACTATGCTTGTTTCTGACTTTGAACAGGAAATTATTCAGACTTCATGTCATATATTGGGTGAACACATTACTGCCCAAGGGTGCTTTTATCATCTAACAGAGAGCACATGTAGATGAAATGAAGCTTAAGAACTGGGAAATAGAGAAAAGAAGGAAGAGGCGGTAAAAATTATTCTGTAGAATGTTAGATGGATTAGCAATCTAGCCACTTAAATATGTGCTTGATGGCATGAAGTTTTTACATGACATTTCATGCCTCATGTGCTGGAAGAACTACTGTGCTATTTTGATTGAACTTTCATCAGTGAGGAATATTGATGCCTTCTGTCACCACAAAATGAAGTTTGGGTTACACCTGTTCATCACCACCCATGTATCCACCTGCAGTGTAGATGATGCATGCGACAAGACAATTACAGGTGGTACTATGACAAACAATCTTTGTGAAAATTGAAACCCCAGGACTTTTCTGAGCTTTTTGATCATGCAAACACCTCTGAGTGGACATTTTCTCCTTGTATGCAGCTGGTCGATATTCCTACCCAGGACAGGAAATCTCTATGTAAAATTTGGGCATGTTTAACCAAATTTTCTCCTACAAATTGTATTGCCTTTTGGACTGGTGATTTCCAGAGTCAAACTTCAATGAATGTTTCATCAAATCTAGTCATGGCTGCTTCACAGCAGCCTTGACTAGATTTGATGAAAAATATTTTTAAGAATACTCTGCGGGTTAAGAGTTAATAGATTGTTTAAAAGACTTTGCCCCATCTTTACTGTTCTCCTCCAAGGTGCATTAGAGGAGAAAATAAAATGGTTGAAAAATTAAAAAAAAGCTGCACACAAAAACTGGATAAGATTTGTGCTGCTCGGAATAAATGGATCAAAAACAACAGATGTACCAGAAACGCTACATGTAGTGGCCTTTTGCAAGCAGCGGAAACGAAATTGTACAATGCTTTTATTATAATATATTAATTTTAGTGTGATTTTTCATCTTTGTCCTTTTCACCTTTGATATTTGTCCTGGGACCCTGTGAATCTCAATTTCAATTCAAATTTAGTCAAATCAGACAGACAGAGGATTTCAAATAATATTGAATCTTGAATCAAATCTCATTGCTGTTCAAGTTGTACATATACATCTCCTTACAACCATAAATATCGCCAGTCTCCACCAGTAAATTGTATTCAAAATGATTGACAGTATGTTTTAGACCAGTTTATCAAAGCAGAATGTCCAAAACCGAATCAAAAGTACCACTATGTCATTGAAAATAAAACCAGCGTCTTTCTTAATTCTACGGTACACAAAAATTTTTAAAAAGAGATGTTCTCGCTGATTTCCATGAGGTGCAGTATGTAGAATTGATGCAATTACTTGATGAATAACTTTTAAAAAAATAGGCCGATTAAATCGTCAGATGTGTACCCATACGCACTAGTAGAAAGCTGTTATTATCTCAGGACCAATTTTGTGTAAAGGGTTAATATCTCAGGATCAAATTACACCAAAAACTATACAGTTTGGCACATCAGTGACCTAAACATATATATAAAGTAACCTGATAATCGGATTAATATTTTTTGAGTTATCGCATGCCAAAAAAATGGATTGGAGGAGTTCTCAATTTGAAGGATAAAGGGTTAATATTACAGGACCAAATTACCAGATTTACATCAAAAACTATACAGCTCAGCACATCAGTAACCTGAACACATATATAAAGTAACATGACAATCAGATTGATATTTTTTTAATTATCTTATGCCAAAGGGATTGGAGGAATTATCAATTTGAAGGATAAAGGGTTAATATCTCAGGATCAAATTATCAGATTTACACCAAAAACCATACAGCTCGGCATATCAGTAACCTGAACACAAATATAAAGTAACTTGACAATCAGATTGATATTTTTTGAGTTATCTTATGCCAAAGGGATTGGAGGAATTCTCAATTTGAAGGATAAAGGGTTAATATCTCAGAATCAACTTATCAGATTTACACCAAAACCTATACAGCGCAGCACATCAGTAACCTGAAGATATATATAAAGTAACATGACAATTGGCTTGATATTTTTTGAGTTATCTCATGTCAAAGGGCCAAAGGGATTGGAAGAATTCTCAATTTGAAGGATAAAGGGTTAATATCTCAGGATCAAATTATCAGATTTATACCAAAAACAATACAGCTCGGCACATCAGTAACCTGAACACAAATATAAAGTAACATGACAATCCAAGCAATATTTTTCAAGTTATCGAATGCCAAAGAAATGGATACAGATGCCGGATGGATGGACGAATGGATGGACAGACGGACAGATGGACAGACACACAGACAAAGGATGGATGAACGGCAGAGGGCCACCCCAGATGCCGGCATTATGTGTACCATACATGGTATGGGTACACATAATAATTTATGATCTGTACTGGTCTCATATATACCTGAACTAGCATTCCCTTTTTGGGGTCTTTTGGTGGCCGAGTAGTGTGCATGGTTTAGTATAGTTTCGCTAGCCGGTTGCTGAAGGAAACTCTCTCAGCATGGGTTCGAACCCCTGCCATGCCATTGTAAATAAAACCAACATCCTTCTTAATTCTATGGCACACAGGAAATTTGAAAAAGAGACGTTCTCACTGATTTCCATGAGGTGCAGTATGTAGAATTGATGCAAATACTTGATGAATAATCTATGAATCAGAGCAGTTTCAGAAGTGGTACCTCCATGAACTCTTCTTCTGTCATCAGGTATCCTGTACAGGAGACTTGATGACAGAACAAAAGTTGAAGAGAAGGCACTTCGAAGGATTTTTTGAACATCTTAGCAACCTGCAAACTTCCAAATCTTAATTACTTGAAGCAAATCAAATCATATCAATGATCATCAGGATGATGCAGAATCAAAAGGAATTTTGAAGCTTTGCAAGGCCCTAGTCAGTATGTATGTAAATATAAATACGTCACTGTAATATCATATTGTTATTGGCCCATATTATGATATCAGAATTGATATGTTCTAAGTTAATAATTACAAACAAATAATATTTTGCTGAGTTGCTTTTAATTAGAAAAGGCAGACTCTGGCTTGTGTGATCACTTGTTTGCACTGATTGACCTATTATTATACCGATCAACATGTTTACAAAAACTGTTGAAAGGGATCTATTTTTAGCTCACTGATTGTTTATTTAGGTCACATTTGTTTACTTGAAATTAGAATGATCTAGAAACTTATTGAGGTGATTTAAATCACCCAATCAGGAATTAATGGAACAACAGAACATTGCAGAAATTTCTCATTCTAGAACTTTCAATTTGAAAACTACATAAATTGCTCTCAACAGACTTCTGACACTGATTCATCTCACACTGCATTGAGAAGACTTAGTGACTATCATTTATACATTCAGCATTCAATGAACATTGGAGATTATTACTGCAGGACAGTGCTTTATTCTAGATATCAGCTGGGTTTAATATAGAATCTACGGAATATTATTTTGTGATCTGAGCATCATTGGTAAAGTGTTTCCAAAATTTGAAGAAAATTTCTTCTTTTTATGATGGATGATTTAATCTTGTGAAAAATTAGGATTCAATTGGATTATTTTCAAACTACCTGTGGAGCCATTACTTGTTGGAAATTATTTCCATTAGAAATCTGCCAAGAGCTTTGTTGGAATTTATTGGATACAGCAGGATTTTTGAGTGAACATTTCATTACAATTTACTGGATACTTATCATCAGACACACATTCTTTGCAATTACAATACCAGATGGAAAGTTTCTTCATCACTGGATTACTGGATTCTACTGAACATTATTTTGGACTAACTGAGAAGTATTTCTGTTTTATTTTTCTTTAAACTATACAGTGTAAAAGATATCCTACCACTTTCTTTTCACATTAGTTTTTTTTATTAAATTTTAGAATAGTTAAATCGTATTGATTCTCAGTTTTCTTTCTGTTAGGCTCCACAAAGCAGTTTCTCAGGCCATTTTTTATAAAATTGCATGCGGGAGGGCGGGCGGGCATTTTTTTAATTTTATTTTTTATTTTTTGTTATTATTTCCTTGCCATCAAAAATATTTGTTCTTGGTTTGTTTTATGTTTTAGGCCTGGTAATCTACAAAGCAAAGGTGGTGGTGTATTTTTTCCCTTGAGTGCAAGAAGGCTTTGCAATGCTAAATCATTGCAAGGCTTTGATGCACTCAAGGGACAAATTTATCAATTTTATTAACTTGGGTAAAATATCAGACATAAACCATTTAATTTTTATTTTTTTAAGTTTGCATTGGTTATAAAAAGAGAGCATGTAGCATCCAAAGGACCATGTGGGAGAGCCTGAGAAACAGATTTTTAACTTCTTTAGGACTTACTATTGTTATTATTATTACACGCTGTAACATATATTTTTAGGTAATTGGTGATTTTGTTCTTATCACCACTGTCATTTCTAAATCTACATATTTTATTGTTAAAGGAGTGTAATATACTTTATTCCTTGTACTATGGGAATGCAGAATATGGAATGTTTCATATAATAATGCATGTTTATGGTTGAATGTGTAGTACAATAAATTATTTATTATTATACTTGTTATTTTTTTATCTTGAACATCAGCAAATATATGAGTGAAAAATATAATATTAGAATTTTATAAAATTCTTATTAAACTTTATGGGAATATGTCCTATCTAAAATTTGGAGGAAATGTTGGGAGTGGGGTAGGGATGGCTATTTATACCATGATTACCTATTTTACTATATATGAAAAGCCTATGACATAAATTTTAGCTTTAGACATCAACTGTGGTGAACACGCAAACAATGGGATTTCAATAGTTAAAATTTACACCTACAGTGGAACTACATGTACATCCAGGTTGACCTTTGGTGACCTCGCCTTGAATGCCAACTTGTCTAAATTTATCACTCGTCGCCTCATGAAGAGTGAAATAAAACTGGCAATTATTTATTACGTTTTTAAATAAGTTTACCTCATAAGATACCAAAAATTAACAAACATACATTGTCTCATGTTATTAAAGCATTCATAACTCGAAATAGTATGTTTGTATGTTATTAAAATGAAAAAGGCCCCATAATTTGCACGTTTCATTTTCTATTTTGTTTCGGCGATAAAATTGACAGCGGATGTACTGCCCATTGGTGCTGATGTAAACAAAAACAGATTTGCACATGTGAATATTGATTTATTTAACATTTAGACTCTTATTAATCTGACGATCATGGAATAAAAAAAATATACCTAAAGTAGCTTGGTGTACCAAATGTTCACCACTCAAGGTGAAGTGGTGTTAACCATATGCCAAAGGCTTGTGGTTAACACCACTTCACCACTCATGCCGAACATTTGGTACATCAAGCTACTATGGTTATATTCTATATATGTCCTACCTAATGTTTTTTCTGAGGGAAAATGTTCAGGGTGAATATGTCTTATCTTACAATGAAACAGATGTTGGCACGACAAGATGCTTTGCTGGTTAACTATTTCCCTAATGTAATAGCAAAAATTAAAAACTTTGAATGCTATCCACAAAAATCACCATTCAAATTTTATGATCATTTCATTTTTGAGGACTTCCACCCCAGACATTGGTTACCGGGCCCTATTTTACCAGTAAAATAATGCTGTTTAACACAGTAATCAAGCCTTCACTTCCTCGGGTTCCCATTGAAAGTGTCATTAAACCGAAAGAAATAAATAAATAACACCTACCCTGTTAAATATATGAACTGAAAAGGGGTTGCATTTTCTGCTATAATGTTGTGATAACATTTTTTTTAAAGGGCGATGGAGCCAAAGGCTCCTGAGCGAGACATTGGCAATAGCCGACACCGAGCGACATCGTCCTTTATATTGTTTTCACTATTTTTTTTTATCATAGGAAGTAGTTAACAAGATGAGACTTCACGAGAATGACTCTGGCTGATTAAACTTTTAGGGATTTTTCCCAAAGGAACCAGGGACAAATGAGGTTACATCTTTTCAAGGACACTCGGACGCGAGAACAAGTGATGGCTCTCCACCATTGCTTTCACAGACTAACCCCTTAGCAACGGACTAACTACTGGGCCGATTTTGACCAAATTCGGTACACGGACCCAAAATGCATTGCAAATGAAAACAGACTGATCAATGTTGAAGTCACGTGACTTCCCTGGCAACCAGAGTGCCCCCTTAGCAACGGGCTAACTACTGGGCCGATTTGGACCAAATTCGGTATACGGATCCAAAATGCATTGCAAATGAAAACAGACAGACAAATGATGACATCACGTGACTTCCCTAGC
Source organism: Pictodentalium vernedei (assembly GCA_031216915.1). Classification (NCBI taxonomy): domain Eukaryota; kingdom Metazoa; phylum Mollusca; class Scaphopoda; order Dentaliida; family Dentaliidae; genus Pictodentalium; species Pictodentalium vernedei. The sequence continues at coordinate 393,526,951 of CM062293.1, read as the reverse complement.
AACCAGAGCGCCCCTTAGCAATGGGCTAACTACTGGGCCGATTTGGACCAAATTCGGTATATGGACCCAAAATGCATTACAAATGAAAACAGACAGATAAATGATGATGTCACATGACTTCCCTAGTAACCAGAGCGCTCCCTTAGCAATGGGCTAACTACTGGGCCAATTTGACCAAATTCGGTATACAAACCCAAAATGCATTGCAAAAGAAAACAGACAGATCAAAGTTTACGTCTCGTGACTTCCCTAGCAACCAGAGCGCCGCCTTAATAATTGGCTAACTATTGGGCGATTTTGATCATATTCGGTATACGGACCCAGAATGCATTGCAAATGAAAACAGACAGATAAATGATGATGTCACGTGACTTCCCTAGTAACCAGAGCGCCCCCTTAGCAACAGGCTAACTACTGGGCCGATTTTGACAAAATTCGGTATACGGACCCAAAATGCATTGCAAATAAAAACAGGCAGGTCGATGTTGATGTCACGTCTTTATTCCCCAGATTTTTCCTCAACGTAATGTTTTACATGAAACTACATTTGTGATACTCAGTTTTATTATTTTAAAGATGGTGTTTTCAGTAAAACTGCATTGGCATATTATCATCGTCCTTTTTTTACACAACACTGCTGTATTTTCTTGTTTAAATTTATTTTCACATAAATGACTTGATCTGAAATCTGGTAATTTATAATCAGGAATTTCCTGATTCTTCCAGTAATCATAGCCAAAACTGTTGAATTTTCAGCAGGCAACAACACTTCAGTTTGTTTTGATTGGCCACGTAAGTACTTCAGTAACTTGTTAATTTAATACTGTATCCAACTGTGATGAGATTGAGAATCCTTTGCAAGCTGACTGTCAAACTCAATGTGTAAAATGCAGTCAAATCAATATTAAAGTTTTCATACCTAATATGTGAAGCTGGCTATCAAAAACAACAATATATTCCCAATAGTAATACTGAGCAGCCATGAGAATGGAATTGATTCTTTGGTTAACTTCTTCAGAACCATGATCTACTAAACACATAGATTCGTATAAAGGATTCACATTTTGAGAGTTCTATATTCAACTGGGACCATAGATCAATATTATAAGTTATTGTGATGAAGTGATTGAGAACATGGTCTAAGGTTTGTGGCTCGGAGCTGCTTAACTGAAGACTCCGAGCCGCAAACCTCAGACCATGTTATGGTCAATTCATCGCAATAACTTATATCTTCCAACAAACCGGAGATTGACCCCCCTACAGATGTTGTATACCAACTGAAGTGAAGTACTGAAGTACTTACCTGGCCAATCAAAACAAACTGAAGTGTTGTCTGCTGAAAATTCAACAATTTTGGCTATGATTACTGGAGAAATCAGGGAATTCCTGATTATAAATTACCAGATTTCAGATCAAGTCATTTATGTGAAAACAATTAATTAATGAATAATCAATCATTCGTGATTTGTGGCTCGGAGCTGCTCAACTGAAGACTCCGAGCCGCAAACCTCAGACCATGTTATGGTCAATTCATCGCAATAACTTATATCTTACAACAAGCCGGAAAATAAGCAGACTGTCATCTGCAAAATGAGGTCCCTAGAGGGTGAATTTAGTGATGCTACCCTGCAGAGTAGGGTAGCATCATTAAATTTACCTTCCGTGAACCTCAATCTGAATAAGGGTCTCAAAACTAAACAGAAAGAGGTACCCAGAGGATAAATTGGCCCACTGTGGGAAAGCATAATCAAATTCTTCACCCTCTGGTGACCTCAATCTGCAAATGTCAGATTGCTTATTTTCAGACCTGTCTTCCAATAAGATCCTACTCATAGTACAAACCCACATAGTGAAATGAACAAGACCAATTTTAATGATAACAATTTTAGTAAATAAACCTCTCATGTACCCCATGACTTCACTGGACAAATCATCAATAAATCAGATAAAAGTTTAGGTTACTCCATGTTAGTTCAAATTGTAAACTAATTTGTAATTTAAACAACACCTCATTCAGAACACAATCTGCTGCACATGTGAACAAGAGCACCACGAGGCATGGCTAAATATGCCTGTTAGACATTTTGAATTGTACCAACCTTGGCTGAGATCAAATGATACAAACTGGAGTTATCAGTTGGAAACCAAAAATGTTAATAGATGGTCAATTTCTAAGTCGAAAAAGTGCTGTAACTCATGCAAAAAAATTGGGAGGGAACCCATATTCAAACCTGACCTTTATTACTAGCTGGGTAATACACATTCTAACTTTGTTTGAGATCAAATAATCCAAACTGGAATTATTGGTCAGAAACAAAATAATTTTAATGGACGGTCAAATTCTAAGTCAAAAAGGCCATAACTCATGTAAAAATAATTGGATGGAACAGATATTCGAACTTGGCCTGTATTACTAGCTGGGTAATACACATACCAACTTGGGTTGAGATCAAATAAACAAAACTGAAGTTATCAGTCAGAAACCCAAAATGGTGATAGACAGTCAAATTCTAAGTTGAAAAAGGGCCATATCACATGTCAAAGTAATTGAACAGAACCCATATTCGCACTTGGGCTGTATTACTAGCTGGGTAATAAACTTATCAACTTTGGTTGAGATCAAATAATGTAAACTGGAGTTATCGGTCAGAAACCAAAAATGTTAATGGATGAACAGATGGACAGACAGACAGATGGACAGCCTGACCACTTAATACGACTATTTTTTCAAACAGGCATATAAAAATCAACAGAAATGAAGCAGTTCCCAACTCCCTCCATTGACAGAATAACTGCAAAGTGGGCAACCTCATTTCAAATATTTAGTGTGGGAATTTATTTATTTATTGGGGTTTAATGATACTTTCAACAGACAGGGTCACCTCGTGTCAGACAGTTTTACAGGTGGAGGAAGCCATTTCAAGTGACGATGTTAGATGATAACATATGGCACTGGAGCCATATACGTATAACAAACATAGCAAGTTCTTGTCGAATCAGAGGGCAGGGATTTTAGTTTTATTGGAACATAAAAACAAACTGTTGCATCAAATGTGAAGACAAATGATCTGCAATAGATCTCAGAAAAAAAACGTTGATATAATAGAGAATTACTAATCACCACAAACAATCATAACATTCAGTAATTGCCAATTCTCACTTATCAGACTTGGGTTCTGTATGTGAACCAACATACTAGCAGGGTTAATTACAATTTTATTTTTGGGGGGTGGGAGGGGGGGGGGGGAGGTTGTTCATTAGTTCAGTCAGTATGGTGGGTAGATTATTCAAGGCTTTGCAATTTTGTGCCATGTCCTGAGGTTTGGAACTCAGCATATGCAGGATTCAGAAAATCTCCAAATTTTCTGACCAGTTTCAGCTAGAGCATACAGCTTGGTTGATGGAATAATTGTCTGATAAAGATGATATAGAATGAATTTGAACTTGTGAATCCCATTAATTGAGGTATTGGTATTTAACTGCAACCACAGACCTGTTTTAGGGATTATGTTTTCTATATATTTATTGATTTGTGTTTATGGTTCACCATACCAAAAAATAACCATTCAAAGAATTTAACCAATTTAATCTTGTTTGACAGAGCTCAATGAGCTCTGTCAAACAAGACTGAATTGGTTCGATTTCAAGTGGCATTATTGGAAAAATTTAGAGTTGAAACTTTGATATTTTGTATTATTTAATATGCAGAGGGTTAATAAGGCATTGGTAGTAAAAGAATAATTCTGACAACTAGATTTGTTCATCAACAATTGTCATAAACATTATAAAAACATTATAAAAATAAATTAGTGTTGAAAATCTTCAATGAAGATTTTCAACACTAATTTATTTTTATAATTTTTATAACAGTCCATTTCAATTTGTTACAAAAACTTCATACAAAAGAACAACTACAAAGTAATTACAAAAATCCATTCTTCTCTATTTCTGAATTTTGTGGTTGGTTATTCACTGACTTGAGAAAACCTGAAACCTGTTATGAGAGACCACCTGTCTTGAGAGACCACTTTTGTGTGGTCCAAAGGGCAGTCTCTCAAGACAGGTTCTACTGTACAGGGATTATACTGGAAATACGCGAACAAACTACGAGTTATGACAAAATAACACAAAGACAAAATTATACAATATAAATTAACTCTTAGAAGACGGGTGTCGAGTTTTCTTGCCTGTTATGTAATACGGCAGGTAATCTTGCTGTGACGCTTCGGCTATCTTTGAGATTGGGGAGAATTAAACACTGAGCAGGTGCTTCTAGGCAAGTGTCGTCTGCCTGAATAGGGAGACGACACTTGACTAGAAGCACCTCCTTTACTGTAGGTTTTTCGCCGTATGTCATGTTCAATAAATTCATTCTGAATCCCAGGCTTCTAAGAGTTAAATTCTTAATCAGGACTAGCTTGACACATTGGTTGCACATTTCATTCAGATATGAAAAGAAAGGCATGTCATGGATTTCTCTACAGAACTTTCGCCCATAATAAGGAGCAACAACTAACACGTGATCTCATCAAAGTGAGATTGCTCAATAGTTGTTGCATTTTAAGGTGGCATTAATTCTGTTCAGACATAAACAGCATGATTTGCATTATAAAACAGAGATGACAGAATAGCATCACATTATTTCTACAGGTTACCACCACGTTATTTAGCATAACCTGCTATTGGGTTACAATATAAGCTCTTTATTTCCAACCCTTTGCATGCCACAAATAAAAGGTACAAGCATATAGGCAATGTCATGCCACATACTACTGTCCACCCAGGTGTTCTAAACTGGGGCCCTGAAAAGCTTTGAGTATTCGATTTGAAATTACCATGCAGCCTTAATTCAATTCGATTTGATTTTTTTTAGATTCAAGATTTTTAATTGTGGTGTAGATTGACAATTGAAGCAACGATCAAATGATAGGGCTGACATTTCTCATGACTGTGCAGGGCATTTATGCTTATCATCTACTGATCTCATGGTTTAGGTTTTTGTTGTCACTAGAAATATCGCCGGGTCATCTTGTCCGAGACAGATAATTGGATGTTCTTGTTCTCAAAACCTTTAATTAAGCTGCAGTGTGAGTGATTCGACTACATACATGACTATTGGAGACATATAGCTTTGAGTTTGTTTGCCAGAATTTTCAAAGTTGCTGCATGAATATTCGTATAATCTCCGACAAAATGGTGACCCCTGCTGTCGAAAGTGTTGTTAAACCCCCAGTAAATAAATAAATAAATATTTTTATAATTATAATTCATTAAAAGATCATTTCTGACATTCGTTTTATTGGATTTGGTCATCTGAATATATCGTGCAGGTAAAATAATGATGGATGAGTCCGCACATGCAATGGAATGATTTGATAGTTATATGCACGTCATTTTTATGATGGTATCCTGCTCGTCATTCCAGGTAAATGATTTACTGGGAATGAGAAGCACGATACCATCATAAAAATGACATCACAAGTGATAATCATGTCAACAATTACTCTCTTGTAATTTTGGTATGGGAAATTGTGGTACATTTCTTGATATATTGCCATCTTGTTTAAATCACTTTCATCTCCAAAGTCAAATGTTTCATCCTGAACTAATTTAGAAATGATACAGGCATAATTATTCACAGTCATACAGTTGTGATATTCAAAATTCAAAATTTGATTCAATTTGAAATTTTTCGAATATTTGATTTGAAATTTGATTCAAGATGAAATTTGGGATTTGCAGGGTCCTATCTGAAACCACATTGGGAAGTTGCTAAAATGCAAATTAAATTTCTATTACAATTCAGAAGTCCTGCTGCACTGAGAGAAATTGTACAATTTTCACAAGGTTACAATGTAGAAGCTGCTTCAAGTTTACAAAGAAATTTGTGGGAATTATTAGTTGCACTGATATTTATTTTAGCGTGTTAATAAAAGTAGAGCTGATCGGTGTTCATATTTTGAAGTTAGTTTCAATTTTTCAAAAACAAAAAAAGTGGTGTGATTTCAGTTTTGGGTTTTCGTGAACTTGAAAATTGGTAAGAACCTGAAGCATCCAAATGAAAACATTTCATTCAGCACATGGTAAAGACTTCAAACAATCCCAGACAGTGTTTCACTAAACATTTCTGACCAAATTTGGAAAATTAGATATGTGACAGTGCACTCAACCAACAAAGAGTGATTGACTGGCCAGCTTTGGCAAACAATCTGGTCAAGTTACTTTAGTTAATAATTTAATGTTGATTCAACAATTCACTTGCAATTGACACACATTGTCCTACTACCACATGTAGTCTTCTGCTGGGTTGAATACACATTGGCCCAATGGTTTCTGCAATTACTTAAGGGGCTATATAAGTAATGGAATTTTGTTTATTTTGAAATTCTCACCTTTGATATTCCTTCAATTGAGATTAAATATACACAAATTATATATCAAAATGGAGGTTGGGATGTATAGAACACGAAACACATATGTAATCAACTCATAGAGTTGACAGCAGGCACCACTGGTTCCTGGAAGTCTGCTATCGTATTCGTACCAGAACTGATAATAAAATAATATTTCTCAAGAACAACTCGTGGCCAAATGTGCTTCAGATATTCAATAACAAAGCTAGGCATTCAACACACTTTCGAGTGCAGCGATAGGATTACATTTTGGAAAAGGACATCACTGTCTCGACAGACATGCGCAAATCACTCGATACCACAAATTTCCATCGAAAAACAAAATCGTAATTCTAAGAAATTTCAACAGGTATCATGACACCTTGCATTGAATATGGCAACTGTGCAGTCTCTAGCTAATAACAGTATACTGTATTAAGGCGATCTTTCTCATTATTTGATTTTAGACATCATTGTATTTAAATGCTTTTTCCATCCGATGACGTCGACCGGAAATCGAAAGTAAATTCATACGTAAACAAAAGCAAAGGTTTTGGAATTTACCCCCATGCAGCTGTCGCTGTGTTTTGAAGAATTTGGATACCCTAGTTTTGTTCTTCGATATGTAAAGCACATTTGGCCACAAGTTGTTCTCGTGAAATATTATTTAATTATCAGTTCTGGTACGAATACGGTAGCAGACTTCCAGGAACCAGTGCAGCCTACGGTTGACTCTATAAGTTAATTACACATGTGTTTCGTGTTCTATACATCTCAATCTTCATTTTGATGTACATTCTGTGTATATTTAATTTGAATTGAAGGAATATCAAAGGTGAGAATTTTTAAAATAAACTAAATTCCATTACTTATATAGACCCTTAACTGGTTAAGTGCTAAATTATTTTGCAGAGGTGATTTGAAACATGGGTATTTTTTTTCAATGATACCATACTACCAGCAAGAGTATAATTTAGTTTAAAAAGATTTTCTTCACAAATAACTATTTTGTAACAATTTATTGGAGAGTGTGTCATCCGCCTGCATTTAGCAGTTTAAAAAATATATATAGTCAGAAAAACTTCAACAAAACCATATCATATGACCCCTCATTGAAACAAACTCATTGAGCTCATTGCAAAGAGGGGTGATATGACATAGTTTTGTTGAAATTTTGTGAATAATATTAAAAAAAACAATAATCAAAATAATAATCTTTGATGTTGTGTGCATTGGGTAAAGGGTTAAGCCTTCAAGAAGTACTGTCTGGGAAATTAATATTTTTCCCCACGGAAGACCCTGAACCTTCATCTATGAGAGATACACACTTTTAACCCCAGCCGCACACCTGAAAATAACCTTGGAACGATTGTTTAGGTTACATGGGGGTTACATCAATTGTGAAATATGCGAATGAACTGCACGCTATGACAAAATAATACGATGACAAAATAATACAACATAAATTAAATTCCTAAAACATAGGTTATGACCCCTCGTTGGAACGAGCTCATTGAGCTTGTTCCAATGAGGGGTCATAACCTATGTTTTTGAGACAAAAAATGAAAAAAATTAGTTACAGTAGAACCTGTCTTGAGAGACCGCCCTTTGGGCCACACAAAAGTGGTCTCTCAAGACAGGTGGTCTCTCATAACAGGTTTCAGGTTTTCTCAAGTCAGTGAATAACCAACCACAAAATTCAGAAATAGAGAAGAATGGATTTTTGTAATTACTTTGTAGTTGTTCTTTTTATGAAGTTTTTGTAACAAATTGAAATGGACTGTTATAAAAATTATAAAAATAAATTAGTGTTGAAAATCTTCATTGAAGATTTTCAACACTAATTTATTTTTATAATTTTTATAACAGTCCATTTCAATTTGTTACAAAAAGATTTTCAACAGAAATTTATTTTTATTCCTATCTGTCACATTTCAGGTATGTATGAACTTGTTTATTCAGCAATAATCCTAATCTTTTCACAGGGGTCTTATAAAAACATCTCAATCTTTAATGAGTTAGCAATTGAAACCCAATTAAGAGGTTTTAATTGTGTTAGTATAACACAATGGATTTTCCAATTCCAGAAAAGGTAAGAAGTTTTTGTCATGGTTTCAGTCTTCAAAGGGGCGGTCTCTCAAGACAGGTCAATAATGGCATAAAAATACAAGTTGGTACCAGGTCACAGTGGTCTCTCAAGACAGGTGGTCTGTCAAGACAGGTGGTCTCCCATAGCGGGTCCATTATAGAGTAAAAGCAATCGGTGCCTGGTAGACGTGGTCTCTCAAGACAGGTGGTCTCTCAAGACAGGTTTTACTGTATTCAAGAATTTGTTTTGCAAGTGTCATCTGCTTTTCATGTTAGGTAAAGGGTTAATGCCTCAACAAAATTTCCACCACAATAATTTGTAAAAACTAACACACGATCTCGCCAAAGCAAGATTGCTCACAAGTTGTTGCTATTTAATGTGGCGGAAATTGAGCGGAAAAACATCACAACGCATTATTTCTATAGGTTACCACCTTGTTATTTGGCATAACCGGCTAACAGGTTACAATGTGATATCTTTATTTCCAGGGGGGGGGGGGAGGAGGGGGTGAGGAAATATGCATCTGATATGAAACATGCATACAAATGTGGATCAACTCAGTCCAGTAGTTTCTGAGAAGTCTATAATTATGTAATGTTTATGACAGATGGATGCATGACAGGTGGTATATCAGATGAACCTCCCCTGAGCTTCACGGGGTTGCACTAAATTAAAATTTGGGAAGCCCAAATATGAACCCAGGGACTTGCTTTGGACAAACTGGAATCTGCACCCAATAAACATGTTGTATACCATATGTCAAAGAATTCTGACTGGTGGATCTGAAGAAGATCTCTGAAGAATATCCCTGATACTGCTTCAAGTTATAATTCAGGCTCCCATAGGGAGCCTAAATATGAACCCAGGGACTTGATCTGAACAATCTTGAATCCCCTAAGGATTCTGACTGGTGGATCTGAAGAAGATTTTAAAAGTTTGATAGGGTAAATTCAGCATGTTAAGTTACGATCAGCTGATTTCCCAGAGGACTCATAGTGTGATATTAAACATTAAGGCGTGAATGAAATCGTATAACAATAGCACTCCTTTGGGTGATATGCCACTTCAATAAATATTATGCACTGGGTTGTGTAATGTATTTTCATCTCTATGGTAGTTCCTATTAAATGGACTCTCTAAAAAATGAAAGCGGAAAACAGTGACAAATGTATGTAATTGCGCAGAACAGCAGCACCGCAATATTGGTCAATTTATATGTCGAAAATCTCAACAGGATATGAGATACAAATCACAAAGACAGGTGAACTGAACTGAATTATTCCATTTCACTCATCACAATGAATCTATTGATTGATGCAATGACAGAAATGCAGGATAAAAGAGTGCACTATCAAATGTTGAGAATAAACAACAAAAGCCTAGAGCTACGGAATGTTGTGATGAGTTCACCGAACATTATTTTGCAAATTGCTCACACTTGAAGAATAGACTAACAAAGAGATACAGCAGAACCCTGTTAATTCCCATTATTCTAAGAGTACAAAAGAATTTTTATGAATGATTTAATTTTTTCCTGTTAACCCTTTACCCAACGCAGACGATATCAAAATGTATTATTTTAAATACCATTTTTTCAAATTTTTCAACGAGGGGCCACATGATATGGGTTTGTTGAAATTTTTTGAAAAATATTTTTTCAACTGCTGAATTTGAATATTACGTGGGCGGATGCAGCCGATTCGTTGGGTAAAGGGTTAACACTGAAAATTTAACCAATTTTATTATATGACAGAAAAAATCTGGTACAGTGAAAGCCTGTTAATTGAATAGCCACTTTACTAATGAAAATTATTCAGTTAACAGGAATATTCTATTAACAGGGATTGTGTCACTTTCCTATACTCTAGAGATAAACTTAGCATTTATTCTGTTATATCTTGTTTGACAGAGCTCCAGGAGATCTGTCAAACAAGATATCATAGATTAAATGCCTGTATTGGATGTACTGAGGCCAAATGGGTCTATCTACAAAGAAAAACTGGGGAGAGTCAGGGTAATTTCTCAACAGGTTACAAGATTTTTTATTCGATTAACAGGAGATTACTTTATAACATATATTTAATTAACAGGTCAAATTTGTACTAGAGGCATGGTAAATGGTTTTGCATTGGGAAATTACATTCAATTAACAGGGTTATTCAGTTAAGAGGTATCCAATTAAGTGGGCTCCACTGTAATATAATTGGCTAAAACCTCATCAGAAGTGTTGATATGCTCCAAAACTGCTGATCAATTCTATTTTTATTGAAATCAAGTTAATATTCCACCACTCTGTCATTGTTGTCTATAAATAGCGCAGGTAGGTTGATATAATGATTCCAAATACTTCTTTGCGATAAAAATAGAAATGGCATTTCCAGCCTGCTCCTTCCTTTAATTTCCCTGTTCCAGTGTTTAGGAACTGTTCAAATATAACAATTAACTACAAGATGAACAAATAAGTTAATGCACACTGCTTTTTATATATATGTATGTTGAAATTAAAATTTATTTTGTGGCATATATGAATATGCTGTTCTTCTTCGCAAAAATATGTAATAAAGCAACGAATTTGCAAACAATTTTTTCTGTCATAATAATAAAACTATAATTGACTTTCCTTGAGATTGATCTAATGAATTATCAACCCGAGAAAAGTAATATTCACGGAGACCTCTACATTATTGTTGAATGCCTGTACATTTGAAATATCTTCTTTGACAGGGCTCACTGAATTCTATCACTGATAGAATTCAGTGAGCCATGCCAGAGAAGATATTATACAATTATTAACTTTCCCTGGGGGTTGATGCAAGGAATTATCAACCTGAGAAAAGTAACATTTGTAGTCTCTTGACAGAGATTATTACACAGTCTTCAAACAGATTTTCCCAGAATGAGAGATTTCTACAGTGTTCTATTGTTCCATTAATTCCCGATTGGCTGCATTAAGTCACCTCATTAAGCTTCCAGAAGATTCTGTCTAATTTCAAGTAAACAAGTGTGACTGAAATAACCAGTTAGTGAGCTAAAAATAGATTCTGTTTAAGAGTGTTTGTAAACATGTTGATAGGTACATTCAAAGGTCACTCTGTGCAAATAAGTGATCACACTAACCAAAGTCAGCTAATTAAAAAATAATTTGAGAAAATTTTAGTTATTAATGACATATCAATCTTGATATTATAATAAGGGCCTACAACACTGTGGGGTGTAAGATTATTATTTATGATGTTTAACTGCATGTAAATGTTTATGTTTATTGCTTTTATGGTAACTTTCAGCATCTATGGCTGTATCATGACTGCAGCACAATTATAAAGTCAAGTACAACAAGTTTTGTACACAAATGCTTCCCACCTAAAGAGAACTTTCATCACAGGCAATGGTTACTGGATTCTATTACACCAGTAAAACAGAACTTGTCTACCTCAGTAAACAAGCACTGCTTCACTACCTGGAGTTTCCACAGGGAACGGATTTTAATAAAGGTTGCAGGGAACAAAGGATCCACACAGAATTATGCATCCCTTTCAATGACTATCGGTAGTATTTTAAGAGTGAATGATGAAATGATGCTACAGTGTGAAAAACAGATGGAGAGAAGCAGGATGTGGTGTCTACGTGATGTCCTCATCAATGGCTCAATTTAACTCTTAACTCCTCAGATTAATTTTATGTTAACTCTTTATCCAACGAATCGCCCGCATCTGCCCGCGTAATAAGCAAATTCTGCAGTTGAAAAAATATTATTTTTCAAAAAATTTCAACAAAACCATATCATGTGACCCCTCCTTGGAATGAGCTCGTCGAGCTCGTTCCAACAAGGGGTCACATGATATGGTTTTGTTGAATTTTTTGGAAAAATTAAAAAAAATTATATTTAAAATAATAAATTTTATATCGTCTGCGTTGGGTAAAGGGTTAATAACTACAACATATACATTTACATAGCTGCAGTTGACTATGCAGGCAGCCAACATTGAAGTAAAAACACAGTCAAGATAAATGCATCTGATCGTCGAGAGCACAAGGAAGACAACACTTGGAAAACATTTAGAGCCATAAAAACGGGGTAGTTTGTGGCTGTATGGGGACTAAGGATTAAACATTCTCAACAGATAATACTGCTCCTTAGCCCAAAAGTCTTGTTCATGTTGAGGGTGGCACACTTATTTTAAGTAGTGCTTCCTCTTTTTCCTCAATATACTTCGAAGTTGGTGATTGGTTAGGTTTTGCTGTAGTTTTCTTGTACAGGCAGATTTTCACCAGCAAAATTGTCCATTTTCAACATCTGACAGGCCATTCACATTGCAAAAAATAATCAGTCATCAAATTATATTCTGGAGTAAAAGTTCAACCTGAATTTGACCGGAGAATATTTTAGCAATTTTATCTGCATTCACATTGTATTTGCTATAAAAAAGGGTTATTGGATGTTTTCATTCATTTTCACTGCGACCATGGACAGGATTGCTCACTGTCATAGACATCCCATATGCTGTTTCCTATGGGGCAATTGTTGGTGGCACACAGTCAAGATCACTTCGGGAAACAATCATGTTCCAGGCAACAATATTGTGAAAAAAAACTTTCACAGATGAACAACAGATAGACAATTTCTGCATGAGAAAGTCTTCTTTTAAAAAGCTGATTTAATGCCTAATAAAATAAAAAATCTGTTTCTCAGGCCCTCCCGCATGGTCATTTTGGCTGCCGCACGCTCTCTTTTTATAACCAATGTAATCTTTAAAAAAAAAAAATTAAATAGTTTATGTCTGATATTTTACCCAAGTTAAAAAAATTGATAAATTTGTCCCTTGAGTGCAAGAAGGCTTTGCAATGCTTTTGCAAAGGCTTCTTGCTCTCAAGGGATGAAATACACCACTACCCATGCTATTCCACAGATTATGAGGCCAAAAACATAAACCAAGAACATGAACTTTTGATGGCAAAGAAATAATTACAGAAATAAAAAATAAAATAAAAAAACGCTCGCCCACATGCAATTTTACAAATAATGGCCTGAGAAACAAGATCTATTTTGTATGGCCTAAAGGAGGTTTATTCCATGGCAATTTGTCTGGAGCATTCACATGCGTGCAGTTCATAAATAAATTACCCCATGTATCTCATTTGTATCCACCCCATAAGCTGGATAATGTTTCTGAAATAAAAGATATTTACCCCAAATAAATGTGTTCACATGACGATATAGATACACTGATAATTTTTTATTTACTGGGTAATCGATGTATACAGGAATTATTTCTCATCATGTAAATGAGATCTAAGACAACAAATGATGTATGAATCAACTCTGGACTATTTATTACAATAGGTTCTTATTTCTTCTTATCTACAATCCTGAGCACATTGGAAAAAGTGATTGTTTCAATCATCAATCACTGGACTCAATTAACCCTCTACACACAGATGTCAAAATGACAAACTTATCAGCAGCAAATATTTTCCATAATACAGTTTAATATTTAACCAAATATACCTTGTTTGACAGAGCTCAGTGAGCTCTGTCAAACAAGATATAATTTGTTAAATTCATAGTAAAACAAAAGAAAAGCAGTGCAGCTGAAGAAAATTCTGTGCTTGGGGTTAAAAGAAAAAGAATGACCAATTTGTGTACCAACACAATTGTTTATTTTTATTTATTTCGTGGCATTTAACACTTTGAGACTTTAATTATCCTGACGTTCAAACGTCACTGGGAATGCAGTTTGTTCAACGTTTTTCAAAATACGACGTCAAACATCGGAAAATACCAAAACCAAGATATTTTTCCCATTAGTGATTAACTGGTTGATGGCTAAATTATTTTGGGTAGTCAGAATTTGTTATTCAAAATGTGTTTTATTACAAATTATTGGAGAGTGCTGACAGGCACTCTTCAATAATTTGTAATAAAACAAATTTGTTTTAACAACATTTTATTTGTGTTTGACTGAATAAGAAATTTAAACAAGGAAAGTGTTGGCTTTTGCTCTGGTATCCTCATATTTTTGAAAGCCTGATAGTGGCTTCTTGCACTCTTCCAGTTAAGAAGTCTTGACAGAAGGATTATATAAGTATTTTAAGCTGCAATAACATTTGGCTCAACGCTTGTCACTGAGCACTATTCAGGAGAAAATAGGAATTGAGGTTTAAACTTTAAAAAAATAATAACAAAACAAATGACCACAAAGTATTAACGCGCTGTTTGATTTCGTACGTCATAAGGCGTACAAAAGTATCAAAGGGTTAAAATCCTTTTCAGCATCTATCGCTACATTATCACTACAATAGAAGTAAGTAAAGTCCAATTTAGCCAATCATTTATATATTTATAGCTATGTTGCTCACTTTATTCACCTTCCACCACAGGCACTAGCAACCAAGTCCTATTTTACAAGTGAAACAGAACTTATTTACTACAGTCCAGTAAACAGGCACTGCTCAGTTTCCCACAAGAGGTTGGAGGAGGTGTGGTTAGATAAATAGATTTTATTTAACAGTATAAATCAAATACAGTTACAATGTGATACAAATATTATAAATTTACAATTGATTTACAATGTCAGGAGCTGGAATAGCCAGATTGGCTGTCTACCTGTCATCTCCCACAAATCATTAACTTAACACTCCTAACAGTCATCTCGTAAGCCTCTAGACTTGTGGATTTACAGACCTGGTGACTCCTTTATACATTTAAAGGTGGATGAGTTATCCAGAAACAGTTACTCAGAAACAAGTATAGTGGAACCCTGTTAATTGAATAGCCACTTTGTCAAAGAAACTTATTCAATTAACAGGAGTATTTAGTTAACAGGGATTGTGTCACATTCCTGTATTCTAGAGATAAACTTAGCATTTATTCTATTGTATCTTGTTTGACAGGCTCCACGAGCTCTGTCAAACAAGATATAATAGATTAAATGCCCGTATTGGATGTACTGAGGCCCAATAGGTCTATAAAAAAAGGAAAACTGGGGAGAGTTAAGGTAATTTCTTGACAGGTTACAAGATTTTTATTCAATTAACAGGAGTTTACTCTATAACCTATATTCAATTAACAGGTGAAATTTGTACTAGAAGTAGGGTAAGTGGTTTTGTGTAGGGAAATTATATTCAATTAACAGGGTTATTCACTTAAGAGATATATAATTAAGTGGACTCCACTGTAATTACACAGGTAACTGTAAGAGTACTGAGCACTAAGATGAATAAATAATCGGGGTGCGGTGGCGCCATGGTAACCTGTTCTTCTTGTCAGATCACCGAAGTTAAGCAACGTCGAGTGCGGTTAGTAGTTGGGTGGGTGACCATTTCACTGCGACTGATTCGTGCTGCCACGTTGTGTCCTTGGGCAAAGCACTTAACCCCGATTGCCTACATGGGGGCACGATGACGGTGTGCACTAAGACGTACTACATGTTGATGGTGAGCATGACTTCAACTAATCTAACCCTGACTGTGCTGAGGTATAGAGTTCAGAGTTACGATGTTGGAGAGCTGACAGCTGCTCATCGTTGCTCAGTGGTTCTCTCTGGATACTCTGGCTTCCTCCACCCGTAAAACTATCAAACATTGTTGAAAAGGGCTCTCTCTACTTTCCAAGGATGTATTACATCACAGCATCTTATCAGCTGTGCAAGATAATGTCAAGAAATAAGTCAACAGTATTGAAATTTGCAAATCTCAGCTTCAGTACTAAATACATGTGAGAGTGTGAGGGGGGCACTGTGGCGTTGCAGTAACCGGTTCTCGCCAGATCACTGAAGTTAAACAACATCGAGTCTGGTTAGTCCTTGGATGGGTGACCGTCTGAGTGGCTGATTCAGACTATGTGTGTTGTGTCCTTGGGCAAGGCCCTTAACCCTGATTGGCCACATGGGGGCATGATGACGCTGTGTACTAAGGCGTACTGCATGTCGATAGTGTGCATGTCTTCAACCTGCCTGTGCTGCAGTGTGGAGTTATGAAGTTGGGAAGCTGGCAGCAGCTCATCATTGCACGGTGGTTCTCTCTGGGGTACTATGGCTTCCTCCACCCGTAAAACTGTCATGGACACAATTTGACCTTGGCTGTTAAAGTCTTGTTAAACCTTAATAAATAAATAAATACAGGTGAGAACATATCCTTATTTATTCTTTAAGATTTTCTTTCCCAAAATTGTCCATTATCAAGCTAGGCTGATATGACTTCAAACTTGGTGGATATGAAGCTGATTTCAGCTGATATAAACCAACCTAGACATGTCCCCCTTCATGTGTTACTTGGCACAACCAGATTGTTTACATCTAATGTTCAACCGATTACCAAAAATGGCAGCTGACTGATTACAGACTATTTGAGCTCACAATCGGCCTATTCCGATGCCAATTCCGATTGTAATACCGTGCACTACTGGACAAGTTGAGGCTCGAAAGAACTAGATTAACCCTTTACCCAACGAATCGCCCACATCCGCCCGCGTAATATGCAAATTCAGCAGTTGAAAAAATATTATTTTTCAAAAAATTTCAACAAAACCACATCATGTGACCCCTCGTTGGAACGAGCTCGTTCCAACGAGGGATCACATGATATGGTTTTGTTGAAATTTTTTGAAAAATTTAAAAAAATTATATTTAAAATAATAAATTTTGGTATCGTCTGCGTTGGGTAAAGGGTTAAATTGACTTATTTTATGGGTTTACAGTTTGTTCACTGCAAGATAAGTTGAGACTCGAAAGAACTACATTAAATTGAACATATTTCACAGTGTTAAACTCTGTTGACTCAGGTCCAGTAAAATTACCAGTCGCAGCCTGATTCAAGGGGTGCAACCTTCACTTTTCCAGTATGAACTGGTGATTGCCACAAGTACACTCACTCAATTGTAAGCGTTACATGTCGTTTAACCCTCTGCACACTGATGTCAAAATGGCAAAATTTTCAGCAGCAAATTTTTCCCATACTTTAGTTTGATATTCAACCAAATATACTTTGTCTGACAGAGCTCCATCAGATATAATTGGTTGATTTCATAGTTAAATAAGAGAAAAACAGAGTGAGTGGAGAAAATGCTGTTGCTCTACCAGAGTGCTATAGGTTAACTTGCATACCCGGTAAAGAGGTGTCTAGAGAGATTATGAATGCACATTGTGGTGGTTTTTCAACTTTATTGAATGGTATCATTGACATCATTTTACATTAAAAATTGCAAAAGATAATAAAATGTGGTTTATGAATCATCACAAAATGTTTGGCAAAAATCTGTTGAACCGATGTTCCAGGAGCCATTGTCATTGTCATCCGATTGCTCACAATCGGCCGATTGTGGTGGCTGGTTCCGATCATCAGTTGAACACTATTTACATCAAAATCTTTCACCTCTTTCGCCAACCACAATCAGGCAAATTGGTGTGACCAGGCATAATGGAGTGACTTGAAGCTGATTTTTTGTATGCTGAGGAATTAAAGATGTAAGTAAGGATTAGGTGGATTTATTTATTTATGTATTAATGTTAAGGTCACGTATTTCTGCACAATGGCTAATCGTGACCACAACATGGAGATAAAGTCAAGTTTAGTCAATTATTTATACCAATGTTGACCATTTTAGAGGACTTCCACCACAAGCACTGGTGACTGGGTCCTATTTTACCAGTAAAAGAGAGCTTGTTTACCACAGTAAACAAGCACTGCTTCACTTCCCGGGGTTCCCATGGAGGGATTAGGTGGATGAAGAGAAGAAAGAAGAGAGGTATACAGAAAATTCAATGCAAACTAAGACTCAGAATCATAAGCTGAGATTCGTCGAAGTGGGAGGAGAGGTAGTTCAGCTCTTCAAACCTTGTGGCCTCCAAGCCAGAAAATAAGCAGACTGTCATCTGCAAACTGAGGTCCCCAGAGGGTGAATTTAGTGATGCTACCCTGCACCCTCTGTGAACCTCAATCTGTATCAGGGTCTCAAAACTAAACAGAAAGAGGTTCCCAGTGGATAAACTGACCCACTGTATAGGATAGCATCATCAAATTCACCCTCAGGGGACCTCATTCTGCAAATGTCAGACTGCTTATTGTCAGGCCAGGTGGCCTCCCCAGTGGGTTATCCAATATATTTGGAGAGTTAAACTTGAAGTAGAGGAAACTTCAGACTGAAAAGAATGAGAAACAATAACACTGTCAGAAAACTATAACAGATCTAAGAACATTTAGTACATTTGAGCCCACTTAATTGAATATCTCTTAATCACATCACTGTTAACTGAACAGAACTTCCCAACACAAAACCATTTCCCATATCTTCAGTACAAATTTGACCTGTTAATTGCATATGGGTTATAGAGCATACTCCTGTTAATTGAATAAAAAATCTTGCAATATGTCGAGAAATTATCTTGACAATCACCAAAGTCCCCTTGTTAATAGACCTTTTTGCCCTCAGTAACATCCACTACAGGCAGTTAATCTATTATATCTTGTTTGACAGAGCTCCATGAGCTCTATCAAACAATATATAATATAATAAATGCTCAATTTATCTCTAGAATGCAGGAAAATGACTTAAATTCCTGTTAATTGAATATTTTCACAGGCAAAGTAGCTATTCAGTAAACAGGGCTCCACTGTACTTCAGACTCAGGCTGATATGAAGTTACCTCAGGCTGATATCTGATTATCTCAGCTGATATGAAAAAGAACCCAGTAATAACCTCTATGTATTCTTTGGCCTTTAACTTGCTTACTCCTTTACCTTACATAAAAGGCCCTGTCTGGAAAGTGCAATTCACGAAACTTTGCCATTAAATTTTCTAAATTTTTGCTTCCAAAACATAGACCATAACATTTCGAAAGAATGAGCTCATCAGTGGCGTAGATAAAGGGGGGGGGGGGGGCTCCCCCCCGCCCCCCAGAAGTTTTGTCGGAAATTTTTTGGGAACATTTTTAGGCGAATTTATGCCTAATAACATTAAAATGCTGGCTTTGGGGATAAAAACATGCCATTTTGGGTAAATTTTGGGTAAAAAAGACCAATTTTCAGTACATTTGCAGTAAACAACAGATTTTTTCTGTTTGTTTGGGTTCTTGTTGTTGTTACACTGTCGGAAAATTTTCGGTCTGTCGGAAAATTTTGGGCTTGCCCCTCCGCCAACGAAAAGCTATCTACGCCACTGGAGCTCATTCAACCCTTTCCAAGGAGTTGAAATATTTCCCTCCAAAACATAGCTTATGACAACTCAAAAGAACAAGCTCATTGAATATGTTCCAATGAGGGATCAGCAATATGATTTGTTACTTTAAAAAGTGTCAACCTCCAGTTCTGTTAGATGAAGCATTAAAAAAATTCTGAAAATATTTTCACCTGATAAAAACATTATGGTCAGGGTTCATACACTCTAAATTGCCAGGAACAAAATTTTCTGTTTTCCATTACTTTTTCCAGACATGTCAGCTAATGTTCCATACCCATTAGAGTACCTCAAATAGACTAAAATCTGACTGTTGGAAGACAACCAGAAATTTCACCGATTTAATCTTATTTGATAGAGCTCAGTGAGCACTGTCAAACAAGACTAAATTTGGTTAACCCTTTACCTAACATGAAAAGCAGACGACACTTGCAAAAATAATTCTTGCATAACTAATTTTTTTCATTTTTTGTCTCAAAAACACAGGTTATGACCCCTCGTTGGAACGAGCTCGACGAGCTCGTTCCAATGAGGGGTCATAACCTATGTTTTTGAGACAAAAAATGAAAAAAAATAATGAAAATTAATTGACGATTTTTGAGAATAGCACTGGCCGGTTTTGGCCGTTACGTTAGGTAAAGGTTTAAATTCCTAGTTACATGATGAGAAATATTTTGCAGGTGGAAGTTTTAATATTTCGACATAACTTTGGAGAGGGTTAATTGTTCAAAAAAGTAATTTCAAAAAAGTAATTTCCACATTTTTTCAATACATTTGTATTCTCAAGGCTTGACTGATGGTTTTTTCCCATATTTTTCAAGGATTTATCCAAACTGACACAAATTTCAATCCGTTTTCAAGTATTTCAAAGCAAATAAGAACCTTATATGGTAACCCTCCTTCAGATTGCCTCAAATTCTAATTTGTACATGAAAAATTCATTGACATTATTCTGTGTTATGCTTATACATAAAGTTTAATTAAGATTAAACAATCAAGTGCTCGCGGGCAGCAGATGCTGAAGGAGATGAACCACACTCGTCGGTGGAATTCACTTGTTTTCGTCCAAAAAACTCACTTGTTTTCGAAAAGTAATCACTAACATCAATTAATTTATTACTTAAATTGGAAATAAATGATCCAATAATCTCTAGAAACTGCGAATTCTCATATGTCCTGCTAAATCTTTCTGACAAACATGACGTTGGTATCTGGTTTTTCTAACAATCTCCTGGGATAATCACATTTATCTCTCAATTATTCTCCACTTCTTGTAGAATCTTATAACTCATTAATAAGATTATGCTTCTTCCCTGGTTAATGGTTTTTCCTTAACATTTCAACTTCCACAGAACATTTTTATCGTAAAGTACTGTGATTACAAAAGTGGTTCTGCATCCAAAAATTCCACACAGCAATCAAAATTAGCTCTTAACCCACTGAGTATTTTCAAAGTATTTTTCATTAAATCTAGTCATGGCTGCGGTGAAGCAGCCATGACTCAGGCTGCACGATATTCTAAACTGGATACCGGCATTCCAAAAAAATAACGCAGTATCAAGCCTGAAAGTAAGCAGACTGTCATCTGCAGAATGAGGACCCCAGAGGGTGAATTTGCTAATGCTATCCCATACAGTGCACCAATTTATCCCCTAGGTACCTCTTGCTGTTTAGGGTTGAGACCTTGATTTAGAATGAGGTTCACAGAAGGTAAATTTAGTGATGCTACCCTGCTGTGCAGGGTAGCATCACTAAATTCATCCTCTGCTGTGCAGGGTAGCATCACTAAATTTACCTTCTGTGAACCTCATTCTGAATCAAGGTCTCAACCCTAAACAGCAAGAGGTACCTAGAGGATAAATTGGTGCACTGTATGGGATAGCATTAGCAAATTCACCCTCTGGGGACCTTATTTTGCAAATGACAGATTGCATATTTTCAGGCTTGTGCAGTATACTGGTATATCGAAAGACTGTTACCGCAATCAGGATTTGAGCCATCATAATGGAACGAATTAGCATGCCTTGATGATGCAGTTCGAATAACCCTTTATCCAACTCAGATGATAGCAAAATTTATTATTCTAAATACTAATTTATTGGAATTTTCAAAAAATTTCAACAAAACAATACCGTGTGATCCTCACTGGAACAAGCTCGACAAGCTCATTCCAATGAGGGGGTCATATGATATGGTTTTGTTGAATTTTTTTTAAAAATATTTTTTTCAACTGCTGAATTTGTATATTATGTGGGAGGACACAGATAATTTGTTGGGTAAAAGGATAATATTATTCATTCGGAACTACAGTTAAAACTTGATACATCTTGAAAATTAAATTGTGGGGAAATAAATAATGACAATAAACCAATATTTTTGTAATTACACTGGTATTCAATTGATACTGGTTTGAACATTGTATTGGTTTATTGATATACCAGGCAGCCCTAGCCATGACAAGATTTGATAAAAAATGAAAGTGTCAATGACACTGTAGCTTAACTTGTCTGTGTGCTGTGTTTGATGAAAAGGATAATGTTCATTGTTTATGAAAGGATTATGAAATAAGACAAGAATTGTGACAATTGGGAATATGTTAATTTCTGTTCCCTGTATGCTATGTTTTCAATAAAAAATAATATGAGGTGTAGACTCTACTAAAGAAATGAGAGGTGGGTTAATGTGGCCCACACAGTTAATGTATGTGGCCCTCATAGTTAATGTATGTCAACAAATGTTACCAAGTTACAGTGAAATTATTCCAAAACGAGTCATCCTATCAAGTAACAATGAAATCTCTTCATAAATACGGCCTGTACACTGTGCTAAAGGTTTTCGGGCTTCGGGCCTGTGTAGCCATCAGCCATCATGGTTGACCAATCACAACCAAAAGGGGATGTCCTCATCTAGACATTATACTGAGTCATCCTACCAAGTTACAATGAAATCCCATCTTAATTTAAAGGCATTTAAAATCAGACCGACTGTCCCCGAGCAGTACAAATCAGGCCTGGTAGCCCCATTTATCAGGCCTATCAATCAGTCTGGTTGCAATTCTAAAATACAAGCCCTACCCATGGTCCCAATACCGTGCCAAGCTGCCCATTTTAGTCTTTTAGAGGAGTTCCACCAGACCACCACATAGTCCAGGTCTACAGGCCCAGGCATTGGGAAGTTGGGAACGGCTGATTTGGTGATTGAACACCATGAATGGGTCATGTAATTTTAGTATTTTATCAAACCTTGTCTAGCTATATAAACAAGCAGTATTTCACTTCACATTCCGGGGTTCTCAAGAAAAATTTTCATTTCCGTTTCTCACAAACATAGTTCATGACCCCTTGCTGGAATGAACCTGTTGTGCTCGTTCCACAGAGAGGTGATGACAAGCTATGTTTTCAAGGCAAAAATGAAAGCGTATTCTTCTATTTTTCAAATATTACAAAACTTCAGTTCAGCTCTTCCATTTGCAGCCTGAAGATGATGCTTCATCACAAAAACAAAGAAAGCTCAGTCAATATTTGAAAACTACTGTGAAGTGGGAAAGAAATGATTCACGACAGAAATCAGCAAATCTTCGTTTAGCTGAAATGATATGTGTAGATTTGCAGTCAATGTCCTTAGTGGAGGATGTAGGATTCGTGAAATTTGTCAACTGCATTCAACCAGCATATCAGATTCCAACGAGGAGAGACCTACGTTGTTCTCGGATACCTGACATGTATAATTCAATGTGTGATCAGATTCGACGTGACCTGACAGAAGTAGAGAATGTAGGTTTAACAACTGATCATTGGACTTCCAGGGCAAATGAGGCCTATATGGCACTGACAGCTCATTTTCTAACTTCTGATTTCGATCTGAAAGATTTATGTCTTGATGTTGCGTTTACACCTGAATCGCACAATGCTGAGAACATTTCCCAGGATATAATAAAAAGTGTTCAAAAGTGGATGCCAAATAACAAAAATAGGCCGATGAAATCGTCAGATGTGTACCCATACTCACAACTAGTAGAAAGCTGTATGACGGAGGGCCACCACGGATGCCGACATTATGTACACCATACATAGTATGGGTACATATAGAAATGGATTGGAGGAGTGTCTAATTTGATGGATAAAGGGTTAATATCTCTGGATCAAATTATCAGATTTACATAAAAAGACTTTTCAGCACAGCACATCAGTAACCTGAATAAATATATAAAGTAACATGACAATCGGATTGATATTTTTTGAGTTATCTCATCTCAAAGGGATTGAAGAAATTTTCAATTTGAAGGATAAAGGGTTAATATCTCAGGATTAAATTATCAGATTTACACCAAAAACTAAACAGCTCGGCACATCAGTAACCTGAACACAAATATAAAGTAACTTGACAATCCAAGCAATATTTCTCAAGTTATCGAATGCCAAAGGGATTGGAGGAATTTTCAATTTGAAGGATAAAAGGTTAATATCTCAGGAACAAAATAACAGATTTACACCAAAAGCTATACAGCTCGGCACATCAGTAACCTGAACACAAATATAAAATAACTTGACAATCCAAGCAATATTTTTCAAGTTATCGAATGCCAAAGGGATTGGAGGAATTTTCAATTTGAAAGATAAAGGGTTAATATCTGGGGATCAAATCATCAGATTTACACCAAAAACTATACAGCTCGGCAAATCAGTAACCTGAACACAAATATAAAGTAACTAGACAATCCAAGCAATCTTTTTCAAGTTATCGAATGTCAGAGATTGGAGGAATTTTCAATTTGAAGGATAAAGGGTTAATATCTCAGGATCAAATTATCAGATTTACACCAAAAACTATACAGCTCGGCACATCAGTAACCTGAACACAAATATAAAGTAACCTGACAATCCAAGCAATATTTTTCAAGTTATCGAATGACAAAGAAATGGATACGGATGCCGGACGGACAGACGGATGGACAAAGGATGGACGAACGACGGATGGCCACCCCGGATGCCGGCATTATGTGTACCATACATAGTATGGGTAACATAAAAAGATAAAAGTGTATGTTGTTTCAGATAATGCATCGAATATGGTAGCTGCAGGCAGGCTACTTCCTACAAACTTTACAACATTAAACTGTTTTGCCCATACTTTGCGATTAGTGATCAAAGATAGTATAAAAAAATTTCCTGGCACTCAAAATGTTATTGCAAAGTGCAGAAAATTGTGTCTCATTTTCACCACAGTACTCAGTCTACATTTAAACTTGAGGAGATGCAGAAAGCCATGAGTATGACACCTCACAAACTGAAATCAGAATGTGAGACACGCTGGAACTCCACATTTTATATGATGGAGCGGATTGTTGAGCAAAAGGTACCCTTAACTGGTAGAGTGCTAAATTATTTTTGGCCACCAAAATGTGTTCACATGTCATTGTCTTGTTACAATTTATAGGAGAGTGCCTTCAGGCACTCTCCTATAAATTGTAAAAAGGCAAATCTTAACGGACTGAAAATTATCACTTCAAAGATAATATGAGGGACGGCCACTGAATTTGGGGCCTTCAAGTTGCAATACCTGCACTTCAGAATAAAGCCCAAATATGGGCTTTCAGCACTCTACCAGTTAACTGCTGTCCTGGCTTCTTTGTTGAAAGTCAATAATTTGTCAGTGTACGAATGGAAACTTGCTAGTGAATATGTAAAGATATTGAGACCCTTTGAAGATGCAACCAACATTATGTCAACATCAAAATACTCAACAATTTCCATGATTATACCTGTTCTTAACACAATTATTGAAGGAATGAACAACTCAGAACTGCATACTTTCGGTAAAACCGTTATTTGTAGCATTCAGTCAAGATGGCCAGATTATGAAAAGAATAAACTTTATGCCATCACTACATGTTCAGATCCTAGATTCAAGCAACATGCTTTTACAACAGATGATGTCAAGTCTAGTGTAAAACAGATACTTATAACTGAATTAATTTTAGTTCATGACTCAAGTCAGTCGACAAAAGATAGCACTGCAGTTACACAAGCCTCACAGACTAATGAATCTACCCCTGCAGCTTTGAACCCCCCCACTACCACAGCCTCCGGTGATTCATATAAAACTCTTCATGACAAAAGTGAAATGCTAGCTTCATCTAGGCCCACTGCAAAACATGATTTCTGGGGACTTTTCAAGAAGAAGGTGGCTGATAAATGTCTAAAAAAAAACTGAAAACCGTGAACAAATTTTGATGAACATCCAAAGCGAGGCTGACCGATTCCTCGAGGAACAACCAATTGACCCATCCGCTTCTCCATTTGATTGGTGGGGGAAAAACTGTGCGAGATTCCCAAATCTTGCTGCACTAGCAAGGTCTTTGCTGTGTGTTCCAGGCATGCTGGAGCCGAGTGAACGGATCTTCAGTAAGGCAGGACTCGTTCTTAGTGATCGTCGCTGCAGCCTCAAACCCACCCATGCAGAGCAGCTTGTTTTTTTAAACCATAACTTGAAACATTGAGTCATTGACTTATGAAATTCAAATAATGAGTGCCAGGACATGTTGCCGTTGCTTGTAATTTCAGACTAGTATTAACTGATCAACCTTAACTATTAAATAAATAATATTAATATGCCAATGGCCCAATGACATTGACATACTAGTATTAACATGTTGATTAGAAGATTGAAAACATCTTATTTTTATACTGAATTATTAACTGGTAAAGTGCTGGAAGCCCATATTTGGGCTTTATTCTGAGGTGAAGGTGTAGCGGTCGAGGTATAAAGGCCATTTACCAACCAGCCTGGTTGGTCCGGACCTCTTAGTCTCGTGGTAAATCGGTCGCTTTGAGTGCTAGAGGTTGACGGTTCAAACCCCGGCTCCCGCACTTATCTCTCTTCCTGTTACATTTGGGGGCTCGTCCGATCCTCAGCAGTAGGTGGCACTGCGGGTGTTTCGACCGCTCTGAGGAGGAACTTGGGTGAGATTCACATGTGGTGAATCTCAAAAGAAGGGGAGAGTAGTGTAGCGGTCGAGGTATAAAGGCCATTTACCAACCAGCCTGGTTGGTCCGGATCTCTTAGTCTCGAGGTAAATCGGTCGCTTGGAGTGCTAGAGGTTGATGGTTCGAACCCCGGCTCCTGCACTTATCTCTCCTCCTGTTACAAAGGTACTACAACTTGAAGGCTTCATACTCAGAGGATGTGCTCCGTATTATCTTTGTAGTGATATTATTTAGTCTGTAAGGACTTGTCTTGTTACAATTTATGGGAGAGTGCCCACAGGCACTCTCCCATAAATTGTAACAAGACAAAGATATGTGAACAAATTTTGAAGGCCAAAAATAATTTAGCACTCCACCAGTTAATATATCAGGTTTGATCAATATAATACTACAATATTATAATTTGATTAATTTGAAATTGATTTAGAATAGTTTCTAAGTTCTAACAAGTAACAAGAGGAATGAATGTATAAATTTTATAGTAAATTTCCTTTCTTATTATACCTACCGAAATTGTTTACAACAGGCTTGCACTATTGTGGAAGAACCTAACTCGGATAAAATACTCTCTATTTTAATCTTTCCCAAGATTTGGGAAAGAAAAGTGATGTAAAAACACCACGAAAAAATAAGCCAAAACTGGGCCGAGCGCCATTATGGGACGCTCTTCCATAGTACAAATCCCTGACTTCCGTCACAGTGCCGCAATGCATCAATTCGTCATTCTTTTGATTCCGAACAACACAGGAGTTATGTGATCAGCGGGGAGGAAGGATTCTTACCCGAATAAGAAGACAGGAGGGCCTCCATGTAAACAATTTCGGTAGGTATAATAAGAAAGGAAATTTACTATAAAATTTATACTTCTTTTCAACCTACCTCAATTGTTTACAACAGGCTGAATAGACAAAAGGCTGGAGGGAATCACATAACCAACCCACACATAACTCAATAGCTCTGGGACCATGGACAGAGGAAGAGATCCCTAGGCCTATCAAACCATAGCATCACAAACATTAGAAAAGCCAATCAAAGATGAGGCGTATGGTGAAGTGCGACGCACAGACAGAAAGGGCAGTAACAGCACAAAGCTGGAACCGAACCTGAAAAAAGCTGAAAAGCTTGGATAGACAACATCCTGAGCCGAAGAAAGAGGGCCCCAAGGGTCTCTGTCGGCTCCTGCAACTGTCGCAGAGAAAAGGAGAATGTAGCATTTCTCCAGAAGGCTGCCAGTATAACATCAGTCATCCGACAACATGACAGAGTTATTAAAAGAGGAAGACAATGCACGCACCTCATGGCAGAAAAAACAATTGGGAATACAATCACCAGTAGCTAGACGAGCGGAAGCTGCACGAATAGCAAGACAAGTCCATCAAGAAATGGATGCAGGAGAGATCTGGCATGTGGGAAAACGCATATTCATCCAGGATAAAGGCGTGAACGCCCCCCACCCCCAAGCAGAGCAGCGCCCAAGAAAGTGACCATCTTGGAGTAAACTGCAAAGTCCTAGGCCTTTTCAAGGAAAAGAACGGAACAAGCTTGGAGAGGCAAGGATGAGTGTCGAAACAATGCGGTATCACATAGGAAAAAATGTCTCCAAAGCATGGACAAGTACACATAGCTGGAGACCCCCAGAAAACTCCGCAAGCAGTGTGATCGAAGGAGTGACAGAAGCAACAGAGTGATCACACACCATCGGCAGAAGAACCTTCCACTTAGCCACAGAGGCTAAACCAGTGGAGTGAGTGCCCTCTTGAAGAAAAGCAACTCCACTGCGTGTCTCGAAAAACCACTACGGAGGAGACAGGACCCGATAAAAGACATGTGCGAAGGTACAATGAAGTCGGGTCAACTTGAAAACCTCCCGGGTGACTTTGGCAAAGAAAGTCACGAGGTAGAGGGAGACATGCCGGAACTGCCGCTAACAGAGAGTGGAGCAGAATGATCCACACCCACCGAAGCGACGGCTGTGATCGAAAGGATTCGACGACTGCAGGTTCATATCTGGGTGAGAACCTGAGGCAGAATCGGAACCGGTAGGAAGGTGTAGCCGACAAGACCATCCCAAAGGAGGGCCAGAGCGTCCACGGCGAAAGCCAGAGTATCTGGACATGGGGACACGAAAGTGTCCACCTGATGGTTCCAACTAGTCACAAGAGATCGATGGAACCCGCCATGTGGAGCATCCACCTGGTGGAAATGACCCTGCCTCGACGGGACAGGGAGTCGGCTAGGACCGTTCAGGCAACCGGGAATGTGACGAACAGCCACCCCGGTGCGGACATCCTGAGCGAGCAGTATAAGATCCCAAGCCAATCGTACATTGGAACAGAGTGCATGCCGCCCTGGTTCCGAATGTAAGCAACCACCGTCGAATGGTCGGACAACAGAAGGACCTGGAGATTCGATAGGTGAGGGATCCACTGCCTGAAACACAGAAGAAGAGCAAGAAGCTCCTTCTGGTTGATGTGTAGAGCTGCATGATCCTGGTCCACCATCCCGTGAATGGAAAGACCTAGAGGATCCAACGTCGCACCCCATCCGAGATCGCTGGCATCTGCCGTCAGAACGCAATCGGACGTGGGGAAGTCCAACAGAACACCCTGTGAAAACCACTGGACATCCGCCCAGAGGAGAAGGTGAGGATAAAGATAGTCTGGAAACTGAAGCACCAGATCCAGAAAATCTACATTCGGCCTCCAACGACTGAGCAGAAAGTATTGGAGAGGTCTGACACGCAGCCGGCCTAGAGGAATGAGATCCGTCACCAAACAGCAGAGACCGATTAGCCGGAGAAAACTCCGAGCCGTTGCGGTAGTGGACTGGGACAGAGTCGGAGCAAAAGCTGAGAGAATCACAGCCTTGGCCTGGGGAACCGCCACCAAATTGAATTGTGCGCGGAAAGCCATCCCCAGATGATAAAACGACTGAGAAGGGACCAGGTCCGACTTCTCCTCGTTGACTCTGAAACGTAGTGACGTGAGCAAGCTCAACAGAGTGGCGACATCCGACTCCAGGAAGGCAGCATTGGAATGCCCCTGGAGGATATCGTCCAGATATGCCGAAGTAGTCACCCTGGACTGTATGCGATGGAAAGCTATCACATGCGACATCAGTCTGGTGAAAGACCAAGGAACCAGGTTGAGGCCGAAAGGCATGGCCTTGAACTGGTAAACTCGCCCCAGAAAAATGAACCTGAGATACTTCCGTAACGCCCAATGAATCGGAACGTGAAAGAAAGCGTCTCGCAGGTCGAAGCTGGAAGCGAAATCTCCCTGGTGAATTGAACGGAGGACCGACCTGAAATTCTCCATGCTGAACTTGGGAGCAATGATAGACTGGTTCAGGAAACTCAGATCGAGAACCGGTCGGAGTCGGCCATCCTTCTTCAGCAACAAGAACAGGCGGGAATAGAAACCCACTGACCTAAAGTTCTTGATGACCTCAATCGCCCCCTTTGTCAGGAGATTGTCTATCTCCGTGGACAAAAGTTCCAGACGTAAAATGTCTGAAGGAACTGTGGTTGGAAAAGGCACCCCAGACAGAGTGGAGTGTCGTCGGAAGGATATTCGCAGCCCGGACCAAACAACATCTAACATCCAAGGATCGGATGTGATGGTGGCCCACGGTCTGCAAACTCTGCTACCCTTCCTCCAACCTGGGACGAGTCGAGGTGAGGACCTTCATTGCGAACCCCGACGAGGCTCGCGAGAGGAGAAAACACTTCTACTGAATGAAGAATCCTGGGAGTTCCCTCAAGACTGCCGACGCTTACCCTTACCCCTTGAGTAAGAAGTAGAAGTGGTGCCAGAAGGATCAGCCCCTTTTGCTTCGCAGAGGAAGCAGAGGGTACTTGTTAGGCTTGGAACAGCCCGTGCCTACCCTAGAAGGCTGATCAAGCTGAAGAAACAGCAGCTGATCGTTGGAATGACGTAGGACGTCATCCCGGACCGTCAACACAGAATCATGGAAAAGTTGCGGACCTGTCAAAAAAAGCAGATCGAAGAGCAGCGTACTGCTCCTCAGAAAGGGATCGGCCTGTGTCCCGCACAGAGTCCCTTCGAACTAATTCCAGATTAGCCGTGTTACAGGCATGCGCGTGAGTAAGATGCATGAGCGCCTTGGACAGCACACGCAAAGGAGCCTGTACCACGTCAATCTTATCTGAAGGCAGATAAGCAGCAAAAGCTGAGACGATGTGATCGGAGAGAGAAAGCATACCAAGCATCTCTCTCGATAAGCCCAATGTGGACTCCAGAGTCGTCATCGGAATGACGGCAGACTTGGACTTGGAAAGCCCGAGGGAATTGGAGTCCTGATCCAAAACCGTCAAAGTCTGGTAGACCGACGGATTGGCGGAATCGTAGGAACGTTAACGCGCCGGAGGCAAAAAGGTGTCAACCCTGGTGAAGAACGGAGCCTTCATAGCCTTGGAACTTAGCTTGGAGTCCAAGGCTGAAAATGCTTCAACCAACTGTACCGAAGGGCACGGTCGAAGACGCCCAGAAGCAGGTTTCTCCATAGACTGTTGGCGCACGACCGATGATCGCGGCCTGGCTGACACTGTCGACTGGTTAGATGGTTTGAGATCCGGAAGTCCGAAGACTGCTGGCTCTCGACATCAAGCATGTCTGACTCTTCCCCTGAGTCGGAAGACACATAGCCCATCGTGGGCAAACCAGACGATGCCTCCCATGGTGTCGGAACACCAGGGGATCAGAAAGCGGCCTGTTTCTAATCCCGGGAGGCGGTGCCACAGGAGGCGCCTGTAAACCACTCGCTGCCTCGCTGGAAGCAACAGGAAGGCTCGTTGACAGAACCTGAGTGAGTAAGGAGAGGGCCTCCCTAAGCTCACTGCCCGTACTGGCCGGTTCGACAGGGGAACGAACCGGCAAAGTGGCTTCACCGCTGACCCTCTGAACCAGCGAAGGGTCATGATCCTCCAAAAGACCCGACATGGGACGACGGGTGGCAGCTGAAAACGTCTGAAGCCAGACGTGTATAGGGGTGTGACACACCCCGAGGATCAACATAGCAGGAACTCATGAGTCACCGCTGACCTCTACAGGGCAGAAGGTCCAGGCTGCACAAAAGACGTTGGATCCCTAAAACTGGTCGTGTGGCCAGAATGAGGGACGGAAACGCCACAGAGTTCATAGTGTCCCACTAAGGACAACTGAATCCAATGACAACTGTGGTGCTCGACGGTGCAGAGACCACAGGAGAGGGTCCGGCCGGCGGCCACTTCCAACTTCGCCGAGTTGAAGTCAGGGAAGGCTGAGGCCGATACCCCCATGTCTACACAACCAGACACCGCAGCAGACCACTGCAGGTATAAAACTACTGTGCTCAATGGCTGAAAGGACAAAGTATGGGGTTCAG
Source organism: Pictodentalium vernedei (assembly GCA_031216915.1). Lineage (NCBI taxonomy): Eukaryota > Metazoa > Mollusca > Scaphopoda > Dentaliida > Dentaliidae > Pictodentalium > Pictodentalium vernedei. The sequence goes on along the minus strand of CM062293.1, from coordinate 393,494,928 downwards.
TCGGCAGCCCCATTTGACTTCGCCGAGTGTAAGTCTGGGAAGGCTGAGGCCGAAACCCCACAACCACACTACAGACATCCCTGCAGACCCTGGCAGGGAGAAGCCGAGGCCGGCTAAAAACGGTGCCCAATGACGTTGTAGACGGAACAGCAGTAGCAGCAGATACGACGGGAGCTGTTGGAACTGGCGGAAAAGCGGAGAGAGCCACCAAGCTCGGCCTCCAAAGGAGGAGTCACAACCCTAGTGACAGCTTCAGATGTCGACTGGAGAGGGCGCATAGTCCCGGAACCAGGCATCTCTACACCAGAAAACCAACAGCTCCCGCAGTATCCACCATGGTAAAACACTGCACATTCCCCTTGGAAGGGGAATAACTCTCACCAGACATGGTCGAATCGGGAAGCCCCGAAACGAAAGCAGTCCCCACCCCCCGCTGGTGTGGGAGGAGCTGCACATCCCCCACGGAGGAGGAGCAATTCTCATCAGACGTGGTTGAATCGGGAGACCCGAAACGAAAGCGTTCACCCCCCCCCCCCCCTGCACATTCCCCATGGAGGGGGGCAAACTCACACCAGACGTGGTCGAGTCGGGGGCCCCCCGAAATGACAGTGCCCCCCCCCCCCCCGCGGGTGTGGGAGGAGCTGCACATCCCCCACGGAGGGGGTAAACTCACATCAGACGTGGTCGAGTCGGGAGGCTAGTAGAAGAACACCCTCAATTGCGAGAGAAGGTGGCAGAACCCAGACGGCCGACACCGACTCCAATAAAATTTTTTATCAACCGAAAAAAATTCATTGTCGAATCGCGATGACACGATGTCGCAAAACATTCGCGAAAACGGAATAGTAATTAATAAACAATGAGAATGTGGTTGAAAATATAAACGAGAATATATAAAACACAGTCCTGTTTTTATACGATCTTCAGATCCATAATTCCAGTCACAGGAAAACCATTATCCACGAGTTGAATTATCACTGTTTCATAATGCATATGGCGGAAACACATCCTGCTCATGCTTCGGATAGAAAAAGAATGACGAATTGATGCATTGCGCACTGTGACGGAAGTCAGGGATTTGTACTATGGAAGAGCATCCCATACTGGGTGTGCGCCGATGGCGCTCGGCCCAGTTTTGGCTTATTTTTTCGTGGTGTTTTTACACCACTTTTCTTTCCCAAATCTTGGGAAAGATTAAAATAGAGAGTATTTTATCCGAGTTAGGTTCTTCCACTGTAGTGCAAGCCTGTTGTAAACAATTGAGGTAGGTTGATAAGAAACCAAAATGGGTAAATTACCAATCACTAATCAGTAGAGTGTTTACTATTCACTCAGTAGTAAATTAAGAATACTGTTCTTACTGTCAGTCATTAGGGCCTTGGCAACTGGAAAATTAGCAAATGACAATGTTTTGATTGTGATCAGATGGACAACAGCTGTGGAGTTTAGTTGATTCTTGTTGAATATTCAATTCTGCCCTATCACGCAGATGACAGCGTGTGGGTTTTTATTTCTTTTCAGTTTTCAAACATAACTTTTGAGACTTCAGTTGAGTGACTTCAGTCAATGGCTAATTGGCTATTACTATAATACTGTTTCAAATAATGTCAAAATATCCAAATCAAACTATCACCAAAGTAATATCAACACCGGGCACCGGCACATGTAATTTTGAACAAACTTAGACTTTAATTGATGAAGCTTGGCATAACTATGATAACATAAGATATTGATATTAAATATTATTCTAATTCAATTAGCGTCAATGCATCGCTGTCATTATCATTGATATACTAGTATTATTCAATATGATAATATAATTATGGAATGATATCATATTACCCCCCCCACCCCCAGCAGTGGCCAGCACACTTGTGACAAAATATTTCAATTTCAATCTGCCTATTTTCCCCCCAATGCAAGTATGCTGCTAGAAGTTTAACCAATTCAACCCCGTTAGACAGTTAGACATGACTCCATGAGCTCTGTCAAACAGAATTGAATTGGTTGAAATCCTACTAGAAGTATGGCTAAAATTTGCAAATTAATATTTCTCTATTTTGACATCAAGGTAAACATATATATCAACATGCAGTCAATACCGATACCGAAACCGAGGTATCACTAAAAAAAACCCCAATACCGACACCGAAGCTGAAATTTCAATACCGCCCAGCTCTAGCAACTTGTAATGTCACACCAAGAAGATGTTTTCAGAGAAATCCAGGGAGAACATGTATTTTAAGCTTTTGATGGGTATCATTGTTTATCCAGCTCAAAACAGGTTAAGGATTATTTTTTGAATACCCTTATTACTTACAAAAATAATTCTCAGTGAATTCTACTTCCACTTATGTTGATTTCTCCTCTGAACTTTGGGTGCTATAGGTACGCACACACAGATCATTTTATCAAAATTTGGATGTTTGAGAATCTGCATAGGGTTAACAAATGCTTACTGGAATATTTTGTACATGCAACTTGTAATGTCACACTAAGATCTGAGAATGGCCAATTTTTCTTGAAAATCTACGAGATGTTTTTAGAGAAATCCTTGGATAACATGAATTTTTAACCTTTTGAGGGGTACCTCTCTGTAACCAGCCCTAAACGGGTTAATGCTTGGTTTTGTGAATACATTCATTACTTATAAAAATGATCCTCGGTGTATTCCACTTCCAATGAAGGAGGTTATGTTTATCTCGCAGGTACACATTGGGTGTTATGGGTGCCCAAGGACAGTCCATTTTCTCAAAATGTCTATACTTGACAGCCTCTGGAGGGTTAACAAATGCTTACCGGAATATTTTGTCCATGCAACTTGTAATGTCACTTCAAGACGGCGAATGGTCAATTACTAGATTTTTTAAAGAAATCCACGGAAACGGGAATTTTAAGCTTTTAAGGGGTATATCTCCTTAACCAGACGAAAATGAGTTAAGACCTCGATTTTTGAATACCCTTACTACTCACAAAAAATTTTCCCCATCAGTTTTGCTTCTGGCAAAAGAAGTTACGTTTCTCTGTGGCATTCCCATTTGACGTTGTTGGGGTCCAAAAACAGACTATTTTTTAAAAATTTTGACATTTAGCAGCCCATGGAGGGTTAACAAATGCTTTCTGGAATCATTTATTTATGCAGCTGGTAATGTGACACCAAGACCTATCAATGGCCATTTTCTCTTGAAAACCGTACAAGATGTTTGTAAAGAAATCCAGGGAAAACATGAATTTTTTAAGTTTTTGATGGGTATCACTATTAACCACCACAAAAGGGGTTAACGTTTGGTTTTTTGAATACCCTTATTACTTACAAAAATGGTCATCGGTGAATTCCACTTCCAACAAAGGAGATTATGTTTATCTCTCAGGTATACATTGGGTGCTGTGTGTGTCCGAAAACAGCTCATTTCAACAAAATTACGATGCTTGGCCGCCTGTAGAAGGTTTATATACGCTCACCGGGATATTTTGTCCATGCAACTTGTAATGTCACACAAAGACCTGCTAGTAGACAATTTTTCTTTAAAACCTTCAAGATGTTTTAGAGAAATCCACAGAAAATGGGAATTTTAAGCTTTTACGGGATGTCTCTCTTTAGCCTGCCCAAAATGGGTTGAGACTTCAACTTTTGAATACCCTTTCTACTTACAAAAATGTTTCTGTATAAATTATGCGCTTGATAAAAGGCACTTTTCTTTGTGGCGTACCCATTGGGTGCTGTTGGTGTCCAAATACAGCCCATTTTATCACAATTTTGACTTTTAGCAGTCCGTGGAGGGTTAACAAATGTTCACGAGAGTATTTTGTCCATGCACTTTCTATTGTCACACCAAGTGTGGCCAATTTTTCTTGAAAATCTACAAGACTCGTTTTGAGAAATGCACAGAAACACGAATTTTTGAGCTTTTGAGGGGTATTGCAGTTTAACCAGCCCAAAAGGGGTTAAGGCTTGCTTTTTTGAATACCCTTATTGCTTACAAAATGATCCACTGTAAATCCCAATTCCAATAAATGAAGTTATGTTTATCTCTCATGTATTGTGTGGGTGGTTTAGGGGCTCAAAAACAGCCCATTTCATCCAAATTTCAATGTTTGGCAGACTGTGGAGGGTTAACATATGCATTGCCTAATATTTCTTATCTATGAATGGTCGTGTCACATACAGGACTAACAATGATGAATGTTTTAAAAAAAATCTACAAGACGTGCTTCGAGAAAGTGCCTATAAACCCTAATTTTGAGTTTTTTGCTGCCAATTCTGGCGAAATAAGGGTTAAATGGAAAATTCCACTTCAGTACATTTTTAGATTTTGTGCCCCACTATGAGTATGCAAAATTGGGTGAAAATCAGTTCAAAAATGGCTTCTGAATCGTACGGACAAAATATGTTGGGAACAACCACCCCCCCCCCCCCCCCAAAAAAAAAAATCCGTAGAAAAACATTAGTCATTTGTCTTTTTCAGAAGGAAAAGCCTAAATATTGAATTAAGTGTGTCATTATAATGTTTGTGCAGATTTAACTTTCACCTAAAAAGCAGTCATAAGGCCCTGCAAAGTAGATCTTCTGTTTCTCGGGCCATTTTTTGTAAACTTACATGCAGGCAGACAGTTTTTTATTTTATTTTTTATGTTTGTAATTATTTCTTTTCCAAAAGTTCATATTCTTGGTTTGTTTTATGTTTTAGGCCTCATAATCTACAGAAAAGCACGGGTGGTGGTATATTTCGTCCATTGAGTGCAAGAAGGCTTTGCAATGCTAAAGCATTGCAAAGCCTTATTGTACTCAAGGAACAAATTTATCAGACATAAACCATTTAATTTTTATTTTTTTAAGTTTGCATTGGTTATAAATAACCCATCATTTGGAATGTGTTGTGAATTCTAAAAATGAAAATATATTCTAATTTCAAGTAATCCCCCACCTCATCCAAGCCATCCGAAGGATGTGATGGACGAGGGGATTTTTTGAATACAAGCCTGTAGGCTTGAGAATGTAACACTGGCATATTATTTTGCACGGGACTACCATTCCAGCTCACTTCAAAGCACTAAAGTTTGAAGGTCACACACAAACACTATAAATACTCAGCTCAGGTGGAAAGCGTTGTCTCTTCAAAGAATAGTCATATTTAATGATGAACCCTCTCCCCACCCCACCCCCCCCCCCCACCATCAATGAGGTGGGGAACATTGGAGAAAAAAGTGTATTACAGTGTCCTTTTAACCCCATGAGGGTGGGTGTTACATCCTCAAGCCTACAGGCTTGCATTCAAAGAATCCTCTCATCCATCACATCCTTCAGATGGCTTGGATGAGGTGGGGGATTCTTTTCCATAAAGCCTTCTGGCTTCTCGGATGTAACACTGGCATGATTTCAAAGCTTTTATCATTAAATACGAGTACATGAAGCAGCAAAGCGATACAGGTATGACCAATGTAGTGTGTATGTCACATATTGCGTATTCACTAAATGACATGTGTAGAGAAGTAATCAAAGTGAAACAGAACACCTGAGAGAGTAAAAGCAAAAAATACACATAAATCCATTTCTCTATTGACGTTTTTTTACAAAAACACTTATGAAAAAGAGTCTATATCATTGCAGGCATTCTTCATTGAATCCAAGCTGTTTGAAGTCCGTACTTCAACTGACATGTGAATGGATGATATCAAGTCACGTCAAGAAGGTGTGTGAGAACTGTTCATCCGTGTGTTCAAGGTTCTTGCAATAAAAACCATGGAAAGTTTTTGCAGATTGCCAATTTGCAGCCTTTAGAACCTGACTCAATGGGAGACCTTTCCAAACAGCTGCTGAAGTTGCAGCACCTCTCACAGAATGTGCCTTAAAAGAACTGTTAATACCTGCTTTATGTATACATTCACAAACCCATCTAGCAGATGTAGATATTGATTTCTTGGTTTTGAAAGAAAGAAATAGTTTATCAGATTTTCGTATGTTTTGTGTCTTTTCCAAGTATGTTTCCAAAGTGTGTATCACACAAAGCCGATCATCAGTATATTTGAAAAGATGAATGTTATAAGAAATATGTCCGGGTCGGCATGTCTTTTGCAGAGTGAAAGTTACAAAACTAATGCTATTGACAGTCTTTTGCATGTAATTTAGATCTAACGAGGTAAATGTTTGCGCTCTTTGGGGTGAAACAAGTGCCATGAGAGATGCTAGTTTTTTGGTCAAAATATCAAGAGACAGTGTCGAGAGGATATAATGTTTTTAAATAATTTAAGGCCACAGAAACATCCCAAGTGTAGTAATATCTCAGGATCAGTGGTTTGTGATTAAAGAACCCTTCCATAAATCTGGTAATGAGTGGTGTGGATGAAAACTCAGATCTACCAAGTGCAAGCATGGTTTGGATTAACATGGACTTATGTGTATTCATGGCACTGTATGACTTGTGTCTTCCCAAAACAGAAAGATAATTTAGAACTTGAACTTCAGTGGGTTGAACATAACTAACTTTTTGTGTATCACACCACAAACACCACTTGCACCAGGCATACCAATATTGTTTTGTAGTTGACTGCCGCCAGGAAGAAAGGATGATGTCTGAAGCTTCCTTCGAAATGCCTTTTGCCTAAAAGTGTTTCCGGATATAGTACAAGCGATCAGCTTTAATTTTGGTAACAGTGGATGTAGCTTGCCTGTAAAGTGATTTTTCAGAAGTTTCTTGGTCTGTGGAAGTTTTACTGGTCGACTGGCCATCAACTGTAACAGTCTGGGGAACCACAATTGAGTTGTCCACCAGAGAACAATGATTAATGCTTGATTGAGTCAAATTGACCTTGTGTTCCTCTGACTTTGCAAGAACTTTGGCAATAAGACTGAAAGGAGGAAAAAGAAATGTTAAATGACCAATCCAAGAAATGGAAAATGCATCTGTTGCAAATGCATTGCAATCAGGGTACCAGCTTCAGTACATGTGTAATTGGCAGTTTCTTCATGAAGCAAACAAATCTATTGTGGGCTCAAAGAAAATGCTACATAGAGTACTGAAAATTTTTAGATGTAATTTACATGAAATATGTACTTCCCTGGATAAAGAGGTGGCCAGTAAATTGTGTTTCTCAGGGATATGAACTGCTGAGATATGAATGTTTCGAGTTGAATACCACAGCCAAATACTTTTAGAGGCATTGAAGAGGTAATTTCTCCTGCCACCTACTTTATTAACATAAGGCATTGCAGTGGTGTTATCAATTCTAACACAAATATGGCAACTGCGTAAATTATTGGCCAGGGTAAGCAATGACTGCTTGATTGCCAGAAGTTCAAGAACACTGATGTGAAGTTTCCGCTGTGTCAGATTCCATTGACCATTAGCCCACTGACTGTCTAAAATGCCACCACATCCAGTAGAGGAGGAGTCAGTACTAAGTGTGTGATCAGCTGAGGAATCTCGAAGTGCTTGTGAATTCAGTAAACGAACATCACCAATCTACCACGAAATTTCAGTGTTGCTGTTTCTTAATAGCTGAATACTATGAGAATTTGACTGGTATTTCTTCAAACCATTGGTTTTATCCTTTTCATGTTATCTGTAGTACAAGGGACCTATATGTATTACCAAAAAAGCAGCTGTATAGAGTCCAATGAGTCTCGCTACCATTCAAATAGTAGGGTTCTGTGCAGCCAAAACTGCCTTTGACATTGACACAACAGCGTTGATTCTCTCTAAGGGGAGATGGATGGTGAAAGTTCCTGAATTGATGATATTAAGAGATATCTAATTTCCCTTGTGGGATGTAAAACTGATTTTTCGAAATTACGTTCAAAACCTAACCTGTTGAAAAGATCTGACATAGCATGTGTGTCTTCACAGGCACCTTTCTCTGATTGGTTGATAATGAGTGAATCATCTATATAGTATGTACAACAAATTTCTCTACTATGCAGATAGGAGAAAATTGATTTCATGACCTTGGGTACAAGCGGGGCACTGAGGCCAAGCCAAATGGTAAGCAGGTGAATTTATAAAGAATTCCCCTCCAAGAAAATTTTAAATATTTCTGGTCATGAGCACAGATTGGAATGCTGAAATAACTTGGATCAGTTGTAAGGCAGATCGAAATGTATCCATTTGAAAATGGGAATAGGCAACGTATTTGTTCATTTTTTTTTTCACATTAATCACAGGCCTCATTTTCCCATTTTTCTTTTCCCGCAATATATTATATTGGAAAGGAATTCACCTGGTTCGTGATTACAAACCAGAATAGCTCCTTTATCAATCAGTTCTTGTACTTCAAAATCCACAAGTTGTGATTCCATGGATGAACTTAGATGTGAGTCTTCCATGGAAGACGTGTGTCGCCTGGCGTTTCAGACAGAATTCTAAGTGGAAAAGGGACATAACTCTGAAAAAATACAGCAGATCAAAAAATAAAATAGGAGGTGCACAATGCCATTATGTGATAAAGAATCACTGAAAGTTTCATCAAAATCCATTCATAGGTTAAAGAGGAGTGGTGAATAAGAGAAAGTATGACGCGGACGACGCAAGACGACAAAAGTAATCCCTATATGTCACTAAAAAATAAAATAGGAGGTGCACAATGCCATTATGTGATAAAGAAGCACTGAAAGTTTCATCAAAATCCATTCATAGGTTAAAGAGGAGTGGCGGATAAGAGAAAGTGTGACGCGGACGACGACGTGGACGACGCAAGACGACAAAAGTAATCCCTATATGTCGCTCCCCAATTCGTGGGGCAGCGACACAAAAATGCAGAGGAGTAGGTGGCCAACGTTGAATGGGTGAAGACACAAACTCTATTTCATATCCTTTCACAGCTTGTAAAATGAATCTATCATGAGTCAGTTTCTCCCATTCAGAGAGAAAATGTTGAGTCGGCACTGGTTGTATTGATTTGACGACCGAGGATTTTGATTGTAATAAGGGTGTCTGCCTTAAAAAGGACCTGAACCTCTATTTCTGAAGCCCCTACCTTTATTTTGAAAGGTTATCCTGGTGACCTCTCCGGTTTTTTTAATCTCCTTGGAGATATTGTCACCAAATAAATTTAGGGTAAATGGTCTGTCAGGTGCACACAAAGCCTTGAATGGATTGCTAAAATTTGGTTTTATTAATAGTCGTTGTTTAACACACATCGTGAATGGCTGAACCCATCAGGGTAATTCCATCAGTCAAGTTTGTTTTAGCATTTTCTAGATTATCATAAAACTTCTGACTTATTTTTTGTTTTTTTAATTTTCCAATAGTGTGTTTTATTTCCTTTAAATTATCAACCATTTTTAAGAGTAGTGTCATAGCATGAGCCATAATTTTTTCTGTGTCTTGCAGCAGCCAATCACATGTCCTGGTGCGACCATCCAGCTGTCGCCAGAATTCAGAATTAATTTTGGGTGCTGATATCAGCTTACAGTTTTTGGGAACAGGATGTTTGGTAATTATATCAGTTATATTTGATTTAATTGTCGTAGTTTTGTCAGGAAAATCTGCTATTGTTGTATTTACTTCCTGCCCATAATTTATATCATCAGGAAAAAGTTTACGTAAATTAAAAAAATCATCTCTGACAAGTTGTCGACATCTGATCCATTGTGATCAGAATTTGTCCTGTGTGTGTTATCACTGGGCAAAGATCCATGTTGGCTCTCAGAATCAGAGCCAAACAAATCATGAACTGCCACTTGTGTATCAACCAAATTTGTTGCAGAATTTTTATCAGTATATGTAATAGTATCTTTATTCAATCTCGACCTCTTTTGAGGTGGGTGAGAAGTTTTGTGTTTTTGTTTTTTCGCAGACTGGGTCGAACTCCCCCATGCTACTTTCGATTTCGATACTTCCGTATTTACCCATCTGAATCGATCCAGGTCACAGCATGATACCATATTTTCAACATTTTTCACAGAACGACTGGTTCGTGCTTGACTGGACGGGATTACATCCTCCTCCCTATCACCACAAACATTGGATTAAGCAGAGCTAGTGCTGCTGCTACTATTAGAGGATGACATGATCGAAATGGAACGGTAAGTCGCTCAAAAAAAAAAGAGCTGAGTATTTATAGTGTTTGGGTGTGACCTTCAAACTTTAGTGCTTTGAAGTGAGCTGGCACGGTAATCCCGTGCAAAATAATATGCCAGTGTTACATTCGAGAAGCTGGAAGGCTTAATGGAAAAGAGTAACTTTTTTGTGTGTTACTGCAGTCCCTTTCTCCATGCTCTACATACTCTCAAATGCAGCCTGTTATACCTGCTCTTAGTTGCAGTCAGGTAATTCTTTTCTGCACAATTTTAGACATTTAAGAAGCTATTAATTGAAAATAGCATATGTTTTCATTTTTGGAATTCATTAAAAAAAACAATGAGGGGTGTTAAAGTAAGTTTGAATGCTTTTGAGAATATAGTTTTGGCCGGTTTTGGACATCACTTTGGGGAGAGAGTTGATTTAGATGAAATTTACACTAAAGCTGTACAGTGCACAGGGTTAGTTACTCAGTTAATAATAAATATTTTTATAACCAGAAAGTGTGACTAACCCTGTGCAATGCACAGGGTTAGTCACACTTTCTGGTTATAAAAAATTGGTAATGGCCATATCACACACTACATGAAAATATACATTGATGCAAAATACACAGGGTTGGTTGGTTACATTTTACATTTTATGTATGGTGCTGGATTCAAGGAACTAATGGAAATACTTATACTGGATTGTGGAAATTTTTTAAAGTGAACTCCAAAAATAAAAACATCTTCTATTTTCATTTAATAGCCTGTTATTTATCAAAACTGGTAGAGTGACTCGAAACATGAGTAATTTTTTTTAAGATACCATGCTACCAGCAAAGGAAGTCTCTGTATAGCAGACTTTGATAAAAAATAATTTGTTACAATTCATTTGAGTGCTCATTGGCACTCTCCAATAAACAGTATTGTTTATTGGTGTTTAAGGTCACATTCTTCTGCACAATGGCTAATCGTGACCACAACATGGAGATAAAGTCAAGGTCAGTCAATCGTTTATACCCCATATTGCCTATTTCAGAGGACTCGCTTCCCAGGCATTAGTGACTGGGTCCTATTTTACCAGTGAAACAGAGCTTGTTTACCACAGTAAACAAGCACTGCTTCACTTCCCAAGGTTCCCGCAGAGGTCCAATAAATTGTAACAAAATAATCTGTACAAATATTTTTCTCCTACTTCTGCAAAAACAACAAGCTGATGCTTTTATTGTAAATTCCAGCACTTTTTGGTTGACCATGATAATTAATTTATTTATTGGTATTTAATGACACTTTCAACAGCCAGGGTCACCACATGTCGGACAGTTTTATGGGTGGAGGAAGCCGGAGTACTCAGAGAGAAACACTGAGCAATGGAAAACAACTGCTAGACTCCCCAACATGCTAACTTCACACAACCAGGGTTAGCATTGATTGAAGACAAGTGCTCCATCAACATGCAGTACACCTTAGGACACAGCACCATTGTGAGTCATGATAATGGCTTCTATCACTTAACCAGTTACAATGCATTGTTCAGTGCAATTAAAACTTTATTTGTATTTCCATGTTGTCTTCATGGCCAATGAAAAAACCATAATACAAGATAGTGACCACTTATTGCCCTTGAAAAAGTCTATTTGTGATCGACTTGCATATACTCAATGCCATACATAATGTGCAATCATGCTTTGTAACATTAGAAGAACAAATATACAATTCTCTGAACAAATGAGCCAATAAAAAAGAAAAACAGGCAAACAAAACCAATATTGACAATTATTTTGAAACATAAATCACTAATTTCCTATTTTACCTCAAATTCAATAAAAAAAAGTCTTATGAACATATTTAATGTTTGCACAAACATTCTGAAAAATGGACACTGATTGGTCTGCATACTGTTTTACTACAGACTTTTATTTAGTTAATATTTACCTATAATTACGTAATAACTGCACAAGAGAAACCTGTCTGCGAACTTGAATCCTTGATGCCAGACGAGCATTTTCCCCAAGTTTCCACCAAGCAACTATATATGTAGTTGCAGTCTGTATGGAAGAATGAAAATCCACTGAGTTGTGTCAAAGTCACCCACAAAATGTTTTTGTCTCATTAGTACCGGTAGGGTTGAGTGCTATTATTTGATAGCTGTGATATTTAACCCTTTACCTAACATGAAAAGCAGACGACACTTGCAAAAGAAAATTCTCGAATATCTAATTTTTTTCATTTTTTGTCTCAAAAACATAGGTTATGACCCCTCATTGGAACAAGCTCGATGAGTTCGTTCCAAGGAGGGGTCATAACCTATGTTTTTGAGACAAAAAATTTAAAAATAATGAAAATTAACTGGCGATTTTTTAGAATAGTGCTGGTCGGTTTTGGCCGTTACGTTGGGTAAAGGGTTAAAGACATTGCATATGCATAAAACTGTCACAGGCAGTTTATTATATGTCGGATCAGCTCTAGAAATTATCCTTGAGGATTGGCAATGCCATGATAAAAGCCATGGCAATTTGCAATGGAATTTACCAAGACACTGCCTACTGTCATGACTAGGTAATTCTAGACTCCTAGCAAGGCCTGTATGGGAGGGGGTACATCATACCTGGGCCAAAGAGGCCAGGGAGCCAAAGGCACCGTTAATTTCCTGGGATCTCAGATATCTTGTGGTGGCTTGGGTTCCATCCATCCAAAACTGCTTATGCTACTTCGGCATGTCTATTTTTTCTACCCAGTTCATGTGTACATTTAAACTAAGTTTGTTAATAATACTTAGATAATATGAGGACCAAGATGTGTGCAGCCTTTCCTGTTTATGAGTATTCTGCAGTCTGCTGGCTTAGTGAGGCTTACCAAGAGTCTGATTGATTATTTTGCCTTGACCACAATTTACTGGCCCTTTTTATTGGATAACCGATAACCGATATGTCAATTGTGCAAAGATTATTTTTATAATATTACCTATACCATTACTGCTACTACTACTACTGGTCTTCTAACCACTACTTCTACTACCACTACCCCTACTACTTCTACTACTAAATTATTAGTACATAACACTATGTCTTCTGATCTGCATTGCAATATAAAAAGATGTTTCAATGTGAATTCTTTCTCCTTACCTTTATTGTAACATAAACAAAGATGTTCCAATGTGCTTTTTCTCTCCGATCCTCTTTTATTTTATTTATATAGGAGCATACGGCCTCAAAAGCAGAAAATCAACCGAGTGCTCCATTCCACCCCTCTCTCATCTTCCATACCCTTTTTGGCCTTACAGCTCATGCCATAAAATCGTATTGGATAAAAACAGGATGACTAATGGAGAAGGGAAGGGGATCCAAAAGAAACTTTGTACCCCCTGATAAAATTCCTCTCGGGACTCCTTGTCAGAAAAGCAACCCAAGGTGCAGAGGTTATGGGTTCAGAAGAACAAACAGGTCAATTCAAAGCATGATCGAGCAAACAATGGTTCCACTCCCCCTCCCATATTTTAAGATAGTTATGACAGTATGTGAAGTATGAATCAGAGCTAAAGTGAGCTGAAAGGTTACAAGAATGTGTCTTATCTTCTCTCAGAAACTGTGAATAAATGTTGAGCAGGGAATCCATCTCCACAGTCTCACTAAGAATCCAGTTTATCACATAAACACCAGCAAATAACTCATTATGGAAGTATCATTCACAAATAATTACATTGTTAATGTAGTTATACGTTTTGGGTCCAAATACTCAATTCCCATTGGTCAGCTGGATGAAAACGTCATGACCAAATGTAATTCATTTTCCAATGAATACATTTGGTCGAACTTTGATCCACATTTACGGTAGAGCGCAGTTGACAGAATGTAATTCGGGTGATTTTTGGGTGGGTTTTTAACTTTTAGCACCTCTCGCAGTGATCAACTCCGCTGCTGTTTCTTTGGTGACATTTCCCAACTGTGGCATAAAGCCTGTTACTAAAATACTCGTTTCCATTTCTAAAGTTGTGAAAATTAAAGCTTATTTGCCTTTGCGATATCATTTAGACGGAACCGGTGCTCAACTCAGAGTTGTGCACTTTGTCTTTTGTGTGAGGGCGTTTTTTTGTCTCGTTCATTCGTATATGTTTTATTTCGTCTTTCTGCTTTGTTGTTTGGTAAAAAGTAGTTTAAACAGTTACGGAATTCATACATAATTTGTATCCATTCCCACACGTTCATACTCCAATAAAGATAATAAAAATTGCATTCAAATCTTAATTAACACATTTAACCCTTTACCCAACGCAGACGATTTCAAAATTTATTATTTTAAATATCAATTTTTAATTTTTTTCAAAAAATTTCAACAAAACCATATCATGTGACCCCTCTTTGGAACGAGTTCGTTCCAAAGAGGGGTCACATGGTATGGTTTTGTTGAAATTTGTCGAAGAATAATATTTTTTTCAGCTGCTGAATTTGCATATTACGCGGGCGGATGCGGGCGATTCGTTGGGTAAAGGGTTAATATGGGCATGTCAACAATGAAGTGGCAACATTGTTAGTTTGTTTTGGAAGTAGAATTGAATTTATCTTCTCTTATATTTCATCAACTGTTTACGAATTACAAATAGCAGATGACAATTGCAGAAAACAGTTTATGGGGCACAACAAACAAACCATTAAACTACAAGCATTTATTGCATTAAACATATATACATTATTTACATTTGACGTAGGTTCAAGGGAGGTGCTGCGATTTACACACCTCAGATCACAGTAGGCTGATACGAACAGATTTACAAAAGTTAAAGGGTGCTGCACGCTACACACCCAATAAGTGTACCTGAGGAGGATGCTGCAACTTACACATCCTGCATAGCTGATGTTTTACATACAGGAGCTGCAACCTACACACCTATTACATAATACACAATATGACGGGGTAGTGGTGCTGCAAGATGCATACCATTATGAATAATGGTTTGGGAAAAAATTTAGGGGGCTCCCGTGTTGGCACCAGACAGGGCAATCGGTTACTGGAGATTGTCTTTTAACCCTTTACCCAACGAATCGCCCGCATCCGCCCGCGTAATATGCAAATTCAGCAGTTTGAAAAAATATTATTTTTCAAAAAATTTCAACAAAACCATATCATGTGACCCCTCGTTGGAACGAGCTCGTCGAGCTCGTTCCAACGAGGGGTCACATGATATGGTTTTGTTGAAATTTTTTGAAAAATTTGAAAAAATGATATTTAAAATAATAAATTTTGGTATCGTCTGCGTTGGGTAAAGGGTTAAAGGTTCACGGTTGATTACTTCAGGGACACGTGTCACCAGTGTCTAGCACTTTGCTCCAGCTCTGGAACAAAGCCTCAGAGATTCTGTGACATCTGTCCCTAACAGGAACCCAAAGGAACTGGATGGGGGAACCGATGAATGCTCAATGCCCCCCGACAAACAAGAGGAGGCCCCCCAATTTTTTGGTGACAACCTGATGGTGGAGGTGAGAGGATGGTGGTGGGTGAATTTTTTTTTAAAGAAGCTTAGAATTAATGAGTGACCAACTTGAATCAATTTTGAGAGTGGAATGAATGTTATTCTCTTGCACAGTGCATTGAGCTGATTGGTCAATAGTTGGCTTTACCTTCCAAACTAAGTTATGTAGAGAGTGACCCCTGTTGCACGTGCTGGACAGGCAATGTACGTACACTTACAGGTCAACTTCGCCACATAAGTACATGTACATGCATGTCAGCAGAATGAATGTTACCATGGAAATGGCCGAGGGGTCATGACTTAAAATGTTTGTGATAAAAACATGTGTTATGCGTGACTCATCACAATATGATTCTAGTATTTGCATGCACTCCCACGATGTCACCCTGGGAATAGCTGGGAGTTCTGCTCCTGAAAACTGTTAGGAATAAACTACAAGTTCCCTCTCATTGCGTGCCCCATAAACATTTGGAACTAATATTTCTTCCAATTATTTCCTGAATAACTAAATATTTTCATTTTCTGTCTTGAAAACATATCGTCATGTAAGAACCATAAGGTTCTATCTTCCAGTGGAAGATAGAACCTTATGGTTCTCACACGACAATATACAAACTCGTTCCAGTGAGAGATCATAAGGTATCTTTTTAACTTTTTAACCCGCTGTGTAATTTCAAGATATTTTTCATCAAATCTAGTCATGGCTGCTGTGCAGAAATGAAAGTGTCAATGACACTGTAGCTCAACTTGTTAAGACATGTACATGTATAGTATGTGACACAGTAATGACCTGATAACAAAGGTACATATAAAGTAGTGTAACAGTCTGTACATAAATACTGACCGTAGCCTGTACCAAATGTATAGGTAAAGTATTGTAAAGGTGGGTGACAGTCAGATGCTAAACTAGAAAAGAAATCTTTGAGTCCCAGAGTGGGTCTGACTGAACCCCAAAATATTTATACTCATAGCACAATGATAACAAAGGCACCCAAAAACACCCGTTCCTGTCCCAAGGTGATGATAAAGGTACCCAAGAAGTTTCGTGAAGATCGGGTTCACAAATACGGCCTCTAGCTAGAGCTCTATAGAAGTTGTGTACAAAAAACTGATTAGACCTAATTTCGGTACAAAATGGCCACTGGCAGCCATCTTGAATTTTGGACCGCACCCAAAAACACTCGTTCTCGTCCCAAGGTGATAACAAAGGTACCCAAGAAGTTTCGTGAAGATCGGTTCATAAATACAGCCTCTAGCCCGAGCTGTATTGACATGTGCGCTTACTGTGTATAAGTAGCACTGAATAATTCAAAGTTCATCTAATTTGCATAATTTCTGCACGAGAAAAAAACCTGTATTATATGTGATGTATTCCATGTTACTAAACATTCACACAAAAATTTATTCAAATCAGAACTTTCATCCAGTTCTGTACAAAATATAGGCTGATTAAATCGTCAGATGTGTACCCATACGCACAACTAGTAGAAAGCTGTATGATGGAGGGCCACCCCAGATGCCGACATTATGTACACCATACATGGTATGGGTACATATAGAAATGGATTGGAGGAGTGCCTAATTTGATGGATAAAGGGTTAATATATCTGGATCAAATTAGTAGATTTACATAAAAAGCTATACAGCACAGCACATCAGTAGCCTGAATACATATATAAAGTAACCTGATAATCGAATTAATATTTTTTGAGTTATCGCATGCTGAAGAAATGGATTGGAGGAGTTCTCAATTTGAAGGATAAAGGGTTAATATCACAGGGTCAAATTATCAGATTTACACCAAACACTATACAGCTCGGAACATCAGTAACCTGAAGATATATATAAAGTAACATGACAATTGGATTGATATTTTTTGAGTTATCTCATGCCAAAGGGATTGGAAGAATTCTCAATTTGAAAGATAAAGAGTTAATATCTCAGGATCAAATTATCAGATTTACACCAAAAACTATACAGCTTGGCACATCAGTAACCTGAACACAAATATAAAGTAACTTGACAATCCAAGCAATATTTTTCAAGTTATCGAATGCCAAAGAAATGGATGCAGCCGCCAGACAGATGGACGGACAGACTGACAGACACAGACAGACAGACAGACAGACAGACAGACAGACAGACAGACAGACAGACAGACAGACAGACAGACAGACAGACAGACAGACAGACAGACAGTTAAAGGATGGACGAACGACAGAGGGCCACTCCAGATGCCAGCATTATGCATGGTATGGGTGCACAAAAAACTGATTGCACTAATTTTGGTACAAAATGACTGCTGGTGGCCATCTTGAATTTCGGACTGCACCCAAAAACACTCCTTCTCGTCCCATGGTGATAAAAAAAGTACCCAAGAAATTTCGTAACGATCGGTTCATAAATACGGCCTCTAGCCTGAGCCGTATAGAAGTTGTGTACAAAAAACTGATTGGAACTAATTTCGGTACAAAATGCGACTGGCAGCCATCTTGAATTTTGGATCGCACTCAGAAACACTCGTTCTCGTCCCAAGGTGATAACAAAGGTACCCAAGAAGTTTCGAAAAGATCTTTTCATAAAACAGCTCCTAGCCAGAGCCGTATTGACATGTGCACTTACTGTGTATAAGTAGCACTGAATAAATCAAAGTTCATCTAATTTGCATATTTTCTGCACGAGAAAAAAACCTGTATTATATGTGATGTATTCCATGTTACTAAACATTCGTACAAACATTTATTCAAATCAGAACTTTCATACAGAAGTTCTGTACCAAAAACTGATTGCACTAACTGAAGAACAAAATGGCTGCTGGTGGTCATCTTGAATTTCGGACCGCACCCAAAAACACTCGTTCTCGTCCAACGGTGATAGCAAAGGTACTCAAGAAGTTTCGTAAATATCGGTTCATAAATATGGCCTCTAGCCCAAGCCATATTGAATTGTTGATGGGCAAGCGGACAGATGGACAGACGGACGACTGCCCATGGCATAACCTCAAATTTGGCTTACATCAAAGTTGAGCTAAAAATCATCCAAATTTAACTCAAGGACGAGGGAGTGGGGGATTTGATTAACTGCATCCAAATTATAATTATTTCAGTGGCAAGAGAAAAGCTGTCCTGGCGGGAATATCCATCAACACCATGCAAGGAGTTGAAGCAAAACTGAAAAAAAATTAATAAAATTTGTCTGGCGATTTTTGTGAACAATGATGGCCAGTAATTCCAGTTTTAGTTGTTACGCTAGGTAAAAAGGTTAAACGGTTAAATTACACATTATGTGAAGAAAAGAAATTCATCACGATTTGACATGAAATTTTTAAACCTTGTTCACTAAAATTGATCTGGGGCGAGGTTTACCAAAGCTTAGATCAATTTTAGTGAATGAGGTTCAGAAATTTTGTATGAAATCGGGAAACATGAAAGATTTTCTATTTCCTAGGGCTCAAATCTCAACAGTGAGAGTTTTTTCATGGTTGATAACCCAATGATTCACTTTAGCAGAAAAACCACCTCACCGTGCTCAAAGAAATTAGGAGAAAAGGACCAATTTACATATGAGGAGTCAATTACAAACAATAAACATGTGCTAGACTAATTCTTCCACACTCTATTCCCAGACAATGAAATATTCATAAATGTCTTCCCTTTTTAGAAGCTGTTCACATAGGTTTGACACTCATCATAAACAAGAGAGGACAGCAACATAACCATAATATTTGTAATTAGATGATGTAAAAATAACAACAAAAAATGCCAGTACACCATTATCACTTAAAAGGCTATTACCAGGCAAGCCTATGAAATATTTATACCTAACATCCAGGATTTTAATATTTAAGTGGTTGAGTGCTAGACGCCACTATCATCGCTCTACTAAAAGTATTGAAAGCAACTTTTGAGGCTTTACACGTATGCATTAGCTTGCTGTTTGCTCAGCCATCGAAAATAAAATGTATACAATTTTTGTTACAATTTATTGGAGGGTAACACTCTCCAATAAATTGTAACAAAACAATTATTTATGAAAAGAATCTAGCTAAACTTAGGTTTACCAGGCTGGTACAGTGGAGCCCACTCAATTGGATATCTCTTAATTGTATATCCCTGTTAATTGAATATAATTTTCAAACACAAAACCATTTACCACACCATCAGTATGAATTTGATCTGTTAATTGCATATGGGTTGTAGAGTAAACTCCTGTTAATTGTATATAAATTTTTGCAATATGTCGAAAAAATTACTGTGACACGCACCAAATTCCCCTTATTTATCAACCTTTTTGACCTCATTGCATCCAGTACAGGCATTTATTCTATTATATCTTGTTTCTAGGAGCTCTGTCAAACAAGATATAATAGAATAAATGCTCAGTTTACCTCCAGAATACAGGAAACTAACCAAATCCCTGTTAATTGTATACTCCTGTTAATTGAATAATTTTCACTGGCAAAATGGATATTTAATTAAGAGGATTCTACTGTAGTACTGTATCTCTGAACAAAAAATACTGTTACAAATCAGCTTTGAATAATAGTTTTGCACATTACCAGTTAAGACCTAAAAAAGTTAAAAAAAATCTGTTTCTCAGGCCCTCCCGCATGGTCCTTTTGGCTGCCACATGCTCTCTTTTTATAACCAATGCATCTTAAGAAAATAAAACTTAAATGGTTTACGTCTCATATTCTACTCACATTAATAAAATTGATAAATGTGTCACTTGAGTGCAAGAAGGCTTTACAATGCTTTATCATTGCAAAGCCTTCTTGCACTCAAGGGATGAAATACACCAGCCCCCATGATATTTTGTGGCTTATGAGGCCTAAAACAAACTTAAGAACATGAAGTTTTGATGACAAAGAAATAATTACAAAAATAAAATAAAAAACTGCCCGTCCACATGCAAGTTTACAAAAAATGACCTGAGAAACAGAAGATCTACTTTGTGGGGCCTAATTCATTGGTGAGACATCACTCATCCAAGTGCACTAATGACATTGTGAATGAGCTTAACAGTAGTTTTCTTTTACGACCACAAATCATATCTACAGTAATTTTGTGACTTGTTCTAAATTCATCTTAATGTTTAACTCCCTTCACTCTGATGTCAAAATATCCAAATTTCAAGTAGCCATTTTTCCCATAATGCAACTGGGAATTTAACCAATTCAATCTTGTTTGACAGAGCTCAATGAGCTCTGTCAAACAAGACTGAATTGGTTAAATTCCCAGTTGCATTATGGGAAAAAATTGCACCTTGAACTTTAGATATTTTGACATCAGTGTGGAGGGGGTTAAAGACCTATTTCAGGCTTTTGCGATCTCAGAGCATGTGTCTTGACCATGCCATCTTTAGGAGGTCCTGCTGACAATAGACAAAACACCAGGGCAGTGATTTCTAGTCAGATCTTCATTAGACATAACTGCTACTGGACATGTACAGGATGTAGTCTAGTGGGAATTCAAGACAATTGCCAGACCACTGAAGGTTTACAAAACTGAAAAGAAGATCAGTCACTTTTTTCATGAAAATGAACTCTTCAACTGTTATCAAGCCTCAACACAGACTTATAAATAGCAAATGTTGGAAAATTTGAAAATTATGATGGTTTCAGTATTCAACTATTGGTTTGGTTTGGTTTTTCAGTATCCTCATCATATCAGTATCAGTTTTTCGGTATATTGCCCATCTCTGTTGGATTTGTTGAAAAAGTCTAACAAATGAAGCCCAGCTATCTTAGAGCATGTGCCCTGACCATGCCATCTTTAGGAGGTCCTGCTTACAGTACACAAAACACCTGGGCAGTGATTTCTAGTCTAGTTTTAACAGACAGCCAAGACTCGACTTGAAATCAGGAAAATATGTACAGGTTGTCATCCAGAGGGAATTCAGGACAGTTGCCCAGTCCATTGAGGGTTAACAAAACTGAAAATAAAATCAGTGAGTTCTTTCAGGAAACTGAACCTTTCAACTGTTATCGAGCCTCAATAGGTACAAAAAATAGTGAATATTGGTTCACATCGGTTTTTCTGTATCCCCATGATATTGGTATCTGTTTGGTTTTTCAGTATATTGCAAATCTCCAATTCTAACAACTGAAATTTGGTCCCATTCCCAATGTAAAAGAGAAACTTCCTAATTTTCAAAAACAATTTCCCAGAAATTTATTTAAAACAAACAGAAAATTTAAGTCTAAAAAATATCATTTTCCAAGACGTGACGGTGTATAATTAAACTCACAATGTAAAAGTCAACACTTGAATTTCAAATCACATACCTTTTTTCTACTGAGTTTGTGTTACTTCGAATGGCTACTTTGTTAGAGAAAAGTACAAGACCTCTCTTATGTAAGTTCTCTTTGCATATAGCCAAGTTAGAACAGAAGAGGACACTTACAAATTTCATTTATTTATTGGAGTTTTAACAACACTTTCGACAGCCAGGGTCACCTCTTATAGGACAGTTTTACGGGTGGAAGAAGCCGGAGAACCCAGAGAGAACCACTGGGCAATGGCCAGCAACTGTCAGACTCTGCAATGTACTAACTCCATACAGTGAAAGATGTCTCAGTACACAATGCTACCATACCCCAACATGGGCAATTGGGATTAAAGGTCTTGCCAAAGGACACAGTGTGGTTGCCCCAGGGTTGATTCGAACAGAGGACCTCTTGGCTTGCAGCCTGAATCTCTACCAACTGAGCCACCACACACCCGAGGACACTTGCAAACAGAAAAAACAAAATTCTTGAATAACTAACATTTTTCATTTTTTTCTATCTCAAAAACATAGCTTATTACCCCTCACTCGAATGCACTCACTTATTACCCCTCACTCGAACGAACTCAATGAGCTCGTTCCAATAAGGGTTCAAAAGCTCTGCTTTCTAGACAAATGATTAAAAATATTTGAATCTCAATATTTGTGAAATTGGACAATTTTTGCCTTTACGTTGGATAAAGGGTTAATACTTGATTTTGCAAGAATAGGAGATGACATTTGGAAAAACATTCTTGAATACCTAAATGTTTCCATTACTTCCTCACTGAAAGTGTCAGTGACACCACTGCAGCTCAACTTGTCCAAGAAGGGACTGAACTAAATAGAAAGATCCAGTAATGCCAAGTCATTCCCTCAAGTTTCTACAGAAAAGACATCACACCAAAGCTACATATGAAATCTGAAAAAATATCAGGTGAGGGATGGGGCCTGTTAAGTGTACTAGTATAATTGTTGACAATTTATATGTCAAATCAAATGGACGATGGCGGCCATCTGTTTCAATGGAATGCAGAAAAATTCTATAACTTCCATCTAGACATCATACCAAAATTACATAGAAAATTTGAAAAAGATCAGGTGAGAGGTGCAGCCTCTAGGGTCTGCTAATGGAATTACTGACAATTTATATGCCAAATCCAAGAAGGCCACTGCCAGCCATGTTTTTTAACAAAATTCAGAAAAATTTGATAGCTCCCATCTAGACATCACACCAAAGCTACAAATGAAATTTGGAAAAAGATGAGGTGAGGGATGTAGCCTATATGGTGTGCTAATGGGATTGTTGACAATTCATATGCCAAATCCAAGATGGCTGCTGATGGCCAGGTTTTTCAACAAAATTCAGAAATACTTGCTAGCTCTCATCTGGACATCATACCAAAGCCACATATGAAATGTGAAAAAAAGATCAGGTGAAAGATGCAGCCTGTAGGGTGTGCTAATGAAATTGTTGACAATTTATATGCCAAATCCAAGAATTTGATTGCTCCCATCTAGACAATGTCCCAAAGCTGCAAATGAAATTTGGGACTATCGGGTTATAGCTGCAGCCTGTAGGGTGTGCTAAAGGAATTTTTTGACAATTTATATACTAATCCAAGATGGCCAATGGCAACCATGTTTTTCAATGAAATTAAAAAAAAATTAAATGTTTTTAGTAAATTTCGTTTCTTAACATACCTACCACAATTGTTTACAATTGGCTGTAACATAGGTGCAAGCCCTACTTCGGAACTAACTCAAGCTTAAGAAACTTTTCCAAACAAGTTGGAAAAGTAATAGAGTGCAAAAGCATGAAAAGGATCGAAAAAGGGTTGAGCAAGACTGGTGCTCGACATTAGAGGTACTCTCTCTGCACACCTCTTGCGTTTACCGAGCGCATGCACAACAACCTTGACGTCAATTCTGTATTTCCACCTACGAAAAGTTTGTGATTTAGCGGGGAGGCATCGATATCAAAGATATCCAGAAGGAGGGTGGGTCTCCGGTAAACAATTGTGGTAGGTATGTTGAGAAACAAAATTTACTAAAAAATTTTAATTTCTTTTCAACCTACTCACAATTGTTTACAATTGGCTGAATGAACAATAGGAGGAGGTGAGTCACATAACCAACACCAACAAGAGCAGCAGAAAGAAAAGCAAGGAAGGCAGAGAATAGAGAAACCTGTAATGAAGATAGAGAGAAGGCACCTGAAAAGAACAAGCCCAAGCGAAGCACAAACCCGATAAAAACAAATTTAACGAGGGTGCACAACAGCCTGAGCAGCAACGAGAGGGCCTAAAGAATAAAGGTCCTCAGATTGCTGCTGTAGGTGGCGGAGATAAAAGGAGAAGGTAGGAGCATTCCTCCAGTAAGCCGCATTCATAACAATCCAGAGCCAAACAGAATTGGCGAACGCTCAGGATGTAGAAATGGCACAAACCTCATGAGATTTAAACCGGTTCGAAACAAGATCAGAAGCAGACAAGCTGGAATAAGCCAGCTTGATTGCAAGACAGATCCACCTGGAAATAGAATGGGAAGAGATAGACTGCCTCCTAGGAATGAGAACAGAAAGAATCTCTTCCGACCACTCCAAATGAACTGAGTGCGATTAATGTAAGTCTTCATCGCACGAACAGGACAAAGAAGAGGCCTCCGGCCATCGACAGCAGGGAGAGCCCAAATCCAGATGGGAGGAGGTACCGAATCGTTGATTCTTGGCCAGAAAAGAGCAATCAGTAGTGAAGGTGACACTGTTAGCCTCATTTCTGAAGAAAGCAGAATCAACAGATAGCGCATGAAGCTTACTGACACGTCGGGCAGAAGCAAATGCTAGAAGGAAAGCCGTCTTATAGGTGAGAAAACGCATATAGGTCTCAGATAAAGGCTCGAATGGCGCCCCTTCCAAACAGTGCAACGCCCATGCCAAGTTCCACTTGGGTGTAAGATGCAAAACTCAAGGCCTCTTCAAAGAAAAGTGCCGAATGAGTTTTCCCACATAAGAGAAAGTATCAGACAGCATAGACCGATAGCCCTTAATCATAATAGGCTGGAGGCCCTTGGAGTCAAAAAGGTATACCAGAAAATCTGAAATTTGAGTGATTGACGGATGACGGTAATTCATATTTTGATCTGTACACCAGCGGCAGAAAACCTTTCACTTCGCAGCATAAGTCATGCCAGTGGAATGTCACCGCGATGCAGAAATGCACTCCACTGTTCATTTCGAAAAACCTCTACATCGGAGACAGGACCTGATAGAAGACAGGCGTGAAGGGACAGACTCGCCAGGTTGTTGTGATACTTCCTGGGACGACCCTGGGAAAGAAGATTGCGACGTAGAGGTAGACAAATTGGCCGATCTGCCAACAGAAGCTGCAGCAGATTGATCCACACCCTCTGTGGAGACAGTGGTGCGATCAGAATGATCCTGCAACTGCAAACACAAATCTTGCCAGGACTTGAGGAAGAATCGTTGCAGGAGGGAAGGCATAGCCGATCCAACCTGTCCAGTCCAGAGACAGAGCGTCTACCACAAATGCCAGAGGATCTGGACAAGGAGAGACAAAGGTCTCTACCTGATGATTCCAGCGAGTGGCAAAAAGGTCGACCAGAGGACACCCCCACCACTCGCAAATTGCCTGAAACACCAACCGATGCAGCATCCATTCGGTTGGAAGGACACTGTTGCGTGGGGACAGGGAGTCTGCTAGGACGTTGAGACACCCGGGAATGTGCCAAATGATCACCCGAGCATTTACATCCCACGCCAACAGTAGAAGATCCCGAGATAGTCGATACATGGGAATCGAATGTGTGCCTCCTTGATTCCGTATGTAGGCCATTACTGTCGAATTGTCCGAAAGAAGTAGGACAATGTGGTCCAACAGGTGAGAGATCCAAAGCCACAAAACTCAACAGAAGAGCAAGGAGCTCCTTCTGGTTGATATGAAGGCCCACCTCTCGCTGTCCCACTTGCCGTAAGTGGACAGACCGAGAGTATCCAACGTCGCACACCAGCCCCGATCGCTGGCATCTGCAGTAAGGATGCGATCGGCCAAAGGAAGATCCAACGGAACACCATGTTTCAACCAGGGAACATCGGCCCAAGGGTGGAGGTGACAAAGCAGGGACCGAGGAACAGGAAGTTCCAGGTCCAGAGGATCTACATTTGGACGCCAATGATCCAACAGGAAGTGTTGGAGAGGTCGGACAAACAAGCAACCGAGTGGAATGAGATCTGTCACCGAACCTCAAAGGCCCAGCATCCAAAGGAAAGCCCTGGCCGAGACCGAGGAAGATTGGAGCAGGTTCCGAGTCAAGGAGGAAAGAATCGTCGCCTGAGCATTGGGAACCGACACCACATTTGCAGCCAGACTCGGAACATAGTGAGGAATTACTGGAGGAAGGTTCCAAGAGTGACAGCTAACCGGAGCTGTCACTGACCTCTGCCGAACAGCAGGCCCTGGATGCCAATGTCCCAGCCCCATCCTGCTAGTCGGCACACCAGCAGGGGAAGGAGGAACAACAAACGATTCGCTGGGTGGCTGGAGGGGTGAGGAATCGCTGCCAAAGCGACCGAACGGCTCAACCGACCAGGAGCAAACCTAGCCAGATGAGGCGGAGCAGACAGCAAACCCCCACAGCTTCGCCGCGAAGCCAGGGGAGGCTGAGAGCTCAGAGACACACCAGCAGATACAGTCTCGGACCCCTGAGACTGTACACCATCCCCAGAAGAGATGGAAGAGCCACCATCATACAGAATAGGATCTGTAGTAACAACTTCCTCAGCAACTGTCGACGGCGCAGGAAGCAAATCGGAGAGTGTCACCGAGCTGACCTCGGAGAAGCTCTCGACGAAAACAGATGCCTCAAGAGTGACATCAGAAGACAAAGAGACCACGGTCTTCACTTCAAGTATCACCGCACTAGCACCGTCAATAGTTGCAGAAGAACTCGCCACGGAAAGAGACAGATCAGCATTCTGTGTGACAGTGTCACCACGTGCACTCACAGAAAAGTCTGATAAGGCACAGCTACCCTTACCCCAAGAACAAGGGGTTCTAGCTCTAGAAAGAACCACCTTGTTTACAGATGCCCAGAATTTTGAGGACCAAACCCCACAAATACCACATAATTGTTGCAAGTGACACATGTGGAATGAGAGTCATCCACATGTTTCACCTGCAAGCAAGAGGTACAAGGAATAGTCTTTGGCATAATATGAATATGATAAATGAAATCAAGCTTCCCATCGACGGAAAACAGAACAACAATGGTTGTGTTAACACGCGGGAGAAAAACAAGACTACATGTGAGAAAACGAGCAAAAATTATCAAAAATATCATCAAATAGTAAATAATTTAGAAGCTTGAAAAGGATACAATCCACTTGCACATAAACAGACAAGATAGCACCATACAAATAAGTTGTTCACGAAGATAACAGCTAACTAATAGCACGAGTCACAAAATTTCCAACCAGCACAATGGCGGAAATAAAAGGAATTGACGTCACGGTTGTTGCGTATGCGCACGGTAAACGCAAGAGGTGTGCAGAGAGAGTACCTGTAATGTCGAGCACCGGTCTCGCTCAACCCTTTTTCGATCTTTTTCGTGCTTTTGCACTCTATTACTTTTCCAACTTGTTTGGAAAAGTTTCTTAAGCTTGAGTTAGTTCTGAAGTAGGGCTTGCACTTATGTTACAGCCAATTGTAAACAATTGTGAGTAGGTTGAAAAGAAATAGATACTCCCATCTAGACACTGTCCCAAAGCCACGTATAAAATTTAGAACTGGTCAGGTGAAAGCTGCAGCCGGTAGGGTGCGCTAAAAGAATTGTGGACAGACTCATGGGTGGACGGATGGTCGGACAGACGAAGGTACATACATATGGACATACAGACATATGGACATACTAGACATATGGATGGACAACGGATCACAACTCATCTCAATAGTTCATACTTGATGTTAAAAACCAAATGGGAATAGCATCTCAGATTCAGGACAACCAAATGGGAATAGCATCTCAGATTCAGGACATAAATTCCATTCAGTTTTGGGAGAATCCAAATGAGAATTCTGCTATACATTATAATGAGATATCCAACAGTTTGTGAGAAGCTTTACAAGAATCAGATTCTAGATTCTCACTGAATTATAAGCTCTGTAAATTCAATTTCTTTGTATTTCTTTTTTGACAGGTGAGATTCTACAATGCTCCTGGGATATAAGCAGACATTAAATTTTGACCAAATCATGACACAGAGCGGTCTGATTCCAATGTTGTGAGATATAATTTTCTGGGAGACAACAGGTAGACAAGCAATCTGGCAATGTCATCTCCCTTCAGTATACAAAGTGTACAATTTGAATTAATGTGGTATGTATATATTTACGTTACTTGTATACTGCTGAATAAATCAATCAATCAATCACAATCGCAACCCAATTAAAATTCTCTTCCCACTTTTGTGATCTCAGTACTGTAGTTGTTCAAAAATTTGTTTGCAAGTTCTGTCTGTTATTCAAGACAGGTGATTTGAATCTGCATAATAACAAGTGCAATGCCAACTGCCAGCGATCAGACAATAGTCCCCCACGGTTGGGGGTGTCACCAAACTGTTTACGCTGCTAAAAGGCCATACCAAAAATTATTGAAACCAGGAATGCCGTTTAGAAGTTCTAGGCAGAAAACTAATTACACGCAATTTTCAACAATGGCCACCAGTCGGCCATCTTGAATTTAAAAAAATAACAAATTACGTGCATCAATTTTACATGTCTGATCATTGATGAAAATTTTAAACAAAAGTGTCAAAGCATCTCTGAGATACAGGTTGTAACAGAGCATACCAACATAATATATACAAAAATGGCTGAAAAAATCTCAAGTTCATCTAATTTGCATAATTATGCACAAGAGAAAAACCTGTATGATATGTTATTTATCTTGTGCTGCTGTACCTCCATACCAAAACTTATTGAAATCGGAAAGGTCATTTAGAAGTTCTAGACAGAAAACTAATTACATGCAATTTCCAACAAAAATAGACACCAGTTGGCCATCTTAAATTTTTTTCCAGAAAAAACTAACATGCATCAATTTTACATAGAGTCTGCTCATTGCTGAAAATTTGAAACAGAAGCGTCTCTGAGATACAGGTGGTAACAGGACACATCAACAAAATACATACAATGAAAGTGTCAATGACCCTGTAGCTCAACTTGACAACTTGAACTTGGTAAGTTATAAATGAAATGGCAAAATTGAAGATCATTGGTACCAATGTTATTTGATGAAATTTCAACATAACAGCTTTATGTGTGCACAACATCAGAGTAATCCATGCATTTTTAAATGTAAACTGTAAGACTGGCTAAGGGATGAATGTCGATACACAAATGCAGTATTTTCAGAGGTTATTGCAACTTTTTTCACAAAAATGAATGCTAATTAATAGCTCTTATCTAAAGGTCTTGCCTAGTTCAAAAACAATCCTATGATTGGCCTGTAGGCCATGTCAAAGAAGAATGTTGATGCACAAATGCAATAAATTCAAAGATTGTTGCTAACAGTTTTTGATGGACATGAAAAGAAAATCAATAGCTCCTATCTTTGTCACCCTGCATAAGCATACAAAGTTTCAAAACAACCTGATAATGAATGTGTCCTCTGAGGCATGCCAAAGGAAGATGTTAATGCATAAATGCACTAAGTGGAAGGTCATTGCTTGTGGCAATGTTTTGGGGGTTTTTTTATATGATAAGTTCATAATGAAAATAAAGTATTATACAAGGTAATAGTCTACTGCATGGAAATGGCATAGCCATAAAGGCTGTCTTCCTGCTGCTCCCATTTAAAAAAAAAACAAAAAAAAAACAAAAAAACACATTTGTTCTGACATCAGAGTTGGAGGTAGGGGTGGTCGAGCCTAATTTTCTTTTTTTCCCGGTTGTGAGAGTAGCATGGGTTAATGACCAGAAACTGTATGGTTAGGGTTGAAGATCGATGTGGAGAGATCCAGAGGGGTTAGTGATGCAGTCAGGACATATGTTGATCCCTGACTAAACTAAGTTCAAAGGTCGTTGCCAGTGGCACCATTTTTTGACAGAAAATGGAAGAAAATCAATAGCTCCCATGTAGAGGTCACTCCAAACAAGCATGCCAGGTTTCAAAACAATTCGAACATAAATGTGCCCTGTAGCGTGTGACAAAGGGAAATTTTGCAGTTTGACTAAACTAAGTTCTAAGAATGTTGCCAGCGTCAACATTTTTTGACAAAAATAGAAGAAAATCGATAGCTCCCATCTAGAGCACACCCTAAACAAGCATATTCAGTTTCAAAGTGATCTGCTCAAAACTGTGCACTGCAGGGTCTGCCAAATGTGAAATATCGATGCATAACTGCACTCAGTTCATCAAAGGTTATTGCCAGTGGCAACATTTTTTGACGGAAATCGATGAAAATCGATAGCTCCCATCAAGCGGTAACCCCAAACAAGCATACCAAGTTTCAAACTGATCTGATCAAAAATGTGCTCTGTACGGCGTGCCAAAGGAGTATATTGATGCCTGACTAAACTAAGTTCAAAGATCGTTGCCAGCAGCAACATTTTTTGACAGACGGAAATGGAAGAAAATCGATAGCTCCCATCTAGAGGTCACCCCAAAGAAGCATACCAGGTTTCAAAGCAATCCGATCATAAATGTGCACTGTAGGGTGTGCTAAAGGAAAATATTGAGGTCTGACTAAACTAAGTTCTAAGAATGTTGGCAGCGGCAACATTTTTTGACGGAAATTGAAGAAAATCGATAGCTCCCATCTAGAGGTCACCCCAAACAAGCAAGTTTCAATGCGATCTGATCATAAATGCGACCTGTATGTACATATGCCCGGATGTACATACGCCGACGGACGAGAAGTGATGGCAATAGCTCAGCTTGACTTTGTCAAGTTGAGTTAAAAATGGTTGAAAAAAAGCTCAAGTTTGTCTAATTTGCATAATTTATGCACCAGAAAGAAACCCGTGTGATATGCTATTTATCTTATGCTGCTACACCTCCATACCAAAAATTATTGAAATCAGAAAGGTCGTTTAAAAGTTCAAGGCAGAAAACTAATTTCATGCAATTTCCAACAAAAAATGGCCACCAATCGGCCATCTTGAATTATTTTTGGAAAAACATTGACATGCATCATCTTTCCATAAGGTCTGATTAATGTTGAAAATTTGAAATGCCAACATTCAACCATCTCAGAGATACAGGTGGTAAAAGGTAAGAAGGACAGATGGGTAGGCAGATTGACAGACAGACTGACAGATGGACGGAGTGCAATCCATAAGTCCCCTTCACGGTGAAACCACTGGGCACTAATTATACCTGATTCCCGAGATCGATCCTCATTTGAGGAAAGTTCTCGAGGTGTCTGAACACCCTCTGTAAGCATCAATCGTGGGGTTGATGCCGTTACAACATATCACCCTATTTATTTGTTTATTTATTTATTTATTTCTTGGTGTTTAAAGTCACATATTTATGCACAATGGCTAATCATTACTGTGACAGTTTTACGGGTGAAGGAAGCCAGAGAACCCGGAGAGAACCACCGAGCAACTGTCAGCTCCCCAACATACTAACTCCACACAAGCAGGGTTACCATTGGTTGAAGACAAGTGCACCATCGACGTGCAGTACGCCTTAGTACACAAGGCCACCGTGCCCCCACGCTGGCAATGGAGATGAAGTGTATTGCCCAAAGACACAGCGTAGTTGCCGCAGGTGGGATTCGAACCGAGGACCTCTCGGCTTGCAGCCTGCACCTCTACCTACTGAGCCACCGCGCTCCCCTATGTGGGCACATAATATGGCTGTCCTCTATGTGGAGAAAGACCCCTGCCTAGTATTCAAGACAAGCAGGGCCACAAAGTAGCCGCTACGAAGGTCAACCCACACACTGTGCCATTAGGACCAAGAGAGGCATTAAAAAGTTGCATAACTTGCTTGCCAACCTTGTAAGCCAACTAAGCTCAACAGGTAGCATGCTAAATTATTTGTCTTTGCCTTGTTACAATTTATGGGAGAGTACCTATACACACTCTCCCATAAATTGTAACAAGGTAAAGACGATAATAATTTTATAATTTTTACCCCTTTGTAGTATTCAAGAAGAGCGGGACCACAAAGTTGCCACTATGAAGGTCATCCCACACACTGTGCCATTGGGACCAGGAGAGGCATTACACAGTTGCACAACTTGCTTGCCAATCCTTGTAAAACAAATAAGCTCAACTGGTAGAGTGTTAAATTATTTTTGTCTTTGCCAATAGGCACTCTCCCATAAATTTTAACAAGACAAATCCACAATGACTAAGTAATTTCACTTCATAGATAATATAAAGCATATCCACTGAATATGAAGCCTTTATGATACAGTACATGCACTTCAGAGTATGGGCTTCCAGAAGCGCACCAGTTAAAACAAAATATTTACACAGATTCCGATTCTGGAAGACTAAATTTATAGAGAGTAATCACTTGACTGGAGTGATTATGTGAAATAATTCATGAGAGGTGAGGGACATTGTACAAACATGAGTGCACGAATGTGCATGAGTGTTTTACAATATAGTCCCTCGCCTTGAAAGAATTATTTCATGTAACCAGTCCAGTCAAGCGATTACACTGTTTATTACTTTTCATTATTAACGATAATTATATTATTTAACCCTTTACCTAACGTAACAGCAAAAAACAGCCTGCGCTATTCTCAAAACTCGCCAATTAATTTTCATTATTTTTTCATTTATTGTCTCTAAAACATAAGTTATGACACCTCATTGGAACGAGCTCGTTCCAATGAGGGGTCATAACCTATGTTTTTGAGACAAAAAATGAAAATAATAGTTTTTCAAGAATTTTTTTTGCAGGTGTCGTCTGCTTTTCATGTTAGGTAAAGAGTTAAAAAAAAAAGCAAAAAAAGACAATGTTTGCGCGCACGGATACATGACACAATTGTTGATGGCATAATTCACTTGTGAAGTTATCGTTTATAATCAAACCGGGAAATCTCAGTAAATCACACTTTGGAAAGTAATACAAGTATATATTTTATAAGTGTGGGACACTGATGCAAAGAATACAGATACACTAGCAGAGATATCCAGAGCTTCATTTTTACAGTGCGCTATCACACTGGCACACCTATGGTAAACCTTACTCACAGCAACTGAGGTACAGTTTTTCTTGCACCCCTAAAATATATCACTGCATGCAAGAACAGGTAGGCCCGAAGGGAGGTGCAGTGATGCAGAAAGTACCAGCACAACATACACCGTAATAATGTTGCTTGAAGTGGATTCCTACAAACTTTTGACAATCACTTGCCTTGACCATATATGGTAACAATTTTAGCTTCCATAAAACACTATCTTAAAAAATTTAGCCAGTGCACTATTTTTTACTTGCCTTGTTTTGACAAGAAAATAATTAAATAATGGCACTGGACAGCTTTTCGCACGGATGGGGTGCAGCAATGCATTTCTTGACAGGAAGGTGTGAAGCAAACCAACAGAAGAAGTATTATTATAAGGCTGTGTACTCTTAAACATGGAAAAGGTTTGTAAAATAGGTGGAAAGAAGGCAATGTCCTTGATTCTGAATCTTTACAATCATTTTTCAGTCTTCTGATAGGTTTACAAGATTATTATGTAACCAACGGGAATTGTTTTGTACATTAAAACATAGCTGTATCTGTGTTAGTGTGTGAAAGCATTAAACCAGACTTCGACCTATAGCTGACTGACTACTGACTTAACTTGCACTTTCAGTTAACACTACTCACTTTCTCCTGCCACACATAGTATTCGTCCATTCCCTTCAAATCCACTTTCGGCCTTCCTCCTGACCAGACATGTCTTTGTTATTGTTGAATAGAAATCTTCAAATCCACTTATATTGTAAAATATAAGACTATATGGATCATGTATATCTGGTGGGTTTATTATAATGTAACATTTCGGTCCATTTTAACTTTTCGGAATTCTGCGATCGCGTAACTCAGAATTATTGTATTTCTTCGATTTCTATTCATTGTTCGATTTCAAATATTTATTATACTCTGTCTACAGATGATTTATGTGAAATATATTTATTATTTGTAAATTTTGTATTATAGGCTCCACGTATGATGCTCATGACAAGATGATTTGTTTTGTGTAAATACTGATTATCATGATAATGTGCATGTCCTGTGATTTGTATCAGATTCGAGGTGGTGTCCAGAATGGATCTCAACGAGTTGAGATCCCATTCTAGACACCACCGAGAATCTGTTGCAAATCACAGGACATGCACCATATCATGATAATTCATTTATCTAACAAATCTGTTACATAAACAGATTAAATCTTAAATTATTAATAAGTTTCGGTACATAATGTGAGGGTGATAAAAGGTTTAAAAACCCATGTTTTATGGAACAATATTGTTGTGCACCTTAACAAGCAATGAGTAACGCGGTCACCACAAATTTTCAAAGTTGCATTGTAAAATTATTCACTCTCAATGTCACTTCCTATGATGATAAGCTTGAATTTACACGAGTGTAATATTTAATTGTGCAGTTTCTATTTATTGTGTGTGTGGGGGGAGGGGGGTGGTCAATGACTATTAATAGTTCTGTCTCTAATTGTAAGGAATTTTGTTTTGTTTTGTAAGCGATCAGCTGAGACAATCACTGAATGTGCCGGTTATAATAGCCTGTTGTGTTCCCGGAAACGGGTTGTCTATATGATAAAGAATTAGAAGGAGTCATCTATATGATACGGAATCGGAACACATTATGTGATACGTACCATTTCTGGTGGTTTTCAAGCCAAAATGTATATGATTATTAGATAAACTTAGATGTGAGTCTTCCATGGAAGACATGTGTCGCCTGGCGTTTCAGACAGAATTCTAAGTGGAAAAGAGGCATAACTCTGGAAAAAATACAGTGGATCCAAAAATAAAATAGGAGGTGCACAATGCCATTATGTGATAAAGAATCACTGAAAGTTTCATCAAAATCCATTCATAGGTTAAAGAGGAGTGGCGGATAAGAGAAAGTGTGACGCGGACAATGCGGACGACGACGCGGACGACGACGCGGACGACGCAAGACGACGGGGCATAACTCTGGAAAAAATATAGCGGATCAAAAAATAAAATAGGAGGTGCACAATGCCATTATGTGATAAAGAATCACTGAAAGTTTCATCAAAATCCATTCATAGGTTAAAGAGGAGTGGCGGATAAGAGAAAGTGTGACGCCGACAACGCGGACGATGACGCAAGACAACAAAAGTAATCCCTATATGTCGCTCCCCACTTCGTGGGGCGGCGACACAATAAATTATATATTTGGACCTGCAGATACTCTTCTTTGTGGAGAACTACATTCCCGGGTTAAAATTAATTAGACAACATAAATCCAACAGGACAAAAATATTTGTCCTTTCCATCATAACATATGATATCCATGTATCCATATATTATAAACAGTGAGAAAATGCTGAATGTGATCACAGCATATTATATGTTACAAGATGTTTAGCATCAGTACAGTGGGGCCTACTTAATTGGATATCTCTTAATTGTATTATATCCCTATTAACTGAATATAATTTTCCAACACAAAACCATTTGCTATCCCTCCAGTACAAATTTGACCTGTTAACTGAATACAGGTTATAGAGTAAATTCCTGTTAATTGAATAAAAAAATCTTGTAACCTGTCGAGAAATTACCCTGACTCTCCCCAGTTTTCCTTTGTTTATAGACCAATTTGGCCTCAGTACATCCAATACAGGCATCTAATCTATTATACCTTGTTTGACAGAGCTCCATTCATGGAGCTCTGTCAAACAAGATATAATAGAATAAATGTTAAGTTTATCTCTAGAATACAGGAAAGAGACATAATCCCTGTTAATCGAAAACTCCTGTTAAATGAATAATTTTCATTGGCAAAGTGGCTATTCAATTAACAGGGTTCCATTGTGTTGAGTTATGTTCACAATAATATTGAGACAAGAGGTCGTTTTGACATAAAACAAGCAAGTGCCTAGCAAATAAAATGAATTTAAAGAGACAGACATCCAATGGGTTACAAAATTTGTATCTTACAACAGTAACATGGAAGGTTTGACAAAATTCCCTCATCAATGAAAAAGCATCGATATTTTTGTTTTTGACAATTCATTAGGAAAATTGAAATGAATACCCAAATGGAATGCATACTCAAGTTCTTTGTACATTTGCCCTATAACTCCCATGTCGCAGAAGCACTTCCAATATGACTACAGGTCATTAATAGGAGAACCAAACATGATGTGAAAGACATCTCCTTTTACTGCATTCTAAACTGTACCACCAATCCTGTTTGTAATTCTCGACTTGGTACCAACTAACCAACAGCCATTAACCCTTCAGTTAACTGTTTCAACTATAAATTCAAACCCATTTCCATCAATACTGGAAGAGAATTTGTTTATTTATTGGTGCGTTACACCACATAAGCAGCTGAGGCTATATTGAATGTATTTGAAAATGGAAAAGAATTAAAAAAAAAATTCACTTTTGCTTCATTTTGGATATCTGCACAGGCATAAAACTGGGACAGGCAGCTGGAAGTTTGGCGATATTTACCTGCGCTTAAAATAATTACATATTTATTGGAGTTTAACCTGTTGAACCCCTCATCCTTATATATCCAGATGGTGCAAATAAACCCATGCCTCGATATCTCGATATTTCGGGATGTGAGCACACGGCTAATTAATGTGAATGTTGACACACTTGTCTTCAGCCAATCAACAAGTTTTACGCATATGCTTCACTGCCAAACAATGTAACATGGAAATGCCGGTCAAACAAATATTGTCGTGATTTATCAGTCAAAAAGAATCAATGAAGCAATCAGCTGTGCCGACAGGAGCGAATGTAAATAAACAAAAGCATCTCCTGCTTCGCAGGTGTTGAAAATGCTTGAATCGGATGATGAAGGGAAAGATATCAATGGAGATGATTATCCATCCAATGAAATTACAAGAGATGATAGTGATGATTACAGCAGTGATCAGAGTGAATCTACAGCAGAAAATGATGCCGATAGTGACAATTCAGTACCAGGTGTAAATATTGAAAGAGGGCATAGCAAATCTGTGAATAATCATCATAATAGTCCCATAAACTATAACAAGGCAAATCCACACAGACTGAGTAATTTCACTTCAAAGATAATATGGAGTACACCCACACTGAATATGAAGCCTTTAAGGTATGGTACCTGCACTTCAAAATAAAGCCCAAAGTCTGTCCTTCCAGCCATCAGTCGTCTGGCATTAACTTTACATTATTGACTTCTCCGCAGAAACCACTGTGCCGAATTGAACCAAATTTGATGTGCATGGTCTTTATCATAACATGTCAATTCAAGTTTGTTCAAAGAAAGTTGCCATGCTCCATAGGTAGGGGTGGGGGGGGGGGGGGGGAAATGCTTCAAAACTTTTTTTTAAATTGTCTTATGAACCAGTGGATACAATGACTCAATATTTAGTATGGAGCTTCCTTTTGAGGTGTATTATCAAATATATTCAAATGAAG
Source organism: Pictodentalium vernedei (assembly GCA_031216915.1). Lineage (NCBI taxonomy): Eukaryota > Metazoa > Mollusca > Scaphopoda > Dentaliida > Dentaliidae > Pictodentalium > Pictodentalium vernedei. The sequence continues at coordinate 393,457,534 of CM062293.1, read as the reverse complement.
TTCGGGGAGCAATATTTGCTTTCGTAATGTAGGAGCAAGATTTTTGGCCGCGCCCAAATTTCTATTTTCTGAAGCTATGGTCCGATTTGAACCAATTTTGGTATGTAGTATTACTTAGTCGTAAGTATTTGATTCATGCAAAATAAACTAACCCTTGTCCCCCATGGGAACCCCAGAAGCTAAAAATTGAAATATTTTCAAACACTCATATTTCCCAAACAGCACAGAACAGACTGTTATCTGGTATGAAGCATCCTTACGATCAGTAGAATGGAATAGGTAAAAAACATTGCCATCGGTTGTGTCAGGGTGTTCTGTAGGGGGGGGGGGGGGGGGGGAGTGGCACCAAAACAATGCTGAATCAGCATATTTGCAAAAAAATTTAAATTTTTTTTTTCCAGAACCACTGATCAGAATCTTTTGATATTTGGTATACTGCATCCATAGGGGGGGTAGGGGGGGGGGGGGGGATCAGTCAGATTCAAGGTTGTTCAAATTGAGTCCAGGGTTAATATTTGGAGTCCCTATGCCGGAATTTTAACTTGGTGTAATATGAGGGAATTTCTAAAAATCTTCAGATCCACCAGCCAGAATCCTTTCATATTTGGTAAATATAATATCTCTAGGTGGGTCAGATTAAGTTTGTTCGATCTGGTCCCTGGGTTAAAATTGGGACTCTCTATTTTTTTAGCCCAAATTTTGGCTTAGAGCATTATGAGGAATACTCACTCTTTAAAAATCTTTTTTATCAGATCCACAAGTGAAAATATTTTAATATTTGGTATGCTGACGGACTACGTTTTAAAAGAAGCAAAATTTCACTGGAATTTTCTACAAATCGTGAACCGCAATTACAATTTGAATCGCTGGTGATAGCTAAAAATCATGCCCTGAGTTCCAATGTGTTCTATGTGCCAGTAGGCACATAGAACACATTGCAACTCAGGGCATGAAATAGTAACACGGGTTCCCCTCCACAAATTTGGTTGGCGATAAAATGTATTCTTTTTGTGGATAGTTGTAAAATAAATTTCTGAGTGTCCTTCTAATAATTGTTTTTATGGACATGAAGGCTTGTAATAAACACAACGACATGCGTGTGTAAATGAGTTAATCAATTTGGCACTTGTGCAATCGTGGAAGACAGAACTCAAGGACTGCGGCCTTTCATTTCATCCTTCCGCATTGGCACAATTGCCCAAACGATTAACCCATTCACACACGCATGTCTTTCTGTGTATTAACATTTTAAACCTTTGGGAGGGTGTAGTCATAAAAGGGCTCCCACACACCGATATATATCAGTGTTGGTCAATAAGCCTTAGTGATATGGTACTAATAATTCACAAAGCTATGTTTCGGACTAACATCTCTACATTGAGAAATAAGCACATTTTGGGCTTTATATATAACAAAATTTGTCCACCAGGCTGAAACATTAACAGGTAGAGAGCCCAAGGACACAATGCAGTTACCGCTAGCGGGGAATGAAAAAGGAACCTTTCGAATTGAAGTCCAATACCGTAAACACTGAGCCATCGTGCTCCCTGGTGGATACGAAGAAACTTTTCGTCATATTGGACTGAGTTAAAATTCAGGTTCCAATTGGGAACCCAAATATGGACCCAGACACTTGATTTCAACAAACTTGAATCTCACCCCACTAAGAATTCTATCTACCAAATTCTCACCCCACTAAGAATTCTATCTACCAAATATCGAAAGATTCTGAATGATGGATCTGAAGAAGATTTTTGAAGAATGTTCCTCATATTACACCAAGAAGGGTTCATACACTTTTCAGAGAATCAAATTCCATGACTTTTCCAAAAAATTCCTTGAACGGGTTAGTTCGCACCCGAACAGAAAAGCTTCGTTTTTTGCATAATTTTTTAGCAAGTCACACGTAATTTTTACACAAAATCAATCCCTTTTTAAACCTGGTTACAAATTCCATGACTTTTCCAAAACTTTAACACTTCCGGCCCATTTTCCCAAACTTTTCAAGGCCCTTGAATTTTTTTTCAAAATTCCATGACTTTTCCAGAATTCCATGACATGTACGAACCCTGCCAAGTTAAAATTTGGGCGCCCACAAGGAGCCCAAATATGATTCCAGAGACTTGATTTTAACAAATTGCATGCTGCCCCCCCCCCCCCCCCCCCTCCCCAATGCAGTTTACCAAATATTAAGAGATTTTGAGTGGTCGATCTGAAGAAGACGATTTTTAAATATGTTTCCTTGTATTACACTAGACTAAAATTTGAGTTCCCATAGGGAGCCCAAATATGAACACAGGGTCAAGTTTCAAACAAACCTGAATCTGATACCTCTAAGGATGTGCAACAAGTATCAAAAGACTTTGATTGATAGTTCTGGAGAAGATATTTTGAATTAAAAAAAAAAATAGTGAAATGCTAAGAGAAATATGTCCCTTGTAGAGCAGCCCCTTGTGGGCGTGTTAACCTAATTCAAGCAAACTTGAATTGACATATGATAAGGAACACGCATATCAAATTTGGTTCAATTCGGCCCAGTGGTTTATGAGGAGAGGTCGATAATGTAAAGTTCATGCCTGATGGACAGATGGACGATGGACGGATGATGGACAATGGACAGAAAGTGATCACTTAAACTCCCTCTGAGCTAATAAATACTACTTGGGAAATAAAAATTTATTCTGACACACAGCCTAGTTATTCTGTTACATTACTTTGGTGCCATTTTGAAAGAGGGTTCACAGAAGGTTCACAGAACTAAGTAAAGACCATTTATAGGGCTAAAGTTTGAACCATGGTTAGCCCAATGTTTCTGCCCTCTTTGACAATCTATACATATTTATTTATTTGTGCTTCAGGTCACTTTAAGCATCTACAGCAATATCATGTCTGCAATACAAGAATAAATGCAAATTTAGCCAATCATTTATACCTTTTAACCTGCCCACTTTGAAGGACTTCATCCCCAGGTATTGGTGACCAGGTCCTATTTTACCAGTAAATACTTATTTATTGGTGTTTAAGGTCACATAAGTCAAAGTCCAGCAAATCATTTACACCCATGCTGCCCTTTTTAAAGGATTTCAGCCATGGACATTGGTGATCGGGCCCTATTTTACTAGTATTCATTATTTACTGTTGTTTTAGGTCACATATTTCTGACCAATGGCTAACTGTGGTTGCAACATGGAGATAAAGTTAAGTATAGTCAATCGTTTATACTCATATTGTCCATTTTAGAGGACTTCCCCCTCAAGCATTGGTGGCTGGGTCCTATTTTACCAGAAAAACATAATTTGTTTACCAAAGTAAACAAGCACTGCTTCACTTCCCAGGGTTCTCACAGGAAATTTTTCCAGTAAAACAAAACTTGTTGCAACAGTAAATTATCACTAATCCACTTCATCACATAGATTCAACAATCTATATAATAAGAATTCTGGTGTATTCGCAAGATAGTAATTCAGGAATCCATTTAGATTTCCCAAAAATTTGAAGAAGAATGAAAAACTCCATTTGCTTGTAAGCACGAATACCAGGGCTTATATTTCATCTACATTTGGGAGAAACCAATTGTATTCTTGCGAAAATGGTTGTGAGAATCCATACCTGCTATGGGTGTCCCAGGATCACATTAGGCCACCATGGTTGAACCCCTGTTGTATACTGATAATACATGTTAGCACTCGACCCAGCACAGCTTTTCAGTTTTTAACCTGTATCCTGAATTTGACAATGTTTCAAAAAATAAACTAAATATCAATTAAAACCTTGCAAATATGAATGTCATTGAAACTGGCTCATTGAGCTGGTTCCAATGACAGCCATTTTGTACAATTTTATTGACAAAGTGTCAGGATATTTCAGGTCATGTTAGCCTTGTATTGGTTAATTTGCTGCTGATATGTTAGGTAAATGGTTAAATTGATCAAATTCTTGTCAACTGAACCCTAGCACAGGTGCAGCGAGAATCTACATGGATTCTCACTGGCTTATCTTTGCATGAATGGGTTCTCGGATTCCAATCAAAATATAAGCCTTGTATACAAACAATTCAATAAAGGATATTGTGTGAGGCAAATTTTCCAGTGCTTGCTCCAAATCATATTTACAATCTGAGAAATTTAAATTTTATAGTAAATTTCCTTTCTTATTATACCTACCGCAATTGTTTACAACAGGCTTGCACTACAGTGGAAGACCCTAACTCGGATAAAATACTCTCTATTTAATCTTTCCCAAGAGATTTGGGAAAGAAATGTGGTGTAAAAACACCACGAAAAAATAAGACCAAACTGGGTTGAGCGCCATCGGCGCACACCCAGTAGGGGACGCTCTTCTCTTAGTACAATTCCACGACTTCCGTTACCCAGTGCGCAAGCATTCATCAAACCATTCTTTTGAGTATGCCAACATAGGAGTTCTGTGATCAGCAGGGAGGAAGGATTCTTACCCGAATAAGAAGAGGGGAGGGCCTCCATGTAAACAATTACAGTAGGTATAATAAGAAAGGAAATTTACTATAAAATTTAAATTTCTCATCAACCTACCTTACGATTGTTTACTACAGGCTGAATAGGCAATAGGATGGAGGGAATCACATAACCAACCCACACATAACCCAACTGCACTGGAACCGTGGACAGAGGAAGAGGTCCTAGGCCTATCAAACCATAGCATCACAAACATTAGTAAAAGACAATGAGAGATGAGGAGTGTGGTTCTGTGTGACGCACAGACAGAAAGGGCAGTAACAGCAGAGAGCTGGAACTGACCTTGTAAGCAGCCGCATGGCTGGGATAGACCACAGCCTGAGCAGACGAAAGAGGGCCCGTAAACAAATGTCCTCTGCCTGCGCCTGCAACTGTCGCAGATAAGTGGAGAAAGTAGTATTTCTCCAGTAGGCTGTCAGCATAACATCTGACAACACGACGGAGTTAGTATAAGCCCCAAGAGGTAGACAATGCACACACCTTGTGGCAGAAAAACGATTGTTAATACATCCGCCAGTCGCTAGACGAGCGGAAGCTGCACGAATAGCAAGACAAATCCATCGAGAAATGGATTCAGGAGAGATCTTCTGTCGTCCAGGAATAAGAGACAGAAAATCAATCCTACCCTTCCAAATGAACAGAGCAAAGGGTATTTACCCGCAACAGAAGGAAGAGTCCCGATACAGATAGGAGGCGGAGTAGTTCCGGTATCTGATTCTTGGCCAGAAAGGAGCAATCACTGGTAAACATAACACTGGTGGGAGAGCTCCAGAAAAAGGACAGGTCAACCGAGAGGGTGTGAAGCTCACTAACCCATCTGGCTGAGGTAAAAGCCATCAGAAAAGCCATCTTGTATGTGAGAAAATGCATATCCACCTGGGATAAAGGCTCGAATGGTGCCCCCCCCCCCCCCCCCACCCTCAAGCAAAAGCACCCAAGAGAGATTCTATCTTGGGGTAAGCTGCAAAGTCCAAGGCCTTTTCAAGGAAAAGTGCCGAACAAGCTTGGAGAGGCATGGAGTAGTGCCAATACGATGCTGTCCCACATACGAAAAGGTCTCCGAAGCATGGACCTGTACCCATTGATGGAAACAAGCTGGAGACCCCTAGAATCAAACATATACCAGAAACTCCACACTCTGTGTGATCAAAGGAGTGACAGAAGCAACAGAGTGATCCACACACAATCGACAGAAGACCTTCCACTTAGCCGCAGGGGCTAAACCAGTGGAGTGCCTCCTTGAAGAAGAAAAGCAACTCCACTGCACGTTTCGAAAAAACCACTACGGAGGTGACAGGACCTGACAAAAGACATGCACGAAGGCACAATGGAGTCGGGTCAACATGAAATCTCGATCCTCAGGCGACCTTGGCAAAGAAGGTCGCGATGTAAAGGGAGACGTGCCGGAACCGCCACTAACAGAGAGCTGAGCAGATTGATCCACACCTACTGGGGCGACAGGGGTGCGATCAAAATGATTCGACAACTGCAGGTTTGTATCTGGTCTAGAACCTGAGGTAGAATCGGAACCAGCAGGAAGGTGTAGCCAACAAGACCATTCTAAAGGAGGGACAGAGCGCCCACGGCAAAAGCCTGAGCATCTGGACATGGGGACTCGAAAGTGTCCACCTGATGGTTCCAATGAGTCGCAAAGAGATCGATGTGGGGAAGACCCCAGAGATCGCAAAGAGACTGGAACACCGCCATGGGGAGCATCCACTCGGTGGAAAAGAACCTGCCCCGTCGGGACAGGGAGTTGGCTAGGATGTTCAGATGCCCGGGAAAGTGACGAATCACCACCCAGGCGTTGACATCCTGAGAGAGCAGTAGAAGATCCCGAACCAATTCGTACATGGGAACATAGTGCATGCCGCCCTGGTTCCGAATGTAAACAAACACTGTCGAAATGTCACACAATAGAAGGACCTGACAATTCGAAAGGCAGGGGATCCAATGCCGGAAACTCAGAAGATGAGCAAGAAGCTCCTTCTGGATGACATAACACCCCATCCGTGATCGCTGGCGATTGCCATCAGAACACGATCGAACGTGGGGAAGTCCAACGGAACTCCCTGCATAATTCACTGAACATCTGTCAGGGGAGACGGTGACGAGGAAGAGACCCCGGAACTGAAGCACCAGATCCAGAGGATCGACATTCGGCCTCCAACAACTGAGCAGAAAGTGTTGGAGAGGTCAGACATGCAGCCGACCTAGAGGAATGAGATCCGTCACCGAACCGCAGAGACCGAGCAGCCGGGGAAGACTCCGAGCTGTTGCGGACGTGGACTGGGACAGAGTCAGGGCAAAAGACTGAGAAAACCACAGCCCTTGCCTGGGAAACCGCCACTGTATCCAGCTGAGTATGGAAGCCCATCCCAGATGACAAAACGATGGAGAAGGGACCAGGTCCGACTTCTCCCCGTTGACTCTGAACCCTAGTGACGTGAGCAGGCTCAACAGTGTGATGACATCCGATTCCAGAAAGGCAGCATTGGAACGCCTCTGGAGGATATCGACTAGATATGCCGAAGAAGACACCCTGGACTGTGTGTGATGTAAGACTAACACATGCCACATCAGACGGGTGAAGGCCCAAGGATCCAGGTCGAGGCCAAAGGGCATGGCCTTGAACTGGAAAACATCTTGGGGAATGGAGCGGCGAACCGACCTGAAAGCCTCCATGCTGAACTGAGGAGCAATGATAGACTGGGTCAGGATACTCAGGTCGATAACCTGTCTGAGTCAGCCGTCCTTTGGCACCAAGAACAGGCGGGAATAAAATCCCACTAAAAGAATGTTCTGGATAACCTCAATCACTCCCTTTGACAGGAGATTGCCTATCTCTGTGATCAAAAGTTCCCAACGTGTAATGTTGAAAGGGACTTGTGTGGGAAGAGGCACTCTCGACTGAGTGGAATGCCCCAACCTGGGACAAATTCGAGGTGACTACTGCCAATGCCTACTCTTACCCTGTGAGTGAGTAGAAGTGGCGGCAAGAGGATCAGCCCTTAGCTTCATAGAGGAAGCAGAAGGGTACTTGTTAGGCTTTGGACAGCCCCTGCCTCCAACAGAAGGCTGATCAAGCTGATGAAGCAGCAGCTAATCTATGGAATGACATAGGGAGTCATCCCGGGTTGTCGCCACAGAACCATGGAATAGTAGCAGACCCGCCGATAGAGGCAGATCGAAGAGCAGTGCACTGCCCCTCAAGAAGGGAACAGCATGTGACCAGCACAGCATCCATGTGAACTAATTCCAAGTTAGCCATGTTACAGGCATGTGTGTGAGAAGATGCATGAGCGCCTTGGACAGCACACACAAAAAGACCTGTTCGTTGTCAAACTTATCTGGGAGCAGATAAGCAGCAAAGCAGAGACGATGTGATCAAAGAGAGAAAGCATTCCAGCATCTCTCCCGATATGTCCAACATGGACTCCTGAGTCTCCATATGAAAAATGGCCAGCTTGGGAGTTGGAGTCCCGATCCAAGACTGTCAAAGTCGGGCAGACTGATGGATTGGCGGAATTGCAGGAACGATAATGCACCAGAGGCAAAAAAGTGTCAACCCTGATGAAGAACGACGTCTTCATAGCCTTGGAACTCAGCTTAGAGTCCAAAGCTGAAAAGCTTCAACCACCTGTACTGATAGGCACGGTCAAAGGCACCCAGAAGCAGGTTGCTCCACAGGCTGTAGGCACGCGACCAATGATCGCGGCCGGGATGACACTGTCGGCTGGTTTGACGGTTTGAGATCTGGAAGGAACCCAAACACAAAGTCAAGAGATGCCCCCATGTCAGAAGACTGTTGGCGCTCGACGTCAGGTATGTCGGACTCATCCCATGAGTCGGAAGACACATAGCCCATCATGGGGAAACCAGCCGATGCCTCCCGTGGTGTAGGCACACCAGGGGGGATCAGAAAGCGGCCTGTTTCCAATCCCGGGAGGCAGCGCCACAGGGGTTGCCCGGAAACCACTCGTACCCTCGCTGGAAGCAACAGAAAAGGCTCTTGGACAGAACCTAAGTGAGCAAGGAGAGGGCCTCCCTAAGCTCACTGACTGTGTTGGAATGGTTCGACGTGGGAACGAACCGACAAAGTGGCTTCACTCCTGACCCGTTTTACCAGCGAAGGGTCACGATCCTCAAATACACCCGATGCAGGGCGACGGGCTGCAGCCAAAACATCTGAAGGCAGATGTGTATTGGGGTATGACATACCCCGAGGATCAACAGAGCGGAAACTCAGGAGAGTCGCCACGGACCTCTGCGGGACAGAAGGTCCAGGCTGCACAAAAAGCGTTGGTCCCGCAAAACTGGCCATGGGACCAGAGTGCATGGACGGAAACGCCACGAAGCTCATGGTGACTCCGAATCCAAAGAGAAATACTGAGGTACTCGATGGCTGAGAGACCACAGTAGAGGGTTCGGCCGGCAGCCCCTTCCAACTTTGCCAAGTTGAAGTCAGGGAAGGCTGAGGCCAATACCCCATGTCTACACTACCAGACATCTCTGCAGACCCCTGCAGGGATAAAACTGTTGTGCTCAACGGCAGAGAGGACACAACAGGGGGTTTGGTCGGCAGCCACTTCCGACTTCGCCGAGTTGAAGTCACGGAAGGCTGAGGCCGATACCCCACGTCTACACTACCAGACACCTCTGCAGACCCCTGCAGGGATAAAACGGCTGTGCTCAATGGCTGAGAGGACACAGCAGGGGGTTCGGTTGGCAGCCACTTCCGACTTCGCCGAGTTGAAGTCAGGGAAGGCTGAGGCCGATACCCCACATCCACACTACAGATATCACTGCAGACCCCTGCAAGGATAAGCCGAGGCCGGCTAAAACAGTGACCGATGATGTTGTAGACGGAACAGCAGTAGCAGCAGATATGACGGGAGCTGCTGAAATTGGCGTAAAAGGGGAGAGAGCAACCTAGCTCGGCCTCCAAAGGAGGAGTCACAACCCTAGTGACAGCCTCAGATGTCGACTGGAGAGGGTGCATAGTCCCGGAACCAGGCATCTCTTCACCAGACACCCAACAGCTCCTGCAGTATCCACCACGGTAAAAAACTGCACATCTCCCATGGAGGGGGTATAACTCTCACCAGATGTGGTTGTGTTGGGAGGCCCCAAAATGACAGCCCCCCCCCCCCCCCCCTGCAGGCATGGGAGGAGCTGCACATCCCCCATGGAGGGGGATATAACTCTCACCAGACGTGGTCATGTCGGGAGGCCCCGAAACAACAGCGTTTATCACAGTTTCGTATTGCAAAATGGCGACACGTCCTCCACGTTTCGCGGACATAAAAAGAATGATTTGATGACTGTTTGCGCACTGGTTAACAGAAGTCGTGGAATTGTATGAAGAGAAGCGCGTCCCCTCTTGGGTGTGCACCGATGGCGCTCGACCCAGTTTGGGCTTATTTTTTCGTGGTGTTTTTACACCACTTTTCTTTCCCAAATCTCTTGGGAAAGATTAAATAGAGAGTATTTTATCCGAGTTAGGGTCTTCCACTGTAGTGAAAGCCTGTAGTAAACAATTATAAGGTTGGTTGATAAGAAATAGCACACTCTTGGAATGTTTTTGATACCAAAACCAGGAGCTCAAAAAATTCTGTTGCTCTCATTTCAATTTTACCTCTTTTGGTGTGGAATATTCAGAGAAAGAGAATTCTCAGTGCATAATATTTTTCAGGAATTTTACCAAATGATGGGTTTTTTAGACAGAAGGATTATAATTTTGAAACTATTGTCAGGACCTCCCTGAAAGCTTTTTGCGTAAAAGGGATAATGATTTTTTAAATATATTATGTATCCATTCACAAGAGAAACTTCACAAACCCAAAAAGTTTGGCATCACTTCTTATATTCATGTGGTGGTAACTGCCTAATTGAAAGATTGATGGCGGTCATAATCATAATCAGAGTTGCATCACTATCACTATCATCTTCACTGTACAACACAGTTTGACCCTGTATTATTATTATTTATTTATTTGTGTTTCAGGTCACATGTTTCTGCACAATGGCTAAACGTGACCACAACATAGAGAGAAAGTTAAGTTTCGTGAATTGTTTATACCCATGTTGCCCATTTTAGAGGGTTTCTACCCCAAACATTGGTGATTGGTGACTGGGGCCTATTTTACCATAAAAACAGAGCTGGTTTACCACAATAAACAACACTGCTTCACCTCTTGGGGATCCCACAGGGCAGTTTGACCTTGTAATCAGGAATGTGGCGAGATTCACTACCAAGAAATATTTTGAAAATGAAGCCATGAAAGGCGGCATAAAATTGATTCTAGTAACTGAAATGCCAACACATTTATGATAGAATTATCAGGTTGTTATTATTATTTGGTATTATTCTGGGAATTGAATGTGTGCTAAACATATGCTCAAGATGAGAACTTTGAGCAATTCACACTCTCCTAACATTAAATCAGATCTTATGCAGGAATCAATTTTCGATGTTTCATCAATTTGGAACTGAATGATAGAATTAACTCAGGATAACGTTCTACACGATGCGATTTTCTTGAAGGGCATTTCAAGGACTTTTTATTACAATAAGTAAATGTACTATAGAAATCTCGTACCGACTGACATCATGCATACTTATGAAGCTCGATATTGCATACACTGTAGTTGTAAATAGTAACAGTTAGAAATTTTGCCAATTTGAAACCGAGTTAGAATTTTGGGAAGTTCAGGAGACATCAGCATCACCAAAGCTCTAAAATCCAGATAGATGGCATTTCCAACTACTCATGACTTCCCCTTCTGAATTTCCAACTATAGGAAAATTTTGGACAGGATTGGGAGGGGGGAGGGAGGTTAGAACAGAGACAGTGAACGAAACATCAGAACACATATATGTTTGATTAATAGCACTTTGAGATGGACAGACACAATCAGCTAAAATGTTGACTCTAGCCGCCTACCACAGTCTGCCATGCTGTTCACTTTTGTAACCTATCACACCAAAAGAGTAAAGGAAGTATATACTGAAGCAACGGGTTAACAAGCTGTCCATATGGTAATCACCATAATTTGCCCACTAACTTATATGTTCTGTTGATATAACCAAAATGTATTTTTCAAATAAATTTGTCACATAATTGCTAAAAATACAATTATAGCATAAGGGCATGGGAAGATAATCAGTTTCTGAAACTGTGGATAAAATGTCATAAATATAATTACCAAGAAATACATATCTGAAAATGCCACAGTAAATAAGGCAGAAAATCCAATTCCACTCCATTAGTCTGCTTGTCTATTTCAATAGGATTTTATCGCTATTGCACAAGACGTAATGGACCAAAAACTAACCATTAACCTGGGAACTCCTATTATTGTTAGAAGACAAAATATTCTTAAAGACAAAATATTAAAGCATCAAATTTAGCAACTTGATTTTTCAGTCCTGGCTGAGGTGTCTCACCTAATTATTTTTCATACAATTTACAGAAAACAGTTCTGAGCTCTGCGGATACAGTTCTTGATTAAGGTCTAAAAAGTTAAAAATCTGTTTCTCAAGCCCTCCTGCATGCTCTCTTTTTTAACCAATGCAAACTTAGAAAAAATAAAAAATTAAATAGTCTATGTCTGATATTTTACCCAAGTCAATAAAATTGATAAATTTAGCATTGCAAAGCCTTCTTGCTCTCAAGGGACGAAATCTACCACTACACATGCTATTCTGTAGATTATTTATGAGGCCTAAAACTTAAAACAAACCAAGAACATGAACTTTTGACGGCAAAGAAATAATTACAAAAATAAAATAAAAAACTGCCCACCCACATACAATTTTACAAAATGAAAGTGTCAATGACACTGAAGCTCAACTTGTTTAAGACATGTACATGTATAGTATGTGAACAGCAATGACAAACATCTAGGTAATGACCTGATAACAAAGGTACATATAAAGTATTGTAACGGTCTGTACATAAATGCTGACCGTAGCCTGAAACAAATGTATAGGTAAAGTATTGTAAAGGTGGGCGGCAGATGCTAAACTAGAAAAGAAATCTTCGAGTCCCAGAGAGGGTCTGACTGAACCCAAAAATATTTGTTCTCAGAGCACAGTGATAACAAAGGCACCCAAAAACACTTGTTCTCGTCCCAAGGTGATAACAAAGGTACCCAAGAAGTTTTGTGAAGATCGGTTCATAAATACAGACTCCAGCCCGAGCCATATTGACATGTGCACTTACTGTGTACAAGTATCACTGAATAAATCAAAGTTGATCCAATTTGCATAATTTCTGCACAAGAAAAAAACCCGTATTATATGTGATGTATTCCATGTTACTAAACATTCATACAAAAATTTATTCAAATCAGAACTTTCATACAGAAGTTCTGTACAAAAAATAGGCCGATTAAATCGTCAGATGTGTACCCATATGCGCAACTAGTAGAAAGCTGTTTGACGGAGGGAGGGCTACCCCAGATGCCAACATTATGAACACCGTACATATATGATGTTACATGGTATGGGTACATATAGAAATGGATTGGCGGAGTTCCTAATTTGATGGATAAAGGGTTAATATCTCCGGATCAAATTATTACATTTACATAAAAAACTATACAGCACAGCACATCAGTAGTCTGAATTCATATATAAAGTAACCTGATAATCGGATTAATATTTTTTGAGGTATCGCATGCTGAAGAAATGGATTGGAAGAGTTCTCAATTTGAGCCCGAGCCGTATTGACTTGTGCACTTACTGTGTATAAATAGAACTGAATACATCAAAGTTCATCTAATTTGCATAATTTCTGCACGAGAAAAAAAAACGTACTGTATGTGATGTATCCCATGGTACTAAACATTCATACAAAAAATTATTCAAATCAGAACTTTCCTATGGAAGTTCCGCGCAAAAATCTGATTGCACCTAATTTTGTACAAAATGGCTGCCAGCAGCCATCTTGAATTTTGGACCGGACCCAAAAACACTCGTTCTCATCCCACGGTGATAACAAAGGTACCCAAGAAGTTTTGTAAAGATCGGTTCATAAATACAGCCTCTAGCCCAAGCCGTGTTGATGGTGCGACAGACAGACAGGCAGACGACGGACAACGGGCCATGACAATACCTCAAATTTGTCTTCGCCAAAGTTGAGCTAAAAATGGTTTGAGAAAAAGAAAATCTACTCTGTGGAGCCTAATGTTAAGAATTTTATTCTCTTAAAGATAATATAGCAATAGCATGAATTTGGAGGGCATTACGGTTTATCAACAACCTTGGTATACAAGAGCTGTAGTGTTTAACTCTTTGCATGCTTCTGGCAGCTTTTCCTGCCCAGGACAGGAAATCAGTTGCCACTAAAGAAGCAAAATTTGAGCACAACTAACCAAATTTTTAACTACAAATTGTACCGACTACTTGATCAGCAGTGTCATAAGTCAAACACTTAACTGGTAGAGTGCTGGAAGCCCATATTTGGGCTTTACTCTGAAGTGCAGGTGCCACAACTTAAAGGCTTCATATTCTGTGGATATGCTTCATATTATTTTTGAATTAAAATTGTTTAGTCTGTGAGTATTTGCCTTGTTACAATTTATGGGAGAGTGCCATTAGGCACTCTCCCATAAATTGTAACAAGGCAAAGAGACATGGACAAATTTGGATAACCAAAACTAATTTAGCACTCTACCAGTTAAGAATTTTTCATCAAATCTAGTCATGGCTGCTGTGTAGCAGCTATGACTAGATCTGATGAAAAATATCGTGAAAATACTCAGGTTTGGATGGGTAGTGCACAGGTCTCAACTGGTTGAGTGCTAGAAGCCACTATCATGGCTCTATTAAAAAGTGTCAAATGCCACTTTAGTGGCTTCAGACTGTACATGTATGTATTAACTTGTCCTTTGCTCAACAGTAGAACATTTTTGTTTCACGTGAAATTGTTTTGTTATAATTTACTGAAGAGTGCACACTACAGGCACTCACCAACAGATTGTAATAAAACAATAATTTATGAAGAATTCCTTGCAAAACTAATTCAGCAGATGATAACTATTTTAATGTTAAATAAAAGTATTTCTGGTTGATATAATTGAACTGTTAATTGACAAATAGAAGATTGGGGTTTTTTGAGTATGGTGTATATAATAAAACAGTTATGGACTTTTGTGGTGGTACAGTACAGTCGCCGTGGACAGTCACTTTTCCATATGTCCACAGTGGGCGCCCACTGATTTTCCACAGAAATCAGGTTGATACCAATTTCTGTGGACTTCTGTGGGCATGTAGTTCTGTGGGCAAAAGCCTGTGGACTTCTGTGGAAAAGATCACTGAACGATGATAATACCAGACGGCAGTGTCCACATAATTAATCCGAAACATGTCTGCCGACAGAAAAGTAACTGAAAGTAATTTTTAACACGTCTTGATAGAATATGACTCTGATTAAAAATATTTATTTCTTCATCATTTCAATTTGCAAGCACAGGTAAATGGTCATTTTTGTATTTACAAAAAGGAAAAAATTGATAACTTGTTAAAATTATGTCACATTTTCTCAATCTGAAAAGTGAATAGCACAACCCACACTGTGAAAACCAGACATACAGTGACAAACCCATGTCGATTGCAAACGAGTGCTTTGAAAAAAATGTGTACAAAACACAAAAAATAGTTGAAAATAAAAGAGTGCACCTGCGAATATCACTGATATGCAATTATGTATTGATATGATCTTTCTGTTAAACCGAATCTGATTTTCTATCGACTGCTGAACAATTCATTCGCTTTTGTTGACAACTCTAAGCTCAGGCAGGAAGGGGAACATTCAGCGTTTAGAATTTTCGGCCTGGAAATATTTTGACAAAGGAACATCAGCCCGGTGAAATTAGCGCCGAGTACTCATGCCCATTTATTTATTTATTTATTTATTTATTTATTTATTTATTTATTTATTTATTTATTTGTATTTAATGTCATATATTTATACAGGAAGAGGCTAATCATGACAGCACCCTCAGGCCTTGAACCTCCTTTAATTCTGATTATTCAGCGTACAATACAAATGCATCGTCAAATTAATTTTATTTTTTTTAACCTGGCCCTATCGATAAATTGACTTTCATATTGCACTTTTTAGTGAATAATTTCGGAGTAATTCTGATAGTTTAGCGTACAATAATGAAAGTGTCAATGACACTGTAGCTCAACATGTCAAGACAAAGACATGTACATGTATAGTATGTGACACAGCAATGACAAACATCTAGGTAATGACCTGATAACAAAGGTACATATAAAGTATTGTAACGGTCTGTACATAAATACTCACCGTTGCCTGTAACAAATGTATAGGTAAAGTATTGTAAAGGTGGGTGACAGTCAGATACTAAACTAGAAAAAAATCTTTGAGTCCCAGAGTGGGTCTGACTGAACCCCAAAATATTTGTTCTCATAGCACAGTGATAACAAAGGCACCCCAAAACACACTCATTCCTGTCCCAAGGTGAAAACAAAGGTACCCAAGAAGTTTCGTGAAGACCAGTTCACAAATATGAGCTGTGTAGAAGTTGTGACAAAAAACTGATTGGACCTAATTTCAGTACAAAATGGCCACTGGCAGCCATCTTGAATTTTGAACCGCACCCAGAAACACTCGTTCTCGTCCCAAGGTGATAACAAAGGTACCCAAGAAGTTTTGTGAAGATCGGTTCATAAATACAGCCTCTAGCCCGAGCCGTACTGACATGTGTACTTACAGTGTATGAGTAGCACTGAATAAATCAAAGTTCATCTAATTTGCATAATTTCTGCACGAGAAAAAAACCTGTACTATATGTGATGTATTCCATGTTACTAAACATTCATACAAAAATTGATTCAAATCAGAACTTTCATACAGAGGTTCTGTACAAAAGACTGATTGCACTAATTTTGGTACAAAATGGCTGCTGGTGGCCATCTTGAATTTCAGACCACACCCAAAAACACTCGTTCTCATCCCACGGTGATAACAAAGGTACCCAAGAAGTTTCGTAAAGATCGGTTCATAAATACGGCCTCTATCCTGAGCCATATAGAAGTTGTGTACAAAAAACTGATTAGACCTAATTTCGGTACAAAATGGCCACTGGCAGCCATCTTGAATTTTGGACCGCACCCAGAAACACTTGTTCTCGTCCCAAGGTGATAACAAAGGTACCCAAGACGTTTCGTGAAGATCGGTTCATAAATACAGACTCTAGCCCGAGTCGTATTGACATGCGTACTTACTGTGTGTAAGTAGCACTGAAAAAATCAAAGTTCATCTAATTTGCATAATTTCTGCACAAAAAAAAAAACCCGTATTATATGTGATGTATCCCATGGTACTAAACATTCACACAAACAAATTATTCAAATCAGCGCTTTCATATGGAAGTTCTGTGCAAAAATCTGATTGCACCAAATTTTGTACAAAATGGCTGCCATCGGCCATCTTGAATTTCGGACCGGACCCCAAAACACTCGTTCTCGTCCCACGGTGATAACAAAGGTACCCAAGGAGTTTCGTAAAGATCGGTTCATAAATACGGCCTCTTGCCCGAGCCGTATTGGCATTTGCACTTACAGTGCTGAAAGTAACACCAAAAAACATCAAAGTTAGTCTAATTTGCATAATTTATGAACGAGAAAAAAACCCGTATTATATGTGATGTATCCAATGGTACTAAACATTCATACAAAAAATTATTCAAATCAGAGCTGTCATATGGAAGTTCTGTACAAAAAGCAGATTTCTGCATCGTCGGTACAAAATGGCAGCCATCTTGAATTTCGGACCGCACCCAAAAACACTCGTTCTCGTCCCACGGTCATACCAAAGGTACCCAAGAAGTTTCGTAAAGATCGGTTCATAAATACGGCCTCTAGCCCGAGCCGTATGCAATTGTTGACGGACAGACGGACAGACAGCCGACGGGCCATGGCATAAGCTCAAATTTGGCTTCGCCAAAGTTGAGCTAAAAATGCATCGTCAAATTAATTTCGTTTTTTTTAACCTGACCCTATCGATAAATTACTTCGGATTATTCACTAAAAAGTGCAATATGAAAGTCGCCCATTTTAGTGGATAATTTCAGAGTAATTCTGATTGTTCAGCATACAATAAAATGCATCGTCAAATTAATTTCGTTTCTTTTAACCTGACCCTATCGATAAATTACTTCGGAATTATTCACTAAAAAGTGTAATATGAAAGTCACCCTTTTTAGTGGATAATTTCGGTGTAATTCTGATTGTTCAGCATACAATAAAATGCATCGTCAAATTAATTTCGTTTTTTTTAACCTGACCCTATCATTAAATTACTTCAGAATTATTCACTAAAAAGTGCAATATGAAAGTCGCGCTTATTAGTGGATAATTTCAGAGTAATTCTGATCGTTCAGCGTACGATAAAAAATGCATCGTCAAATTAATTTTGTTTCTTTTTTAACCTGGCCCTATCGATAAATTACTTTGGAATTATTCACTAAAAAGTGCAATATGAAATTCACACTTTTTAGTGGATAATTTCGGAGTAATTCTGATAGTTCAGCATACAATAAAAATGCATTGTCAAATTAATTTCGTTTTTTTTAACCTGGCCCTATCGATAAATTATAATGTATATTTTTAATTGTTAAAGTGAAAGAACGAAAAAATATAAACCAAACATTTTTATTCTCTTGGTTGTTATTATTTTTCTGATAGATTCTTTGTTATTCATCAATGATTAAATTAATTAACTTGATTGACTTATGTTGATCGGCAATTAATGGTGCTCTTGTGTTTATGATTTATGACCTGATATAATCCTTCTGAAGTAGTTTTACAGAAGTTAGTGGCATGTGTATACTATATACAGCAGCGTTTGAAAGGATTAAAAACTTCAAACGACTTGTGTTCACGAGACTAATGGATCTATAGGGCTAACTTTTATTAATATCGACGTGGTAGGGTTAAAAACCAACAGCAGGTATTGGTAAGCGAATACTCGAGAAGTGCTTATCCCAATTGTAATGGACCGACCCCCGGGGAGATCCCGGGAAGTGAAGCAGTGCTTGTTCTTTGTGGTAAACAAGCCCTGCTTTACTGGTGGATTGTGACCCAGTAACCAATGCTTGGGATAGAAGTCGTTTTTCTGAAATTATACTCTCAACTCTTGATTCGAATTTCGAAGACAGCCGGTAGGTGTCGCGAAAACAAACCGGAACTTTACGGAAGCGGAAGATAAAAATGACGCCGTGAGGGGGAACTGGAGAGGCCTTATTTGGTGACGATAAATTCATAATTGGTGGAAATATCCCTCCTTTTTTATTTAACCCTTTACGTAACGTAACGGCCAAAACCGACCAGCACTATACATGAAAATCGACGTTCAGTCTATTTTATATTTTGACTTTTTGTTTCCAAAACATAGGTTAGGACCCCTCATTCAAACGAGCGTGTCACGCTTGTTCCAATGAGGGGTCATAACCTATGTTTTGGGAGCAAAAAATGAAAATCTTTAGTTACACAAGAATTTTTTTCACGAGTGTCGTCTGCTCCTAGCGTTAGGTAAAGGGTTAATAAATGGCAAACAGATGAGCAGATAAATATCACATGGTCCACAAGCTTTTTAGTTGTGGTCATTGGACATCGCCATTCACCATCATCATCACATTCACATCATTCGCACCTCTGACTTCAGAGTGTGAGCACCTGATTAATCAATCATGAATACACTGGAATTACCAGAAACACTCGTCAGAACTATCTCAGCTCTGGACATCTCTTGCCCTGTCACCTGGACTGTCCAGGAGACAGGTAAGAGAGTCCAACTGAGCCTGGAATTTGAAATAGAGACACCACCCTCTTCGGAGAGAGATAGTACC
This sequence comes from Pictodentalium vernedei, assembly GCA_031216915.1. Classification (NCBI taxonomy): domain Eukaryota; kingdom Metazoa; phylum Mollusca; class Scaphopoda; order Dentaliida; family Dentaliidae; genus Pictodentalium; species Pictodentalium vernedei. Next base: position 393,438,152 of record CM062293.1, on the reverse strand, counting down.
TTTGGCGAGAGGATTCCCTCTCCCACTGGTCCTCATCCGAAGGGGCACGGAGGCCCTGAAGAGAGAAAGAGAAAGAACAGGAAGAAGAGTCCATTGACCAAGCGCAGGGATGCCCGGCGCTTGGAGGCCTTCCGGGTGGGAAAAAAAGAGGTGAGCGAGAGGATGGAGGCTCTGGGGGCAGTCTCCAGTTCCCCTCCTAGTCCCACTAGTACACCCAACCAACTGCCAGCTCCTGAGCTGGTACTGTTGGATGAGGAACGTCTGGTGGAGACTGAGGAGGAACTGGAAGTTGCATTTTCACCACCTCCCACCCCTCACTCCCCACTTCCTTCTCTACCGGACACCCCGGGTGTGTCGATCACAGCAAAATAGCCACCTCAGTCTGCAGCCACCACCGAAGACATAAAGAGAGCAACAGAACGAGCAACTGAGATAGGACAGCAAGCCATCTCCGAAACCCTCGAGTTCAGGGAAGAATCCAAGGCAAACTCCAAAAAAGGCATTAGACGCAATCCAATCACTAAACTCAACATCATCGACTTCCACATCACCATCTCAACCACCTCCAAAGAAAGAGAGCCGGAAGAAGCCCATGCGGGAGTAAGCCTCCCCCTCCTTCCTTTTCCTCCTCTACAACGCCTTGACATTCAACAAAAAACGAACAGTAAACGAGGGTCGAAAAGGGCTTGCCCCAAACCATCCCTGCACGCCTTCGGCGCACGAAACCATTCCGTCCGAGCTTTTTAGTTTCTGCATTTTCGTCAGTTGGATTATCCTGGGAATTTGTCGTGACAGGGGAGAACAGAAGCTAATCTTACATTTTGACCTCGTTCCGATGTTAACAGACTTTTTTTTTCTTATTGCTATCGTGTAGAAAAAATCCCTAACATAAATATTATAGTAGTGTAATAAAAAGTCAGATCATGTGGACTCCATGGGAATTGCCGTGTTAGTTATTAATTCCGTGGGCAAGTAGGTAGCTTGCCCACGGTCTTGAAAAATCTCTGTCCACAAAAATTTATGTGGGCAGTTGAAAGGTAATTTGCCCACGGTTTTCCACAACCACTGTGGACATGTGGAAAAGTGACTGCCCACGGCGACTGTACTGTAGATATGATGTTATATGAACCTAAAAAATTTAAATTGACCAAGGCTAACACCTCGGTCAATATAAGTTTTTTCGGTTCATATCACATCATATTCACCCTCACAAAAGTCCATAATTGTATAATGTTGCCTTAAAATTTACTTATTCATTTATTAGGGTTTAAAGATTTTGACAGGCAAGATTACCCCCATGTCGGACACTTTCATGCCATGTCCCCAAATGAGCAATTGGGATGAAGTACCCTGCCCAATGACAAAATACAGTTACCCCTGGCATTGATCAAACCATGTACCTTTTGGTTTGAAGTCCAATGCCGTGACCACTGAGCCACCACACTCCGTATATTGCCTTGAAAACATCAAGATATCAACACAAGGGCAACGCAAGGTGTGGGCCACTGGCCCTAACCTGTATTAAAGGTATTGTGGGACAGAAAAATTTTCTAAGTTGATAGCGTGAAAAGGGGCCATAACTCTGGGAAAAATGATTGGACGGAACCCGTTCCTTGTGCATATCCATTCTCCCATGCAGGTCTATCAGCATACCAAGGGAGATCCAAATCCGACTGAGAGCTTTCAAATTACAATCCAGAACATTCTGAAACCAGAAAAACTGAAATTTTCTAGGTCAGAAAAGGCCCATAACTCTAGAAAAATAATGGCACAGATACTGTTACTTGTGGATATTCTTTTGCAAAGCGGGTCCATGAGCATACCAAGAATAATACAAATCTAACAGGCACTGAATGCAATACAGGTGGATAAAAAAGTCGAAAGAGTGAAAAAGGGCCATAACTCTGGGCAAGATTATTGGGTGGAACCCATTCCTTGTGAATATCTGTTCCGCCATGTGTGTCTATCAGCATACCAAAGGAGATCAAAATCCGACCGATGGCTTTGAAGTTACATTGCAAAATGTTTGGACAGACAGTTGGACAGACAGATGGATGGAGGGCTTCACTAGATACCCCTGAATCCTCCTTCAAAGGTCGAGGGCATAATAATTGGTGGAACTGGATGGCAAACTGATAAAATTACAACTGTCACAAGTCTTCATTTATAAGTATTTAGTTTAAAAACATGTCTAAGAGTTTTGTAATGTCATTAATGATTTGATCAAATCATTTATCAATTGAAACACATTTTTTGCATTGATTCAAAGAAAATGAATGTTTATGGCACTTTTAGATTCAACCATCTGGAATCTTTCCGTAGGTTTGCTATTCCAACTAAACTGAACTATTCCAGACAACTGAATCTAAAACATAGTCATTGGACTATTTAAGGGCTACACTGGTTCGAGACCATAACAGCATCAAATTCCTTACAGGATTAGACTGGTGGCTTGAGACTTATTCCCTGTAAAATATTACTGTTAACCTTCTTCAAGCTGAAGTCCAAATGAGAAGGTATTCAGCAGCAAATATTTCCCATAACGCAGTCAGATATTTAACCAAATATACCTTGTTTGATAGAGCTCAATAAGCTCTGTCAAACAAGATATAATTGGTTAAATTCATAGTTTAACAAGAGAAAAACAGAGTTATTGAAGAAAATTCTATTGCACTATCAGAGTGGTATGGGTTAATGTATGGAAGGCGGGGTGAACAGGTCTGATTACAAACCAAACACTGTGATACACTGCTATCAAGACTCAAGTACAATTTTTAAATGGGAAGAGTTTACATGGGTTGTATGCCCAGTGGGAATGATGCATGGGGCTTGTTTGGTCCCTTGCAATGCCCATTGGCAATACCTGGTACTCCCAGTTTTCAGAAGAACTAGGCTGATGGAGGAAACCAGAGTACCTGGTGGGAAAACACAATTTTGAAGATCAAGTCAGATTTTATGACCTGAGTGGGCAACAGTTAACAATGAAAAGACACATGGATGGACAGGGTTAACTGGTAAGGTGCTAAAAACCACTCTCAAGGTTGTACTGAAAAGTACTGACAAAGCAAACAGGTAATGATTCAGTGAGCAGATTCAGTTAGCAGAAGGAATGATAGTGACACACCCTGAAAACTATGTATGACACACTTGAGTGGAATCACATCCAAATTTGATTTAGAAAGTTATGCCTCGACAAGCAGCTGGGTGACAGATGGACAAAATAATGTACAGGTATGAGTACGGACTGAAAACTGTGAACAACACATTGTCAGTTGATACACATGTACAGCAGTCTAACAAAGATTTGATTAGTGGTTCGAAAGTTATTTCCCAACATGCAGTTTTTAACTCCAAGCTCTGTGGAAACTCTACAATATTTTCTTATATGGCAATTTTCTGTTCTTTGTGAGACCCAATTATTCAATTAGTGCAGACCTCTTAATTGGATATCTCTTACCTGCATTTCTGTTTTAACTGAATATAATTTCCAAACACCAAACCATTTACCATACTTTTTATTTTCTTTCATTGGGGTATAATGGCACTTTCGACAATCAGGGTCATCTCGTGTTGGAAAGTTTTATGGGTGGAGGCCAGGCAACCTGGAGAGAACCACCAATCAGTGGCTAGCAACTGTCAGACTTCCCAATGTGCAAACTCTGGGTTTGAATTGGTTGAAGGCAAGAGCATCATCGACCTGCAGTACGCCTTAGAACACAGCATTGCCATATCCCCCACATTACTAATACAAATTTGACCTTTACTTGCATTTTATTGCATATGAGGTATGGAGTAAACTACTGATAACTGAATAAACAAGTGCACCGCCAGGCGGTGGATCAATATACGGCTGCCTATGAAGAAATTGCACTTGTGAAGAAATTTTTACTTGAACAAAAGGTCAATAATTCCTTCAAAAATAATTGTACATTCCTGGCTTACAACCCATTAAAGCTGAATATATTGTTTTAAAATTATTGTGTAGAGAATCAAAAGTCACCAAAACTCCCAGATGGTTGCCATGGAGGCCATATTGGACATGCCAGTATGCTGGTTATCGAAAGGAACCATCCTCTAGTCGTGACTAATCAACCATAAAAAACAGTATCTGTTGGATGTATTATTTTCAAGTTATAGCATGGACAAATAAAAGTTAATGAATGGACGGATGGACAGATGGAAAGACGGATGGATGGACGGACGGACATTGATGCAGGTTATTGAAAGGAACCATTCTCTAGTCATGACTAATCAACCATAAAAAACAGTATCTATTGGATGTATTGTTTTCAAGTTATCACATGGGCAAACTTAAAGTTGAATATATTGTTTTCAAGTTATTGCGTAGAGAATCAAAAGTCACCAAAACTCCCAGATGGTTGCCATGGCGGCCATATTGGACATGCCAGTATGCTGGTTATCGAAAGGAACCATCCTATGGTCATGACTAATCACCCATAAAAAAACAGTATCAGTTGGATGTATTGTTTTCAAGTTATAGCATGGACAAATAAAAGTTAACGGATGGATGGACAGACGGATGGATGGATGGATGGACACGGATGCTGGTTATTGAAAGGAACCATCCTCTAGTCATGACTAATCAACCATAAAAAACAGTATCTGTTGGATGTACTGTTTTCAAGTTATCACGTGGGAAAACAAAAGTTAATGGACGGATGGATGGACAGACAGACAAATGGATGGACGGATAGACAATGATGCTGGTTATCGAAAGGAACAATCCTCTAGTCATGACTAATCAACCATAAAAAAACAGTATCTGTTGGATTATTAACTGGACAATCAAAAGTCCCTAAAAATCCAAGATGGCTGCCATGGTGGCCATCTTGGATATGCCAGAATGCTGGTTATCGAAGGGAACCACCCTCTAGTGATGATTAATCAACATAAAAAAGCAGCATCTGTTGGATCTATAGTTTTCAAGTTACCGTGTGGACAATTAAAAGTCCCTGAAAATCAAAGATGGCTGCCCTGATGGCCATATTGGATATGCCAGAATGCTGCTTATTGAAAGGAACCATCCTCTAGTCATGACTAATCAACCATAAAAAAATAGTATCTATTGGATGTATTGTTTTCAAGTTATCGTGAGGACAAACAAAAGCTAATGACTGAACGGACGGACAGATGGATGGACGGAAGGATGGACATTGCCATACCATAATACGGCCCGCTCATATGAGCGGCTGCATAAAAATCTTATGATCTATTATATTTATTCTGACAACCACTGAATTTCACATGCTTATAGACCTTTTTGTCCTTCAGTTCCTCCCGAATTAGCATTTAACTCTTAACCCTCTGAGTATTTTTAAGAATATTTTTCATCATATTTAGTCATGATTGCTGTGAAGCAGCCATTACTAGATTTGATGACAAATTCACATAAAATCAACTCAAGAAATCATTGGTCAAACAAATAATCCAATATACAAGGAAGAATTTAGATAAAAGTGCTCAAATTATACATACTCCAAGAGCTCTGACAAACAATAAATGAAAGTGTCAATGACACTGTAGCTCAACTTGTCAAGACATGTACATGTATAGTATGTGACACAGCACTGACAAACATCTAGGTAATGACCTGATAACAAAGGTACATATGAAGTATTGTAACGGTCTGTACATAAATACTGACCATTGCCTGTAACAAATGTATAAGTAAAGTATTGTAAACGTGGGTGACAGTCAGATGCTAAACTAGAAAAGAAATCTTTGAGTCCCAGAGAGGGTCTGACTGAACCCCAAAATATTTGTTCTCATAGCACAGTGATAACAAAGGCACCCCAAAACACACTCATTCCTGTCCCAAGGTGAAAACAAAGGTACCCAAGAAGTTTCATGAAGATCAGTTCATAAATACGAGCTGTATAGAAGTTGTGACAAAAAACTGATTGGACCTAATTTCGGTACAAAATGGCCACTGCAGGCCCGTCGGAACCGGGGGGCTGGGGGGGCTGCAGCCCCCCCCAATAATTTGCTCATATTTTGTCGTTAGTTTATCCATGATGGGAGCAACCGATGTAATCTTAATAAAACTGGACATTACATTATTGAACTCAGATTAGAACAGTGGCGTAGGAACCGGTTGGGGGGGGGGGGGAGGGGTAAGGGAGATATTTCCCCCACCCCCACAAATTTGTCAAAAGTAGGCTTTACTGGGCTGGGTTGGTGGTTTCTCCACACGGGATGCCCACTGGTTACCATATTCCGACATTACTGTTAATGATTACTGGATTGAGTGGGTTCCATGTGGGCTTTCTTCCACCAATAAAACTGACAGTTGTGTTTTCGCCTAATTGTGGAAAGCGGTGTTAAACCCCAACCAACCACAGAGTAATTCATTGCATGTTCACTATTTCTGTCATTCTGCTCGGAAATCACGCTGAATTGATCAGAGAGCTGATGTATTTCCTTAATGACGATGTATTTGCTCAGAATCACTCAGAATGCATATTTGTACATCTTAAAGTAAAAAAATTTCCCAGAGGAGGCCCCCCCCGGACACCCACCAACGAGACGGGGAGGTACCCCACCTCGTGCTTACCCCCACTCGCCTTTTTGCGATTCGGATGACGCTACGCGTCATAGGAATATACGATTTATTTGCTCAGAATCAACCAGAATGCATGTTTTTACATCTTAAATTCGAAAATTTTCCCCGGACCCCCAACCAACGAGACGGAGGGTATCCGCTCTCGTGTTCACCCCCACTCGTCGCTCGGATGACGCATCGCGTCATGGGAATATAGGTCCTACCCCTCCCCCCAATAAAATTAGCTTACTACGCCCCTGGATTAGAATTATGAACGTATCACTGAATGTATAACATGCACCTGCATATGTTGATGTGCAAACGTTTTGAGCAATTCCTTTGGCAGCTCAGAAGACCACGACAACCACTGGCGTAATGATAAAACTAATGAATCCACCATAAGGCCTGACTGTTTTTTAGCATGACGGAATACGGCCACGGCCTGCAGGTGAGCCCGGTGTGAGAACTGTCCCCAAATGTTATGGGGTTCTATTGGGATTTTTGAAACATTTTAAAAAAACAACTTTTGCCGTTTAAAAAAATCAAGAGGTTTTTGCTTCAAAAGCTACCAGAATGCTTCCTTTGATTGCCCTTTTCAAAAAATTTTCTTGGGGAGTACCCCCCTCCCCCCCCCCCCTTAAAAAGCTTGTGCCTTCAGTACTCGCGCCAGATGTCTTCGGCATCTGGATACCCCATACCCATTTAGTATCAGCCAGTTCACCCAAATTAGCAATATCAACCCCCCCAATATAAATTTCGTTCCGACGGGCCTGCACTGGTAGCCATCTTGAATTTTGGACCGCACTCAGAAACACTCGTTCTCGTCCCAAGGTGATAACAAAGGTACCCAAGAAGTTTCGTGAAGATCGTTTGATAAATACAGCCTCTAGCCCGAGCTGTATTGACATGTGCACTTACAGTGTATAAGTAGCACTAAATAAATCAAAATTCATCTAATTTGCATAATTTCTGCACGAGAAAAAAACCCGTACTGTATGTGATGTATTCCATTTTACTAAACATTCATACAAAAATTTATTCAAATCAGAACTTTCATACAGAAGTTCTGTACAAAAGACTGATTGCACTAATTTTGGTACAAAATGGCTGCTGGTGGCCATCTTGAAATTTGGACCACACCCCAAAACACTCGTTCTCATCCCACAGTGATAACAAAGGTACCCCAAGAAGTTTCATAAAGGTCGGTTCATAAATACGGCCTCTAGCCTGAGCCGTATAGAAGTTGTGTACAAAAAACTGATTAGACCTAATTTCGGTACAAAATGGCCACTGGCAGCCATCTTGAATTTTGGACCACACCCAGGCACACTCGTTCTCGTCCCAAGATGATAACAGAGGTACCCAAGAAGTTTTGTGAAGATCGGTTGATAAATACAGCCTGTAGCCCAAGCCGTATTGACATGTGTACTTACTGTGTGTAAGTAGCACTGAAAAAATCGAAGTTCATCTAATTTGCATAATTTCTGCACAAGAAAAAAACCCGTATTATATGTGATGTATCCCATGGTACTAAGCATTCACACAAAAAAAATTTCAAATCAGCGCTTTCATATGGAAGTTCTGTACAAAAATCTGATTGCACCTAATTTTGTACAAAATGGCTGCCATCGGCCATCTTGAATTTCAGACCGGACCCAAAAACACTCGTTCTCGTCCCACGGTGATACCAAAGGTACCCAAGAAGTTTCGTAAAGATCAGTTCATAAATACGGCCTCTAGCCCGAGCCGTATTGGCATTTGCACTTACAGTGCTGAAAACACTAAATACATCAAAGTTAGTCTAATTTGCATAATTTACGTACAAGAAAAAAACCTGTTTTATATGTGATGACTAAACATTCATACAAAAAATTATTCAAATCAGCGCTTTCATATGGAAGTTTTGTGCAAAAATCTGGCCTCTAGCCCCAGCCGTATTGAATTGTTGATGGACAGACGGCCAGATGGACGACAGACGACAGGCCATGGCATAAGCTCAAATTTGGCTTCGCCAAAGTTGAGCTAAAAAGATAATAAATGGTCAGTTTATCCTGAAAAAGCTGAAATATTACTGTTAATTCAATATTCCTTTTAATTGAATATTTTTCACTGACAAAGTGGCCATTCAGTTAACAGAGTTCTACTGTATTTTTTATTTATTTATTTTTTGGTGCTTAAAGTCAAATATTTCTGCACAATGGCTAGCTGTGACTGCAACATAGATATAAAATCAAGTCCAGCCAATTGTTTATACATACCCAAGTTACCCATTTTCAAGGACTTCCACCCCAGGCATTGGTGACCCAGTGTCCCATGATATCCAGTTCATCTTCCCCCACCCTAATTATCTCTCTGATTTTAAAAGAATCAATTATTTGCACATATAAAAAATCAGAAGGCAGTGTTAGGGAGGGGTTAAAAAATTCATTCATTTCCTGAAGGATTTTCACAAAAAACCTTTTTGCTATACTGACTATACACAAATTATGCTTTTTCAACCCAAAGTGTGTAAGATGAGTAAGAAAGGAGACATTTTATGATTGAAGGCTTATTTTTTTATTTCAAAAGATAATGAACATATCAACAGTAACATTTAATATAAAGAAAAAAAATCTAAACACATCCTAGCACATAATGCTGTTCATCCAAGGCCATGTGAAGAAGATACAAGTAGTTGGGCAGAAGAAAGTTTTCCTTGTAGGGTTGGGGGCTCAAATCATTATTTGGGAGAGAATTTCATCCATATTCACCATTATCAAGATTCAATGTTCACATACTGGACAGGATAATATTGGTACTCTCCAATAAATTGTAACAAAACAACTTTATATTAATATTTTTATTCTACTACTGAGCCAACAACAAATTGGTGCAACATTGTAAAGCGACTATAGTGGCTTTCAGCATTTTTCAGTAGAGCCCTGATAGTGGCTTCTAGCACTCAACCAGTTAACCCTTTACCCAACGAATCGCCGCATCCGCCCGTGTAATATGCAAATTCAGCAGCTGAAAAAATATTATTTTTCGAAAAATTTCAACAAAACCATATCATGTGACCCCTCTTTGGAACGAGCTCGTCGAGCTCATTCCAAAGAGGGGTCACATGATATGGTTTTGTTGAAATATTTTGGAAAAATTTAAAGAATGATATTTAAAATAATAAATTTTGAAATCGTCTGCGTTAGGTAAAGGGTTAATTAAATTTCAGAATAGTTAAATTGGGAGTTATTGTTGTTGATTCTCAGATTTCTTTTTGTTACCATTATTGTTATTACACACCATAACAGGAGAGGGGGGTAAGATATCATGACCTGCATATCCTCCCCCCCCCCCTCACTAATTTCCAAATCATGAACATTTTCAGGGCTGAAATCATTGGGAGAGAATATTCACCATTTTCAAGACTCCTTGTCCACAAGTTGGTTAATCTATACAAACAAGTGGGTTTCAGGTAAAACTAATACATCAGATGGTGCTGGAAAAGGCATCAAATAGCCTTTAGCAAACCACAGAACAAATGTTTTCTCATTTGCTGAGTATTAAATTTTATCTTGTCAATGTCACCATGTTACACATGAAAAGCATGAGCAATCACAAAAACATCACAGTAGCATGTTTTCTGCTGTTTACTGGTTTCAGGATATATAACTTTGATGGGGTTTTTTTTGGATACATCATATCCTTTAAAAACTTATTAAAGTTTTAAGAATGTTGTGGAACAGACTGTCGACATACACTTCAATTCTACCTGATGAGTTAAAAAGTGTTAACAAATAATGTTATATGAGTATGTCAGCATTAGCTGTTAAGTCTAAGAAATTTTAGGTGTGGGGTGGAGGAGTGGGTGGGTTGATAAACTAGGTTCTCTCCCACTCCCCACTCCCACCTTCGCCTGAAAATCAATACTGTATACAAAGAATTAATTTCACTCTTTAAAATCTAGTTTACTGTTGCAGTGTGCAAAATTTTACGAGAATGCTCGTTTCGTTTGCATGGTGGTTATGCACATTTAAATCTATGCGAACATATGACCGGTTAGCCAAAAGTTGCATCTCGAATGGTAAAGAGTGAGTAACTTAACTGGTAGACTGCTAAATTTTTTCTCAGCTTCACACATTTCTGTCTTGTTACAATTTATGGGAGAGTGCCTATAGGCACTCTCCCATAAATTGTAACAATGCAAATCGATGGAGATGAAGTAATTTTACTTCTAAGAGAATAAAAAGGATATCCACAGAATATGAAGCCTTTAACTTTAACTTTGGGTACCTGCAGTTCTGAATAAATCCCAAATATGGCCTTCTAGCACTCTACCAGCATTTCCAAACCACCTGAACATTCAGTCGGTTAAAGTCATTTTTGAAATTTTGTACACTTCTGTTGAAAATAAGAATAAGCATTTTCTATTTTTTAAAAGTATGAGTTATCTGACATAGATACTATTACGTGAAAGGATAAGGATAAATAAAAAAAATTCATGACTTCTATTCACATTGGCTGCGGACAAGGCATGTGTCACCGTCACCATTAATACAGTTTTTGAATCACAAAATGACACTGAATGATAAAAGCCAACTAACTTCCAAGTAGGAAATGAGGTAAAAACAAGAAAAATGTTACTAAGGTAACACATGCCCTTCCCCCCCCCCCACCCCCCCCCCCCCCCACCCCCCACCTTGACCTTACGGACCTGGCTGCCATGTGTGACACATCCACCCGTCGTCCTTTATAATTGAGCGAAGTTACATGATTGTAGCCCTAATAGTTTTGGAGTTATGCTTGAGACACGATTTGTGACCCTGAACATATGAAGGTCAATTGTGACCTTCACCTTGCAGATGTAGCAGAAACTATTATACGTGACACACCTTCTGATTGTCCTTAACATTTGTAAAAAGTTTAATTGTACTATGATTCGTTTCTGAGTTATGGCTGAGACACAAATATTGACTGATTTTTAGTGTGACCTTGAAATGTGACCTTGACCTTGAAGGGACGAAACCCGGCTATAGTGTGTGACACATCCTCCCATGGTCCTCTATAATTGTGTGAAGTTTGATGACTGTGGCCCTAACAGTTTTCGAGTTATTGGCTCGGACACAAACACATACACACGGACGGACATGCGCACACTTCAATCACTGTATGCCACCCAACTTAAGTCACACATCAATCACTATATGCCACCTGACTTAAGTCGGGGGCATAAAAAATTCCACATGGTGTGAGGGGAGGGAGGTGTTAGATAATCAGGGTGGGGAAGATAAACTAGGTTAATCTGCCCAGGATAATCAGGGGTGGGATATAAACTGTTACACTGGTCCTATTTTAGCAGTAAAACAGAGGGTGCTGTAGATCTTGTTTTATGGAGCTCACCCAAGCCCTGTCAAACAAGATATAATTGGTTAAATTCCCAATATGCATTGTGAGAAAATCTGGCTTTTGAAAACTGTGATTTTCGACATCATTGTGTGAGGGTTAACTGGTAGAGAGCTTAATTATTTTTCTAAGATGATTTGCAACATCAGTATTTTTGTCAAAGAAGCCAAGCTGCCATCCAGAGGAGCCTTAGTTTTTCAGATTTTCTTCTATTTATTGGAGAGTGCCTGTTGAGTGGGGACTTTCCAACATTACGTGTACACTATTTAAAACCCTGTTTCGTCGCACCCGGTGAACACATTTTCTTCGTGGGTTGAGAACCCCCTTTTTCGTGGCTAATTATAGAATGCCTGAAAAACCATACATCAAAGGAGGCTGTTTTGGGGACCATACCGAATTACGGATTTTCTTGCACCTACGAAAAACAACCGAAATGTCATTTCCTTCAAGTTGGAAGATGGCTAAAGTAAAAGCGATATAGAGTGGTCGAAGGTGGAATACATTTGCTTTCAATCAATATTTTACATTCAATATCTTACATGAATCATATGGGCAGATTTTTTCAGATGGGGGGGGGGAGGAGGGGGCGGAGGGGGGCACTTTATCCCGGTTGCCTACATGAAGGCACGATAATGCCATGTATTAAGGCCTAATGCACGTCAATGGTGCACATGTCTTCAACTGCTGTAACCATGCATGAGCAGAGCTTGAACAGAGTTAGAATGTTGAGGAGCTGACAGTTGACAGTTGCTCGTTGATGCTCGGTGGTTCTCTCCGCGTACTCAGGCTTCTTCCACCCATAAAACTGTCATGGTCACGATTAGCCATTGTGCATAAGTATGTAACCTTAAACACCAATAAATAAATAAATATGTTCAAAAAATCTTGAGATCACTCAAAAACTGTAGTGAAAATTTTACCCTTTACTTGAGTGATTGGTGCCATACCAGTACGCAATACATGCACCAATTGAGAACCCCTTTTCTATGGCTAATTATAGAACCTCAAAAACCACACATCAAAAGCGGCTGTTTTGGGGAACCATACCGAATTAGATATTCTTGCACCTACGAAAAACAACTAAATTTCCTTCAGGTTGGATGATGGCTAAGTAGAAGAGATATAGAGCGGTCGAAGGTGGAATACATTTGCTTTCAATATCTTACATGATTTGTATGGGTCAATTTTTTCGAGGGGGCATTTATGTCCGAAAAATGGGATCGTGGCGGCTCAGTTGTAGCTTGCTGGACTTCTATGCTAGAGGCCCTGAGTTCGATCTCCATCTGGGGTGGCCCGCATTGTGTCCTCCTTGGGCAAGGCACTTTAGCCCAGTTGCCTACATGGAGGTAAGATGATGCCATGTACTAAGGAATACTGCACGTCAATGGTGCACATGTCTTCAACCACTGTAATCCTGCTTGAGTGGAGCTTGAACAGAATGTTGAGAATCTGACAGTTGCTCGTTGATGCTCGGTGGTTCTCTCCGGGTACTCAGGCTTCCTCCACCCGTAAAACTGTCACGGTCACGATTAGCCATTGTGGATAAGTAAGTGATCTTAAAAACCAATAAATAAATAAATAAAAATATCCGAAAAATCTTGAGATCACTCGAAAACTGTTGTGAAAATATTACCCTTTACTTGAGTGACTGGTGTCATACCAGTATGCAATACACACTCCAACTGAGGTGAAAATCAAATCTCAGTCCTGTTCAGATGGGGAAAAGTGCAGTGCACATTGTTTAGGCTGAATAGTCAAATAAAAGATCCTATTTCTGCATTTTAATTTTTTAAAATCAAGCATAAAATTTTAATTTTGATGATTTTGCAATTGCCGAAGAATGTGTTATTTCCCACACCTGAATTGTATGTCCCTGGGAATTCCTGTATATATTCTGACATTTTCAATTTCAGAAAACTGTCAACTGGATGAGGAATCTAGTGACATACTTATTCCAAAAAGTGTTGAGTCGCATGCATGACCTAAGCCAGCCTCCCCACAGGTTCCAGCACTTCTGGCTATTGAGAATGTGGGGGGTGGATTACAGCTAAATAAGAATGGGGTGACTTTTTACTCGATAAATATTTACATATCTTTCAAACAAATTTTCAGGAAGCACAAACAAATTTTCAGCTCATGGGCCACCGGTTGTCCATGAGCTAAATGTTTTCTGATGCTTCTTTTCCTTTGCTCTTAGAAACCGTAAATAACAGTCAAGTAGGAAATCTCCTCCATCGTGATTTAGTTGTAATCTACCCTCCACATAATCAACGTTATTCTTCTGTACGGTTGGTTTCCTGCGCCTGTTGGATAAATGCATTAATTAGATTTTACAAATAAGCCTCATTGTTTGAACTCAAGAGGAAAGAAACGAACTGAAACAGAATGCTGGTTTGGGATCGGCTCATTTTGCAGACAAACTTTATATTCTGTTTTTCTGTAATAGTATTGTAAATTAGTAGAGTTCTATATTTTTTATCCTTTCAATGAGTATTAAACAAAGGCTTTATTGCACTGAAGTTGATTCCTATAAAAAAAAATCAACCTTTGCACATGCAATAAGCCTAGATATTTCTGGAGTCTCTGATTATACAATGACAGTAATTAAGCTATTGTCCCAGAAGTTTCCTTTGTTCACCGTAATCAGGCAATTAATCCATTCCTTGATTGCCTTTGAGGCTGTATCAACATAGAGTGTGATCTGCTGGCATTGGTAGCTTACCTTGACAGTCAGTATAATCTATTGCTATCACGCGTGCGGAAGTCTGCGAGTTTGTTCACATTTTCTCTGGCCCAGGCTACACTCCATAGTTCTTGTCCGATCATCATGAAATTTCATATGCAGGTTCAAGGTCTGTCTAGATGAGAACATCCCGTTTTGGTCACGATTTGTCAACTGTGATGGCTGCAAGAGCCCAAAACCGGAAAACCTTTTAGCACCGGGATTTCATTGTAACTTGGTATGGTGCCTCTGTATAATGTCTAGATGAGAACGTCTGCTTTTGGTCACAATCGGTAATCCGTGATGGCTACCCAAGCCCAAAACCCCCAAACCGATAAAGCAGTCTACAGGTTGTCACATTTATGAAGGGATTTCATTGTAACTTGGTAGGATGACTTCATATAATGTCTAGATGAGAATGTCCCCTGTTGGTCGTGATCAGTCAACCGTGACTACTGCAAGAGCCTGAAACCCCAAAACCTTTAGCACAGTCTACAGGTCGTATTTATAAAGGGATTTTATTGTAACTTGGTAGGATGACTCTGTATAATGTCTAGATGATCGGACAGCCGCAGAGGCACATGACCTAGATTTGTTTAGCACAGTCTGCAGTTCATATTTATGAAGTAATTTCACTGTAACTTGGAAGGATATCTTTGTATGATTTCTAGATGAGACTGTCATATTTTGGTCAAGATCAGTCAGCCGTTACCTCCACCTGGTCACTTGATAGATGAGAATGTCCCCTTTTGGTTGTGATCAGTCAACCATGACCACTGCAAAGAGCCTGAAACCTGAAAACCTTTAGCACAGTCTACAGGTCATATTTATGAAGGGATTTCATTTTAATTTGGTAGGATGACTCCGTATAATGTCTAGAAGGGAACATCCCCTTTTGGTCATGTTCAGTCAACTGTGATGGCAATGCAGGCCTGAAGCCCGAAAACCTTTAGCACAGTCTACCGGTCATATTTATAAAGGGATTTTATTGTAACTTGGTAGGATGACTATGTATAATGTCTAGATGAGAATGTCCTATTTTGGCTGTGATCGGACAGCCACAGAGGCACATGACCTAGATTTGTTCAGCACAATCAACAGTTCATATTTATGAAGCAATTTCATTGTTACTTGGAAGGATATCTTTGTATGATGTCTAGATGAGACTGTCATATTTTGGTCAAGATTGGTCAGCCGTTACCTCCACCTGGTCACTTGACCTAGATTCCTTTAGCACTGCTTACAAGTTGTAACTTGGTAGGATAATTTGGTATGGTATCTAGATGAGACTCTCCTATTTTGGTCATGATTGGTCAGCCGTGACCACCGAACTGTCACATGAACTAGATTACTTTAGCAAAGTCTACGAGTTATATTTATGAAGGGATTTCATTGTAACTTGGTAGGATCACTCATTTTGGAATGATTTTACTGTAACTTGGTAACTTTTGTTAACAAACGTTAACTGTTAGGGCCACATCAACCCATTCTTAATTCTTTAGTACAGTCTACACTCAAATTATTCTTATTGAAAACATAGCCTACAGGGAACAGAAATTATTTATTGATTTGTTTTTTTGTGTTTAGGGTCACATATTTTTGCACAATGGCTAATCATGACCGCGACAGTTTTACGGGTGGAGGAAGCCAGAGTACTCGGAGAGAACCACCAAGCAACTGTCAGTTCCCCAACATACTAACTCCACACAAGAAGGGTTAGCATTGGTTGAAGGCAAGTACAGGAACAGAAATTAACATATTCTCAAATATAACAATTCTTGTCTTATTTCCAAATCCTTTCATAAACATTGGAACATTATTCTTTTCATCAAACACTACACACAGTCAAGTTAATCTACAGTGTCATTGACACTTTCATTTGAATTTTGCCTTGGTTATAAAAAGAGATCATGCAGCATCCAAAAGGACCATTAAGGTTGTGCTTATCTTATTATTTGGGAGTGTGGTGGGTCAGTGACTATGGATTTAGACTTTAAACTGAAAGGTCCATTGTTAGATCCCCACCAGGGGTAACTGCATTTTGTCCTTGGCCAAGGCACTTTATCCCGATTACCCACACTGGGGTGCTGTGTACTACTGCACTTCGATGGTGAGCTTGTCTTCAACCAATGCTAACCCTGCTTGTGTGGAGTTGGTACGTTGGGGAGTCTTCAGTCGCTTGCCATTGCTCAGTGGTTCTCTCCAGGTACTCCAACTTCCTCCACCGTAAAATTGTCCGACATAAGGTGACCTGGCTGTTGAACGTGTCATTAAGCCCCAATAAATGAAAAAATAAATCTTATTATTATTTTGTTTAAGACAGTCGCTATTCCATGGACTCCTGAGAAATAGCCTATAGTGACCAGCTGAAATAAGTAGTAGGATTCCAGTAGGAAATTTTATTTTACATTCTTCCTTTTGTTGAGTCCTTGGCATCATGTCGTGGGAAGCTCCACAGAGAGAGAGAGAGAGAGCTTTCGAACAAAATAAGGTCAAGTGTGTGAATTATCAACAGAAGGGAAAATATGGTCAATATTTTCTGCTGGTTATCCCTCGTCTTATCTCAGCTGACACTGCATTGGCGGGATACAGGTATAAAATATAAGTAAAAATCAGGTTTTATTCAGATGTATGATAAATTAAAAATTTGTGGATGTAGTAGGTCTATTAACCCTTTACCCAACGTAATGGCCAAAACTGGTCAGCGCTATTCACAAAACTCGCCAATTAATTTTCATTATTTTTCCAATTTTTGTCTCAAAAACATAGGTTATGACCCCTCTTTGGAACGATCTCGTCTATTTCTCAGGAGTCCATGGAATAGCGACTGTCTTAAGCAAAATAATAAGATCTATTTATTCATTTATTGGGGCTTAATGACAATTTCGACAGCCAGGGTCACCTTGGTCGGACAGTTTTATGGTGGAGGAAGCCGGAGAAAACCACCGAGCAATGGCAAGCAACTGACAGGCTCCCCAACATACTAACTCCACACAAGCAGGGTTAGCACTGGTTGAAGACAAGCGCACCATCGAAGTGCAGTATGCCTTAGTACACAGTGCCACCTTGCCCCCATGTGGGCAACTGGCATGAAGTGCCTTGCCCAAGGAGACAACGCAGTTACCCCTGGTGGGGATCGAATCATGGACTTGTCAGTTTAAGTCCAAATCCATAACCACTGAGCCACCACACTCCCAAATAACAAGATAGCATGACCTCAATGTTAACCTAAATTCATAATTTCAAAATGTTTTAACAGTAATCCACCCTCCATGCATTATATTTCTATTTCTGATGTTCAAATGTGCAAAATGCTGTATAGTGCTTTAAAAGCATACTTGTGTACATTTTTCAGAGATAATATATGTACCTTCATGTGAAAAACTGTATATAGTTTCTGTTAGAAATATAGTAGTCATTAATTGAAAAGTTTTAAAGCATTTTTGTTCAAATCACCTGTTCCATACAATGTGTCCACACATCTGACTGATAACAGGATTATCACTATAAGTAGTTCCATCACCCAGCGTGTTCTATTTTTAGACACCCTGTTACGCAATTACTCAGTACAGTGGTGAGCTTAATTTTGAATAGATGGTACACACAATGAAAAATTTGTATCAAGAATAGGGCTGTCACGAATAATCGACCAGTCTTGATAATTACACTGATGGTTCAAAAGTCCAGAACAGCAAATCTTTGAATATGTCTAAAAGAGGATCGTCTTCGTTGTTTACTTGAGGTAGGTCAACTGACTTGAACTTCATTTTTAATGACTTCAAAGAGAGGGAGGGGGTCATCTAGGTATGATTAATCGATTATTATCAATTATCTGCAACGATTAATCGCTAAATTAAAAAATCGTGACAACCCTAAACAATAACAATTTTATATATAAAACATTTCTTTTTCTACTGCTGTGCAAACAACATTGTGCATACAGTGTAAAGCCACTAAAGTGAATTCAACACTTTTTTAACAGAGACGTGATCATAGCTTCTAAAATTCCAAGTTAACTCTTTGCCCAGCATGAAAGGAGGACTCCTCAACACTTGCAAACAAATTCTTGAATAACTATTTTTTTAATTTTTGGGGTAAAAAAAAACATAGCTTATGACTCCTCATTGGAATGAGCTCAACAAGCTTATTCCAATGAGGGGTGGCCATAAGCCATGATTTTTAGACAAAAAATGAAAATGTAATGAAAATTTAGGCCTAAAAAAGTTAAAAATCTGTTTCTCAGGCCCTCTCACATGGTCCTTTTAGCTGCTGCATGCTCTCTTTTATAACCAAATTAAAAGGCCCAATGCAAAATTTAAATGAAAGTGTCAATAACACTGTAGCTTAACTTGACTGTGTGTACTGTTTGATGAAAAGGATAATGTTCCAATGTTTATGAAAGGATTAGGAAATAAGACAAGAATTGTGATATTTGAGAATATGTTAATTTCTGTTCCCTGTAGGCTATGTTTTCAATAAGAATAATTTGAGTGTAGACCGTACTAAACTAACAGTTAATGTATGTCAACCAAAGTTAACAAGTTACAGTGAAATCATTCCAAAATGAGTCATCCTACCAAGTTACAATGAAATCACTTCATAAATATAACTTGTAGACTTTGCTAAAGTGATCTAGTGACAGTTCGGCAGTCATGGCTGACCAATCATGACCAAAATAGGAGTCTCATCTAGATATCATACCATGTTATCCTACCAAGTTACAATGAAATCCCTTCATAAAAACGACCTATAAGCAGTGCTAAAGGAATCTAGGTCAAGTTCCCAGGTGGAGGTAACGACTGACCAATCTTGACCAAAATATGACAGTCTCATCTGGACATCATACAAAGATATTCTTCCAAGTTACAATGAAATTGCTTCATAAATATGAACTGTTGACTTTGCTAAATAAATCTAGGTCATGTGCCTCTGTGGCTGTCCGATTACAGCCAAAATAGGACATTCTCATCTAGACATTATACATAGTCATCCTACCAAGTTATAATAAAATCCCTTCATAAATATGACCTGTAGACTGTGCTAAAGGTTTTTGGGCTTCAGGCCTGCATAGCCATCACAGTTGACTGAACGTGACCAAAAGGGGATGTTCCCTTCTAGACATTATACAGAGTCATCCTACAAAATTAAAATGAAATCCCTTCATAAATATGAACTGTAGGCTGTGCTAAAGGTTTTCAGGTTTCAGGATCTTTGCAGTGGTCACGGTTGACTGATCACAACCAAAAGGGGACATTCTCATCTAGACATTATATGAAGTCATCCTTCCAAGTTACAATGAAATCCCTTCATAAATTCAACAACCTGTAGAGTGTGCTATTGGTTTTGGGGTTTTGGGCTTTCGCAGCCATCACGTTGACCGATCATGTGCTAAAGATTTTTCAGTTTTGGGCTCTCGCATCCATCACAGTTGAAAGATCATGACCAAAGGGGGACGTTCTCATCTAGACATGACCTCGAACCTGCATATGAAATTTTGTGATGATCGGACAAGAAATACGGGGTGTAGCGTGTGCCAAAGAAAATGTGAACAGACTCACAGACTTCCGCACGTGTGATGGCAATAGCTTATATTGACTGTCATGGTAAGCTAAAAACTAATGAAAGTGTCAATGACACTGTAGCTTCACTTGTGTGTGTGTTGTGTTTGATGAAAAGGATGTTCAATTTTATGAAAGGATTATGAAATAAGACAAGAATTGTGATAATTGGGAATATGTTACTTTCTGTTCACTGTATGCTATGTTTTCAATAAAAATAATATGAGGTGTAGACTGCACTAAAGAACTGAGGGGTGGTTAATGTGGCCCTCACAGTTAATGTATGTGGCCCTCACAGTTAATGTATGTTAACAAAAGTTACCAAGTTACAGTGAAATTATTCCAAAACAAGTTATCCTATCAAGTTACAATGAAATTCCTTCATCAATACGGCCTGTAGACTGTGCTAAAGGTTTTCGGGCTTCGGGCCTGTGTAGCAATCACGGCTGACGGATCGCAACCAAAAGGGGACGTCCTCATCTAGACATTATACTGAGTCATCCTACCGAGTTACAATGAAATCCCTTCATAAATATGACCTGTAGACTGTGCTAAAGGTTTTTGGGCTTCGGTCCCCTGTAGCCGTGACAGTTAACCAATCACGACCAAAATGGGATGTTCTCATCTAGACATTATATGGAGACATCCTACTGAGGTACAATGAAATCCCTCCATAAATACAACCTGCAGACTGTGCTAAATGTTTTCAGGATTTGGGCTCGGGCAGCCATCCCTGCTGAATGATTGTAACCAAAAGGGGACATTCTCATCTAGGCATTATATGGAGTCAACCTACCAAGTTACAATGAAATCCCTCAATAAATACGACCTGCAGACTGTGCTAAAGGATTTTGGGTTTTGGGCTTGGGCAGTCATCATGGCTGACAGATCGCAACCAAATGGGGAAGTTCTCAACTCGACATCATACGGAGTCATCCTACCAAGTTACAATGAAATCCCTCCATATTAAATATGACCTGTAGACTGTGCTAAAAGTTTTTGGGTTTGGGGTTTCGGCAGCCGTCACGGTTGTTGACTTATCATGACCAAAAGGGGACGTTCTCTAGATATTATACAGAGGCATCCTACCAAGTTACAATGAAATCCCTTCATAAATAAGACCTGTAGACTGTGCTAAAGGTTTTAGGGTTTTGGGCTCAGGCAGCCATGAAAGGTGGACCGATCGCGACCAAAAGGGGGACGTTTTCATCAAGACATAACCTCAAATCTGCATATGAAATTTCGTGACGATCGGACAAGAACTATGGGGTGTAGCCTGTACTAAAGGAAAATGTGAACAGACTCACAGACAAACAGACTTCTGCGCGTGTGATGGCAATAGCTTATCTTGACTTTGTCTAGTTAAGCTAAAAATTTAATGGTTTATGTCTGATATTTTACCCAAGTTAATAAAATTGATAAATTTCTCCCTTGAGTGCAACTCAAGGGATGAAATACACCACCACCCATACTATTCTGTAGAATATGAGGTCTAAAAAATAAAACAACCCAAGAACATGAACTTTTGATGGCAAAGAATTAATTACAAAAATAACAAGAGCGCACGTATCGCTGAAGCAATACAATGTCCCCTACTGGTCTAATGAGCATTAATAATTATACAAATGTTATAACCTAGATGTGATCAGCATGAATTCTGTTGAAGCATTTCCAAAAAAAGTCCAGAAAACTGATATTTTGGCGCTTTTCCATATTTCCAAGGGCCATAACTCACACAAGAATAATGCAATCAGCATGAAACTTAAACATGATCTATAGGGCATCGTTCTATAGCAGGTTACCAAGAATGAAATCATTCGGTTGAAGCATTTCCAAAAAAAGTCCGGAAAACTAAAGTATGACTGACAGACTGACTGACAGACTGACGGATAGACAGAGTACAAATGAAACTTGATCTGTAAGTTATCGTTCTATAGTAGGTTATCAAAAATGAAATCATTCCGTTGAAGCATTTCCAAAAAAAGTCAGGAAAACTAAAGTATGACCGACAGACTGACTGACAGACTGACGGATGGATGGACAGAGTGTAAATGAAACTTGATCTGTAAGTCATCATTCTATAGTAGGTTACCAAAAATGAAATCATTCCGTTGAAGCGTTTCCAAAAAAAGTCCGGAAAACTAAAGTATGACCGACAGACTGACGGATGGATGGACAGAGTGTAAATGAAACGTGATCTGTAAGTCATCGTTCTACAGTAGGTTACCAAAAATGAAATCATTCCGTTGAAGCGTTTCCAGAAAAAGTCTGGAAAACTGATATTTTGGCACTTTTCTATATTTCCAAGGGCAATAACACACACAAGAATAAGGCAATCAGCATGAAACTCAAACATGATCTGTAAGTTATCGTTCTATAGTAGGTTACCAAAAATGAAATCATTCTGTTGAAGCGTTTCCAAAAAAAGTCTGGAAAACTGATATTTTGGTGCTTTTCCATATTTCCAAGGGCCATAACTCACACAAGAATAATGCAATCAGCATGAAACTCAAACTTGATCTGTAAGACATTGTTCTATAGTAGTTTACCAAAAATGAAATCATTACGTTGAAGCGTTTCCAAAAAAACTCAGGAAAACTGATATTTTGGTGCTTTTCCATATTTCCAAGGGCCATAACTCACACAAGAATAATGCAATCAGCATGAAACTCAAACTTGATCTGTAAGTCATCATTCTATAGTAGTTTACCAAAAATAAAATCATTCCGTTGAAGCTATTCCAAAAAAACTCCGGAAAACTGATATTTTGGTGCTTTTTCCCATATTTACAAGGGACGTAACTCACACAAGGATAATGCAATCAGCATGAAACTCAAACTTGATCTGTAAGTCATCACTCTTTTGGTCGTTGTGTTGGGTGAAGGGTTAATGGACAGAAAAGTGGTCAGTCAATTTGCCAACCAGATTGATTTTCTAACTTGAAGTTTGAATAAAAATGTCGAAATAAGTTTTGGAATACTGTCGGGTAAATAAGTTCCTCTTCCAGCTGGAAAGGCTTACTTAAAAAATTCACTTAACCCTTTACCCAACGTAACGACCAAAACCGGCCAGCACTATTCTTAAAAATCTTCAGTTATTTTTTATTATTTTTTCATTTTTGTCTCAAAAACATAGGTTATGACACCTCATTGGAACAAGCTCATTGAACTTATTCCAATGAGGGGTCATAACCTATGTTTTTGAGACAAAAAGTGAAAAAAATTAATTGTTCAAGAATTTTTTTGGCAAGTGTCATCTGCTTTTCATGTTAGGTAAAGGCTTAAAAAGAATAATATATATTTTTCTGGGAGCATGGTGGCTCAGTGGCTATGGCATTGGACTTCAAACCAAAAAGTCCACAGTTTAATCCCTGCCTGGTATAGCTGCATTGTACTCTTGCACAAGGCACTTAATCCTGATTGCCAATGTGGAGGCATGGTGATGCTGTGTACTAAGGTGTACTGAACGTCAATGGTGCACTTGTCTTCAACCAATGCTAACACTGCTTGTGTGGAGTTAGTACTTGGGGAGTCAGACAGGCAGTTGCTCGCCATTGTGGGGTCGTTCTCTCTGGGTACTCTGCCTTCCTCCACCGTAAAACTGACTGACACTAGGTGACCCTGGCTATCAAAAGTGTCATTAAACCCAAATAAATAAATAAATAAATAAATAAATAAATAAATAAATAATATTTTCTGGAGTCCAATATTATTTTGATACTAACAGTAAACTTACATTATTATATTTTATTCACAACACTTGTGCAATCTGCTTACTAATATCTATGGAAAGCTCTTCCTATTACAGAGAAAATTATTTTAGTAATATGGAAAGACTATTGATTAGGGATGATGTTTGGATATAAAGCCGGAATGATGGGTACAAAGCATTCTAATTAGAATTTCTTTGTTCAAATCACTGAAAAAAAGAACACTGACAGAGAAAAATGTAAGCTGTTCATTAATTTTTTCTTCACACTTTAACCCTTAGGACCTCAACAGTTCTTTTGGTATTTTTACTGTTTTATTTATACTACAACTGTACTCTAAAGGTTTGGCAGTGATTTGTAGTTAGGGCTTGGCTGCCTACTGTATGGGAAGCCTTGACTTGACCAGAAACCTCACCATACTAAATTAAACCTTTACCTAATATGCCTAAAAGGCGACACTTGTAAAAATTTTGCTCATGTAACTAAAACGTTTTCATTTTTTGCATCAAAAGATGCTGCTGGCAGATATTCCTACCCAGCACAGGTTTTCTCTTGTTACTGAAATAAGCATAATTTGGTCATATTTATTCATGGTTTCCTCCTGTAAACTGAATGGACTTTTTACCAGTGATTCCCGGTGTTACATTTATATTTAATTTTTCATAAAATATAGCCATGGCTGCTTCACAGCAGCCATGACTAGATTTGATGAAAAATATCTTGAAAATACTCAGCAGGTTAAGAGTTCAACCCCATCATTGGGACAAGCTCACTGATCTCATTCCATGGAGGTATCATAAGCAAGGTTTTTGAAGAAAAAATTGAGAGAAAAAAATGACAGAATTTCAGTGGCAATTTTTGTGAATAGCATTCAGAAGTTACTCCCATTTCATGGTATGAAGGGTTAACTATTGGCAGGGGTCAAGCTCCCCATGAAGGAGGGCAAGTATGCAAGTGATCCTTTAGGAACACAGCATTACATTCAGATACTGTAGACATCTGTGCAACTTCGAATAGTGGAAGCAACAATAGGAGATTTCCGTAAGGGTTTTTTTTTTACGGAAGGTGGGGGGGCTGGGGGGGGGGGGGGGGAGATTTCTTCTCCAAGAAAAACAATTTTGAATAGTGCTTTCAAATGAAGCCTTCTTGTGGCTTTTGGGTTAAATCTCCATTTTTCTTTCTTTTGGCCATTGAAATGGAAGAAATACAAATACGATCATGCAACTTTCACATGAAGATCTGTCCGAAGGTACGAAGCGTAGGAGGGATTCAAGTTGGCTCAATCAGTTGGGTACAAGGCACATGAATGTACAGGCTCATAATTATCTCCTCCTGAATTGGTAAATCATTACTGGATATGTCTACCTGCTGGGTGTGTATGTGAATAAAGAAAAGAGAGACAGTGTGAAGGTGTTTGTGTGATGGATAGGGGGGATTCCATGTTTAGGGGGAAATACCCTCTATGCTCCCCATATTTATTGATGTTTAAGGTCATACATTTCTGCACAATTACTAATCATGACCAAAATATGGATATACATAGAATATATCCATAGTAGCTTGGTGTTCACCACAAGTGAAGTGGTGTTAACCCCTAGCCTTTAGCATGCGGTTAACACCACTTCACCACGAGTGGTGAACATTTGGTGCACCAAGCTACTTTGGGTATATTTTATTTATACCATGATCGTCAGATTATTAAGAGTGGCTATTAGTTTTTCTCGATTTTACTGAGCAGCAGACGTACATACATGCGAATTTGTTTTTGTTTACAAGAGCATAGGTGAGGCACTTCCGCTGTCAATTTTATCACTGAAACAAAATAGAAAAAGAAGCAGGCCCTTTTTCATTTTAATAACATAATAGCATACTATTTTGAGTTATGGATGCTTTATTAACATGAGACAATACATGTTTATTGATTTTTGGTGTTTTATGGGGTAAACTCATTTAAAAACGTAATAAATAATTGTCACTTTCATATCGCTCTTTGCGAGGCGATGTGCGATAAATTTAGACAAGTTCGCATTCAGGTCGATGTCACCAAAGGTCAACTTGGATGTAGTTCCACTATTGATGTAAATTTTAACTACTGAAATCCCATTGTTCATCGTGGTTGGTGTGAAAGCTAAAATTTATGTCATAGGCTTTTCATATGTAGTAGAATAGGTAATCATGGTATAAAAAGTCAAATCCGTCCTATGCCCCTGTAACACCACCAATGACTTTATTGGCCTGAAGATTTCCTCATGACTACAATGTACATACCACAGTATCTGTCCTCAGTCAATTCTGTTTCTCAAAATGACAAAAGTTGGACTTGAGGATTTCATTCGGGCCCATGGGTGGTGGGTGGTGGAGAGTGGAATGCCCTCCTATGAACATTTCAGTCGGAAAATAATTGCTGACCCTTGAGCTGTAGACTTAGAGCCAACTTCTGACAGGAGCTATCAAAAGCAAACAGCTTTAGATTTTGAAATGTCACACATTATATTGTTAACAACTGACTAAATTCAGCAACAGTACAAGTCACAAATGGGGCATCTGGAGGCTTTATAATTATCCCCGCATTTTAAAAAATGCGGGGATATTGTCATGATCTCCGCCCGTACGTCCGTACGGCCATAAGTCCGTATGTCCGTACTTCCGTACGTCCGGTTTTGTAATTCGAAACGCTGTAACTTTCTACAGTTGTTCGATAGGGTCTGTGCAACCCAAAAATACAACTTTTAAATTTTTGTGCCACCAGGTGGCTTCTGTGCAGCCACTTAAAAAATGCGTTGTTTTTTCACTTTTTTGCTGAATAGTCCCAACCTATGTAATTCGGAGTTCTAAAATTACACTAGGGTGTTGCCAAATGATCTGTAGATATGTAGGAAGGTTTCGGATTTTTCGGGTGCCACGTGGCTGTGCCACCGTAGCCACTTTTGTGTTTTCTTAGACTGTTTCCGGCAAAAGGCTCGTAGGATATGTAATTCGAAATGCTAAATCCATGCTCAGATGTTGCAGTAGGGTCTATACATGCGCACAAAGGTTTCGGATTTTTTGGGTGCCACGTGGCTGTGCCACCGTAGCCACTTTCGTGTTTTCTTAGACCGTTTCCGGCAAAAGGCTCCTAGGGTATGTAATTCGAAACGCTAAAACCATGCTCAAATGTTGCAGTAGGGTCTGTAGATGTGCACGAAGGTTTCAGATTTTTCAGGTGCCACGTGGCTGTGCCACCATTGCCACTTTTGTGTTTTCCTTAGACCGTTTCCGGCGAAAGGCTCCTAGGGTATGTAATTTGAAACGCTAAAACCATGCTCAAATGTTGCAGTGGGGTCTGTAGATGCGCACGAAGGTTTCGGATTTTTCAGGTGCCACGTGGCTGTGCCACCATTGCCACTTTTGTGTTTTCTTAGACCGTTTCCGGCGATAGGCTCCTAGGGTATGTAATTCGAAACGCTAAAACCATGCTCAAATGTTGCAGTGGGGTCTGTAGATGTGCAAGAAGGTTTCGGATTTTTCAGCTGCCACCTGGCTGCGCCACCATTGCCACTTTCGTGTTTTCTTAGACCGTTTCCGGCAAAAGGCTCCTAGGGTATGTAATTCGAAACGCTAAAACCATGCTCAAATGTTGCAGTTGGGTCTGTAGATGTGCACAAAGGTTTCAGATTTTTCAGGTGCCACGTGGCTGTGCCACCATTGCCACTTTTGTGTTTTCTTAGCCGGTTTGTGGCAAAAGGCTCCTAGGGTATGTAATTCGAAATGCTAAAACCATGCTCAAATGTTGCAGTAGGGTCTGTAGATGCGCACAAAGGTTTCGGATTTTTCAGGTGCCACATGGCTGTGCCACCGTTGCCACTTTTGTGTTTTCTTAGACCGTTTCCGGTGAAAGGCTCCTAGGGTATGTAATTCGAAATGCTAAAACCATGCTCAAATGTTGCAGTGGGGTCTGTAGATGCGCACAAAGGTTTCAGATTTTTCAGGTGCCTCGTGGCTGTGCCACTGTTGCCACTTTTGTGTTTTCTTAGACCGTTTCCGACAAAAGGCTCCTAGGGTATGTAATTCGAAATGCTAAAACCATGCTCAAATGTTGCAGTGGGGTCTGTAGATGCGCACGAAGGTTTTGGATTTTTCAGCTGCCATGTGGCTGCGCCACCATTGCCACTTTTGTGTTTTCTTAGACCGTTTCCGTCGAAAGGCTCCTAGGGTATGTAATTCGAAACACTAAAACCATGCTCAAATGTTGTAGTGGGGTCTGTAGATGCGCACGAAGGTTTCCGATTTTTCAGGTACCACGTGGCTGTGCCACCATTGCCACTTTTGTGTTTTCTTAGACCGTTTCCGGCGAAAGGCTCCTAGGGTATGTAATTCGAAACGCTAAAACCATTCTCAAATGTTGCATTGGAGTCTGTAGATGCGCACGAAGGTTTCAGATTTTTCAGCTGCCATGTGGCTGCGCCACCATTGCCACTTTCGTGTTTTCTTAGACCATTTCCGGCGAAAGGCTCCTAGGGTATGTAATTCGAAATGCTAAAAGCACGCTCAGATGTTGCAGTAGGGTCTGTAGATGCGCACGAAGGTTTCGGATTTTTCAGATGCCACGTGGCTGTGCCACCGTTGCCACTTTTGTGTTTTCTTAGACCATTTCCGGCGAAAGGCTCCTAGGGTATGTAATTCGAAACACTAAAACCATGCTCAAATGTTGCAGTGGGGTCTGTAGATGTGCACGAAGGTTTTGGATTTTTCAGGTGCCACGTGGCTGTGCCACCGTTGCCACTTTTGTGTTTTCTTAGACCGTTTCCGGCGAAAGGCTCCTGGGGTATGTAATTCGAAATGCTAAAACCATGCTCAAATGTTGCAGTGGGGTCTGTAGATGCGCACAGAGATTTTGGATTTTTCAGCTGCCACCTGGCTGCGACACCATTGCCACTTTCGTGTTTTCTTAGACCGTTTCCGGCGAAAGGCTGCAAGGGTATGTAATTCGAAATGCTAAAACCATGCTCAAATGTTGCAGTAGGGTCTGTAGATGTGCACGAAGGTTTCCGATTTTTCAGGTGTCATGTGGCTGTGCCACCATTGCCACTTTTGTGTTTTCTTAGACCGTTTCCGGCGAAAGGCTCCTAGGGTATGTAATTCGAAACACTAAAACCATGCTCAAATGTTGCAGTGGGGTCTGTAGATGCACACGAAGGTTTCGGATTTTTCAGGTGCCACGTGGCTGTCCCACCGTTGCCACTTTTGTGTTTTCTTAGACCCTTTCCGGTGGAAGGCTCCTAGGGTATGTAATTCGAAACACTAAAACCATGCTCAAATGTTGCAGTGGGGTCTGTAGATGTGCACGAAGGTTTTGGATTTTTCAGGTGCCACGTGGCTGTGCCACCGTTGCCACTTTTGTGTTTTCTTAGACCGTTTCCGGCGAAAGGCTCCTGGGGTATGTAATTCGAAATGCTAAAACCATGCTCAAATGTTGCAGTGGGGTCTGTAGATGCGCACAGAGATTTTGGATTTTTCAGCTGCCACCTGGCTGCGACACCATTGCCACTTTCGTGTTTTCTTAGACCGTTTCCGGCGAAAGGCTGCAAGGGTATGTAATTCGAAATGCTAAAACCATGCTCAAATGTTGCAGTAGGGTCTGTAGATGTGCACGAAGGTTTCCGATTTTTCAGGTGTCATGTGGCTGTGCCACCATTGCCACTTTTGTGTTTTCTTAGACCGTTTCCGGCGAAAGGCTCCTAGGGTATGTAATTCGAAACACTAAAACCATGCTCAAATGTT
Organism: Pictodentalium vernedei; assembly: GCA_031216915.1. NCBI lineage: Eukaryota > Metazoa > Mollusca > Scaphopoda > Dentaliida > Dentaliidae > Pictodentalium > Pictodentalium vernedei. Next base: position 393,408,462 of record CM062293.1, on the reverse strand, counting down.
GCAGTGGGGTCTGTAGATGCACACGAAGGTTTCGGATTTTTCAGGTGCCACGTGGCTGTCCCACCGTTGCCACTTTTGTGTTTTCTTAGACCCTTTCCGGTGGAAGGCTCCTAGGGTATGTAATTCGAAATGCTAAAACCATGCTCAAATGTTTCAGTGGGGTCTGTAGATGTGCACGAAGGTTTCAGATTTTTCAGCTGCCTAGTGGCTGTGCTGTTGCCACTTTCACATTTTCTTAGACCGTTTCCGGTGAAAGGCTCCTAGGGTATGTAATTCGAAATCCTAAAACCATGCCCAAATGTTGCAGTAGGGTCTGTAGATGCGCACGAAGGTTTTGGATTTTTGGGGTGCCACGTGGCTGTGCTACCGTTGCCTCTTTCATGTTCTCTTAGACCATTTCCGGCAAAAGGCTCCTACAGTATGTATTTCAAAATGGTAAAACCATGCTCAAATGTTGCAGTAGGGTCTGTAGATGTGCACAAAGATTTCGGATTGTTCAGGTACCACGTGGCTGTGCCACCATTGCCACTTTCGTGTTTTCTTAGACCGTTTCCAGCGAAAGTCTCCTAGGGTATGTAATTCGAAACGCTAAAACCATGCTCAAATGTTGCAGTTGGGTCTGTAGATGTGCACAAAGGTTTCAGATTTTTCAGGTGCCACGTGGCTGTGCCACCATTGCCACTTTTGTGTTTTCTTAGCCGGTTTGTGGCAAAAGGCTCCTAGGGTATGTAATTCGAAATGCTAAAACCATGCTCAAATGTTGCAGTAGGGTCTGTAGATGCGCACAAAGGTTTCGGATTTTTCAGGTGCCACATGGCTGTGCCACCGTTGCCACTTTTGTGTTTTCTTAGACCGTTTCCGGTGAAAGGCTCCTAGGGTATGTAATTCGAAATGCTAAAACCATGCTCAAATGTTGCAGTGGGGTCTGTAGATGCGCACAAAGGTTTCAGATTTTTCAGGTGCCTCGTGGCTGTGCCACTGTTGCCACTTTTGTGTTTTCTTAGACCGTTTCCGACAAAAGGCTCCTAGGGTATGTAATTCGAAATGCTAAAACCATGCTCAAATGTTGCAGTGGGGTCTGTAGATGCGCACGAAGGTTTTGGATTTTTCAGCTGCCATGTGGCTGCGCCACCATTGCCACTTTTGTGTTTTCTTAGACCGTTTCCGTCGAAAGGCTCCTAGGGTATGTAATTCGAAACACTAAAACCATGCTCAAATGTTGTAGTGGGGTCTGTAGATGCGCACGAAGGTTTCCGATTTTTCAGGTACCACGTGGCTGTGCCACCATTGCCACTTTTGTGTTTTCTTAGACCGTTTCCGGCGAAAGGCTCCTAGGGTATGTAATTCGAAACGCTAAAACCATTCTCAAATGTTGCATTGGAGTCTGTAGATGCGCACGAAGGTTTCAGATTTTTCAGCTGCCATGTGGCTGCGCCACCATTGCCACTTTCGTGTTTTCTTAGACCATTTCCGGCGAAAGGCTCCTAGGGTATGTAATTCGAAATGCTAAAAGCACGCTCAGATGTTGCAGTAGGGTCTGTAGATGCGCACGAAGGTTTCGGATTTTTCAGATGCCACGTGGCTGTGCCACCGTTGCCACTTTTGTGTTTTCTTAGACCATTTCCGGCGAAAGGCTCCTAGGGTATGTAATTCGAAACACTAAAACCATGCTCAAATGTTGCAGTGGGGTCTGTAGATGTGCACGAAGGTTTTGGATTTTTCAGGTGCCACGTGGCTGTGCCACCGTTGCCACTTTTGTGTTTTCTTAGACCGTTTCCGGCGAAAGGCTCCTGGGGTATGTAATTCGAAATGCTAAAACCATGCTCAAATGTTGCAGTGGGGTCTGTAGATGCGCACAGAGATTTTGGATTTTTCAGCTGCCACCTGGCTGCGACACCATTGCCACTTTCGTGTTTTCTTAGACCGTTTCCGGCGAAAGGCTGCAAGGGTATGTAATTCGAAATGCTAAAACCATGCTCAAATGTTGCAGTAGGGTCTGTAGATGTGCACGAAGGTTTCCGATTTTTCAGGTGTCATGTGGCTGTGCCACCATTGCCACTTTTGTGTTTTCTTAGACCGTTTCCGGCGAAAGGCTCCTAGGGTATGTAATTCGAAACACTAAAACCATGCTCAAATGTTGCAGTGGGGTCTGTAGATGCACACGAAGGTTTCGGATTTTTCAGGTGCCACGTGGCTGTCCCACCGTTGCCACTTTTGTGTTTTCTTAGACCCTTTCCGGTGGAAGGCTCCTAGGGTATGTAATTCGAAACACTAAAACCATGCTCAAATGTTGCAGTGGGGTCTGTAGATGTGCACGAAGGTTTTGGATTTTTCAGGTGCCACGTGGCTGTGCCACCGTTGCCACTTTTGTGTTTTCTTAGACCGTTTCCGGCGAAAGGCTCCTGGGGTATGTAATTCGAAATGCTAAAACCATGCTCAAATGTTGCAGTGGGGTCTGTAGATGCGCACAGAGATTTTGGATTTTTCAGCTGCCACCTGGCTGCGACACCATTGCCACTTTCGTGTTTTCTTAGACCGTTTCCGGCGAAAGGCTGCAAGGGTATGTAATTCGAAATGCTAAAACCATGCTCAAATGTTGCAGTAGGGTCTGTAGATGTGCACGAAGGTTTCCGATTTTTCAGGTGTCATGTGGCTGTGCCACCATTGCCACTTTTGTGTTTTCTTAGACCGTTTCCGGCGAAAGGCTCCTAGGGTATGTAATTCGAAACACTAAAACCATGCTCAAATGTTGCAGTGGGGTCTGTAGATGCACACGAAGGTTTCGGATTTTTCAGGTGCCACGTGGCTGTCCCACCGTTGCCACTTTTGTGTTTTCTTAGACCCTTTCCGGTGGAAGGCTCCTAGGGTATGTAATTCGAAATGCTAAAACCATGCTCAAATGTTTCAGTGGGGTCTGTAGATGTGCACGAAGGTTTCAGATTTTTCAGCTGCCTAGTGGCTGTGCTGTTGCCACTTTCACATTTTCTTAGACCGTTTCCGGTGAAAGGCTCCTAGGGTATGTAATTCGAAATCCTAAAACCATGCCCAAATGTTGCAGTAGGGTCTGTAGATGCGCACGAAGGTTTTGGATTTTTGGGGTGCCACGTGGCTGTGCTACCGTTGCCTCTTTCATGTTCTCTTAGACCATTTCCGGCAAAAGGCTCCTACAGTATGTATTTCAAAATGGTAAAACCATGCTCAAATGTTGCAGTAGGGTCTGTAGATGTGCACAAAGATTTCGGATTGTTCAGGTACCACGTGGCTGTGCCACCATTGCCACTTTCGTGTTTTCTTAGACCGTTTCCAGCGAAAGTCTCCTAGAGTATGTAATTCGAAACGCTAAAACCATGCTGAGATGTTGCAGTAGAGTCTGTAAATGCGTAGGAAGGTTTTGGATTTTTTGGGTGCTAAGTGGCTGTGTCACCGTTGCCACTTTTGTGTTTTCTTAGACCGTTTCCAGCAAAAGGCTCCTAGGGTAAGTAATTCAAAATGCTTAACACATGCTCAAATGTTGCAGTAAGGTCTGTAGATGCGTACAAAGGTTTCAGATTTTTCAGATGCCACGTGGCGGTGCCACCGTTTTTCTTTCGTGTTTTCTTAGATCATTTCCGGCGAAAAGCTCCCAGAGTATGTAATTTGAAATGCTAAAACTATGCTCAAAAGTTGCAGTAGGGTCTGTAGATGTGCACGAAGGTTTCGGATTTTTGGGGTGCCACCGTTGCCACTTTCATGTTTTCTTAGACCGTTTCCGGCAAAAGGCTCCCAGGGTACATGTATGTAATTCGAAATGCTAAAACCATGCCCAAATGTTGCAGTGGAGTCTGTAGGTGCGCACGAAGCTGTGTCACCTGTGCCACTCAATATGATTTTAGTGTGTCATATAATACATTTCTTCTTTGTATCAAGCATTCATACAAAGTAAAGGATGCAAATGCGGGGATACACTATAGTGTGCTTTGCACACAAGTGACACCATCTAGTTGTTATTGGGTGTGTCTTTCTCGAACCCTCACCAATGAGAGGGGGACACATTCTCCCCACCTCGCTGCTGTGCACCTTGTGTACGCCATCAGCATACAAAAGTCTGTCTGACCTCCTATGTCAGATTTTCAAATACTGCTGGCTTCAGGCCTGGTTTAATTATCAAGACCTTTGGTGATGGAATATGGTTGTTCTGAATTATTTCTCAAGGATTTGTCTGTGTTCAGAACTCTGATTACAAATGCTGACAGAAAATTTTCAACTGGATCATGGCTGGGTTTCAGTTGTGTTGAATTTCATGTGTCAGAAAAAAATTAGAAACACTAAACGTATGATGCTCACTTCCATTTTTTTTTTTTTATGATTCCATCCTGTTCTTTAATATTTTATTCATTCACTTCTAGCACTATCAAATATAATGTTTCTGAAGTAAGCATAATGAACCCTTCACAAAATGCAGACATCATTAAAATTTATTATTTTAAATAGTATTTTGAGATCTTTTCAAGAAATTTTAACAAAACCATATCATTTGGTCACATGATATGGCTTTGTTGGATTTTTTAGAAAAAAAAAATTTAATTGATAAATTTGTATATTATGTGGGCGGATGCAGCCAATTCAATAGGTAAAGAGTTAAAAAGAGAATTGGGGGGGGGGGGGATGCAGTGGGTAGAGGTGCAAGCTGAGAGGTCCTCATTTCGAATCCCACCTGCGGCATCAGCATTGTGTCCTTGGGCAAGACACTTCACCCCCTTTGCCCATGGTATGTTGGGGAGCCTGACAGTTGTTCACCATTGCTTAGTGGTTCTCTCCAGGTATTCTGGCTTACTCCACCTGTAAAACTGTCCAACACGAAGTGACCTTAGCTGTTGAAAATATTGTTAAACCCCAATAAACAAATAAACAAGAGCACCGCTGGGCATTGCATTATACGCCCGTGAACTGTTCAAATTGTACCATTTTAACACATTTGCAATTTTTTTAGAGTGCGAGAAATTTATACTGGCATATATATATATGTTACGGTCAGACTTTGAAATCAGTGATTTTGTGAAATGACTAAATTTTTCAGTCATTTGAGAAAAAGACTAACAAGTTTGAAGCCAATCGAAAAACAAATACTAAAGTTATCATCCGGAAACCAAATATTTGACGAAGAATTCTAAGTCCAACAGGGGCCATAATTCAGGCAAAAATTGTTCAGACCGACCCCATATTCGATCTTGACCTGTATTTTGTTGTGATTAAACCACATACCAAGTTTGGAGCCGATCGGAAAACAAATACTAAAGTTATCATCCGGAAACCAAATATTTGACGAATTCTAAGTCCAACAGGGGCCATAATTCAGGCAAAAATTGTTCAGACCGACCCAATATTCGAACGTGACCTGTATTTTGTTGTGATTAAACCACATACCAAATTTGGAGCCGATCGGAAAACAAATACTAAAGTTATCATCCGGAAACCAAATATTTGACGAATTCTAAGTCCAACAGGAGCCATAATTCAGGCGAAAAATGTTCGGACCGACCCCATATTCGAACTTGATCTGTATTTTGTTGTGATTAAACCACATACCAAATTTGGAGCCGATCGGAAAACAAATACTAAAGTTATCATCCGGAAACCAAATATTTGACGAATTCTAAGTCCAACTGGGGCCATAATTCAGGCGAAAAATGTTCGGACCGACCCCATATTCGAACTTGACCTGTATTTTGTTGTGATTAAACCACATACCACATTTGGACCCAATCGGAAAACAAATACTAAAGTTATCATCCGGAAACCAAATATTTGACGAATTCTAAGTCCAACTGGGGCCATAATTCAGGCGAAAAATGTTCGGACCGACCCCATATTCGAACTTGACCTGTATTTTGTTGTGATTAAACCACATACCACATTTGGAGCCGATCGGAAAACAAATACTAAAGTTACTGTTCGGAAACCAAATGGACGGACGGACGGACGGACGGACGGACGGACGGACGGACGGACGGACGGACAACGCCATACTATAATACGTCCCATTTTTCAAACGGGCGTATAAAAAATAAATAAATAAAAGAGAATCTCATTTTTTGAATAGATAACCTGTGGAAATCTAAATTTTATAGTAAATTTCCTTTCTTATTATACCTACCACAATTGTTTACTACAGGCTTGCACTACAGTGGAAGTCCCTAACTCGGATAAAATACTCTCTATTTTTGTCTTTCCCAAGCAAGTTGGGAAAGAAAAGTGGTGCAAAAGCACCAATAAAAAATAAGCCAAAACTGGGTCGAGTGCAACCGGCGCAGACCCAGTACGGGACGCTCTCTCCCAAGTACAATCCACGACTTCCGTTGCCAGTGCGCATACCGTCTCTAAAGACTCATTCTTTTTGAATCCGTAAACGTTAGAGTTATGTGATCAGCGGGGAGGAAAGATTCTTTACCCGTAAAGAAGACGGGAGGGCCTCCATGTAAACAATTGTGGTAGGTATAATAAGAAAGGAAATTTACTATAAAATTTAGATTTCTTATCAACCTACTCACAATTGTTTACTACAGGCTGAATAGACAAAAGGCTGGAGGGAATCGCATAACCAACCCCCACATAACCCTAGTGCACTGGAACCGTGAAGCAGAAGGAAGAGGTCCCGAGGCTTATCAACCATAATGTCGCAATCATTGGTAAAGGACAATGAAAAGAGACATATGAGCCTGTGTGACACACAGACAGAAAAAAGGGCAGTAACAGCACAAGGCTGAAACTGACCTTCAAGAAGCCTAATGGCTATGGCAGACAACAGCCTGAGCAGAAGAAAGAGGACCCAAGGCAAAAAGGTCCTCCGACTGCTCCTGCAACTGGCGTAAATAAAAGGTGGAGAAAGTAGAAGCATTTCTCCAGTAGGCTGCCTGCATAACATCCGACAACTTGACGGAGTTAGAATAAGCCCAAGAGGTAGACAGTGCCCGCACCTCGTGGGCAGAAATACGATTGGTAATACAATCGCCAGCTGCTAAACGACTATAAGCCGTACGAATAGCAAGACAAATCCATCGAGAAATGGATTGAGGAGAGATCTTCTGTCGACCCGGAATGAGAGACAGAAAAAACCGTTTTCTGCCCTTCCGTATGAAGCGTGTCCGATCAAGATAAATGCGAATAGCACGGACCGGACAGAGCAATGGGCGAGTACCCTCAACAGAGGGAAGAGCCCTGATACAGATAGGAGGAGGAGTAGTATCTGGTAACTGATTCTTAGCCAAAAAGGAGCAATCAGTGGTAAAAGTAACACTGTTGGGAGAACTCCTAAAAAAGGCCGGGTCAACCGAGAGGGCGTGAAGCTCACTAACCCGTCTGGCCGAAGCAAATGCCATCAGAAAAGCCGTCTTGTATGTGAGAAATCGCATATCCACCTGGGATAAAGGTTCGAACGGCGCCCCCCCCCCCCCCCCCCCCCCAAGCAAAGCAGCACCCACGAAAGATTCCATCGTGGAGTAAGCTGCAAAGTCCGAGGCCTTTTCAAAGAAAAGTGCCGAACAAGCTTGGAGAGGTAAGGATTAGTGCCGATACGACGCTTCCCCACATAAGAAAAAGTGTCTGAAAGCATAGACCTGTAACCCTTGATGGTAACAGGCTGGAGACCCCGAGAATCAAACAGATATACCAGAAACTCCGCAATCTGTGAAATCGAAGGATTGGCATAATCAACAGAGTGATCAGCACACCATCGACAGAAGACCTTCCATTTAGCTGCATAAGCTAAACCAGTGGAGTGCCTCCTTGAAGAAGAAATGCACTCCACTGCTCGTCTCGAAAAACCTCTACGGAGGAGACAGGACCTGACAAAAGATATGCGTGAAGGCACAATGAAGTCGGGTCGACGTGAAACCTCCTCGGGCGACCTTGACAAAGAAGGTCGCGACGTAGCGGGAGACGTGCCGGAACCGCCGCCATCAGCGAGCGGAGCTGATTGATCCACACCCGCTGAGGCGACAGGGGAGCGATCAGAATGATTCGACAACTGCAGGTTCGAATTTTGGCGAGAACCTGAGGAAGAATCGGAACCGGCGGGAAGGCGTAGCCGACTAGACCGTTCCAATCGAGTGACAGAGCGTCCACGGCAAAAGCCAGAGGATCTGGACATGGGGACACGAAAGTGTCCACCTGATGGTTCCAACGAGTCGCAAAGAGATCGATGTGGGGACGTCCCCAGAGATCGCAAAGCGACTGGAACACTGCCCTGTGAAGCATCCACTCGGTGGAAATAACCCTGCCCTGTCGGGACAGGGAGTCGGCTAGGACGTTCAGACGACCGGGAATGTGACGAACAACCACCCCGGCGTGAACCTCCTGAGCGAGCAGTAAAAGATCCCGAGCTAACTCGTACATCGGAAGCGAGTGCGTGCCGCCCTGGTTCCGAATGTAAGCAACCACTGTCGAATTGTCGGATAGTAGAAGGACCTGGCGATTCGACAAGTGAGGGATCCACTGCCTGAAACTCAGAAGAAGAGCAAGAAGCTCCTTCTGGTTGATGTGTAGAGCTGCTTGATCCTGGTCCCACATCCCGTGTAGGGAAAGACCGAGAGGATCCAACGTCGCACCCCATCCGAGATCGCTGGCATCTGCCGTCAGGACGCGATCGGACGTGGGTAAGTCCAGCGGAACACCCTGCGTAATCCACTGAACATCTGTCCAGGGAAGAAGGTGAGGATACAGAGAGTCCGGAAACGGAAGCACCTGATCCAGAGAATCTACATTCGGTCTCCAACGACTGAGCAGAAAGTGTTGGAGAGGTCTGACACGCAGCCGACCTAGAGGAATGAGATCCGTCACCGAACCGCAGAGACCGATCAGCCGGAGAAAACTCCGAGCGGTCGCGGACCTGGACTGGGACAGAGTCAGAGCAAAAGCTGAGAGAATCACAGCCTTGGCCTGGGGAACAGCCACCAAATTGAATTTGGTTTGGAAAGACATCCCCAGATGACAAAACGACTGAGAAGGGACCAGGTCCGACTTCTCCTCGTTGACTCTGAATCCTAGCGACGTGAGCAAGCTCAACAGAGTGGCGACATCCGATTCCAGTAAGGCAGCATTGGAATGCCTCTGGAGGATATCGTCCAGATATGCCGAAGTAGTCACCCTGGACTGTGTGCGATGGAACGCTATCACATGCGACATCAGTCTGGTGAACGCCCAAGGAGCCAGGTTGAGGCCGAACGGCATGGCCTTGAACTGGTAAACTCGCCCCAGAAAAGCGAACCTGAGATACTTCCGTGACGCCCGATGCATCGGAACGTGGAAGTAAGCGTCTCGCAGGTCTATGCTGGCGGCGAAATCTCCCTGGTGAATTGAATGGCGGACCGACCTGAAAGTCTCCATGCTGAACTTGGGAGCAATGATAGACTGGTTCAGGATGCTCAGATCGATAACCGGTCGGAGTCGGCCGTCCGTCTTCGGCACCAAGAACAGGCGGGAATAGAAACCCACTGACTGAACGTTCTTGACGACCTCGATCGCCCCCTTTGCCAGGAGATTGGCAATCTCCGTGGACAAAAGTTCCCGACGTAAAACGTCTGAAGGAACTGTGGTTGGAAGAGGCACCCTTGACAGAGTGGGGTGCCGTCGGAAGGATATGCGCAGCCCGGACCGAACAACATCTAACACCCATGGATCGGATGTGATGGTGGTCCAATGGTCTGCAAACTCTGCTATCCTTCCTCCAACCTGGGACGAGTCGAGGTGAGGACCTTCATTTCGAGCCCCGACGAGGCCCGCGAGAGGAGAAACCACCTCCTCTGCTAAATGAAGAATCCTGAGACTTCCCGCGATTCTGCCGACCCCCTACCTTTACCCCGTGAGTAAGAAGCAGAGGCGGCGGCAGAAGGACCAGCCTTTTGCTTCACAGAGGAAGCAGAAGGGTACTTGTTAGGCTTGGAACGGCCCTTGCCTCCCCGAGAAGGCTGATCAAGCTGACGAAACAGCAGCTGATCTTTGGAATGACGTAGGACGTCATCCCGGACCGTCGACACGGAACCATGGAAAAGTTGCGGACCTGCCAAAGAAGCAGATCGAAGAGTAGCACGCTGCTCCTCGGGAAGGGATCGTCCTGTGTCCAGCACAGCGTCCCTTCGAACTAATTCCAAATTGGCCGTGTTACAGGCATGCGTGTGAGTAAGGTGCATAAGCGCCTTGGACAGCACACGCAAAGGAGCCTGTACCTCGTCAAACTTATCTGGAGGCAGATAAGCAGCCAAAGCTGAGACGACGTGATCTGAGAGAGAAAGCATGCCAAGCATCTCTCTAGATAAGCCCAACGTGGACTCCAGAGTCGTCATTGGAATGACGGCAGACTTGGGCTTGGAAAGCCCGAGGGAAGTGGAGTCCTGATCCAGAACCGTCAAAGTCTGGCAGACTGACGGATTGGCGGAATCGTAGGAACGATAACGCACAGGAGGCAAAAAGGTGTCAACCCTGGTGAAGAACGAAGTCTTCAAAGCCTTGGAATTCAGCTTGGCATCCAATGCTGAAAAAGCTTCAACCACCTGTACCGACTGGCACGGTCGAAGGCGCCCAGAAGCAGGTTGCTCCATAGGCTGTTGGCGCGCGACCGAAGATCGCGGCCAGGCTGACACTGTCAGCTGGTTAGCAGGTTTGAGCTCAGGCAGAAACCCAAACACAAAGTCAAGAGCCGCCCCCAAGTCCGAAGACTGCTGGCCCTCGACCTCAAGCATGTCGGACTCCTCCCCAGAGTCGGAAGACACATAGCCCATCGTGGGCAAACCAGCTGACGCCTCCCATGGTGTCGGGACACCAGAGGAATCGGAAACCGGCCTGTTTCCAATCCCGGGAGGCGGCGCCATAGGAGGCGCCTGGAAACCACCCATAGCCTCGCTGGAAGCAACAGGAAGGCTCTTTGAGAGAACCTGAGTGAGTAAGGAGAGGGCCTCCCTAAGCTCACTGCCTGTACCGACCGGTTCGACAGGGGAGCGAACCGGCAAAGTGGCTTCACCTCTGACCCTCTTAACCAGCGAAGGGTCACGATCCTCCAAAACACCCGACGCGGGACGACGGGCGGCAGCCGAAACATCTGAAGGCAGACGTGTATAGGGGTACGATGCACCCCGAGGATCAATATTGCGAGAACTCATGAGAGTCACCGCGGACCTCTGCGGGGCAGAAGGTCCAGGCTGCACAAAAGGCATTGGTCCCCCAAAACTGGTCGTGTGACCAGAGTGAGCGGACGGAAACGCCCCGGAGTTCATAGCGTTTCCACTATGAACATCCGAATCCAAAGACACAACTGTGGTACTCGACGGCGACGAGACCACAGCGATGGGCTCGGCCGGCAGCCCCTTCCGACTTCGCCGAGTTGAAGTCAGGGAAGGCTGGGGCCGATATCCCACGTCTACAGTATCGGACAGTTCTGCAGTCCCCTGCAGCGAAAAGCCGAGGCCGGCTGAAACAGACAACGAAGCAGACGGACCAGCAGCAGTAGTAGATACGTCGAGAGTCGTTGAGGCTGGTGAAATAATGGAGAGAGCACACCGGCTCGGCTCCGAAGGAGGAGTCACAACCCTAGTGACAGCCTCAGATGTCGACTGGAGGGGGACCGTAGTCCCGGAACCAGGCATCTCTACACCAGAACACTCAACGGCTCCCGCAGTATCCACCACAGGAAAAGACTGCACATCCCCCACGGAGGAGGAATAACTCTCACCAGACAGAGTCGGTTCGGGAGGCCCCGAACGACCACGTTCTCCTTTCCCGCGGGAGCGGGAGGCACGGCCACGAGAACGAACGACACGATTTACAGACGCCCAAAAGGTGGAAGACCATGTTCCACAGACACCACACGGCCGCTCGGCCGAACACCCATTACAGGAGGAACACGACGAATGTACATCGTCCACATGCTTAGGCAGCAGACACTGCCCACAAGGAATTGTCCTAGGCATGAAAGAGGTGAGAGGAGCAGAGAAGGTGAGATCAGAAAACAGAACACCCCCAAAGAGAGAAAGGTGACAGAAACAAAGACCCCAGACGGCCGACCGGGAACCACCCAACAGGAAGACTACTCTCAGCAGAAAGAAGAAACACTGTAGGAGTGGTACCCCGCTGACACCTAACTCTAACACAATTAAAAAAGTTTGCAAAAAAAGCATTAACAATAATTGTGAAATAATCTAAGTCCGAACCGCGTGGCCCGCGAAATTCGCGCGCGACTCGAGAGAGAGCAAATAAATATACATGATGGACATATAAAAGAAAAAAGAGAATATAAAACACTGTTCCTGAGAATACAAAGGATACACTGCGGTATAATGAATCAGGAATCATCAAACATCGAGTTGGTGGAACACTGATAAGCGTGCAAAAACATCTCGACACGAAGCGGATTTTAAAAAGAATGAGTCTTTAGAGACGGTATGCGCACTGGCAACGGAAGTCGTGGATTGTACTTGGGAGAGAGCGTCCCGTACTGGGTCTGCGCCGGTTGCACTCGACCCAGTTTTGGCTTATTTTTTATTGGTGCTTTTGCACCACTTTTCTTTCCCAACTTGCTTGGGAAAGACAAAAATAGAGAGTATTTTATCCGAGTTAGGGACTTCCACTGTAGTGCAAGCCTGTAGTAAACAATTGTGAGTAGGTTGATAAGAAATAACCTGTGAAAGATCGTTTAGTTTTCTTTTTTTTTTGCAGGGTTACTTCATCAAAAAGATTCATAAACGAACTACAGGTTACAACAAAATAATACAACATAGATTAAATTCTTAATCCTACTTTTTGCCTCTCAGATCTGATAATCTTTGGGGATCAACTCAACACAAAGGTTGCATATTACATCCACAAATGAAGAGAATTGCATGCCGTTTACATCTTAACAGAATGTCCAACAAAATGAATAGCAATTACAAACATGCGATCTCATGTGTTAGTTGTCACTATTTATTTTGGCGAGAATTCTGTTATGACATAAACAGCATGGTTAGCATAGTAATACAGAGAAGGTAGTAAAGCATCCCACTTTATTTCTAGAGATTACAACCATGGGCAGATACTATGAAACTTTTACAATTGTATTTTCTGGAATTGTAATTTCTGGTTAAGACTTTAAATGGGTTAAAATGAACCATTAGCATTTTCAATGATTTGGCAATTTGCCAGTTGGCAAATTGCCAAATCTTTTAAAATGCTAATAATTCATTTTAGTCAGTTATATTAATAGGTTGCAAATACAATTCTAGAAAATACAATTGTAAAAGTTTTATAGTACTGGCTCCAGGTTGCACAGCCAACAGGTTATAATTTAAGCTTTTTATTTCCAGGCTTCGGTGATTATCTCATTCCTGAACATGCGAAATTATCTATTTCCACTTTTAACAAATTCAGTCTTATTAGACAGAACTCGATGAGCTCGGTTAAACAAAACTGAATTTGTTAAATTCCTAGTTGTATTGTTTAAAAAATTTATGGGTTGAAATTTTCACCTCAGCATGGAGGGGTTAATTCAGAAGTCAATCGGATGAAACTTAGCATGAGCTCAGAGGCAGTGAACAGGCAGTGTAAATGGGTGTGGGGAGGCAAAATGAAGTATGAATTTAACAATTTGAGAGTGTGCAAATGTTTAAATTTAAAGACTTTCTTGCAATATATAATCTGATAACTTCCAACAATTTTAATTGTATTTGACCAATGAATTCCATTTTTAGCCATTTTGGTCATTTCTCCTTCTTCAACCATGTTCCTACCCATACCATATATTTATTTATTGATGTTTGAGGTCACATATTTCTGCAGAATGGTTCATTGTGACCACAACATGGATATAAAGCAAAGTCCAGCCAATCATTTATACCCATATTGCCCATCTTAGAGGTCTTCCACCCCAGGCAATGCTTACGGGGACCTATTTTACCAGTAAAACAGAGCTTGTTTACCATAGTAAACAAGTGCTGCTCCACATCCAGGGGTTTTCATGGGGAACCCATATTATATGACCAAACAATATTTATTTACCAATGTTCAAGGTCACATACTTCTGAACAATGGCTAATTGTGACCACAACATGGAGATAAAGTATGTTATGACTATTGTTTATACTTATGCAGGCCTTCCGCTAGGTTAAAAGTTTTGTTCCATTTTTAGATAAGTTGTGTAGGTTTTTATTTTATTACACATCCATTAAACTCTAAACTCTTGTATTTAACGGACTCGTCGCTATGACATAAATGATTCTTCTGTATTCAACTGGAGATGTATAAGCCGGAACTTTTTTCTCAGCACCATTTATACCAGTTCCTTTCCCGTCGAGTCATTAGTTATGCTTCGAAAAGTTTCCAAATTTCGTTATACAATTATCGATCGTTTGTTGCGTCATGAGAAAATGAAAACGTCCAAAGCAAAAAAATAAAGTTGGTTCATAAAAAGAAATATTAGTTAACCAAAAATGAGGTTACATTTAAAAAAAACAATAATTTCCAACCACAACATTAACCCAGTCCCATCGCCATCTCGTCTGCGGATCCTCATATATCTAAATTGGTAAACTATATTTTTGTAAATCTTCGGACATCCTGACATGCTTCCAACTTCTTTTGAAAAAGTTTCTCCAAGCTGTTCTGCAAATCTGCCCAAATTTGTACTTATATTTTTACAAATAATAATAGCCACCAAATGCTCCGGGGTGAATGGACACTAGCCGAAGAGAAACAGCGATACGAATTTCAACAAACACGCCCAATAGAAAAGATAACGAATGTAATTTAGACTGGTTCCCAAAAGGTTGTTTTGATTTTTTATGGATCCATTTGATCAGTACAGCTTCAAACAAACAAACAGACTCTTCACCTTTGGATTTAAACATCGGAATGAAAATTTGTTTATTTAATTTAATTTTAATGCATGGGATGTGTAATAAACACAGAAAGCAATGTGTGTTTGAATTGGTGGGTGTTCTACATAACTCATTGGAGTGGCGTAGTCATATTTCGCTCAAGCCCACGGCTCTCGTGAAATATGACTATGCCATTCCAATTCATTATGTAAAACACCCACCTATTCAAACACACAAAGCCTTCTGTTTATATACAGTTAAAACTAGAAGTCCTGTCATGAAATGCGCACAAATAGCACATTGATCTGCACATTAATCTACGCGTTATGACCATAGTAAGACTATCAAACTCTGTACATATGGTCTGTGCACAAGTAATGTTTCAGCTAATGGACCTCCAGGTAACCTGGAGGTCCATTGGCAGAAACATTGCCTGTGTTTGCTATGAGTAACCATGAGAACCTGCCATGCTTTTGGATGCCATTCGATATGGCATTTGCACACAAATCCTACACGCAATTAAGCCTAGATAAGTGCACAGTTTGTGACAGGACTTCTAGTTTTAACTGTATATTGTCAAAGAATAATGGACAGGTCCGCACACTTTGTTGAAAATTCCCAGTAACTAACAACATTATTCAACTCATACAAACTCTATGTTAAGTTTTTTAACAAAATGAAATATCCTTAAATCATGTTATTCACACTGAAAGCAGCTGATTGCGTTATTTTTTTTATGAAATATATTCTCCATCAAAATGTCATTTTGACTCGATCCATTATATTAACACTGATATACCATGTGCATGTTGCTTGTGCTAAGTTATTCAAAATGGGATATCTTCTTCATTGTAATATCATTTTGACTCCAACTCATGGTACAGTGGAACCCTGAGAATTGAATAGTCACTTGTTGCCCATTTTAGAGGACTTCCACCCCAAGCATTTGTGACCGAGCCTATTTTACCAATAAAAGAGAGCTGGTTTACCACAGTAGACAAGCACTGCATGACTTCCCAGGGTTCCCTAGGGTAGGGGCGGAACCAGACAATAACATATACTTCAAAAAGAGATTGGTGATTGAGTGTTTTGTACATTTGCTAACATAAGATTATTACAAACGATGTGACACAAAGGGAAGTTGTTTGCTCTTTAAATATATAGTATATAAGTACCTCTCCCATCACCCACCCCCTACCCACACACACAAACATTAACACCTTCTATCACTCTTTTATCATGACCTGTAATTTTTTTAAATGGAATTCTGTGGGCCCATTTTTTTTATTTTTCTCTCCCAGTGATCTTGACTATAATTGGACATCTGCCCCTCCTTGGGCCCCTGTGAATATTGGAACATTATTGAATCAAATACTGAATGGAATACCAAATCAAATACGGCACACTATTTGTGAATCGAATTGAATATTAAACTGAATACATAAAAATTGTTAATGGTAGCACTTTGACAGGAAAAAAATCACATTTAAATCACATTAACCCTTTGAACACTCGTGGTATCTTCCATGACAGTGAGGTACATATATAGGTATGTGTCTGTTTACCAAACCATTTCAAGATGAATAAAATATTGTTTATATAAAAAAAAAGTTCAATGGCAGCAATTGGAAGAGTCCATTTTCATTATTTGGGGGTAGACCAATCAATATTTTCAACGTGCAGCCTTGGGGCTGCACGTTGAAAATATTGATTGGTTTACCCCTCACATTCATTTAGCAGCCATTCTACTTAACCCTTTACCTAACCTGAAAAGCAGACAACACTTGCAAAAATAATTCTTGAATAACTAATTTTTTTCATTTTTTGTCTCAAAAACATAGGTTATGACCCCTCGTTGGAACGATCTCGACGAGCTCGTTCCAACGAGGGGTCATAACCTATGTTTTTGAGAAAAAAATTTAAAAATTAATGAAAATTAATTGGCGATTCTTGAGAATAGCGCTGGCTGGTTTTGGCCATTACGTAAGGTAAAGGGTTAATGAAATTATGATGTATCATGGTCATAGGCCGGAAAAGTGGCCTCTCAGATTCAAAGTGTTCAGTTATCTTTTTTGTGTCTTTTCTTATCAAGGTCATACCATAGAATTTGATAGTGCACATTTTCTGGTGAGCAGATCCATGCAAACACAAATAAGTATCTTTTTCGACATTGGGGTGAAAAGGCAGAAAAGTGGCCTCTTGGGTTCAAGGGGTTAAGTTATCTTTTCTGCATCTTTTCTTATCAAGCTCGTTTCACATAATTTGATAGTGTGCATTTTCTGGCGAGCAGATCCAAGCAAACATTCTGCAGTTGGTGCCATATTTACTATACATATAAGTATCTTTTTCGAAATAGGTGTGAATTGCCGACATGATTTTGTTTACAATACAGGAGGAAGTTTCAGGAATGTCCAATTATGTCATCGAATAACCCATTTATTTATAGAAACGTGGAATCTTAAATGGACCGGTGTTTTGATAATTAATGCTGCATGTTTGCTATGACTGTACGAGACTGAATGAAAATACAAAACTGTAGAGACTTTCAGCATCATTATTTCTATACGTCGGTTACTGTAACGTTGCAGGCTATATGATGTACATGTTTTGAAGTGATGACTTGCAATCATCTTAAAAAGTTTGTAGATTACTTAAACATAGATTTTTCTCCCACCAATAAGGTACTGAGATATATATAAAGTCGTGTGGAACAGCTGGGAGAGATATGCCTGTCTCACCCCACCCACATGACAGCTATCTCACCCCACCCACATGACCAACCTATTTACATATTGAATTGGCACCAGATCTATTTAATCATCGCAAATCACATCTGCACATGTATAAACAAACAAAATAGAAGGCCATTTTGCTTCTGTAAATACGACTGATTTTATACACAAAAATCGAAACCAGAACATTCAGCACACCTCAAATTGCTCTGTCAGTTTATCGGAGAGAAATATACATCTGATATCATAGCGCCCTGTCAAACTGAAGTATAATTCTGGAAATGACATGTACAGTCAAGTCAATTTCATTAGAGGTCGCTTCTGGGCATTAATGCTTAACGTGAGGTGCTATAGTCTGTGTGTTTTGAAGTATATACCTTTGGTATATACCACACTTCTCGACAAGCTTTCCGAATATCTTATAGGTTTTCACCTAGACTGAACGCAGTAAGATGTATTTTTTTCTGGAAAATATGGTATTTTCTTATTAATGGCGTCGCACCCCTAACCTGAGATGGTGGGAGAAAAATCATCCCTGATGGGTATCTGGGTGGGATGGGTAAATCTCATCCTTGGGGCAAGATATCTGAGCCAGACACTCGGCAAGCCGCGTGTCTGGCTCAAATATCTTGCCCCAAGATTTACCCTTCCCACCCAGAAACCCATCGAGGATAATAATAATCTCATTCACGTTGATATCTGTTGCATTTCGGCAACAAAAGCATTGAAGATATGTCATAAATATTCAGCATTGATTGTTGAATTGAAATTGAATCAAATATTGCCACTGAATATCATTTTGAATACCAAAAATTCTTGAGGGGCCTACTTCTCTGCACACTTACTGTCAAGGTGAAAGCTGCACTCAAGTGATTTCATAGATATTAACTCTCAACATGCTTATTGTAGTCTGGGCTACTGGAATTTTTTCTTGAAACATAAAAATGCAGAATACTGCTAGCCCACCACAGTACACAAGCACTTCTCAACCATAACTGCTGAAAGTGTTTCAGCATCATTAAAGTTAAATTTGCATAAGGAGCGATACACCACAAATTACATCGGAAATCAATATAGTTTGAACCAAAACAATTAGAATTTTATTCATAACAGCTTTATGATATTTCTTCCTTCTGGTGTTCATGCATGCTTCACAGTTGGAAGTCAAAACTTTTGCTGTAAAATTTTATTGATTTTTAAAAAAAATTATTTCAAGCAATCTGTTAATGGTAAGATAATACCTGGATAGTTATATTACTTATACAATAAAAACCATATGGAAAGTGAAACGAGAAAGACTTAGTTAACCCATTCCCAATTTAATCAGTTGCATCCAGACAGATAATTTACAAATTAAGCAATTGAAAAACTACATACATTTTTTGAAAAACTTCACAAAACCATATCATGTGACCCCATTATTGGAAGGAGCTCATCAAGCTCATTCCAATGATGGATCACATGATATGGTTTTGCAGAACGTTTTTGAAAGATTTAATAAAACAATAAATAAAATAAAAAATTGTGGTATTCTGTGTGATGGTAAATGGTTAAATGCATTCATCATGATTGAATAATTGGGTTTAACCCTACACCCTAACTTAACCACCTTATACAGCTAACAATATATAGAATAAATAGGTACTAGGGCCGGTAATTAGATTTAAACCACGACTAGGATAAGGGTTTCAGCCACTCGGCTTGCCGAGTGGTAAAAACCCTTATTCTACAAGTGGTTCAAATCTGATTACTGGCCCTAGTATCTATTTGTTTTATTTATACCATGCTCTTAATAAATAATCGACTTGATGTCACTTTAAATGGAGAAAAAAATGTCACTTAAAATGGAGAAAAAATGACACTTTCTGTCTCAAACACACAGGTTTGTTTTGTTTACATCTCTCCAGTGGGCATTACTACCAGCTGCACGTGAATGCTTGATTGACAGCAAGACACATTGTCAAAGTTGATTGAATTTACCTTGCTTTATCAGTGAAATTATTAACAATTCTTAAATTTTATTTTAAACATTTAGCCCTTTACCCAATGAATTGACCTCATCCACCCAAGTAACATGCAAATTCAGCAGCTGAAAAAATACTATTTTTCAAAAAAGTTCAACAAAACCATATCATGTGACCTCTCTTTGGAACAAGCTTGTCGACCTCGTTCCAATGAGGGGTCACATGATATGGTTTTGTTGATATATTTGGAAAATTTTTTGAAAATGATATTTAAAATAAATTTTGATATTGTCTGCATTGGGTAAAGGGTTAATTGTAGGTATTTTAAACTTAATAAGTCATTGCACATAGTAGATAGTACCGCAAAACATCATATGTTTGAAAGAAACATCACAAAGTGTGAATGTATCGAAGTTGGAAAATTACGTCATGTCACGTCATGGATGAACTTCCTACTGTGGGTGTAAATTTTTTTTAACCCCAGTGGATGTTTTACACCAGTAGTGGGGTTAAAAGAAAAAATTTAACATACAGGCTTTTCACAGGTACAGTAGAATCCTCTTAATTGGATATTATTCAATTAACAGGAGTATACAATTAACAGGGACTTGGTCAGTTTCCTGTGTTCTGGGGTAAACTGAGCATTTATTGTATTATATTTTGTTTGACAGAGCTCATGGAACTCTGTCAAACAAGATATAATACAATAAATGCCTGTATTGGATGTAGTGAGGCCAAAAAGGTTGATAAATAAGGGGAATTTGGTGCGTGTCACAGTAATTTTTTCGACATATTACAAAATTTATATACAATTAACAGGAGTTTACTCTACAACCCATATGCAATTAACAGATCAAATTTGTACTGAAGGTATGGTAAATGGTTTTGTGTTTGAAAATTATATTCAATTAACAGGGATATACAATTAAAAGATATCCAATTAAGTGGGCTCCATTGTAGTAACATAGGCGAGCATGGTATAAATGGTTATTCACATTGGCTGTCATTCAAATTTTATCATTTATCCAATTTTTGTCCCCAAAACTGCTTAAAATGCCTCACTGGAATGATATGGATGAGCTCATTCCAATAAGTGGTCATAAGCTAATTTTTGGAGGCATAAAATGAAAAAATTACAGTGCAGTCCACTTAATTGGATATCTCTTAATTTAAACCCTGCTAATTGAATATAACATTCAAACACAAAACCATTTAGCAGACTTTCAGAACAAATTTGACCTGTTATTTGCATATAGGTTATAGTGTGTTCATTGAATAAAAAATCTTGCAATATGTTGAAACATTACCCAGACAATCACCAAATTCCCTACCTTTGTAGACCTATGTGGCCTCAGAATTTCAGATAAGGCATTTTAGCTATTATATCTTGCTTGACAGAGCTCCATGGACTCTGTCAAACAAGATATAACGCATTAATATCTCAGATTATCTCTAAAATACAGGAAAGTGACCAAATCCCTGTTAATTGAATAATTCTGTTTACTTCATATTTTTATTGGTAAAGTGGCTATTCAATTAACATATTTCACTGTATTAGTTATTTAGAAATTGTTTTTGTGAGAGTCCTTCCTCTTTTTGAGTTTGATAAAGGGAAGACACACGAAGGGGAGGGAGGGAGGTACACGTCACCTTTATTTCCCAAACATGTGGATAATTTAATAGGCACAATCCTGGTCAGAAAATGGAGGACATGAACTCGATTCAACATCAGATAGATAGATATTGGTACAGTGGAACCCTGTTAATTGAATAGCCACTTCACCAACGAAAATTATTCAATTAACAGGAGTATTCAATTAACAAGGATTGTGTCACTTTCCTGTATTCTAGTGATAAACTTGGGATTTATTCTATTATATCTTGTTTGACAAAGCTCCATGAGCTCTGTCAAACAGGATATATAGATTAAATGCCTGTATTGGATGTACTGAGGTGAAATAGGTCTATAAACAAAGGAAAAGTAGGGAGAGTCAGGGTAATTTCTTGACAGGTTACAAGATTTTTTATTCAATTAACAGGAGTTTATTCTATAACCTATATTCAATTAACAGGTCAAATTTGTACTAGAGGTATGGTAAATGGTTTTGTGTTGGGAAATTATATTCAATTAACCAGATTATTCAGTGAAGAGATATCCAATTAAGAGGGCTCCACTGTATATTACATGCTTGATCATTTGTGTTAAAATTAACTTTTATAGGAAGAATCAAATGTAATGTTAATAATATGGTAAATTGTGTGGAGTTTGTACACTGGAGAGTCTGACAGTTGTTCGTCATTGCTCCATGGTTCTCTCTGGGTACTCTGGCTTCCTCCACCTGTAAAACTGTCTGACATGAGGTGACCCTCACTGTTGAAAGTGTCATTAAACCCCAATAAATAAATATGGTAAATCCGAGTTCAAAATTAAACTTTACATTGAAATGTGACTGCATACAGTCTAAGTCGAGTTGCATATCTTTGTTGCTTTGCAGAGCCAAACAGAGCTATCATTGCAAAGGTTCAATATTCAAAATGCATCAAGATAAATAAAGTGTTGTCAATACCTGTGACACAGGAGTTTCCATAATTGAATTACAAGCAAGGAAATGAGTGACTTATAAAGGGATTGGCTGTCTATTTCGCTTGTTTTTTGGTTTTTGAAACAAATATGACATTTGCCCATCTCACATGACACAACATGAGAATGGGATATGGGAATGCTGATAGAGTCTATGGAATGAGTTCAATTTGCACATTCCATTGAGGGGGTTATAAAATATGTATTTGACACAAGAAATAAAAAAGTTCAGTTATTCAAGAATTGTTTTTTGCCTGTGTCATACCTATTTGTGTTAGGTAATGGGGTTGAACCATTGTGTAATTATATGAGGCAAAATGGGATTTCTTTTACTGAAAGATTTTTAGTCAAACACTAAAAAAAAATCTATTCAATTAACTGGTTGGGTGCTAGAAGCCACTATCATGCCTCTACTGAAAAAGTGCTGAAACTCACTGGTAACTTTACAATGCACACATTAGCTTGATATTTGCTCAGCAGTAGAACAAAATATTAACATCTTTTGTTACATTTTATAAGAGACAATTGGTATAAATTAAGACTCCCCTTGCTGGCAGCAATAGAATCTTTGAAAGTTGAGTGGGCAACCGTTAACAATGAAAAGACACAAGATGGGCAGGGTAAACTGGAATAGTGCTAGAAGCCCTATCAGGGCTCTATTGAAAAGTGCTGAAAGCCACTTTAGTGACTTTACACTGTGTGCATTAGGTTTTCGTTTGTGCAGCAGTAGATAAAGAAATGTTACATATAAAATTATATTGTTGCAATTTACTGGAGAATGTCAATAGCTACTCTCTAATAAATAGTAACAAAACAATTATTGATGAACATAATCTAGCTAAACTAAGGCTCCCCTTACTGGCAGCATTGTACCTTTGAAAAAAAAATACTCATGTTACAAATCACCTTTGATAAATAATTTAGCACTCTACAAGTTAAACATTTGTTTTAAATGGTCAATTTTGATATTATTCACAGGGAAGTCAGACACGCTGACCTGTATATTTAGGTTCTGCTCTACAGTTTCGCACAGGGGTGAAATTCTAAACATAGGGATATGTTGAAACTAATGCCATGAAAATTGGAGATATATTTTAGTATCAGATATATGATTACATTAGGCTATTTGTTGGACAAGAGAAGTTTTGGTCCTAAAGTTGTAGTCTGATGTATTGGGGTAAATTACCAGATGAATTATGGGAAACGGTGGCTTCGAAAAATTGGCTATTTTTTAAAACGTCATTCTTACATGGGTTTGTTACCAGGCATGTAACTAAAAAATGAAACAGAAACATGAAATTTTTCACATTTTAGAAACAGGGAGTTATATGCTCCAGGGTTAGTAGGAGAGTGGGGATAGTGGGAAAATTATGTTTTTGAGGCTGCTGGGTGGCTGAAAATGACTGGTATCGACATTTTTTCATGCAATTTTGCAGGTTGAAGTGTTGCCTTTGACAATAAATTATTTCACCCATATTTAGATTATTTATTTCTACTTAGTTAGTGTTATATGTTTTTAGTGGGTTTGGGAAATGTAATACATGTTATGGGTTAGATAACTAAGTTACAGAATATTTGCATTTGAAGAGAGTGTATGGCATGTCATTTTAGGAAATGCCTGGAAAATTGTGGGGTGGAACCTTAAAGTTAGCTCCCTTCATATGCATGACATATTTGTCACTAATGTTGAAACAAGGCACAATACCAAAATTGTTCAAGGTTGGTTATTTGGAATTAGTGCTCTTCCAAAAATATCATGCATGTTGCAACGTCTTGCTGTTAACTGGTAGAGTGCTAAATTATTTTTGGTCCTTAAAATTTCTTGTTACAATTTATACATGTTGGAGAGTGCCAATAGGCACTCTCCCATAAATTGTAACAAGGCAAATCCTAACAGATATAGAGGATATCTAACGTTTTCTTGTGAATATCAGGATAAATCTCATTCGTGAGTGAGAGAATTCGTATTTTCACGAGCTTCTTGCTGCGAGTGGAAATACAAATTCTCTCACTCACGAATGAGATTAATCCTGGTATTCACAAGAAAACAGATTTTCTTTTTATTGTACCCCTTTTATTTGAAGCTTCAACTGAAACGATCCAAACCGACGCCCATACCACGCAAGAAATTTGTTTACACAATCAGCTGATCACTGTTTCCATTGACACAGATCACATTGGATGTTGTGTACAACCACACAAAATAGTTTTCAGAATTGATGGTGAAAAATTTTGATCGCGCATTAATACATTTTGGCATTCCATCGTGATCTGCAGTGTCTTGTTATACTCACTAGAGGAACAAGAACTTTTGGTTTGCGTTTGTGAAAATTCATTTGTAAATTTCAAGTTCAGATGAAATGTTAATCACTGAGGTGTTTGATCTCACTAGTGAGGGGAGAACGCAATTTATTTTTTACCGATTCCTATTATAATTACACGTTAGGGGTGTAATAAAAAATAATATCACTTCAAAAATAATATGAAGCTCATCCACAGAATATGAAGTCTTTAAATTGCGGTTCCATCATTTCAGAATAAAGCCCAAATATGGGCTTCCAGCACTCTACCAACTAAAATAACAAAGATTCACAGTATTTTTCTGTTTGCAACTCACAAACTGAAAAAATGCCAGTGTAAAACCAAGAGAATGACAACTCACTCAGGTTGAGCACATGGGCCACTGCCAAAAAATATTGTGTTATATTAATTGTTTTTGATATTCAGATTGAATGACAATCCTCAGTATTACTAAAATTATTGGATTTAATACCAATTATAAATCAAATTACTGCTCAGCACTACTTTATCATGTTTTTGTGGAGAAAATGTTAAGCATGTAAATTTTAAGGAAATTAAAATTACTAATTCAAAATTAGGAAAATCTCTGAAATTGTACATAAACTGAAAAATTTCACCCCTGCTATTTGTTGGGTTTCTTCTGATACTCTGCAGCTAGCTTCACCCAACTGTGAAACAATCAAGTCAAAAAACCAAAATGCTCCAATGGCTGCTGTACAACTAGAGTGTTTCCACATTCACCTTTCCAGCAGGCCTTCCACCCATAAAAATCAAGCAATTAATTGAAAATAGAATATGTTTTCATCTTTGGAATTCACTTTTAAAAAATTCCACAATAAAGCCCAAGTATTTCCATGAGTTCCCTGAATCTTGCACCCTACGCAACATGTAATCAACTATGCATTTTTACAGCCTCAATGTATATATTTTGATGTAGTATGTGATATGGCAGCCTATCAACTAATCCTGTACAATGCCTTTGGTTAGTCATTGTATATTAGCATATCAACTAACACTGTGCAATGCACTGGGTTAGTCACTCTTTCCTTCTGGTTGTAATTAAGATCATCTCTATTATGCAACTAACCCTGAGTATTGCACAGCCGGAGTCAGTGCACATTTTCATGTACAGTACAGTCGCCATGGATTGGTCATAATAACAATAATAATAATGCATGTGTTTACCCATCAACACTTTACCCAACGTAGACGATATCAAAATGTATTATTTTAAATATCATGTTTTAAAACTTTTCAAAATATTTTACCAAAACCATATCATGTGACCCCTCATTGGAATGAGCTCGTTTCAAAGAGGGGTCACATGATATGGTTTTGTTGAAATTTTTTGAAAAAAAAGTACTTTTTCAGCCACTAAATTTGCATATTACACGGGCAGATGTGGCTGTTTCATTGGGTAAAGGGTTAACAAAAATCATCATTAGCAAAATTTTATTTTATGAAGCACCAGGGTATACCTAGGGCTTCATTACATAAATTTTTGATGATTATTCCTATAATTAATGTTTGAAATCTAATATTCCTACCTGTGGAAAGAGACCAATCTACACCGACCGTACTGTAGTGTGTGATATGGCAGTTACCATTTTTTATAATCAGAAAGTGAGACTGACCCTGTGCATTGCACAAGGTTAGTCACACATTCCAGTTATCAAAATTTTCAATACAGAGTAACTAACCTTGTGAACTGTTCATCCTGAGGAAAAATCTCACCTGTAACAAACCTTTCCCAACAAAATGGCAAACACCAGCCAGCACTATTCTCAAAAAAACATTCAAACTCAGCTTATGACACCCTCACTGGATGACCCCTTAATGGAATGGGATTGTGGACACTTTTTTGTGAATTCCCAAAATGAAAACATATTCCATTTTAAATTAATAGCCTATTAAAACCCTTCACCATATAGTGAACTCATAGACTGCAGAATTATTCTACAAAAATCAATTAAAAGCTGCATGTTTTCCAAATCATTCCATGTGAATATAATAATCAACAACTTAATGTCATGTTGAATTCTCACTGGTCATAAAAATTTAATTTCCAACATATCAGTGAGTGCAAAAGGGCATTCTCCAATAAACCTAAACTTGCATCTTGTTTATAGTAAATACCAAGTAAATATATAATGTACTGAAGCTAACAGTATGTGGATAGTGGATCTGGTTGGGTCCTCTGGTAAATTATGGAGTGTGAAAAATCAAGAGACTGGGACAGATGTTAGGAGTGTGATTATACATGTACTTTCCAATGTATTTTATGAAAAGAACATTTTTATCAGTTCAAGCTCAACAGAACATGTACTTACTAGTCAAGCACGAGGCCCTAAGGGGTCCAAATCCCTAAGCTGAAAAAGGCACATTGATTCTTCACAAAGGGATTTGATTTTAACCCTTTACCCAACAAATCCGCCGCATCCGCCCACGTAATATGCAAATTCAGCAGTTGAAAAAATATTATTTTTCAAAAAATTTCAACAAAACCATATCATGTGACCCCTCATTGGAACAAGCTCGTCGAGCTCGTTTCAACGAGGGATCACATGATATGGTTTTGTTGAAATTTTTTGAAAAATTTGAAAAACTGATATTTAAAATAATAAATTTTGATATCGTCTGCATTGGGTAAAGGGTTAAAAAAAATAATCTGTCCAGGCCTGAAAATAAGCAGTCTGACATTTGCAGAATGAGGTCCCCAGAGGGTGAATTTGATGCTGCTATCCCATACAGCAGGCCAATTTATCCTCTGGGTACCTCTTTCTGTTTAGTTTTGAGACCCTGATTCAGACTGAGGTTCACAGAGGGTAAATTTAGTGATGCTACCCTGCTAGGCAGGGTAGCATCACTGAATTCACCCTCTGGGGACCTCATTTTGCAGATGACAGTCTGCATATTTTCTGGCTTGAATCTGTCACTTATTATTGACTTTTATTTATTATTTTTTTATTATCTGGAGCAATAATGTTAAAATCTGAGTGTCCCGACAATAACTCTAAATATCACATCAAGGGCTTGATTTAAACAAACTTGTAAGCCATACTTCCTAAGATGTTCTACATCAAACATGAAATCATTTCGAGCAGTGGTTTAGGAAGATGTTTGTGTCATTTTGCCCATTAATGACACTATGAAAATCACAGGGCCCATGGTACTCCAAAATATGGCCCCAGTAGCTTTATTTGAAAAACATTTTTGTAAAAAAGTATCCATTACATGGTATATGATTTATATGTGATCTGGACTGGTGGTTTGTGAGAAGATTGGACAGACAACTTGTTTACCATTACCTACAATGTTAAATGATAGATCTTGTAATAAAACCGATCACGTTTTTTTAACCCTTTATCCAATCCACACAATATCAAAATTTATATGTTAATTTTATTTCATATTATTTCAACTGTTTTATGTCTGTAATTGATATTTGGTATGCAGAATCCTTTGGGAAGAGTAAAATCAAGTTGGTTAACTGTTTTACCTAATGAATCAGCCTCATCTACCCATTTCATTTTGAAATTATGCAAGTGAAAAAAATATATTTTTAAAAAAATGTCAACAAAACCATATCATGTGACCCTTAATTGTATTACTTATAATAATTATTATATACTTATACTGGATTGTGGAAATATTTTCAAACTGAATTTCAAAAATGAAAACAAATTCTAATTTCAGTTAATAGCTTGTTGATAGTGGCTTATAACATTCAAAAAGCCTGAGGGACGTATGATATATTTTCCCAGAAAAAGAAATTTGATAATTTTCTCATGGAATTCGTTGGTCAAAGGAGGTTCCACTTTAACAACAAGTGGAACAACACAGTTCTTTCACAAGCAGGAA
Source organism: Pictodentalium vernedei (assembly GCA_031216915.1). Lineage (NCBI taxonomy): Eukaryota > Metazoa > Mollusca > Scaphopoda > Dentaliida > Dentaliidae > Pictodentalium > Pictodentalium vernedei. The sequence continues at coordinate 393,380,207 of CM062293.1, read as the reverse complement.
ATCAGTATGCAGTGCACCCCACCTAATTGGATATCTCTTAATTGTATATCCCTGTTAATTGAATATAATTTCCCAACACAAAACCATTTACCATAACTCCAGTACAAATTTGACCTGTTAATTGAATATAGATTATAGAGTAAACTCCTGTTAATAGAATAAAAAATCTTGTAACATGTCGAGAAATTACCCTGACTCTTCTCAGTTTTCCTTTGGTTATAGACCTATTTGACCTCAGTACATCCAATACAGGAATTTAATTTATTATATCTTGTTTGACAGAGCTCATGGAGCTCTGTCAAACAAGAGATAATAGAATAAATGCTAAGTTTATCTCCAGAATACAGGAAAGTGACACAATTCCTGTTAATTAAATACTCCTGTTAATTGAACAATTTTCATTGACAAATTGGCTATTCAATTAACAGGGTTCCACTGTAATTAGATTGGATAGTGAGAATGTATCTGTGAGAATGGGTAGATAGACAGGAATCGACAGATGAAGACATCCAATGAGAAAAATTATTCTATTAATATGATTATATGTCTAATATGCAACAATTCCTCTCAGAGGAAAAGAATTACTAGGCAATAAAGTATTGATCTTCAGTTAAAAAAAACAAGACATAAGGAGAAAGTTTAATTTATTTAGATCCTGTGTAGAGATATGTAACAAAATGGAGTCAAGATCCAGTTTAGATCCGCTGTATTGAATGGTGATAACAGGGATCTTGTAGTAATGATTCAAGATCTATAGAGGCATATATTGTGCATAAAAGATCCCTCCTCCAGTTCTATGGACCTAGACAGCATAGTATCTGCAATTTGACCCGCAAAGTAACTAAATGGTGACAAATGCACACCCACCTAAGAAACAAACATGGATACACACACTAACAACATTACTCTCCCCATGCACACTTATTTGATATGGGTAATACATGTACAAAAATTACTCAATTCTCTGCTGTCATTTAACTGGGTGAGAGCTAAATTATTTTTCAAAGGTGATTTGTAACATGAGTATTTTTTTTTAAAGATACCATGCTACAAGCAAGTGGAGCCTTAATTTAGAAAGATATTTTAATAAATAATTATTTTATTACAATTTATTGGAGAGTGCTAATTGGCATTCTTCAATAAATTGTAACAAAACAGTTTTATTTAAAAAATGTTTCCACTGTTTAGCAAATAACAAGCTAATGCATTCAATGTAAAGCCACTAAATTGGCTTCCAGCACTTTTCAATAGAGCCATGATAGTAGCTTCTAGCACTCAATCAGTTAATACCAATTATTACCATGGATATAAAACAATAAACATGAAGCAATAAACAGATTTCTTTAGATCCCCAAGTGGGGAAAAGGGAAGTAACTCTTAAAGTATTCAAGTGAGGGCATTCATCCTGCCCTAAAATGTGATTGATTTCAATCAAACAAACTGCCAGATCACTAAACATGCTGGACAAACAACTTTTAACCCTTTACCTAGCATGAAATGCAGACGACACTTGCAAACAAAAGTCTTGAATAACTAATTTTTTTCATTTTTTGTCTCAAAAACTTAGGTTATGACCCCTCTTTGGAACGAGCTCAATGAGCTCGTTCCAAAGAGGGGTCATAACCTATGTTTTTGAGACAAAAAATGAAAATATAATGAAAATTAATTGGTGATTTTTTAGAATAGCGCTGGCCGGTTTTGGACATTATGTTGGGTAAAGGGTTAAATCATTCCACAAGAAAAATAAACCAAAATATTCAAGCAAGGGTATCTATTCCCCCATGAAAAGGAAGAAGCAAGCCAAAAATTATTAGCACCCAAAAAATGGTGGCAAAGCTAGAGCAGCAAATATGCTTGAAAGAGATAATTTGTGTCAGACTTGTATCTGAACTTACAAACATACACAGCTCTCCATTATATACTCTTTCGGTGAAGGACATTCCTTCCACTCCTCACACATAAATTCTTTACACTCAACACATTGATGAATGAATGAAAGTTTTCGTGCACTGGAGGCATCCAGGGATGATGTGGGACTGAAATCCCTTGTGACCTGGGTAACTTAACTTGCATATGAAGCAACAACAGATGGAAGTGAGGGCCAAGCATCTTATTGGTCTGAGTGTGCGCACTCATGGTAGGGTAGTGGTGTCAGACTCCCGATAATCTTAAACTGGAAGGTTACAAGGAATTGTGCATAACTACAAGACATTTGCTCTGGAATTTCATTCAGAAACATGGAGATATTTATGGTAATACTGAAATAGCAGTTTGATGGTTGGTTTCAGAGAGAAGAGAAAAAATCCTAAACAAGTTGCTGGTTTGGGAGCAGCTCCAGCATATTATCTGTGACGGTTATAAAAAAGAAAAAGTCCACCAAAATGTGTTTTTGAAAGCTGGGAGTCATCCATCAGCCTATAAGGGAGAGTGGATGCTGAACATTGGCCATCTGTTCTGCCTTCAGGGGGAACAGATGACAGAAAAAAAAAAAATTGCAACACATTGATGTGAAAATAAAATTTAAATTAGTGAAGGTTTCCCATAATACAACCAGGAATCTAACACAGTTAGCCATGTCCAACAGAGCTCAAAGAGCAATGACACCAATAACTGCACTGACACAACTTTCTTATTGGCTTCGATTATTTGAAGGATGTTTTTCACCTCTACCCAAGCCTGGAAATAAGCAATCTGTAATTTGCAACATGAGGTCACTAGAGAGTAAAATTGCTGATGCTATATAAATCAGTGGGCCGATTTATCCTCTGGGTACCTCTTTCCTTTTCAGGCCTGAGACCTTGGTTCAGACTGAAGTTCACAAAGGGTAAATGTAGTGATGCCACACTGCTGTACAGTGTAACATAACCAATTCCCCCCCCCCCCCCTCCCCCCATTCTGCAGATGACAGTCTGCTTATTTCTAGGCTTGTCTCCACCAGTAATACTGAATGTCTTTTTGAGAATACTGCGACAGCAGCCATAGATGTAAAAAAAGTATTATAGTGGAAACCACTTAATTGGATATCTGTTAATTGATTAACTCTGTTAATTGAATACAATTTTCAAACACCAAACCAATTTGCCATACAGTCATTCAGGCAGTAATGGGTCATAGGCAGTAACGAGTCAGGTGATGTTAAGCCTTAAAAAAATCATCGAATTTGAAGAGCATTTAAAACTAAAATTTCATTCCAGGTTTGTGAAGTAGTATGTTGCCCATCATCTTTGAAAGTTTCGGGAGTTCATTGTTGTTTTTTAAAAAGACTGAATGTGTGCCGGAAGATAATTTCGATATGCGAAACTGCAAAAAAAGTTTTCGTCTCAACTTCTTTGAAGAGAAATATAAAGAGTGTGAATGTATTATTATTTGAACAGGTTTGTCTACGATTCAAATTCACGATAAAGTAATTGGGATAAATATTGGGCATCATGATATATTTATTCAGTTTCAACAGTGAGTCGAGTTGTCAATACCGGGTCACTGTCAGACATGCACAGTAAAACCTACTGAAACACTGCTCAAGTGGGAATTTACAAATACAGATACAGATACAGTTGAACTTTTTTTTAGAAAATTACCGCAAAACTACTGTATTTGATCCACTTCGTTTTCACTTCTTTCCAATATTGTAAAAGTTGTTACTAGTGTGGTAAAATTAATTCAGAGAAGACACAAAAGACTTTTTGTGTCCAATAAATACATATAAAGTGAGAAAATAGATCGCCAGTGGATGCCAAAGAGGGTGATTCTTTATAGACACAAGCGACCCGATGCTGACCAAATTGCAACACTCAAATGATCTAATTTTATAAAATAAACAGAAGCTTCATCTGAAGAATTCCACTGCAATAATGAGTGTCAGACAGCAGTTTTTCAATAACAAAAAACAAAATTTGGATAACTTATTTTATTTGAGAGAAATAAATAAAAATTTGAAAGGTGGTCCGTTATACCCTGAATGACTGTACCTTCAGTGCAAATTTGACCCGTTAATTGCATACAGAGTAAACTCCTGTTAACTGAATAACAAATCTTGTAATACCCTATGCTTATAGACCTATTTGGCTTCAGTATATTCAATGCAGGCATTTAAACTATTATGCAGTGGAGTCCACTTAATTGTATATCTCTTAACTGAATAACTGTTAATTGAATGTAATTTCCCAACACAAAACCATTTACAATACCTCCAGTACAAATTTCACCTGTTAATAGAATATAGGTTATAGAGTAAACTCCCATTAATTGAATAAAAAATCTTGTAACCTGTCAAGAAATTACAGTATTACACTGACTCTCTCGAGTTTTTCTGTGTTTATAGACCTTTTGGGCCTCAGTACATCCAATACAGGCATTTAATCTATTATATCTTGTTTGACAGAGCTCATGGATCTCTGCCAAACAAGATATTATAGAATAAATGCTATGTTTATCTCTTGAATACAGGAAAGTGAAACAATCGCTGTTAATTGAATACTCCTGATAATTGGATAATTTGCATTGGCAAAGTGACTATTCAGTTAATAGGGTTCCTTTAACTCAGAACATGAGCCGGTGTGTAGCGTACCATTGTGACCTTCATGTGACCTTGACCGTTGATCCGAAGGTCAGATTTGTGCTTTTTTCAAGGAAACTTTGTCCAGACCAAAACTTGTTTGTCTTTTGAGCCAGGCCTTAGATATTTGGCACGTGGATGCATCACCATGAGCCGGTGTGTCGCATACCATTGTGACCTTCATGTGACCTTGACCTCAAGGTCAAATTTATGTACTTCAAATAGGGAGTAATTGTCCAGACCAGAATTTTTTTGTTTTTTGACCTAGGACTTGGTTATTTGACATGTGGATGTGTCACCATGAGACCGCATGTCGTCTACCTCGATGACCTTCATGTGACCTTGACCTCTGACCTTAAGGTCAAATTTATGTACTTCAAATAGTGAATAATTATCCAGACCAAAACTTTTTTGTTTTTTGACCTAGGACTTAGATATTTGACATGTAGATGTATCACAATGAGACCGCATGTCACATGTAATCATGACCTTCATGTTGCATAAAATAGAAAGGTATGTTTTAGTGTGCTAAAACACTCTCTAGTTTAATTATTTATTTAGTCAAGTTTAGACAATTCTTTATATCTATGCTGCCCACTTTAGAGGACTTCAACCCAGGCATTAGTTTCAGGTCCTACTTACCCAGTGAAGCAGAACTTGTTTACTACCATAAACAAGTACTGTTCCACTTCCTGTGTGGTGCCCAAGGGGTAATTTTACCTTTAACTCAGAACTTGCTAACCACAGCAAACAGCCATGCATCACACATTTTCCAAGGTTCCCACAGGGAGCTTCAACTGAGAGATCTTGCAAACAATCACTGTACAAAGGAAGAAATGAACACACACACGACACTGATAGCAATTTTGTCATTCAATTTACACTAACTGGGATTGGGTGTTTGCCTCCACTATATATATTTATTGGTGTTTAATACAGAATATACCCAAATGTTCACCATGAGTGGTGAAGTCGTGTTGACTGTGAGCCTTTGACGAATGGTTAACACCACTTCAACATGAGTGGTGTGAACATTTGGTACACCAAGCTACTTTGGGTATATTTTATTTATACCATCATCGTCAAGATTAGTAAGAATTTGAATGTTAAATAATACAATATACAATATAAAACATTCAATTCTGTTTTTGTTTACATGACCACTGGTGGGCGGTAATTCCACTGTCAAATTTATCACAGAAACGAAATAGAAAAAGAATTCATTTTAATAACATAATAACATATTATTTCAAGTTATGGATGCTTTATTAACATGAGGCAATGCATGTTTATTAAATTTTGGTATCTTATGAGGTAAATTCATTTTAAATGTAATAAATAATTGTCGCTTTCAATTCACTCTTTGCGAGTCGACGAGTGATAAATTTAGACAAGTTTGCATTCAGGTCAAGGTCACCAAAGGTCATCTTGGATGTAGTTCCATTGTAGGTGTAAATTTTAACTACTGAAATCCCATTGCTGGCATGTTCACTATGGTTGGTGTGTAAAGCTAAAATTTATAGACTTTTTATATATAATAGAATAGGTAATCATGGTATAAAATAACTTTCAGCATATATGGTCGTATAACGACCGCAACACAAGAATGAAGTTTAGCAAATCATTTCTTTTTCCTGTTTCTGAGGACTCACATCAAGGGCACTAGTGACCAGGTCCAGTTATATCACTGAAACAGAACTTTATTTATTGGGACAGCTTTATGGATGGAAGCCGGAGTACCCAGAGAGAACCAACGAGCAATGGCGAGCAACAGCCAGACTCCCCGAATATAGTAACTCCACACAAGCCGGGTTAGCATAGTTTGAAGACAAGTTCACCATCGACGAGCAGTATGCCTTAGTACACAGCACCACCGTGGGAAATCCGGATGAAGTGCCATGTCAAAAGACACAACACACTTACCACTGGTGGGGATCAAACTATGGACCTTTTGAAGTCCAAACCTGTAACCACTGAGCCATCAACCCCCAACATACAGAACTGTGATTACAAAAGCAGATAAGTTAGTTTTGATCGGATTACGACTCATCGCGATCCGATCAAAATTCTCTGTCGCAGTGCTCAAAATAACTTCTTTCTATGCGTAGCAAAATGCTACACATTTCCAAAAAATGAATAACATTTTGTAAAAATGGCATAGCTATTTTTGTATACCAGAGTTATGTTATGCTGTTTTGTATTGAATTCTTCTAAGTAGACAGAATAGTTTCCATCCATTTCTGGGCATTTCCAAATGATCTGCAACACATGAAACATTTACTATGCTTTTTTTTAAATGAACTGCCTTTAAGGTTGCATGGACTTGGATATTTTCAAATGACGTCTTGGTTGTTTAACAGAGTTCTCAAAATGGAAGTTGGTATTTTTAATTTGTTGGGCTTGAAGTTATTTTTAATGGACATTTTATGAAAAATGTCGTAAAAACAGGAAGAATTTAAACCAACAGAATTCATCTTACATATGAAGTTGCTGATGATGCTTGATGGAGAGTTAATCTGAGTTATGCCTGGAATGTTCCACAATCAGAAGTAAAGCATTAGTGAACTAGTTTTCAAATTTGTTTGCAAATTTTCATTTACATTTTGCGATACAAGATAATCAACTGCAGCCAAATAGGCTGCAGTTGATTATCTTGTATCGCAAAATGCTATACATAATTGAACATTGTGTAGCTTTTTGCAAGTTTTGCATAGCAAAAAGCGATGCTACACTACTTATTTTAAGTCCTGCTCTGTCGGCTAACCTCCCACACCACTTAAAGAAATGTGAGAACACTGACTTTGAGATGCTACTTACCTTTGCTTTTTTTTTGTTTTTGTGTGTCGTCTTGATTTGATACCATTTTATTTATGAAATTTTGACCCACCACTGATGGAAGAGTCTAACTGCAATTGGATTACGAATTATCGTGAAAAAGATCGCTTTTGTGATCACTGTGCTGTTTACCAGGTGAGAAGTAACACACTGTATACATAACAGGAATTGATCCAGTAGGCTTCACACAGAAGCAATGTTCTGTCCCAAACAGGCCAAAGCTCTCTCTCTCTCTGATGTAAATGTGGGCTAAATGTGGCAACTGAGAGATTTAGTGGTGGTTAAAACAGCATTTCTTGTCCAATTTGTTGGTTGGAAATAAAATGTGCTAGATCCTCCCGACCACCACCCACTACTGTTGGAACAACCCTGCAGAAGATCTGAAAAAATGCATGTCGATCATGCATGACTAATGTGTGTAAATGAACAAAAACTCAGGCCTTGACAATTCCATATTTTGATGAACCCTTTAACAGGTTACCCATTTAGTTGTTCATTAACCTATTCTGAAGGTTAAGTAAATTTGTTTCATTAACCTGTTGGTTAACCAAAAATCCAAACACGATATGCCACAGGCATATCCCGAAAGCCATAGTCCTGAACTGGTGGGAAGGTTTGGGAGAGAAATGTAGAGTTTTGCCCCTTCTGTTGGTAACATGTGATGACTTCAGACGATAAAAATATCAACGAAACGGAAATACGCAATCACTAGAAATATAGAGTTGTGCCACTTCTACTGGCAGCATATAGCGGTGAATAGGTCCAGAATTGATTTGGCTGTGGTCCCATCATATATCAGGCTGCAGTGCATTTCAACTTCCATAAACTGTAACATCGTGTTTCTGATTATGCTTACAGTATTCCAAACATGGCCTGAAAGTCTGTAATTTAATTTTTTGGTTTCGTATATCCTTTCAAGGACGTACCAAACCCCAAATGTATAATACAGACTATCAGGCCATGTTTGGACTATGCTTACAGCTGAATAATAAGCACAAATTTAATTTTTGAATGTGTACTACTTTCTCTTCAGGCATCTAATATGCCAATCATATATAATTTGGTTAACCAATGGATCCTAATGGTTAACCGATAGTCTGTTCGCCTTAATTTTTGTTTGCATAACCTCTAGGGGAAAGGAACTATCGTTTGCCTGAATTGTCAAGGCCTGAAAACTGGTGTGCAGCTAGAATAACAGTTATATCAGGACATTCTGAATATTTGGAGCATGGTGGCTCAGTGGTTATGGTATTGGACTTCAAACCGAAAGGTCCATTGTTCAGTCTCTACCAGGAGTCACTGCATTGTGTCCTTCGACAAGGTACTTAATCCCAATTGCCCACATGGGGACACTGTTGCTCTTATTGCATATTGCATGTCGATGGTGCACTTGTCTTCAACCAATGCTAACCACAGTCTGACAGTTGCTCACCACTGTTCAGTGGTTTTCCCTGGGTACTCCGACTTCCTCCGCCTGTAAAACTGTCTGACATTAGGTGTCATTAAACCCTAACAAATAAATAAATAAATATTACTATATCTTCATACACAAAAGAATTTGTCACATAACACAGATGCAACACATGCTTGAAGTCAACTAGGGAAATCATTTATGACTTGCCTATTTGACTTGACATAAGAGTTGCAGTTGTGATTATATGATAGATGTTGAAGGCTGAGGGAATTAATTCCCTGTAAACAGGATTTATTTTTTATCTTGTGTGACAAGCTGGTTTCCTGCAGGGAGCATGTGCAAAGACCAAATATTACAACGCAAAATATATTTGTGCAAAGACCAAATATACTACTCAAAGTTTGCTAGGCACCAAATATATCCAACTACCTGTTTTACATTTTAGTTGAAATATTGTTATGAAAAATGTATATATTTTATATTTAATTATATCTTTAATGATTTAAGCACAGAAATAGAGATTTTGTTTGTGTTTGACATTATTTTTTAGCTTTTGAATATGATAACTATGGAAAATGGATCTTATTGGTAAAAGAAGAAATTTTTCAAATTTGCCAAAAAGTTAACGGAGTGAACTGATATGGGTTCAATATCGAGTATGAGACCCATTAATTACAGCTTGACAATGCCTTCTCATGCTCGCAATCAGGTTCCAGATGGTCCTTTGTGAGATGTTGTTCCATTCTTGGACTGGCATGGCACCAGCCTTCGGGACACTTCTTCGTTGGACTGGACGGACTGAAATTGAAAGCTGCAAATCATTCCAGACATGTTCGAATGGTTTGAGGTCAGGGGATCTTGCTGGCCAGTCCATACGCTGAATCTCCTCCCTCTGTCGGTACTCACTGTCAGCATGGGCAACATGAGGACGGGCATTATCGTCCATCACAATGAATCTATCACCCACTGCATCTGCATACAATCTGACGTGGTCATCCAGGATCTCATCAAAATACCACTGTGCAGTCAATGTGCCGCAGTCAAGGACATAGAGCACTGTACGTCCATCCCAGCTGATTCTGCCACAGACCATTAATGACCCTCCAACATAGCGATCAAGCTCAGCAATATTGGCTGCATGGAATCGCGCTCCTGGTCTTCTCCATACCCTAGAAAGCCTATCTGTGTTGTCTTGGCAGTACCTGGACTCATCTGTAAAAAGGACAGGGCATCAATCTTCTCTGGTCCATCCAATGTGATCCATGGCCCATTCATATCGTGACTGACGGTGGTTCTGGGACAGCTGAATGCAAATACATGGTCTTCTCGATCGCAGACCACCTTCGTGCAACTTCCCAGATAGTCTGCATCAAAACATTTACCCTGGAAATCTTGCACAGGCTCTGGTGATCACCGTATGGTGCACTTCAAGGGCTTCACCAACCTGACGATGGGTAGCCCCTTGTTCCACCATCCCTACAGCCCACCACATTTCTGTTTCAGACAAATGTCTTCTTACATTTGCATTTGCCATATTCAATCATTAAATCACAAGGGTCTGTGTTGAAATGAAGACTGAACACCTGAATACCCAAGAGATACATGCTTTCCATGACTGTCACGAATAGTCTGCTTGTCAAGAGAGCTAATGTGAACAATGGGGACCATCTCAATACATTCCTCAATCACATCCACCAAAAATATCGCAAATGTTGTGTCACAAGAAAATTTCACAATGATGTGTCAAATATGTGGTGCTTAGCGAATTTTGAGTAGTATATTACAAAGTGAAAATAATTGTTGAATAAGCAAAGTTTCTGAACAAAATACCGTATTTACTCTATGTATTGGGACACTCTATGATTTGGGACACACATTTTTTCCAGAAAACTGTATTTTTTTTATGCTCCAAAGTTTGGGACATTCAGGAGATTTGTTTCCAGTTGGCCCGTCACTAGCTGCAGATGACACTCATAAAAAAAATTCTTGAGTAACTAAAAATTTTCATTTTTTGCTTCCAAAACATAGCTTATGATCCCTCATTGGAACGGGCGCAATGCGCTCGTTCCAATGAGGAATCATAAGCTATGTTTTGGAAGCAAAAAATGAAAATATAAAAAAAATTGGACTGCGATTTTCATATATAGTGATGGAAAACGAATCACACACAACTTTATTCAGCATCAAATCAAGACCAGGCTGTGTTCTTTCCCCATTTTCTAAGAATTGGGACACCTGTGAAAATAATTATTTTTAGCTGTCCCAATACATAGAGTAAATACGGGTACCCTTTATTCATTCAAATCAAGTCCAGCTGACCTTTCTATAGCAACAATTGTGGTAACAGGGTGCATCTCTTAGAAAGGATTCAATGGGGTAATTGAAAGTGCCTAAATGTGCTCAAAACTACCAGAGACTTAAAAATAGGACTTGAAAAACATATTCAGATAACTTCTTGGCTCAATTTGGTAAAAGTCTAATATAAATATATATTTATGTGTTTTTGTTGTGTAAATTGCATTTTTATATACTGAAATAATACCAGTTGTTTCAGACAATGATTCATGGGAAGCTCTCGAAAAGAGCTTCCCAAGAATGATTTTGAATTTCTTTATCAATGAATTGAAACACCAGGATCCCATACACACACAAAACATCAGGATGTGTAAATGTGTTTGACAATACAGCACAAGCACCATTGCAGAAGGATAGAATGTGAGGCTGTGCATCGCATTCTATAATCCTTCGGCAAAGACATGAGTGTCGTATTGATGAATGCATTCACACATCGTTGCATTTTGTGTTTATTACATGCCTCTATGATAAGGCCACATAAAGTAGATCTTCTGTTTCTCGGGCCATTATTTGTGAAATTGCATGCGGGCGAGCAATTTTTTATTTTATTTTTTATTTCAGTAATTCCTTCTTTGCCATCAAAAGTTCATGTTCTTGGTTCAAGTTTTAGGCCTCATAATCTACAGAATAGCATGGGTGGTGGTGTATTTTATCCCTTGAGTGCAAGAAGGCTTTGCAATGCTAAGCATTGCAAAGCCTTCTTGCACTCAAGGGACAAATTCATCATTTTTTTTAACTTGGGTAAAATATCAGACATAAACCATTTAATTTTAAATTTTTTTAAGTTTAAATTGGTTATAAAAAGAGAGCATGCGGCAGCCAAAAGGACCATTGCGGGAGGGCCTGAGAAACAGATTTTTTATTTTTTTAGGCCTAATTATCATTTTCTAAATTTACAGTGGAAAATTCGGTCTTATTTGTAGAATATAACTGTTCTGACATCTGCACTCACATGGACAATCAGGATTAGGTGCTTTGCTCAAGGACACAATGCACCTATCCCTGGCAACTGGCAGAGATCAAACCATAGACCTTTCGGTTTGAAGCCTGAATGCTGTAATCACTAAGCCACTGCTCACCCATGTGCACCGACATACAGTCTTTGATAAAACTTATGCAAGTTACATTTTGGGCACATTTGCAATTGTTTCCAGGTATATATTCGTTGCCTGCGTAGGCAGCCACCACATGCCTAGAAATAACCACAAAACTACAGGATATAGGCTGTTAACCCTTTACCCAACGAATCAGCCGCATCCACCCGCATAATATGCAAATTCAGCAGTTGAAAAAATATTATATTTCAAAAAATTTCAACAAAACCATATCATGTGACCCCTCATTGGAACAAGCTTGTCAAGCTCATTCCAACAAGGGGTCACATGATATGGTTTTGTTGAAATTTTTTGAAAAATTAAAAAAAATGATATTTAAAATATTAAATTTTGATACAGGGTTTACAGTGTAGCAAAAACGTATAAACATTTCCAGGACTTTACGGGTTAATCTACTCTGAACTGTGGTGGAGACACATCAAAACATTTCACCCCAGTTGAAGAGTTAAATTGTAGCTCCATTGAAAAACATCAAAATTTATCAAGAACAAGCAAACTGACAATCTGATTTTCGGGCATCAGTACTCGGATTGGAAGGTGCAAATGCATTCACACTGAGACAACAGTGGATTTTTTTCCCTAATTAAATTTGATTTTCTCAGTATGACAGATTGGAAGTGTGTTACACTTGTGAAGTCATGTCGAGGGAAAATTACATTCTTTATTCTGAAACACTATCAATTTTGAGAAGCCATGTAATTTCCTCAGTCTCAAAGTCAAAGCATTATTCTCAGAATAAAGGCAGAATCTATCTAGAACTTTCACCTTGGGGGACTGATACCCCACAATTCTCTTAGTTCAGGACAGCGGTGTATTTAATACACATTTCCTCCCTCAAGTGCAACATCTGCAATGCTCTAGCATTGCAGATGTTGCCTTGTTGTACTCAAGGGGTGTCATGTACTTGCAGTGAACACACAAAAGTTTATTAAACTCTTGTCTACTTTCTGGCATATATAATGGGTGCACTCCAGTCAAGGTGGTTGAGATCGAGTTGTTCAAGAGTGAATGGTTGTAAATCCATTTTTTTCCTGTTGTTTCCTTGTTTTAGTGCTCTTCTCTGAATAAGGGTTTCCATTCAAGATTTTATAATGCAAACGCTCATATCATCAATATAATATAATTTGTGTAACTGTAGTCCCTTTGGTGAAGTTCATTTTGTGATGCACATTTGTAGGAAAGCAAGATGTTGTTCAAGTCAAATAACTCTTGTTATAGCTTTCTGGTATTTCAGATAGAGCTGCCAGTTGTTGGCACTGACTTGTGCTTGGACTTTCTGAAATAGTAATCCCACAAGGACTGAAGGTTCCCAGGACGATCAGAAATTTTGCCCTTGGTCATGGAGACTGAAGCATCAACCAAAGGCTTCCAAAAGGGCATGTAAAAAAATGTACTTGCCAGTGCTTATGTATGAGAAGTTTAACTAAAATATCAAAGTATATGATATTTTTAAATGTTGCCAGACATAGGGTTATTTATAATGAAAAACAAGAACTCTATAATACAATAAAAATGGTTTCTATTCGGCCATCATGAATTTTTCATCTGCATGAATTGATATTCATTATTTTCTGTTGTGTCTGAACAAAGAAGAAATAACAAAGTTCGGTCTCAAAACATCTCTGTACCAAGTGGTTTCTAAACAAAATTTTTTATACCAAAAAATGCATCAGCATGCCCGTTATGTCAGATTAATATACCAAATTTTAAAGTTCAGTCTCAAAGCCATAAGTTTCAACTGAACAAAATAGATTTGCTAATACACCAACAAAAGTGGCTGTATTTGGCCATACCGAATTTTTTAAAATAAATAAACAGATATACATCATCCTCTTGTTATGGGCAAACATTGGTCTCAAAGCACCATGGCCACATATGTTTTGATGGAAGAAAGTACAGATGAGTCCACTTAATTGGATATCTCTTAACTGAATAACCCTGTTAATTGAGTATAATTTCCCCACACAAAACCATTTACCATTCCACCTGTAAAACTGTCATGGTCATGATTAGCCATTGTGCAGAAATATGTGACCTTAAAACACCAATAAATAAATAAATAAATAATTTACCATACCTCCAGTACAAATTTGACCTGTTAATTGAATATAGGTTATAGAGTGAACTACAGTTAGTTGAATAAAAATTCTTGTAACCTGTTGAGAAATTAGCCTGACTAGCCCCAGTTTTCCTTTGTTTATAGACCTCTTTGGCCTCAGTACATCCAATACAATTATTTAATCTATTATATCTTGTTTGACAGAGCTCATGGAGCTCTGTCAAACAAGATATAATAGAATAAATGCTAAGTTTATTTCTAAAATACAGGAAAGTGATATTCCCTGTTAACTGAATACTATATTCAATTAACAGGTCAAATTTATACTAGAGGTATGGCAAATGGTTTTGTGTTGGAAAATTATATTCAATTAATGGGGATATACAATTAAGCGATATCCAATTAAGTGGGTTCCACTGTAATACTAGAGCTTCTGACAGGGTGGAGTTTCCCCAGCTTTATCCTCATGCTAATTTATGGTTTGAGTTTGTAAATGCCGATATAAAATTCAAAGACTTGACAAAGTCAGTAATTTACTGTGGGCGAATTAGAGATAATTTCCAGATCAGATATATCGGACACGGCAAAGCAAGGCCGTTTGCAACTTCTAACAAAGATTGTTTATTATTATTCAGTGTATGACTGGAAATCAATGTTGGTTTTTTATTCTGATTGGTTGAGGAGAATCGAATTGGGTTTGAATGTTTGGGGTGATGATTCAAATGTTTTTGAAACACCAATTTTGGCTAAAGCAGTCAGATCAAAATTGAATTTCCTAGCTGTCTCACCTGTTTATGATAAACAGGGAGGAGAATCTGCTTATGTTTGGTTTTGTTCAGCTTACCAGCAAAATAAACATTCCTGTAAATCTTCACACAAAGGTACTGTTTGGGGTCAAATGAAAACGGTCGAGCATATATGTGCTTCGTGTTGGTTGAAAAATAAGGAGAAATTGTCCCATCCAGAATGTTCATCAGCGTGCCCTTATATGAAATGACTAGGTGTCAAAGAATATAGTCATCAATTGAACCCTTGGCTGAAATTTCTTATCCTGAATATTTTAGAGTTGAATAAACTGACTCGACTTACATTGCTCTAACTGAAATCGGTTCCGATGATTCATGTCATGTAATCAATTCAGAAAATTTTAATTCTGCATTGTTTTCAGATGTTTTGGATGAAGACCTAGGCTCTTTCCAAGAGGGAAATGAAATGAAATGAAATGGGTGGTAATTATTCAAATTCACTTAACAAGATTTTAAATACTCAAAATAATATATACTACTCAAAGTTTGCTAAGCACCAAGTATATCCAACTACCTGTTTTACGTTTTAGTTGCAATATTCTTATGAAAAATGTATATATTGTTTATTTAATTATATCTTTAATGATTTAAGTTCAGAAATTAAGATTTTATTTGTGTTTGACATTATTTTTTAGCTTTCGAATACGATAACCATGGAAAATGGATATTATTGGTAAAAGATGAAATTTTTCAAATTTGCCAAAAAGTTCAAGGAGTGAACAGGTATGGATTCAATATCAAGTATGAGACCCATTACTGTTAATTACAGCTTGACAACGCCTTCTCATGCTCCCAATCAGGTTCCTGGTGGTCTTTTATGCGATGTTGTTCCATTCTTAGATCAGCATGGCACCAAGCTCCTGGACACTTCTTGGCAGGACTGGACGGGCTGAAATTGAAAGCTGCAAATCATTCCAGACATGTTCGATTGGATTGAGGTCAGGAGATCTTGCTGGCCAGTCCATATGCTCAATCCCCTCCTTCTGTCGGTACTCCCTGACAGCATGGGCAACATGAGGACGGAAATTATCGTCCATTAGAATAAATCTATCACCCACTGCACCTGCATACAATCTGACGTGGGCATCCAGGATCTCCTCAATATACCGTAGTGCAGTCAATGTACCACGGTCAAGGACACAGGGCTCTGTACGTTCAACCCAGCTGATGCTGCCCCAGACCATTATTGACTCGCCACCATAGGGGTCATGCCCAACAATGCTGGCTGCATAGAATCGCGCTCCTGGTCTTCTCCATACCCTAGAACGCCTACTGTGTAGTCTAGGCAGTACCTTGACTCATCTGTAGAAAGGACAGGTCGCCAATCTGCTCTGGTCCATCCAACATTGTCAATGGCTTATTCATATCGTGCTTGGCAATGATTCTGGGACAGCGGTATTCGAATACATGGTCTCCTCGATCGGAGACCACTTTCGAGCAACCTTGCCCGGATAGTCTGAGTCGAACCATTTACCCCGGATGCATTCTGAAGGTCACTGCGAAGCTGGGTTGCTGTAGCAAAGCGGCGCCTGCAAGCCTGAATGATCAAAAATCGGTCTTCAGCTGCAGATGTTGCCCGGTCTCTGCAACCACCAAGCGATTTTACTGGTGTGCCATATTGCTGAAATCTTGCCCAGGCCCTGGTGATCATTGTACGGTGAATACCAGGGTCTTCACCAACCTGACAATGGGTAGCCCCTTGCTCCACCATCCCTACAGCCCGCCACATTTCTGCTTCAGACAAATGTCTTTTTACATTTGCATTCACCATATTCAATCATTAAATCACAAGGGTTTGTGTTGAAATGAAGACTGAATACCCTACACAAGTAGACAGTACATGAAAACATCATGAAAATGAAGGGGTACATACTTTCCATGACTGTCACGAAAAGCCTGCCTGTCAAAAGAGCTATTGTAAACACTGGGGACCATCTCCATACATTCATATCCACAAAAAATATCTCAAATATGTCACAAGCAAATTTCACAATGATGTGTCAAATATTTGGTGCTTAGCAAACTTTGAGTAGAATATATCAAACAGCATGGCAAAATTGACTGAAATCAGATAATTACATTTTATGTAATTGCATTAAAAATTCACATAAAACAGAGTGAAAAAGGGGGGGGGGGGGGGGGGGGGGGGGGGGCTATAACTCTCGTCTTTTGAGAAATCATAATCAGGCCTGAAAATAAGCAGTCTGACATTTGCAGAATGAGGTCCCCAGAGGGTGAATTTGATGATACTATCCCATACAGTGGGCCAATGTATCCTCTGGGTTCCTCTTTCTGTTCAGGTTTGAGACCCTTATTCAGATCGAGGTTCACAGAGGGTAAATTTAGAGATGCTACCCTGCTGTGCAGGGTAGCATCACTAAATTCACCCTCTGTGGACCTCATTTTGCAGATGACAGTATGCTTATTTTCTGGCTTGATCATAATAGTTTTCAAACTTGGCCGAAAACATTTCCAATATGAAGCAGGATACCAAAATTTATTATGTCAGCCTTTGGGATCAACCGATCAGCGTGGATAAATAGTGGCGGCCTATGAAGTCATATCAGTTCAATGATGATGTCAACGGTGACCCCATATGAAATCAATATTGGCTGTGTATCCACCACATTGTTTTTGGAAATAAAATATAACTGCCTTGTCTCAAAAATGGCAGTCTTACAGCAAAAGTTTTGAATCGTCCGCTGAATGTGATTAAAGTTTCATTAAATTCATCTGAACAAAAAAAAATAATCAGTTTATAATGTGTCCCAAATTGAGCAACTTATTTTGATTAAAAATCTGTTTCTCAGGCCCTCGTGGTCCTTTTGGCTGCTGCATGCTTTTTTTTTTATAATCAACGTAAACTTAAACAAAATAAAAATTAAATGGTTTATGTCTGATATTTTACCCAAGTTAAAAAAATTGATAAATTTGGTCCTTGAGTGCAAGAAGGCTTTGCAATGCTTTAGCACTGCAAAGCCTTCTTGCTCTCAAGGGACAAAATACACACCACCCATGCCATTCCGTAGGTTATGAGGCCTAAAACATAAACCAAGAACTTGAATTTTTGATGGCAAAGAAATAATTACACAAATAAAAAACAAAAATAAAAAAATGCTTGCCCACGTGCAATTTTAAAAATAGTGGCCTGAGAAACAGAAGATCTACTTTGTGGGGCCTTATATAAACTTTTTTTTGTACCACTGAGTAAAGAACAAGCTAATGCATACAAATATAAAGCCACTAAAATGGTATTCAGCACTCTTCAGTCGAGTTATGATAGTGGCTTCTAGCACTCAACCAGTTAATTGTGTGTCTGATCAATGAGTTGTAACAGAAGAAAGTATGACTAACATACAAGCGGCCACCATTTGTTCATCAAAAGGGATATGCTTCATACAAAATGTAATAAAAAATTTATGCCAATTATCTGTATGACTTTCCCCTTTGATCCCCTAATGATCATGTTTTTTATTAATTGTGACGTGACATTTCCTATTAGACCTCTATCAGGGGTGTAACAATTGGAAATGGGAAGAAGCCAAGTGATCTGACTACAATGGACATCTTAGAAGAAAAATTCCCCTCTCTCATGCCAGCATCCGTAGGATGCGCAGCTATGAGAGGGATTCTTTAAGATAAGCCTGAAGGCTTAGAGGGTATTACCCTCCCACATTACTGCAAGTATTAATGCTGCATCATGTATCCCAACCCATTGCAGGGTCTCTTGTATTGTAATATACCCTGCATTTTCCAATGATTCTTCATTGCTAATCACCTTTGAAAAAGATACAGCACACCGTTACACCTGCCTTATATAGAGCACAGGTTACCTGTAATTAATCTCACACTTGGATGCGTTCAAGGTGAGGTATGCATGACTTTGCGTGCAAAGCGAAATGCTATCTTAACCCGAAAAGCCTTCAGGATTAGTGACAAAGAATGAAAATTTATTCCTTGGTTCTACTGTACATTAACTGTGGACTGGTCATAATCCACACTTGGGCAGTGATGTCCATGCATACATTTTACCTGATAATAAAAATCATTATCAGAAAAATTTTAATTAATGAAGCACCAGCAATTTTGATGACTATTCCTAATTCCTTTAATTAGTGTTGGAATCTAATATTATTGCGCTCACTGCCTCACTGTATATGGCCCAAAAAATATTATTAACCCTTAGAAACAAACATGCATAACTGTTTTGTAAAAGAAAATGCTAGTAGTAAATTACATCCCACTCAAGGCCTCCTGACAAATACAAAATGAATTCTTCAATATGTAATTGATAATACTGTAAACATATGGAACAATCATTTAAAAACAGAGAGCATGGTTAGTAGTGACACAGCTATGAGGAGGGGGGGGGGGGGGGGGGGGGCTCCCCTTAAAACTTTCACTGACATCCCCAAAATATTGGTCCACACAGCATTGAGCCTGAAAATGGTCACCGATATAGGGGCTACGCATGCTACAAATGCCTCCGATTCACTCTTAGAGCACTAAATTTTGTCAGGGAATTTTGCTAGGGAAGTAGGAGGGACAACAACTGGATGGTCCTAGTTAGGACTAGAGGAGGTCCCGAAACACCACATAACAGCCTTTCAATTATCATCTTTGGCTGCCCCCCAAAAACTAGCTAGGGTACCCCTCATCATAGAATCCTGGCTACATGATGCATTGTTATCAAAAACCTGTGATTGATTTGATGTCCACAGATGGGAATTAGCCAATTTAGGACTGTAGGCATTCATTCCTTCAGAAAACCAAAGAAAATGTCTTTGAATTCAAGCCTTTTGTTAAATTGTTAACCTCTTCTTATAAAGTGATAATTTAGTTTCTAACTTACCTCAAACACTGTACCCAACTTATTGGTTTTGCTATAAAATTATTTTAAGAATCACAAGCAATGTTTTCACTGATGGAGGGTTCAACCTGGAGATATATTTGCTTAAATTTTCCTTGTGTTTCTAAGGACACAAAAAGTAGATCTTCTGTTTCTTTGGCCATTATTTGTGAAAAAAACTTCATTCGGGTGAGCGTTTTTTTAATTTTATTTTTTATTTCTGTAATTATTTCTTTGCCATCAAAAGTTAATGTTCTTGGTTTATGTTTTAGGCCTCATAATCTACAGCACAGCATGGGTGGTGATGTATTTCGTCCCTTGAGAGCAAGAAGGCTTTGCAGTGCTAAAGCATTGCAAAGTCTTCTTGCACTCCCAGGACATGTCATTCCTCCCCCCCCCCCCCACCCCCCACCCCCCCCCCCCATTTTTGGTAATTCAATTTTTTTCACAAGCACAGAGACTAGAGGTTGTAGAGGACTCGATATAATCTGCAATAACAATGGACAGTCACTACTGCAGATAGTGGATGTCAGGTTTAATTGTGGATAATACCATACCCCAAGCATACAGCTATAGTTTCATCACAAGGCTCCTGTAAGCCATCATATGTATTTATTTATTTATTAGGGTTTAACGACACATTAACAGCCATGGTCATATCGTGTCGGTGAGAGTTTTACAGCTGGTGGAAGCCGGATTACATAGAGAGAACCACCGAGCAATGACGAGCAGCTGCCAGCTCCCCAACATTGTAACTCCGCACTGCAGCACAAGCAGGGATAGACTGGCTGAAGACATGCGCACCATCGACGTGCAGTACGCCTTAGTACACCGTGTTCCCATGTGGACAATCGGGGTGAAGTGCCTTGCCCAACGACACAACATGAGTCTGAATCGATCGCTCAGATGGTGACCCATCCAAGGACTAACCGGGCTCGACATTGCTTAACTTTGGTGATCTGATGAGAACCGGTTACCACAATGCCACCGCACACGTAAACCATCATAAACTGTCTTATTATATGCCTGTTCTATGAATTCTCCATCTACAGCAACACTAAACCATGTGGAAAATGAAAATCTGTTCCGCACATATGTGTGGAACAGAAATCGTTGACGGACTATTCTTAAATAGAAGCGAAATTTCTCTGGACTTTTCTACAAATTGTGTACCGCAATCGCAGTCGGAGTCATGAGGGATAGCTCAAACTAGTTCCATGATTTCCAATGTGTTCTTTGTGCCAGTAGGCACATTGGAACTCAGGGGACGAATTAGTAACTCAGGTTCCCTTTGCAAATTTGTTTGGCGATAAAATGTGTTCTTTTTGTTGATAGTTGTAAAATAAATTGCTGAATGTCCTTCTAATAATTGTTTTTATAGATAAGAACGCATGTAATAAACACAGAACGACACATGTGTGTGATGCGGCCTTTCATTTTATCCTTCCGTGCTGGCACTCATGCCATATCAATTAACCCATTCACACGTGTGTGTCATTCTGTGTATTTCCCTTTTCAAAATTTGAATACGTATATATAAAATAGTCTGGGAATAGTCTGGCTGGAAAACATTGTGGTCATAACAAGCTGGTGGCTTTCTTGCACATGAATCAAGATATTATTTGATAATAGAATAATATGTTTTCATTTTTGGAATTACTTTGAATAAAAAAAAATTCCCCAATCCAGTACAAGTATTTCCATTAGTTACTTGAATCCTGCACCCCACGAAACATGTAACAAACTAACCCTGTCCATTTTTACAGCCTGAGTGAGTGTACATTTTCATGTAGTGTGTGATGTGGCAGTTTCCATATTTTATGACCAAAAGTGTGTCTAACCCTGTGCAATGCAATGTGCACTGCACATGGTTAGTCACACTTTCTGGTTATAAAAAATTGGTAACTGCCATATCACATGCTACATGAAAACATATAATGAGCAAGGCTGTAAAAATGCTTTGGGTAAGTTAGTTACATGTCATTACATCGGGTGCTGGATTCAAGGAACTATTAGAAATACTTATACTGGATTGCAGCAATTTTTTAAAGTGAATTATAAAAATGAAAACATAATCTATTTTCAATTAATAGTGTGTTATAAATAAATAACTGGAGCACCCACCAGGTCTATGTATTTGACTGCTTCCAATGCCCCTGCTGTGTTGTGGGGGTTAACTCCTTGCTGTTGGCAGATATTCCTGCCACGACAACAAAACCTTTGTCAACTGAAAGGGTATAATTTGGCTTCTGTTCAACAGAATGCATCACTGTAAACTGAACTAATCATATCACGGCTGATAGCTGCATAAGCTTCATTTCTTGGAATTTTTCAACAAATACAGTCTTGTCTGCCTCACAGCAGCCATTATTGGATTTCATGAGAAAAATTCTAGAAAATACTCAGCAGCTAAAGAGTTACAGACAAAATATGATCAACAGTAAAACCATCCTTGTGGTGTATTGTGATAGTTCATCATCAGATAATGTTTCCATAAAGTTTTGTTGACAGAGTGTGCAGTTGTAAGTATGAAATTTTGTGTAATCTGATCATTAAATAACTTCTAGTGTATGTCAGTGCATAAAAAATAATGGAGATGGATTGTTGCAGTGATAGTTCAGTAAATACCCCAGTGCTGTAAACTAATTTACTATGGTATTTAACTGCAAGCCCTCAGATTGGCCTAATTTGGACACCACAGACTAAATATTTATCCTCCAGACTGAACATGGTTTGGTCCTGTGAGGGATATAAAATGTCAGTATTTTTACCTTCTAGGGATATGTTTGCAATTTTTCTGTTTTTGCAGAGTACTTATTGTGGGATATCTTTGTTCCTAATTTTCCCCTTGAGCTTGTGTGTTCCCACAAGGGTAGTTCAAGCAAGGGGCACTCAGTGCACTCCCCTGATATTTTTTGTAACTACATTTTTTTCAATGAAAAACATCCATGACAATCAAGATTTTAGGCCACACAAAGTATATGTTCTGTTATGCAGGCGAAGTTTTGTAAAATTGCATGCGGGCGGGCGTTTTTTTATTTCATATTTTACTTTTGTAATTATTTCTTTGCCATCAGAAGTTCATGTTCTTGGTTTATTTTGTGTTTTAGGCCTCATAATCTACAGAATATCAAGGGTGGTGGTGTATTTCGTCCCTTGGGTACAACAAGGCTTTGCAATGCTAAAGCATTGCAAAGCCTTGTTGCACTCAAGGGACAAATTTATCAATTTTATTAACTTTTGAAAAATATCAGACATAAACCATTTAATTTTTATTTTTTCAAGTTTGCATTGGTCATAAAAAGAAAGCATGCGGCAGCCAAAAGGACCATGCGGCTTGCACTACTACTACGTTGTCTGGCTATAACACCCTGATTTTTGGAGGAATCATCTTTTAGCATATAAAGTTTTTTTTCTCAGCAATTTCTGATAGATTAAACATTCCTCTTGACGAAAAAGATTACTGGACAGCTGTCAACCTTGAGTTATTTGAGAAAAGCAGCCTAAAAGTGACTCACCCACTTTGCCTTAGAAAAATCCTCCAGAATGGATTAGGTCAAATAACATATAGAATAAATAGTTACTAGGGCCGATAATCAGATTTAAACCACGAGAAGGACAAGGGTTTGAACGACTCAGCTTGGCGACTGGTTAAAACATTATTCTTCAAGTGGTTTAAATCTGATTACCGACCCTAGTATCTATTGGTTTTATTTATACCATGCTCTTAATAAATAATTGACTTTGTCACTTAAAACGGAAAACAATTACACTTTCTGTCGCAAACACACAGGTTTGTTTAGTTTACATCTGCGCCAGTGTGCAGTACTTCGGGCCGCACATGAATGCTTGATTGGCAGCTAGATACATCGTCAAAATTGATGGAATTTACCTTGCTTTTTCTGTCAAATTTTTATTAACAATTCTTAAATTTTATTTTAAATATATAATTGTAGGTATTTTAAACTTAGTAAGACATTGCACATAGTAGATAGTATTGCAAAATGTCTGTTTGAATGAAACATCACAAAGTGTGAAAAAACTGAAGTTGGCAAATTACATCATGTCACGTCATTGATGAACTTCCTACTGTGGGTGTAAATTTTGTTTAACCCCAGTAGATGCTTTACACCGGTAGTGGGGTTAAAAGCTAAAATTTAACAAACAGGCTTTTCCCAGGTAGTTACATAGGTGAGCATGGTATAAATTCATGTTAACCATTTATTCTGACTTCGTATAATCCCTTTTATTGCTTGGCCACCTTATTCACCTATTAGGTCCAATAACCATCATTACAGCTATTTGTAAAGCCCAAGAGGTAAGTTCGCAATCCGGTCAGGAATACACTGTCTTCATGGGTGACCAGCAGTTATATAAGGTCGTGGCCCAAATCTTGTGGATTTTTTCTCATAAGTTTTGGTCCTTCTACCCCAGTTTGGGTGGGATGCATCTAGTCAGGAGTTTTGTTGAACCAATTGGAACAATGATGGCCAACATTGGCTAAACCAAGATTCTGGAATCTGTGTTCGGTGGCATCGGTAATATTCTCCTCAGTAAAAACATTCCCAATGATCATCAGAGCCATGTGATTGTTAGCAGAAGAGGTATTGAGACCTCTTTTTGAGCAGGAAAAGCTTCAATATTCTGAAGATCTCTCATCACTGCCAGATGATAGAGCAGAGAAAAACTGAACCACCAAAATGTGGCCTGACACCTTTTTGAAGACGGTATTCATCATGATGCTATATGTTCATGCCAAGAGGGAAGGTGACTGGCATTTGTATTTGGAAATAGTGAGAAGTATGTTGCCTTACTTTATTGCGACTGGCCATGTCCATTCATGCTAGGTACAATACAAGTCAAAATAAGTTGTAGGATAACCACTATAAACTATGCATCTTTCTCTTTCTACTCTGATAAGACTAGAAGCTGACATGATTTTCTGGAAAGCTCTCACTGAGAGCTTTCCAGAAAATGATGTCATATTCTGATCTTATCAGTGCAGGAGCAGCAGTATACTTAGTCTATTGTGGTTATGCTACAACATTTTTGACTTGTACTGTATGGTTTGTATTTGCTCTGTCAGATGGAGAAACTTCCTTTAAACATCCTGTCCCATTTCATGAAAGGAGAACATGTGATGCATCATGTGGCTGGTCTATGGAATGGCATTTGGAGTGATATGTTTACAGAAACCACTTTGAATTCATGAGATAAGGGCATAGCAAGTCTGGCATAATTGGAAAAACCCTGAAGCCAGAGACACTCAAAACATGGGTGGGCTCTCAGTCCCCATGCATGTGGTCACCTCATCAGAGGTGTAGCTAACTTACGAGAAGACAAAGAGGCAAACAGGATACAAGATGTCCATAAGGAAGAGAGCAAAAGGAGGATAGGTGCCGACACAGTAGATAGGCAGGGTTTGAAAACAGAGCTATGCATTGATCCCATTTACCTATCGCAGCACCCAGACACAATCATCAATGTTTGTATTAGCCCATCATCAGTAAATGTTGATGAAGTAGTCAAGACAGGTGCTGAACAATTGGCTGAGTTCTAGCGAGGCCTACCAGTAGAGTTTTGCAACCATATTTTGATGTGAATTGAAATGATGTCTGTAATAAAAAGATGTTTCTGACAGTAGGTGGTACTGAGGTTAACAACATGAACCTGATCTATTCAAGGGTCATAGGTCTCATATCAGTTCGCATGGATTGAACATAACCAGGTTCTTTCTCACAAGCAAACATCACCATGGTTGAAGCCTCAACAAGTGATCTTGGCAGAGGTAATGAAGCTATGGTCATTGATGGATGTGCCTTACAGAGGATATCTTGTTCTGAAACCTCAGTTTCCAGCAAGACTATGAAATGCCTTGTTATGGACTTCATAGAGTAGTTTAAGGAGCACATACAAGAAAAATTGGTTGATGTCAATGTTTATCTCGTGTTTGACAGATACATCGATTACAGCACAAAATGTGTCAGTCACAACCCATTGTTAAGTTTGGCTTACAAGGAGATGCGGGAACTTAATCATACCTGTACATCAGAAAATGAAAGCATCCTTTCGACTTGTGGGTTTTGCAAAGTCTGGCTGGACCCAAACTGTGCTCCCCCAAATTTTGAGAAACAATTAAAAATACAAATCTGTGACGTGTATGGTCAAACGAGGAAAAGGAGACCCACACAAAATGGCGTTCATTCATAGATTATTAAATTAAAGTTCTATCATTTGGTCAAAGAGAACAACTGTAGGGAGTCTTATATTGATACACTTCCAAAGGAAAGGCGATTTGTCACCAGATTCCGTATTAGTGCTCATGACTTGGAGATAGTGCGGGGGAACTATCAAAAGCCGACACCAGTACCCAGGGAACAGAGATACTGCAAACAGTGTAAGACAAATTCAGTCGAAGATGAATTACATTCTTTCTTTGCCTGTTCAAATACAGCGTTTCTCGAAATGAGCTTATCAACTTTGTCGGTAAGCGACTTCCTCACTTCCACCTTCTGTGGCAACTGGAAAGATTTGCATTGCTATTTGCCTGTGAAGATGTTGAAGTTATTCGTGAGGTCAGTCAGTTTGTAACCCATATCCTGATGCATGGAAATCAGTAGAGTGAATAAAGCTCAATGTGGTCATGACCGTGTAAGCACTTTCGAAAGCCTATCGTTAGATACTGCTGGTGAAAACGACCGATGTTTCTTTTCCCGAGGGCATGATAATCTAATTAGTTCTGATTGTCAAAGAGATTCATGCATCATATGCCCACTCACAGGAGAGCCGCAAGAGAGGAGATTAGCCTGTTTCATCTGTTTACTCTTATAATAACCTGTTGCTTATTTTAATTGTTTGTGTGTTTTTTGTATGCCATAACTTTTTATTCTTGGTCATGCAATCAACTTTATCTTATCTAATCTTATCTAAGCAAACAGAAGCAATGAGTTCTTGGGTGTACACACTCGGGCCACGGCCTCAAGTTCTCTCGGAAGAACAGGAAGCAATTAATTGCAGCCATTAAGGAACAATTCACTTCTTGACAAGGCCTTTGCCAAACAGGACACAAACTTGTCATTATGAGACCGGATGAAACCTAGGTGAGATAAGCAGTGGTGTTGTCACTGGATAGACTTGGCCACAATGCACAAGAAAGCAGACAATATCATCATTCACAGGCATCTGGCTTGCTTCTCCAGAAAACTGTGTTTCCGTACTGACTGACACAGGTGTCTATGTTTTATTGTTGCATCATTATTTTGATAAGAAATTATGAATGTCCATGATAGTGGAATCCCCTGTCCATGGCAGAATGGCTGTTGATATCGCTGCATTTATGCAAAAGCACAAAGATATTCTCCCACATTTGGTTGCTGTGCAAGCTCTCTTGGGTTATGACACTGCAGCTGGGTGCTTTACAATTAGTAATGCAAGAGCTGAAATTGGAAGCTAGCTTGAGTTCATTCGTCAGAGTCGACGTATATTGGCCAGACTTTTTAGTTGAAGCTACAAAGTTTTGTTTTGTCATTTTGTATTATGACTCCCTTATGACCTCTTTAATGTCTGATGTCTGTGTCGATGTTTGGATCACAAAAAATGTAAATCCAAAGGCAGTTAGCACTCCCAAACTTTGCCACTTGCCACCAACCACATAGGCCTTTTCCGAAAATATAAAAGCATCTGTCTGGAAGAAAGCCCTCAAGACTGTACCTCCAAACATGGCTCCTACTGAATTCGGATTTAGGAAAAAAACTGAAACAAAAACTTTATAAACCAAAACACAGTTCAGTGCTCTGGTGGCAAGACTATCTTGTAAAAATGGGAATAACCATATCAACCTTTGCATTAAAATATTTAAAGCCTCCCTGTAAACATTATACAGATTATTTTTCTTCAAAGAAATATTTATTTATTTTACAAGCACTGTAATTTTATTTATTTATTTATATATTTGTGACAATCTTTGTTTTATAGTGAACATTAAATTTCATCTTTTGGCGTTCAACTCTTTACGTACTGTGTTTTTTCTTCAATTATTCCATAAAAAACCCATCCAGGGCAACAGACTTCAATCAGAAAGTCAAAGTTCAATCCCAAGCCACATAATCTGTGTAGTGTCTCACGGTCTGGACACTTAACTCTTAACCTGCTGAGTATTTTAAAAATATTGTCCATCAAATCTAGTCATGGGTGCTATGAAGCAGCCATGACAAGATGTGATGAAAAATACCTGAAATTTGACTAAAAAATCTCTTGCCAAAAAGTCGATACACTGTAGGGGTGAATTTGGATAAATGTGCTCTCAAATATTACTTATTTTAGTGACAGGGAATATCCGCAAGCAGCATGCAAGGAGTTAATCTCAGATGCCTGAGTGAGACCACAGTGTTGTGGTGAACTAAAGCATACAGCATGTTGATGTTACACTTGCCTTCAATCAATGCTAACCAGCTTTTGCTGGCACAGTAGTTTGAAGAGTCAGATAGTTACATGCCACTGCTTGGTGGTTCTTTATCTGGGTACACTGCCTTCCTAAACCTGTAAAAATGTCCAATACATTATGAACCAAAAGTACTGAAAAGCCTTTGTACATATTTGACCTATTAATTGTACGCAGGTTACAAAGTAAATACATGGTAATTGAATGATTAGTATTGTGATCAATCAAATAATTACACTGACAGTCAATCTCCCTCTGCTACAGATTTAGTATTTCCATTATGAGCAATTATCCCTTTAACCCTTTACCTAACATGAAAAGCAGACGACACTTGCAAAAAAAATTCTTGAATAACTAATTTTTTTCATTTTTTGTCTCAAAAACATAGGTTATGACCCCTCGTTGGAACGAGCTTGACGAGCTCGTTCCAACGAGGGGTCATAACCTATGTTTTTGAGACAAAAAATGAAAATATTTTGAAAATTAATTGGCGATTTTTGAGAATAGCGCTGGCCGGTTTTGTCTGTTACGTTGGGTAAAGGGTTAACTAATAAAACAATGAGATGAATCATGTAAACAAATTCTTGAATAACTCAAGATTTAGGTAGTGCAGTGGCTCAGTAGTTATGGCATTGGTCTTGAAACCAAAAGGTCAACAGTTCAATCCCCACAAGGCCTCATTCTGCAAATGAGTTACTTCCAGGCTTGATCCACACCTCCTAGGTTTTATGCCCCAGGCTGTGTTTGATGAAGAGCATATACTGCAACACACAAGAAATCAATAAATTATTTATGACATGGTCAGGAATGAACCGAACATGATTTACACACCGATTTGGAGCCACATAAACTCAAAACAATCATTATAAATTATGCTCTTGGGACATAATCAACTTGTCAGAAATTACTCATGTATCACAGTACACAAATGGACTTTGTAATTTAACACAAGCATGGACAATTTCATTCTCACAATTTACATTTTCACCCAATAAATGAGCCAATATTCCCTAGAGCATCAATTGCTAGTACTGACACTATCAACAATACATCCCACTTTATTCAGGAAACAGACGAAAAATCAAAAGAATGTGGACATCCAGGCTTCGACAAAAATTATTTGATGGGCAAAAATGTTTTAAGTGATGATGATCAATTGATTCAGTTGCCAAATGAAATTACGACTATTGCAACACAGAAATGAACAGGGATTCTTAAGAATCAAGTTCATATGATACAACCTCTCTGTGGGGACACCGGGGAAAGTGATAGTGCTCATTTACTGTGGTAAAAACCTCTTTTTAAGGTATAATAGACCCAATTACCAAAGTTCTCTAAAATGGGCAAATGGATATAAACAACTGGCTGGACTTGACATTATACCCATGTTGCAATCATGATTAGCCACTGAACAGAAATGTCACCTTAACTATCAACCAGGTGAGTATTTTTAAAATATTTTTTATCAAATCTAGTCATGGCTGCTATGAAGCAGCCATGACTAGATTAGATGAAAAATCACGACATCGACGCCGTAGCTGCGACGGGTGGTTAGTCACAAAATTCTAAGTTCATCAAAGGCCATAATTTCCAGTAAAATATTTGGAACAACACAAGCATTGAACAGTGGCTAGACATCAAGAAGATACACTTACATGCCAAATATAAAGTCATTCCATCAAGTATTTCAAAAGTTATTGAGTTTTGAAACTCGTTGGTCACAGACAGACAGACCGACCGACCGACCGACCGACAGACAGACCGACATTGCCACTTATAGAGCTGCTAGTCACAGCTAAAAATTTATCCATATTTAACTTAAGAAATCATTGGTCAACAAGAACACTGCCAGGTGTGGCTAAATACTTCGAAGTTGCAAAAGGGTCATAACTCATGTAAACATAACTGGGCAGAACCCATATTCCAACATGGCCTGTATTACTAGCTGAATGATACACATACCAACTTTGGTTGAGATCAAATAATCCAAACTGGAGTTATCAGCCAGAAACCAAAAATGTTAACAGCTGGACAGATGGACAGACAGATGGATGGACAGACTGATTACATAAGACAACCATTTTTCAAACAGGCAAAAAAATAGTCAATTCAATTTACCAGGGAAAAATTTGATTACTGTGCCTTATACTTATTTCATTGGCAAGAGGAATCTTGTCCTGGGCAGGAATATCTGCCAGCAGCTTGTAAAGAGTTAAACCACAATATATGATACAATTTGAAAAATTATCAACAACTACAAGCCACATAAACCTTGGAACACTAGCTTAATCCTTTAAAAACATGACTAAGAGACAAGGCTTGTAACAATATTCTTGAATAACTGAAATTTTTCATTTTTGGCCTCAAAATTTATTTATTTAGTGGTGTTTAACGTCACATACTTATGCACAATGGCTAATCATGACCGAGACAGTTTTTCGGGTGGAGGAAGCCGGAGTATCCGGAGAGAACCACCGAGCTACGATGAGCAGCTGCCAGCTCCCCAACATCGTAGGCCTCAAAAACAATAGTTTATGAACCCTCATTGGAATGGGCTCATTCCAATGAGGGTTCATAAGCTATGATTTGGAGGCAAAAATCTAAAAAAAAAATAAAATTTGACTGGCAATTTTTTGTAAATAGCAATGGCCAAAATTAGGCCTGATGTTAGATACTGCTAAGTACAACCCAAGACATCCTTCTGTTCAAATAGGTGTGGACAAGTATACAAAAAGAGAATCTAATCACTGTTTATAATAATTTTAGAACACACAACAGTGAAGCTTTTCTAAAAGGTGGGAGGAGGAGGGGGGAGTCGGAAGACATAGATATAACAATAATTTTATAGTCTTTTATCCAGACATGGTGCTCTCTATGGCTGTACAAATTTTTAAATATTTTATGATATGAAAGAAGCATAAATTTTTTTATTTTTTTTTTTAACTGGGGTTTAACGACACATTAACAGCCAGGGTCATATCATGTCGGTGACAGTTTTACGGGTGAAGGAAGCCGGAGTACCCGGAGAGAACCACCGAGCAACGACGAGCAGCTGTCAGCTCTCCAGCATCGTAACTCTGAACTCTGCACCACGGCACAGGCAGGGTTAGATTGGTTGAAGACATGCGCGCCTTTGACGTGCAGTACACCTTAGTACACAGCATCATCATGCCCCCATGTAGGCAACGGGGTTAAGTGCCTTGCCCATGGACACAATGTGGGAGTGCGAATCAGTCGCTGGAATGGTCACCCATCCAACTACTAACCGCACTCGACGTTGCTTAACTTCGGTGATCTGACGAGAACCGGGTACCGCAATGCCACCACGCCCCCTATAAAATTTTATTAAAATACAGTCTGACTTGCTAATTTACATATAACTCTGCTAAATGCATGAACTGTAAGCAGAAGAATTCCACAAAGAACTCTATTTCATGTACTTGTTCATTTGTCAGTGGTAACTTTTGAGAAGTTTCTTTGTAAATGGTTTTCAAACACGAGGTGACCCTGGCTGTCGTAAGTGTCGTTGAATCCCAATAAATGAATAACTACATAAATTGTAAATGGTTTATAAATGTTGCAGGAGTTGCATACCCAAGAATCTTTTATAGAAATATATATTAACCCTTTACCTAACATGAAAAGCAGACGACACTTGCAAAAATAATTCTTGAATAACTAATTTTTTTCATTTTTTGTCTCCAAAACATAGGTTATGACCCCTCGTTGGAATGAGCTCGACGAGCTCATTCCAACGAGGGGTCATAACCTATGTTTTTGAGACAAAAAATGAAAATATAATTAATTGGCGATTTTTGTGAATAGCGCTGGCCGGTTTTGGCCGTTATCTATTTATTAAATGGTGTTTAAGGTCACATGTTTCTGCACAATGGCTAATCTTGACCATAACATGGATTTATTTATTTATTGGAGTTTAATGACACTTTGGACAGCAGGGTCAGCTTGTGTCAGATAGTTTTATGGGTGGAGAGAAACCAGTGTACCCAGAGAGAGATGTTCACTTTGTCAGTTGTCATGTTTGACAAATTTCATTAAAAGCGTTTCATAACTGCAGGAGTCACGCACACAAGAATCTTTTAAATAAATCTATACATCTTGCCTGCTAGAAGTATCTGGGAATTTCATTGGTTTAAAGACGTCACATGCAGACAGCATATAAAACCATATACTGCCTGTCAACATCAATATACTTTGACAGCTATAGGTAATCTCCCCTTTGTTCACTGATTATTCAAAATGGCGGCAGCCGATAAACGTTTCAAGTTGAAAGATTGAGTGTTGGAAGCCCATATTTGGTCTGAAGTGCAGGTCAGGCAACTTAAAAGGCGTCATATTCTGTGGACGTGTGTCATGTTACTTTCGAAATGAAACTGTTTGGTATGTATGAATTTGCCTTGTTACAATTTATGGGAGAGTGCCTGTAGGCACTCTCCCATAAATTGTAACAAGGAAAAGACACGTGAACACATTGTGAGAATTCTCTATTTAATTTTGATCACTGTTGTTATTAGTTCTGTGCATCAATACATCAGTCGGTAAGATATATTCGTTACACAGTTTGTTGGTGGCCTAATATGGTATATATGGTGTCAGTTAATTTCATATTGGACGCTTCGCTCTCGTCCAATATGAAATTAACTGACACCATATATACCATATTAGGCCACCAACAAACTGTGTAACTAAAAATATACCATGCTCTCCTATGTTACTACCTAGGAAAACCATGTATGTTAAATTTTAGCTTTTAATTCCACTACCAGTGTAAAGCTTATGCGGTTAAAACGTTTTCAATGGGAATTCCATTAAAAAATTTTACATCCAGCTTGAACGTTGACATGACCCAATTTGCAGACTTCAATACATTCACACTCTGCGATGTTTCATTCAAACATATGATGTTTTGCGGTACTATCTACTGCATGCAACGACTTATTATGTTTAAAATACATACAATTAAATATTTAAAATAAAATTTAAGAATTGTTAATAATAATTTGACTGAAAAAGCAAGGTAAATTCAATCAACTTTGATGATGTGTCAAGCTGTTAATCAAACATTCACGTGCAGCCAGAAGTATCGCCAACCAATGCAGATGTAAACAAAACAATCCTATGTGTTCGCTCATCTGCTAATTGAAAATATCGTTTTTTCTCCATTTTATGTAACAAAGGTGATTATTTATTGAGAGTATGGTATAAATGACACAAATAGGCACTAGGGCCAGAATCACTCCTAGAATAAGGGTTTTAACCACTCGGCTCTCTAAAACCTTTATTCTACGAGTGGTTTAAATCTGATTATCGGCCCTCATAACTATTTATTCTGTATATTATATCTAACTAATTCCTGAATTAGTAGAATGCAAACATGTCCAATGGAAATGTGGCCAATATAGCAGTTTTCACAACCATAATCGTCAAATCTACATTCACAGAATAGAAATGTCACCATTAATTGAAATGAAATCTGGCTCATTTATCAAATTTGTGATTTTTCTGACACAACAATTTCATTTTTTTGAGAAAAACAAAATTGATTTACAAAACTGATAAACCGCATAGCCCTTAATGGCATCATTTTTCGAATTTAACTAGTAAAGTGCTGGTAGAATCATCTAAGGCAATTATTTGCAAAGGATATTTTGTAACATGAGTATTTTTTTCAAAGGTGCAATGCTGTTTTTTCAAGCTTATTTGTTTTACAAGGACTGGTGAGTATGTTATGCAACTTGATATTAATGCCTCTTCTTGGCAGAATGGAGCAGGTGTGTAGAATGACCTTTCAAGTGATAACTTTGTGGCCTTGCTCTTCTTGAATACTACATGCATCAAGGGATCTTTAGCTAGCACAGAATGTTCTCTTTCTGCACATAAGACAGCCATTTTATGTCCCCACCTGATAGGTCAATATGCTGTGACAGTATCACTCCCACAGTTGATGCTGACAGAGAGTGTTCAAACACTTGTAAACTTTATGCAACTAAAGATCGATCTCGGGACATCCGGCATGAGAGACTAGCACACTTACCCACTTGGCCACCATTGAGAAAAGCACACTTATCCACCCGGACACCATTCTCTCATACAATGCTGCCAGCAAGGAGAACCGCAGTATAGCAAGATTTTGTACACCAATACCATTTATTAGAGAGTGCCTGTTGGCACAAATAACAGTAGAGCCCTGATCGTGGTTTCTAGCACTTTTCGTCCTTCGGCACCAAGAACAGGTGGGAATAGAAACCCACTGACTTAATGTTCTTGATGACCTCAATCGCCCCCTTTGTCAGGAGATTGTCTATCTCCGTGGACAAAAGTTCCCGACGGAAAATGTCTGAAGGAACTGTGGTTGGAAGAGGCACCCTGGACAGAGTGGGGTGCCTTCGGAAGGATATTCGCAGACCGGACCGAACAACATCTAACACCCAAGGATCAGATGTGATGGTGGCCCAACGGTCTGCGAACTCTGCTATCCTTCCTCCAACCTGGGACGAGTCGAGGTGAGGACCTTCATTTCGAACCCCGACGAGGCTCACGAGAGGAGAAAATACCTCCTCTACTGAATGAAGAATCCTGGGACTTCCCTCAAGACTGCCGACGCTTACCCTTACCCCTTGAGTAAGAAGTAGAAGCGGTGGCAGAAGGATCAGCCCCTTTGCTTTGCAGAGGAAGCAGAGGGTACTTGTTAGGCTTGGAACGGCCCCTGCCTACCCTAGAAGGCTGATCAAGCTGAAGAAACAGCAGCTGATCTTTGGAATGACATAGGACGTCATCCCGGACTGTCAACACAGAACCATGGAAGAGTTGCGGACCTGCCAAAGAAGCAGATCGAAGAGTAGCGCACTGCTCCTCAGGAAGGGTCCGGCCTGTGTCCAGCACAGAGTCCCTTCGAACTAATTCCAGATTAGCCGTGTTACAGGCATGTGTGTGAGCAAGATGCATGAGCGCCTTGGACAGCACACGCAAAGGAGCCTGTACCTCGTCAAACTTATCTGGAGGCAGATAAGCTGCTAAAGCTGAGACGACGTGATCAGAGAGAGAAAGCATACCAAGCATCTCTCTCGAGAAGCCCAACATGGACCCCAGAGTCGTCATCGGAATGATGGCAGACTTGGACTTGGAAAGCCCGAGGGAATTGGAGTCCTGATCCAAAACCGTCAAAGTCTGGTAGACCGACGGATTGGTGGAATCGTAGGAATGATAAAGTGCCGGAGGCAAAAAGGTGTCAACCCTGGTGAAGAATGGAGCCTTCAAAGCCTTGGAACTTAGCTTAAGAGTCCAAGGCTGAAAATGCTTCAACCAACTGTACCGACTAGCACGGTCGAAGATGCCCAGAAGCGGGTTGCTCCATAGGCTGTTGGCGCGCGACCGATGATCGCGGCCTGGCTGACACTGTCGACTGGTTAGATGGTTTGAGATCCGGAAGGAACCCAAACACGAAATCAAGAGCTGCTCCCAAGTCCGAAGTCTGCTGGCTCTCGACATCAAGCATGTCTGACTCTTCCCCTGAGTCGGAAGACACATAGCCCATCGTGAGCAAACCAGCCGATGCCTCCCATGGTGTCGGAACACCAGGGGGATCAGAAAGCGGCCTGTTTCCAATCCCAGGAGGTGGCGCCATAGGGGTGCCTGGAAACCACTCGCTGCCTCGCTGAAAGCAACGGGAAGGCTCTTTGACAGAACCTGAGTGAGTAAGGAGAGGGCCTCCCTAAGCTCACTGCCCGTACTGGCCGGTTCGACAGGGGAACGAACCGTTAAAGTGGCTTCATTTCTGACCTTCTTAACCAGCGAAGGGTCACGATCCTCCAAAACACCCGATATGGGACGATGACCGGCAGCCGAAACGTCTGAAGGCAGACGTGTATAGGGGTGTGACACACCCTGAGGATCAACATAGCGGGAACTCATGAGAGTCACCGCGGACCTCTGCGGGGCAGAAGGTCCAGGCTGCACAAAAGAGGGTCCCCCAAAACTGGTCGTGTGGCCAGAATGAGTGGACGGAAATGCCACAGAGTTCATAGTGTCCCACTAAGAACATCCGAATCCAATGACAACTGTGGTGCTCGACTGCGCAGAGACCACAGTAGAGGGTCCGGCTGGCAGCCACTTCCAACTTCACCGAGTTGAAGTCAGGGAAGGCTGAGGCCGATACCCCCACGTCTACACAACCAGACACCGCAGCAGACCACTGCAGGTATAAAACTACTGTGCTCAAGAGGACACAGTAGGGGGTTCAGTCGGCAGCCCCATCCGACTTCGCCGAGTGGAAGTCGGGGAAGGCTGAGGCTGATACCCCACAACCACACTACAGACATCCCTGCAGAACCTTGCAGGGATAAGCCGAGGCCGGCTAAAAACGGTGCCCAATGACATTGTAGACGGAACAGCAGTAGCAGCAGATACGACGGGAGCTGTTGGAACTGGTGGAAAAGCGGAGAGAGCCACCAAGCTCGGCCTCCAAAGGAGGAGTCACAATCCTAGTGACAGCCTCAAATGTTGACTGGAGAGGGTGCATAGTCCCGGAACCAGATATCTCTTCACCAAAAATCCAACAGCTCCCGCAGTATTCACCACGGTAAAAAACTGCACATTCCCCACGGAAGGGGACTAACTCTCACCAGACATGGTCGAGTCGGGAAGCCCCGAAACTACAGCATTCCCCACCCCCCGCTGGTGTGGGAGGAGCTGCACAGCCCCCACGGAGGGGGAGAAATTCTCACCAGATGTGGTTGAATCGGGCGACCACGAAACGATAGCATTCCCCACCCCCCGTGTTTTGGCTTATTTTTTCGTGGTGTTTTTACACCACTTTTCTTTCCCAAATCTTGGGGGAGATTAAAAATAGAGGGTCACCTCGTGCCGGACAATTTTTTTTACCTGTTGGGGAAGCCGGAGTTACCCGGATAGAACCACCGAGCAACGGCCAGACTCCCCAATGTACTAAGACCACAAAAGCAGGGTTAGCATTGGTTGAAGACAGTGTACCATCGACATGCAGTACACCTCAGTACACAGCACCACCACACTGTGAACTAACCCCACTAAAGCAGGATTAGCACCAGTTGAAGCCATGTGAACCAGCATCGTGCAAAACGCTTTAGCACACTGTGCCATGTGTTCCCACTGGAGCAGTTGGAATTAATTGTTTTGTGCAAGGGTATAATGCAGTTATGTTAGGTCAAGATCGGACATATAATCTTTTGATCTTAATTTTAGGCCAATGTTCTACCCAATGAGCCATGGGGATAAATTTACTTAGCCTTAGTTGTACCTAACATAATGGCCATTCCCAGACTGTGCCATACGTATTTTATTATATTTTTGATTGCGATTTCGATTCTTTATTTCCATACCCCAACATCTGTGGGTCCAGAATGATACAATAAATTGTTCATACATGTGTAATAAAGTTTTTTTACAATGAATTATACCATGTAATGCAGATAAAATCAGTGAGAATCAATCTCTTTTCCAAATTTCCTGCTTACGGTACAGAATACAGAATTCGGCACTTCTGTTATGCATTTTTTAGGATGAAAGACTCTGACGCCGATGGGGATCGAACCACTGCCTTGTTGAGAGTACACTTCTGCGGCACCAATCGCCTAGCGAATAGACCACTCGACTACCGACAAGCCCCAAAAAAGGCATGCTAGCAGATCGAGCGTCCATGGAACTGACACAATCCACACGAAATTACTCGGTATCCGCCAGAA
This sequence comes from Pictodentalium vernedei, assembly GCA_031216915.1. NCBI lineage: Eukaryota > Metazoa > Mollusca > Scaphopoda > Dentaliida > Dentaliidae > Pictodentalium > Pictodentalium vernedei. The sequence continues at coordinate 393,342,042 of CM062293.1, read as the reverse complement.
TTAGTTTTTTTACAATGAATTATACCATGTAATGCAGATGAAATCAGTGAGAATCAATCTCTTTTCCAAATTTCCTGCTTACCATTGGTTATATATTGCAATCATTCGGTTAGCTGTTAGGTCTCACCTCCACCTTATCATTTATTAGGGTGGCTGGTAACCATGAGTAGAGAGCAAGTAGACCGGAGAAACTACATTAAAATGGTTTAAATCTTATGCACTGCTATGCGTCCAATTGCATTTAAACCTTTATTGAATAGAACCTATACAATGTAAGTTAAAACTATTAGATGTTCTAAAATATTTAGAGTGCTAATTAAATTTTTACTTCTATGTTACCTGTACTAATTTATTTTTACTTCTATGTTATTTATTTATTTATTTATCTATTTATTGGTTTTAAGGTCACATATTTCTGCACAATGGCTAATCATGACCACAACAGTTTTACGGGTGGAGGAAGCTCAAGTACCCGGAGAGATCCACCGAGCAAGAGTGAGCAACTGTTAGGCTCCCCAATGCACTAACTCCACACAAGCAGGGTTAGCATTGGTTAAAGATGCAGATGGGATTCAAACAGGGAACCTTTCGGCTTGCAGCCTGCATCTCTACCTACAGAGCCAATGTGCCCCCTACTTCTATGTTACCTGTACTACAAGACTGGAATTTGGAGACCTTATTGACCCATAAATATTAAATTGCTTCAGTCTATAGGCATTCTCCAGTAAACCGAAACAATCCAATACCCATTAACAATTCACACCCAACACCGACGAACCATCTAACAAATCAGTATGTAGAGTGCACTGATATAAAGTGGTGAGAAAATATAAATGTTTGATTAACCTCTAATACTCTGGTGCAACAGAATCTTCTCCAATCAATCTGTTTTTCTCTTGTTGAACTCCTTGCATGCTGCTGGCGAATATTCCTGCCCAGGACAGGTAATCTCTTGCTATTAAAATATATCATATTTGCGGATATTTACCCAAATTTTCCCCTGTAAACTGTGTCGACTTTTTGACCAATAATTTTTCAAGTCAAATGTTTAAGAATTTTTAAATTACTCAACAGATTAAGAGTTAACTGTGAATTGAACCAATTATATCTTGTTTGACAGTGCTCACTGAGCTCTGACAAACAAGATATACAGTTAAAATTAGAAGTCCTGTCACGAACTGTGCGCTTATCTAGGCTTAATTGCGCGTAGGAATTGCGCGCAATTTCCATGTCGAATGGCATCCAAAGCACGGCAGATTCTTGAGGTTACGCATTGCAAGAACAAGCAATGTTTCTGCCAATGGACCTCCGGGTTACCCAGAGGTCCATTGACTGAAACATTGCTTGTACGCAGACCATATGATAGCCTTACTATGGTTATAACGCACAGATTAATGCGCAGATCGCCACGCTATTTGCATGCATTTCATGACAGGACTTCTAGTTTTAACTGTATTTGGTTAAATATCAAACTGCATTATGGAAAATATTGGCTGCTGAAAACTTTGCCATTTTGACATCAGAGTGAAATGGGTTAAAAAACATTGCTTATGACTCCTCATTGGAACAAGCTTGGTGAGCTTGTTCCAATGAGGGGTCATAAGTTATGTTTTTGTGGCAAAGATTGATAATCTTGTATTCTTCAAATTTTGTGGCCGTTATCATCTGCTATTCATGTTAAGTAAAGAGTGACTTAAACTGATAAGTTAACAGTTCGATCTTGACCAGTAGTAACTGTATTGTGTTCTTGGGCAAGACACTTAATCCTGATTGCCTACATGGGGGGGGGGGGGGGGGGGGGGGGGGGGGGGGGGGGGGGGGCAGGGGGGGGGGGGGGATCACAGTGGTGCTCCATACTATCGCACACTGGACGCCAATGGTGTACTTGCCTTCATCCACTGCTAACTCTGCTCATACAGAGTTAGTAAGTTGGAAAGTCTGACAATTGCTCAGAACTGCTTGCTGGTTCTCTCTGGGTACTCTGGGATTTTTTCATGGGTAGAACTACAGACACGATGTGACCCTGGCTGTTGAAAGTGTCATTAAAACCTCATTATTTATTTATTTATTTATTTATTGGGGTTTAATGAAATTTTTGACAGCCAGGGTTACCTCGTGTTGGACACTTTTACAGGTGGAGGAAGCCGGAGTACCTGGAAAGAACCCCCGAGCAAGGGCGAGCAACTGTCAGACTCCCAAACATATACTAACTCCACACAAGCAGGGTTAGCATTGGTTGAAGACAAGTGCACTATCAACATGCCATCATGTGGGGAATGGGGGGTGAAGCAGGGTATTTTTTGTTTTCAAAAAATTTGATTAGCAGTTTCCATCTTGGTGTCAAAAAGTGATGACAAATATAGTGAATATAAGGCCAATATGAAGGAAAAATGGTTAGCATTTGGACATTTTTGTATAGCATTATGCGGTGCGAATCCAGTCATCAAATACCCTGTGAAGTGTCATGCCCAAGGGTACAATGCAGTTGCCGCAGGTGGGATTCGAACCGAGGACCTCTTGGCTTGCATCCTGAACCTCTACCTACTGAGCCCCCCCTTCCCCTCCACCTCCCTCCCCTAACTGTTAAAACCTCATTAAACAACTAAACAGGTAAAGGGTGAATCAGAGGCAAGGTCATCTCTATTCCAGTGAAAAGATTATTTCTATCCTGATGGGAATATCCGCCAGCTGTGGGAAAAGAGTTAAACGCTATATTCTTTAAATATAATGTTGTTGTGGAGAGGTGAGTTTGGTAAAATATTTGAAAGAAACTAGATCAAATATAATGGTAGTGTGGTGTTAAAAGCAGCTTTATCCATGAAAAGACAAAGGAAATATAATACCAGTAAACAGACAATGATGTTTTTTACATTGCTAGGGGTAATATTGCCAATAAAATAGGTTAGTACAGGATCAGTAAGAAAGATCAGCTGAAACATAACTCTCATAATGTTTTCAATGTTGAGGTCAATATTGACAGTGACCAGTTTTCTGAGTTTCAAAAACTTAATCAGTGGCATTATCTTATCTTCAAAATCGTGGTGGGAAGGGCTCTCAGAGCCATTACCACCACAATTACATAACAAGACACTAAATGAGACAATGATTTATTACATGCAAAGCCCTGGTAATTCACCCTCAGCAATCAGCAGTGCCGAGGAAAATATCGAGGAAACAAAAAATATCCACAGCAAAAATACTGCCAACGATGGCTTCTTCAGAAAGCCTTGTGTTGGCAGAAATTGCACAACTTCCAGCTAACGCTGGAATCAAACTATGTGGGTTGCACTACACTGTATTGCTAATCTTACAGTTTAAGGTACAAGTTGCAGCATAACCACTAGAAACTATGTGTTCTGCTTCTTCTATGTTGATAACACCAGAATCTGACATCAGATTCTGGAAAGCTCTGACAGAGCTTTCCAGAAACTGATGTCAGATTCTGGTGTTATGAACATAGAAGCAGTTAGATACTTAGTTTGTGGTTATGCTGCATCTTATTTTCACTCATACTATACATACTGAGCAAGTCACCTGCTTACTTCCAAAATTTTTTCTCAAATCTCACATGGTTCATGATTGAGTGAAAGATTCTGCACATTGACTGTGATTATATACACATGTATCTCAAACTACTTTCACCTGTTAAAGTTACTTGAAAGTTTTCACTTCACTGCATACTATATATACATGTACATGGCAACTGAGACTATGCCCTACCCCCTGATGATTTTTATGCAATAGAACAGGCTGCACAGCAATTGCCGTAGAAGCACCAGTTTTCCAGAGCAATTTTTTGGCTGAGGAAACAAGGATGAATTACCAGGACTGCATGCATGTTCTATGAAATCCCCATCTACAGCAACACTAAACCATGCAGAAAACGAAAATCACATGTGCCAAACAGAAATCGCTGAGCAGACCTGACCACGCAAAACTGAACCGACTGCAAAAATAACTAAATAAAATGTATAAAATTGAAGGATATGGTGAGTTTAATGAATCCGAAAATAGCAAAGAACAAATAGAGTCGATATATGAAGGGTGAAGGGGATAATGAATATCCAGAAGAAGAGTATGAGAATGCAAATTTGGTTGGCATTAAAATAGTTGTCAAATGAATTACTGAGTGTCCTTCTAATAATTGTTTTTATAGACGTGAAGGTGTGTAATAAACAGAGACTGACATGTGTGTGTCATTCTATGTATTTACCTTAGTTTTTAACCATGTACCTAATGCAGATATTATCAAAATTATGATTTTAAATATTATTTTTTCAAATTCTTCAAAAAAATTCACCAAAACCATATCATGTGACCCTTCACTGGAATAAGCTCAATGAGCTTGTTCCTATGAGGGGGTCACATGATATGGTTTTGTTGAAATTTTTTGAAAAATATTTTTTTCTCTACTGCTGAATTTGTATAATATGCAGGCAGATGTAGACCATTGATGAGGTAAAGGGTTAAAAGTAAAAATCCCTTATATTGTGGTGGATGGTCAATTTAAGCCCCAGGCAAAAGCTGATATGGATGAACAATTGGAAACAAAAGACCCAATGAATACCCCCACCCCAGCAAATGAATACATGGACAAAATATTTATTTGTTTGTTTAAGGTCATTTTCAATATCTCTAGCTATATCACGACTCCAACAGAGATATGAAGTCAAGTAATGTTAACATCAAAGAACAGAACTCAACAAGTGGAAAAGAAGAAGGAGTTTATTTGTCCAGAAAAATCAGGAAAAATTAGAAAAATATGGATTCTGGGGAAGTGAATATGCTAAAGCTGAATTTTTGCCGGTTATTGGGTCTTTGAAACTAGCATATCATCTTAAAATTACTTTAAATTCCAAAGTGAGCTTTCCGAAATGAGACACATACAGCAGGGAACTGATTGGAAACACCTATGATACCCCAAATCACTATGAGGTCACCCTCTGAGTAATGATGGACCATTCTGCACATCTATGATATTCAGATGCCATTCCTCTTTGTTTCCAAAATATGGATGCAAAATATGGTGATTTTTTTCAGTCAAGTTGTGAGTTTCCCAAAGCTGTGTCTTAATGCATATTAGTTTTGTCCTCAAAAATGTCCATTAAAAAACTTTGAGAGTTATAACTAGTTGCATCTACACTCATCCCTCATACTAACTAACATGCCAGAAATTTGAGAAAACTTAACCCCTACCCTTAAAACTGAGGTTTCACAGTTTTCGGCCTAACAGCTACAGAAATCGGTGTTGCCATTAGGAAGAGGTGGAAAAAATGACACATTACACATCAAAACCACTATGATGTGACCACCCAAAGTACACGTGTATCCAAGTCAGAAAATAAGCAGACTGTCATTTGCAAAATGAGGTCCCCAAAGGGTGAATTTGGTGATGCTACCCTGCACAGCAGGGTAGCATCACTAAATTTACCCTCTGTGAATCTCAATCTGAATCAAGGTCTCAAACCTAAACAGAAAGAGGTACCCAGAGGATACATTGGCCCATTGTATGGGATAACATCAGCACATTCACCCTCTGGGGACCTCATTCTGCAAATGACAGATTGCTTATTTTCATGCTTGCGTGTACCCTACGGACTGCTCTACACTGACAATTGGTTGATATTCTAATTTTTCAAATTATGGATGCAAAATGCAGTGCTTTTCAAGGCAAGTGGCAGGTTTCCTTTTGCTGTGTTCCTCCAGCTGCATTATGGGAAAAACTTACTTGTAATTTTTGACATCAGTATGCAAAGGGTTAAATCAACTAAAATCTAATTATATTCAGAATTTTTTCTCTTGGTTTGTTACAGGTTCATTAACACATAACAGACAATATATATGTTGGTGTTTTCCACCTAACCTGCATACAAAGATCCTCAATAATGCTTTGATCAAAAATTTCTGAACTCAAGTTCACTACCGAGACTATCAAATCGCAAACTTGAGATTGTCACATCATGTATAATTTAATATTCTTATTATTTATTGGTGTTTAAAGTAACTTTCTGAATCTGCAGATATTTATTTATTTATTTATTTATTTATTTATTTATTTATTGATGTTTACGGTCACATACTTATGCACAATGGCTCATCGTGACCGTGACAATTTTATGGGTGAAAGAAGCCAGAGTACCTGGAGAGAACCACCGAGCATCGATGAGCAACTGTCAGCTCAACATTCTGTGTTCGAGCACCACCCAAGGTTGTAGTGGTTGAAGACATGTGCACCATCGATGTGCAGTATGCTTTAGTACATGGAGTCATCATGATCCCATGTAGGCAACCGGGATAAAGTGTCTTGCTCAAGGACACAATGCGGGTCGACCCAGACGGGGATCAAACTCGCGACCTCTAGCATACAAGTCCTACAGGCTACTACTGAGCCACCACGCTCGAATCTGTGGTTATATCATGTCCAAAATTGAAGAATAAAGTCATTTTTAGCCAATTGTTAATACCTATGCTGCCCACTTTGGAGGGCTTCCACACAGGTGTTGATTTATGGGTCCAATTTCTCAATAAAACAAAACTTAGGACCACAGTAAACAAGCACTGCTCCACTTTCCAGAATTTCCTCAGGGAAAAGGTTTGATGTACAGTGGAGCCCATTTAATTGGATATCTCTTAATTGTATATCCCTGTTAATTGAATATAATTTTCAAACACAAAACCATTTACCATACCTTCAGTACAAGTTTGTTTGTTGGTTGTTAACGTCACATATTTATGCACCATGGCTAATCGTGACACAACATGGAGATGAAGTCAAGTTTAGTCAATCGTTGATCTACATGTTGCCCATTTTAGAGGACTTTCACCCCAAGCATTGGTGACTGGGTCCTATTTTACTAGTAAAGCGGAACTGGTTTACCACAGTAAACAAGTGCTGCTTACTTCCCGGGGTTCCCACAGGGACCTTCAGTACAAATTTGATCTGTTAATTGCATATGGGTTGTAGAGTAAACTCCTGTTAATTGTATATAAATTTTTGTAATATGTCAAAAAAATTACTGTGTAACGCACCAAATTCCCCTTATTTATCAACCTTTTTGGCCTCACTACATCCAATACAGGCATTTATTCTGTTATAACTTGTTTGACAGAGCTCTATGAGCTCTGTCAAACAAGATATAATAGAATAAATGCTCAGTTTACCTCCAGAACATGGGAAACTGACCGAATCCCTGTTAATTGTATACTCCTGTTAATTGAATAATTTTCACTGGCAAAATGGATATTTAATTAAGAGGATTCTACTGTAATCCTTTTCAAAATCGTCTAATGTGCAGTTTTCCTGCATTCGACTCATTGAAGTTTTTTAAATGTACGCTTCATTATGAGTTGCTTTTGTAAGATGATTTGCTAAATGGACTACTGAGTGCTCACATTTTGGCTCTATTTTCAACTCAGCATACCATGTGCAAAATTTTCTTCACTTTCTTCAGCATCTGAAATCAAGGTGTAACTTGCTGAATGATGAATGAAGCAAGATTTGTTTCAACACGAAATGACACCAATCACATAATGTACTTGAGAAACTACATAATTAACTGTGACATGTTTTTATTACATGTTTTCTTTTAAGAAATTTCTAATTTCTCACTGCAAAAGGATATATCCTTTCAAAAATTACTGGATGTAGAAATCTTCCCATGAGTGACATCATGAACAATGAAAATAAAAAAGTAATGGAAAAATCTGCAAAAGCACATTGAAAGTTTATGTAATCAAGAAAAATGGACTACGTCCCTGGAGTTTAAGATCGCCAGGCTGAAAAATTTGATATAAAATTCTCTTGACAACCCATTTATTAATATTGGAACAGTTGTTAGGAATCCAGTAATCGATTTCACAAACGTTTTGTTTTTTAACTATCTTGAAATCCACACATCAGGTCTCTTGTGGAAATTCCTAATATGTCTTCAGGGGATATATTCAATTGTTTCCCTGAGATAGCTCAGGCTATTTATGAAACAATTAAATGCAACTGTAAAACCTGTAACCCCTTGAACACATGTGGAAGCATCCATGTTAGTTCAATGACATCAAATGGAAGAGTCCATTTTTGTTATTGGAGGGTAGACCAATTAATATTTTCAACGTGCAGCTATGAGGCTGCACATTGAAAATACTGATTGGTCTACCCCACAATATTTACTGAACAAACATCCTATTTAATGATGTTATTTAATTAATGTTATCATGTTCCTGGCCGGTAAAGCGGCGGCTGGGGTTCAAAGTGTTAAGAAGCTACATATTTAATGAGAAACTTAGCTTGAAAATAGGTGACAGGTTATTTTCAACATCCAAAATGTGATTTATTCATTTATTGGAGTTTAATGATACTTTCAACAGCCAGGGTCACTTCATGTCAGACAGTTTTATGGGTGGAGGAAGCCAGAGTACCCGGAGAGAACCACCGACCAACAGTGAGCAACTGTCCGACTCCCCAACGTACTAACTCCACATAAGCAGGGTTAGCATTGGTTGAAGACAGGTGCGCTGATATACATTATGCCTTAATACACAGCGCCAACATGTCCACACATGGGCAATCAGGATGAAGTGCCTTGCCCAAGGACACAATGCAGTTACCCCTGGCATAGATTGAACTGTCAACCTTTCAGTTTGAAGTTCAATGCCGTAAACACTGACTGAGTCGCCGCGCTCCCTACCAAAACGTGATAATTTTTCATTTTTTTGTTGCCTATCTGTATTTAGGAACAGTTCTTCATAATTCTGTGTGAGGAAACCCTTGTTTGAAAGTTTTTGTGGACTCTTTCTCACTTTTTTTTATTGGCATTTTTCAGGCCATTACTGATATACAGTGGAACCCTGTTAAATTGAATAGCCACTTTGCCAATGAAAATTATTCAATTAACAGTATTCAATTAACAGGGATTGTGTCACTTTCCTGCATTCTAGAGATAAAATTAGCATTTATTCTATTATATCTTGTTTGAAAGAGCTCCATTCAATTAACAGGAGTTTACTCTATAACCTATATTCAATTAAGAGGTCAAATTTGTACTAGAAATTTGGTAAATGGTTTTGTGTTTGGAAATTATATTCAATTAACAGAGATATACAATGAAGAGATATCCAATTAACCCTTTACCTAACATGAAAAGCAGACGACACTTGCAAAAAAAATTCTTGAATAACTAATTTTTTTCATTTTTCGTCTCAGAAACATAGGTTATGACCCCTCGTTGGAACGAGCTCAACGAGCTCGTTCCAACGAGGGGTCATAACCTATGTTTTTGAAACAAAAAATGAAAAAAATAAAGAAAATTAATTGGCAATTTTTTAGAATAGTGCTGGCCGGTTTTGGCCGTTACGTTGCATAAAGGGTTAAGTGGGCTCCACTGTACCAGTAGTACCTTAAAGCCTCATGTATAGCTTGGACAAACTTAGTGACCTCAGAACTGCAATTAAAAAGGTCAAAGTCTTTCAGAAAATTGTCAAATTGACCTGGCTGTCATGGACATATATCCTGGGGTATGGGGGGGATGCATCCCTTCAAAGTGCTTGTTCCAATGAGGGGTTACGCAGGACAGTCACTATGGACTGGTCATAATCAACGCATGGGCAGTGATGTCCATGCATGCATTTACCAGGTAATAATAAAAATCATCAAAAGCAAAATTTTAATTAATGAAGCACCAGGTTGTACCCGGTGCTGGATTAATTTAATTTTTCATTATTCTGTAATTAGCATTTGGAATCTTATAATATTGCATTGGTGGAAATATTGCCCACCCATGGAAAGTGACCAGTCCACAGCAGCCGTAGTGTAACCAACGTTTAGCGTTCTGCACACTTATGTCAAAATACTGAACTTCAAAGCAGTAAATTTTTCCCAGTATTCTATTTGGAATTTACTTGATTTAATCTTGACTGTCAGAGTTCACGGAGCTCCCTCCAATGAGAATGTATTGGTTAAATTCCTAGTTGCATTATTAGAAAAGTTTGCAGATTGGAATTTATATGAGGCAAAAATTGAAACTCTAAAAAAATGTGAATGGTTGTTTTTGTCAATACCATTGGCTGGATATGGCAGCTGCATTCAGTAACTAGGGTTAATTCTTAAGGGCCTAATTTCAACTTTGATAACTTTTTAATGCAAAGGAACAGTTGCTCCAACATGCATTGTTTGGTAAACTCAAAACTTGTTTTCTGAGTACCTTGTCAGTTGTTTCAAGGCAAGTCTTGGGAGCCTCTGTAGGCAGCCAAGACTTGACAAGAAATAACTGCAAAGCCACTGGACGCAGACTTTCAAAGTGCAGGAAAAAAGTTTTAAAGTCTCCAGACCCTTAAGAGTTTATTTATTTATTTATTTATTTATTTATTTATTGGTTTTTAAGGTCACATACTTCTGCACAATGGCTAATCATGACCACAATATGGAGATAAAGTCAAGGTCAGTCATTTGTTTATACCCCATGTCGCCTATTTTAGAGGGGACTCACACCCCAAGCATTAGTGACTGCGTCCTATTTTACCAGTGATACAGAGCTTGTTTACCACAGTAAACAAGCACTGCTTCACTTTCCGGGGTTCCCTCGGAGGCCCTTAAGAGTTAAACTATTTAATTGGAAGCAAACATTTTTAAAAGATTTGTATGGAGATTTTTGGGTACAGTGTTGTGCGGATTTTGATAATAATTTAGGCAAAGGGTTAACCCATTACCTTACGGATTGGCTGCATCTGTCAGCATAATTTACTGACCGAGGAGTTGAAACAATTTTTTTCAGAAATTTCAACAAAACCATATCATGTGATCCCACTCATCGGAACGCACTCATCAAGCTCATTCCAATGAGGTTCCATATGATATGGCTTGTTGAAATTCTTGCGAAAATTTTAAAAACAATTAAAAATAACAAATTCTGATATCATACGTGTTGGGTAAAGGGTTAAACAAGTTTTCCTGCTTTCAGCCCAAATATTTTGAAACTTCTGATAGCTCTGCTTGATAGATATTTAAAAATCAGGGTATCCTCCTTACATTTCACAGTACTGCATTTATCTATTAGGATTTAAGGACACTTTCATCAGCCAGGTTCATATCATATCAGATTGCTCTACCTGCAGAGGTACCCAGACTTCATAGAGAGAATAACTGAGCAGTGGCAAGTAACTATTGGGCTCTCCAACTTCCTAATGTTACGGAGCAGGTTAGCATTGATTGAAGGCATGTGCACCACCAAAGTACAGTCTGCCATAACACACTGAGTCACAGTGCTTCCACTTGGACAATTGGGATTCTGTGTCCTGTCGAAAGATACAACATACATGACATGGGTCAGGATAAAATCTAAGATCTTTCAATCTGAAATCCAAGGCTCCAACCACTGAACCTATTGCTCCCCACAGCACTGTACAAACATACAAATACAAGTGGATCCAGACCTTCAAATTCATTATTTTGGGCACACCATTTTGCCATAATTTGGACATATTAAAACCAGAAATATCTGCCGTATCCTGTTATATTTTATTACCAAGCCTTTCTTTGTGTTTCTATGATCATATTATGATGGAAGTTATTCTCAAATGTAGAAGAGGCAGAGAATTCATATGTCTTTCTTGATGTCTTCAAAGCTTCTCTAATTTGGGAACACCTGTAAACGATGTGAAAATGGGTTCATCGAAAGGTCTCGGATTCTCCATCCATGTAATGGCAATACACAGCCAACACTTGTAAAGCAAATAAATCCACGGCTCTACCCACTGAACCTCTTGCTTCCCACAGCACTGTAAAAACAAGTGGACACAGTGTGAAATTGGGTTAATCTAAAGGACTGGGATCCTCCATTCATGCAATGGCAATACACAGTCAACCCTTGTAATGCACATAAATTGCCATTCAAGTTTCATTATTTTTTCAATTTGTGTCTCAAAAACATAGCTTATGTAAAACTAGAGGTGTGACTGTCACAGATGGGACTGTCCATACACCCCGCTGCCAGTATTAGAAGACGAAAAGAGGCATAACTCTAGCAAAAAAAAAGTCTGAACGAGAAACTATAATCGCAGGTGCACAGGTTCCCATGGTAGTGAACATTCATACCAAGTTTCAAAGGAATCAACTTGTAAACATCTGAGAAAATCTCTGGACAAATTCATGCATTCTATGACGAAAAGGGGCATAACTCTGGCAAAAAAGGTCCAATTGAAACTATAATTACAGGTGCACCAGTTCCCATAGTAGTAAGCATCCATACCAAGTTTCAAAGGAATCGACCCATAAACAACTGAGAAAATCTTGGGACAAAATTCTAGGCAATTCATGCATTCTAATACAAAAGGGGGCATAACTCTGCCAAAAAAGTCTGATTGAAACTATAATTGCAGGTGCACAGGATCCTATGGTAGTAAATATCCATAACAAGTTTCAAAGGAATTGACCCATAAACATCTCAGAAAATCTCCAGACAATATTCGCACATTCTAGGATGAAAAGGGGCATACCTCTGGCAATAAAGGTTCAATCAAAACTATAATTGCAGGTGCACAGGTTCCCACGGCGGTAAACATCCATACCAAGTTTCAAAGGAATTAACCCATAAACACCTGAGAAAATCTCAGGACAAAATTCTAGGCCTGCTATTTCAAGGTGAAAAGGGGCATAATTCTGGAAAAAATAGTCCAACTGGAACTATAATCGCAGGTGCACAGGTTCCCATGGCAGTAAACATTCATATCATGTTTCGAGTAGATTGGTTCATGAACGTCTGAGAAAATCTCTGGACAAAATTAGGTCTACAGATGGATGGACAGACAGATGGACAGATGGACGGACAAGGCGATTCCAGTATATCCCCCCACATCACGTTGCAGGGGTATAAAACAAAAATAACTGGTTTGATTCAGGGTACAAGCAATAGAAAAATATGATTGTTTGGCAAGAATTTTTATTTTTTATTTTAGTATTTTATTTTCTCAGTCACTTTACAATATCCAACAACCAAAATTTCTGGAAGTGCAGTGTCTCAATGGTTAGAGCAATGGACTTTAAACCGAAAGGTTGAGGGTGCAATCCTGACCAGTGATAATGGTGTTGTGTCCTTGGACAAGACACTTAACCCTGATTGCTTTGCGCAGGGACACAGTGGTACTGTGTACTAAAGCATACTGCACGTTGATGGTGCACTTGACTTCAACTGCTGCTATCTCTGCCTGTACAGTGGAGTCCTGTTAATTGAAAAGCCACTTTGTTAATGAAAATTATTCAGTTAACAGGAGTATTCAATTAACAGGGATTGTGTCACTTTCCTGTACTCAAGAGATCAACTTAGCATTTATTCTATTATATCTTGTTTGACAGAGTTCCCTGAGCTCTGTTAGACAAGATATAATAGATTAAATGCCTGTATTGGATGTAATGAGGTCAAATAGGTCTATAAACAAAGGAAACGGGGCTGAGACAGGGTAATTTCTCGACAGGTTACAAGATTTTTTCTTCAATTCACAAAAGTTTACTCAATAACCTATCTTCAATTAACAGGTCAAATTTGAATATGAGTGGTAAATGGTTTTGAGTTGGGAAATTATATTCAATTAACAGGGTTATTCACTTAAGAGATATCCAATTAAGTGGGCTCCACTGTACTCTGTTTGAGAATTTGAGAATATGAGTTACTTGCCACTACTTGTTGGTTCTATCCAGGTACTCTGGCTCCTGTAAAACCATTCTGACATGATGTGATCCTGGCTGTTGAAAGTGTCATTAAACCCCAATAAACAAACAAACCATAATTTCAAGCTACACAATCTTCCCATAATGTAACTATGAATTTAAACAATTCAGCCTTGTTTGACAGAACTCACTGAGCTTTTACTTTTGATATTTTTGACAAAAGAATGTAGAGGGTTAACCCTTTATCTAATGAACCAGTCACATCTGTGTAATTTACAAATTAAGCAGTTGAAAAAATATATTGTTTTTTTTTTAAAAATTCAACAAAACTATATCATGTGACTCCCTCATTGGAATGAGTGGCTCACATGATATGGTTTTGTTTAATTTCTGATTTGGTTTTCTTGATATCTTATGAAAAATTTAACAAAACAATAATTAAAATAATAAATTTTGCTAGTCTGTGTTGCGAAAAGGGTTAATATCGGTTGTGTCACATACTGACTGTTCGCATCATTACTAAATTATCAAGTTATAACAGTGTGGTGCTGTGATCACAAAGTGGAAGAGAATCCTGGTACGTATGAAAATCCTGTCAAAAATATTTTTCCACTTTCTTGCTATGGCACTGTAAAATATCACCTGTTGGAAGAAAAATCCACAAATATTGATCTGAGAAGTTATGTTAGTTTATTTTTCATGATGCGGTCCAGATTTCATATTTTATGTATGAAATGTCGATCCTCTTTTGTATAAGTTCAGTGTTCACACTGTCAGGTGCCAATTGCACTGAACAAATTCATTGGGCACCAAACATACAGTATTAGACAACAGAATTTGGCACCAAAAATATACTTTTATTTGGTATCAGAGGTTTTGTGATTTATTATTTCAGTGCATTGTTTTTCATAAAATCAATCCTGGAAATGAGACGGATGCAAGTGCAACTGCTCCCGTCAGCACCCATGTTTTCTATTTTTCCGGGAGCTAAAAAAATGCTCTTGCTGAAAAATATTGTGGAGCACTAATATACTGTGAGGGCATATAAATGTGCGTTGTTTTGAGAAAGCAGCACTCTGTGGCCAGTGGATAGTTACTGTCATAATTCAACAATTCCTATTACATTTAACCCCTTGAACGCGAGCGGCCGCTTTGCTGGCCAGGAACATATAACGTCATTAAATAGGACGGCTGTTCAGTAAATGTGTGGGGGAGATCAATCAATATTTTCAACGTGCAGCCTTGAGGCTGCACGTTGAAAATAGTGATTGGTCTAACCCAAATAATGACTATGGACTCTTCTAATTGCTGGCATTGAACTGGCATGGAAGATACTCCTAGAGTTCAAAAGGTTAAGGTTTCTGGTGTTTGGTGACAGTATTTCCTCAAAAATTCATATACTAACATTTTACGGGTGCAATTTACTCCCCGTCTCTGATTTCACAGGAGCTTAAAACTGCACCCGTCAATTTTGTTCAGTTCCAGCACTGTAAAATCACTGGCTGATGACACAAAACTCATGCTTGTCAAGTATTCTATAAGTAACAGGAGAAATCATGGCTCATTGTTATAGGTCAACCGAATTAACATTTTATCCATTAAATCTGATTCTTATCAAAACATTCCATTGTTATTTCATCTTTTTCATCTTGCATAATCTTTTTTATAAACAATCTGGAAGATAATAAATTATTTCCTGCTAAGTTATTTGGAGTGAACCAACAGTAAATAATAATCCTGAAATTATTTTCTAAATGTTAATAACAGCCTTTTAGGCCCCACAAAGTAGATCTTCTGTTTCTCAGGCCATTTTTGAAAAACTGCAGGTGTGCGGGCATTTTTTAATTTTATTTTGTAATTGTTTTTTTGTCATCAAAAGTTCAGGTTCTTGGTTTGTTTTAGCCTTATAATCTACAGAATAGCATGGGTGGTGGTGTATTTCGTCCCTTGCATGTAAGAAGGCTTTGCAATGCTAAAGCATTACAAAGCCTTGCTGCACTCAAGGGAAACATTTATCAATTTTATTATCTTTGGTAAAATATCAGACATAAATCATTTAATTTTTTTTTTAAAGTTTGCATTTGTTATAAAAGGAGAGGATGCAGCAGCCAAAAGGACCATGCGGGTGGGCCTGAGAAACAGATTTTTTTTACTTTTTTAGGTTACTTTACTTATTATTTATTTATCAGTATTAGT
Organism: Pictodentalium vernedei; assembly: GCA_031216915.1. Classification (NCBI taxonomy): domain Eukaryota; kingdom Metazoa; phylum Mollusca; class Scaphopoda; order Dentaliida; family Dentaliidae; genus Pictodentalium; species Pictodentalium vernedei. Next base: position 393,326,195 of record CM062293.1, on the reverse strand, counting down.
TTTTTATCAAAATTTTTATCATTTATATTTTTTTCCAACTATAATACTTAAAAGAACCATGTAATACTAAATTATTTATTTATTATTTATTTTATTAAGGTTTAACAACACATTAACAGCCATGGTCATATTGTGTCAGTGAGTTTTATGGGTGGGCAAAGCTGGAGTACCCAGAGAGAAAGACTGAGCAATGATAAGCAGCTGCAGCTATCAGCTCCCCCACATTGTAATTCTGCACTGCTGAGTAGGCAGAGTTAGATTGGTTGAAGACATGCACACCATCGATGTGCAGTATGCCTTACAACATGGCATCATCGTGCCCCCATGTGGACAATCAGGGTTAAGTGCCATGTCCAAGGACATAACGTGGGAGTCCGAATCAATTGTTCAGATGGTCACCCGTCCAAGGACTAACTGGGCTCGACGTTGCTTAACTTCAGTGATCTGACGAGAACCAAATACTAAATTAAAATATCAAATTTTGAGTACAACAAGGTGCCAACTGCAAAAGGATTTTTGGCATCAAAAGAATTCATACAGAACCGAACCAAAATATCTCTGAACACCAAACAATTTTGAGTCAGCACATTGTGTAAGTGTGGTGCAGACCAGTTGTGAATTGAATGAGAAATGTACCATTTTTGTAATTACAGTACAGCACATTGCCTAGATTCCAGGCACAGGAGAAGTTGCCATTGACTCACATTCACACTAATGGTATCTATCTTTGGTTTACATTTTCCCACTATTTATCTGGTTGAATGCTGGAAGCCCAAAATTGGGCTCTGCTTTGAAGTGCGAGTACCACATGTTAAAGACTTAATTCATATTCTGTTGGTGTGCTTCGTATTATCTTTGAAGTGAAATTATTTAGGGTAAGGATTTGCCTTGTTGCAATTTATAGGCACTCTCCCATAAATTGTAACAAGGCAAAGACATGTGAAGCAATTTTGCTGACGAAAAATACTTTAGCACTCTACCAGTTAATTTGTTGGGAAATATTTTGCAATAAAGTGAACTGGACAATGCAGAACTTCAAACATTCATTGAATGTATTTTCCACTGAAAACTTATCTCATCAGAACTGGTTACTGCTGTGACAAAACAGCTTTGCTAAATAAAGAATAATTAACCTGCCTGACACTGCTAAATCTTTTTTGTGGTCACTTTTGTCGCCATGGTCAAAATTCTGCCTAAGTTAGATTTGGTTAGTTTTAGCAACTTCTCCCCAAAACACCACTTAACTGCAGTACACAAAAACTGTTGGGATTTTGTTCTAAGTGTGACTTTCAAAAATATTAGCATAAAATTGGTGAACTGAACAGGAGATGAGAACTGCCATATGTCTCTGAATAACAGACAAAAAAACTGCAGAAGCTGAGACATTCAGACAGTTGAACTGGGGAAAGAGGAAACTTTGGACTTTGTGAAAAGAATGAAAAGCAATAACATTGTGTAAGAAAACTGGAACAGATCTGAGAACATTTTATAATTATTTGTTTTGGTTTAATAATAAAGAGGCTGTTGCTTTAATCTCAGGCTGTTATGAAGTTACCTCTGGCTGATATCTCTAACCAAATTATAACCTATAAATATTACTTAAAGAACCAGCCGTTATATATGTGTAATGACCAGAACAAGATAATGGTAAAAATTTCACCTCATTCATTCCAAATTCTGCCCATATACTGAAGTGTTCTATTAACAGATGAAATCTACTGGTTATCCTGGTATTATTTCTCTGAAGTCAGCTGGCAAAGAACCGGGCAAAATAAGATGTTTAACTGGTAGAATGCTAAATAATTATGTTTGGCCACGAACATTTGTTCACACGTCTTTTTGCCCTGTTACAATTTATAGGAGAGTGCCTGTGGGCACTCTCCTATAAATTGTAACAAGGCAAATATTAACAGTCAAAATAATATCACTTAATAGATAATATGAAGCACAGCCTCTTGAGTTTGAAGCCTTTAAATTGCAGTACCTGCACTTCAGATTAAAGCCCAAATATGGGCTTCCAGCACTCTACCAGTCAATGACGAAAGATATAAACAAGACAACAGTAATCATTAAATTTTTCTTATTTAATGCAAGTTTCTGAAAGCTCTCTCAGAGAAAGTTTTTATCAAATTTATTTACTTATTGGTGTTTAAGGTCACATATTTCTGCACAATGGCTAAGTACGTCTGCAACATGGAAATAAAGTCAAGTCCACATTAAACAGGCACAGCTTTACTTCCCGAGGTTCCCACGGGGAAGTTCTTATCAACAGAAATAAAATGAGATGAAGGTTTTGTTGGGGTTATCCGACATATAGTAGAACCAGAACCTTGTTAACTGTTTATTGGCAAGAGTGTTTTTTTCTGAAACTGAAGAAAGGAAGAGTTTGTTATTTACTGTATCACTAATTTATTCACGTCCATAATTTCAAATTTAACTGCATTCTCTACCTGGAAAATATTTTTAAAATGCTGAATACATACTGAAACAAATGTCTAAAAAAGTTTTTTCTCTTATTTTGGGAATTTCAAATTAAATTTGTGATTTATATGTCTACACCACAACTTCATTGTATGAGTGATGCAATATTGGTATTCTGACAAGGTATTGACTGGTGCAGTTTTTGATGCACAAATTTTCCTGTATTCTATAATAACACTCACAAAATTGATTCTGCACCCTACCGGAATAAGGTAAAACCATGTTTTAAATGGCAGGTACATGTGATAAGTAATAACCTGCTTTTGAAACTTTCAGTGATGGTTTTCAAAACAGACAGAGAAACTTACATATTACTATTGTTTACTGGTGTTTGAGATCACTTTCAGCATCTATGGCAATATCATGACCTTAACATATGTATAAAGTCAAGTCAATTATTTATACCTGTGTGTCTCACTCAGAGGCTTCCATCATAGGCAATGGTTGTTAGGTCCTATTTTTTTTATCAGTAAAACATATCTTATTTTTGGCCACAAACAAGCACTGCATCACTTCTCTGTGTTCTCTTGGGTACACCTAACTTATAGATTGTCCTTTTCTTTTCTGAAGGGGGAGGGGGGGGGGGGAGGGGTAGGGGGTAGGCAACTTGACACTACCATAACCTGAAACATTTAATTTTTGAATGCCCCAAATATTTTCCAAGTAGAACAAGACTCCTTGAGAAACTGATGGAAAAGTGGGATGAAAACATGAGGAATGACATAAGGGAAATGGTCAATATTATAGTTGAGGATATCAAGAAAGTGCCAATGGGGGAATTATGAAATAGTTTTTGACTGAATGTTGGGAGATTAGGATGGAGAGTGAGAGAGGAATAACCAGTCTGTGGCTGGGTCGATGTAGGTCTCCTCATAAGAGGACCCTGATAAATCAGTGGAAGGCCAAAAAATTATAACATTATTATTATTTTTTTTTTTTTTTTTTTTTTTTATTATACAATGATGAATGCCACACAGTGATGGCCTGCTGATTGTCAGGAAAATCCTGCCAAGCCAAAAATATTCTTCAACAGTGGCTAGCATCCTCAAGTCATTTGGGAGACAATAGAAAAAGAACCAATACAAAATGTACATAGATCAGTGACAAAATAATTATAGTGAAGTGGAGGATAAGCCTTTACTTAACAAAAACAACAGATGCCACTTACAAAAAAAAGTTCTAAAATTACTAAATATTTTTATTTTGTATTTGATAGACATGGCTTATGACCCCTCATTGGAATGAGTACAATGGGTGCATTCCAATGAGTGGGTCATGAACCATGTTTTTGAGGCAAAAAAAACCCTGAAAAATAATAGAATTTGATTGTCCACTTTTGTGATTATGACTGGGCCATTATGGCTTTTAACCCTTTACCTAACCTGAAAAGCAGACGACACTTGCAAAAATAATTCTTGAATAAATAATTTTTTTCATTTTTTGTCTCAAAAACATAGGTTATGTATGACCCCTCGTTGGAACGAGCTTGTTCCAACGAGGGGTCATAACCTATGTTTTTCAGGCAAAAAATGAAAAAAATAATGAAAATTAATTGGCAATTTTTGAGAATAGCGCTGGCCGGTTTTGGCCGTTACGTTAGGTAAAGGGGTAAAATTGGATAACAGGTTAAGGTGCAACATAAGTAATGGAATTTTGTTTATTTTGAAATTCTCACCTCTTATATTCCTTACATTCAGATTAAATATACACAAATTATACATCAAAATGAAGGTTGGGATGTATAGAACATGAAACACATATGTAATCAACTCATAGAGTTGATAGCAGGCACCACTGGTTCCTGAAAGTCTGCTACTGTATTCGTACCAGAACTGATAATAAAATAATATTTCGAAAAAACATCTTGTGGCCAAATGTGCTCCACATATCCAAGAACAAAGCTAGGCATTCAAAACACTTTTGAGTGCAGCAATAGGACTGCATTTGGGAAAAGGACAATACTGTCTGCATTTTTTATTGAAGATGGTTTCCATGATCGACAGACATGCGCAAATCACTCGATACCACAAATGTGCATCGAAAAACAAAATCGTAATTCTAAGAAATTTCAACAGGTATCATGATACCTTGCATTGAATACAGTAACTGTGCAGTCTCTATATAATACTAGGATACTGTATTAAGGTGATCTTTCTAATTATTTGATTTTAGACGGCGTTGTATATCGATGCTTTTTCCGTCCGATGACGTCAACCGGAAATCGAAAGTAAATTCATATGGAAACAAAAGCGAAGGTTTTGGAATTTACCCCCATGCAGCTCTGTCACTGTGTTTTGAAGACCTACCTTTTTCTTGGATATGTAAAGCACATTTGGCTGCAAGTTGTTCTCGTGAAATATTATTAAATTATCAGTTCTGGTACGAATATAGTTGCAGACTTCCAGGAACCAGTGGTGCCTATGGTCGACTCTATGAGTTGATTACACATGTGTTTCGGGTTCTATACATCTCAATCTTCATTTTGAAGAACAATTTGCGTATATTTCATTTGAATTTAAGGAATATCAGAGGTGAGAATTTTCAAAATAAAAAAAATTCCATTACTTATATAGCACCTTAATACTGACAGTGTAAATGCTAAAAAGTTGGCTTCAATTTAACTTTTCTCCCAAACTTATATTAGATCAGAAATATATGAATAAAACATGTTCAAGTGACTGACCTCCAAAGATAGATAAAAAATAAACTAGGAAGTATTTGAGAAATATTTTTGCATTATTTTTGTGAACTGGAAAGGGTTAACAAACTGCCCTCAATTTTTATGTTCATCTCTATAAAATTCTGATCAAATACAGTCATGCCTTCCAAACATTATCCTGATAATTATGAAGAAATCACTGAAAGAGTTTTGATTTGATAAACTTACCTCTGAAAGATACTTTTGCCAGTCTATCAGCTTTTCCACGCAAATTTTCTGCATACTTCAAGTGCAGGACTAAGGCCATTCTGTAATTTGACTATCCCGACTAAAATCCTTTAATACGACAAGTCCAGCAATTAATACATCAGGCCAGTGATCTACACATCTTCGAGTACACTGCTTGGTACCCTCTCAATCCAAACACAACTGTCATCTCTGTGCTGGTCTAAATTGTAAGTAACACTCAAGCCTGACAATAAGAAAAAAAAGTTACTTCTCTCCGTGCTTGAATGAATTCCTGTGTTATGTAAAAGTATGATAATAGACTGTCAAGTTGAGGACAATAATGGTTGAGATAATCCAGTTCAATGAATGAATACAAGTCTACCTACTTACAAACAGCCTGCACACTACTTATACCAACTCTACCCAGTTATTGATTCATCCCACAATGCTTGCTTCATCGCTCAAACTCTCGGGAATAATTTTCTTTCACACATTTTCCTAATTTACAAGCATTGTAAAGCTGTAATGTTTGTCGTTATGGTTACTTTCCTCCAGTGGTTGATTCCCCCAAATCCTGTCCCATAGAACCAACAGGGAATTATGAACATTTTTTCATATCATTCATACAGATACATGTATATACAAATATCAATGGAATACAATGAAATAATAATTAATATTGTCACTGAATTCCAGTGAACTGAGAGACAAATGCTTTTAAGAGATGACACTGTTCTTTCACAAACTGCATTATGTCAATAACCAGGGATATCATGAAATATGTTGAGGAATGTTAACTGGTAGAGTGCGAGAAGCCACTTTTTTGGCTATATAATGAAGTTCCGAGAACTATTTGCTGGTTTTTCACTACATGAATTATCCTGTTTGCTTTGGAGTACAAAAGAAAATTTATATAAAATTGTTTTGTTACAATTTATTGGAGAGTGTCGAATAGGCACTCTCCAATAAATTGTAACAAAACAAACACTAAAAGGAATTATCTGTCATTTTATCCTAGTATGAATGATGAAGGGTGTGGTGTGTTAAGTGTGGTATTTAGTGTGTCAATTCTAATGGGAGTGTGATGGCTCAGTAGGTAGTGATGCAGACTGCAAGCCGAGAGGTCCCAGGTCCGAATTCCACCTGTGGCAACTGTGTTGAGTCCTTGGGCAAGACACTTAATCCCAAATGCCCACAAGGGGGCATGGTGGAGTTATATACTAAGGCGTCCTGCACGTTGATGGTTCACCAGTCTTCAACCAATGCTAACCCTGCTTGTGTGGAGTTACATGTAGTACACTGGGGAGTCTTACAGTTACTCACCTTAGCTTGGTGGTTCTCTCCAGGTACTCCAGCTTCCTACACCTGTAAAACTGTCTGACCCGAGGTGACCCTGGCTGTAGAAAGTGTCATTAAACCCCAATAAATAAATAAATAAACAAGAGGGGCAATGTAAAGAATGTGCCAATGCCCCCCAAATTTTCTAAGTCGAAAGAGTGAAAAAGGGACATAACTCTGGATAAATGTGTGGAAGAAACTCACACTACACAGGTATTGTTCCCCCATGATGCTCTATCCTCTATCACAACACCAAATATCACACAAATGGGAGTTGCAGTGGCTGAGGTACAAGGGAAAATGTTGGTATGGATAGATGAACAGACGGACAGAGGAGGTCTCCACTAGATACCCCTTCGACTTTTCAAGTCGGGGACATAAGAAATAACTTATGGAAGTATATTTATTTATTTATTTATTGATGTTTAAGGTCACATATTTATGCACAATGGCTAATCATGACCGTGACAGTTTTACGGGTGGAGGAAGCCGGAGTACCCGGAGAGAACCACCGAGCAGCGACGAGCAGCTGCCAGCTCCCCAACATTGTAACTCCGCACTGCACAGCACAGGCAGGGCTAGATTGGTTGAAGACATGCGTACCATCGACGTGCAGTACGCCTTAGTACACAGCGTCATCATGCCCCCACGCGGGCAATGGAGATGAAGTGTCTTGCCCAAGGACACAACGCGGTTGCCGCAGGTGGGATTTGAACCGAGGACCTCTCGGCTTGCAGCCTGCACCTCTACCTATTGAGCCACTGCGCTCCCCTTATGGAAGTATGGTGGCTTAGTAATTAGTGCATTGGACTTCAAACAGAAAGGTTGATGGTTCAATCCTAACAAGCGGTATCTGAACTGTGTCCTAGGCAAGAAAAGTAAAGTACCACTTGCCCATGTGGGGACATGGTAACACTGTGTAGCATAATGCATATTGATGGTGCCCTTGCCTTCATTTGCTGTTAAGTCTGCAGAGTTAGTACACTGGACAGTCTGACAGTTGCTCGCTTCTGCTCAGTGGTTCTCTAAGTACTCTGGCTTGCTCAATCCATACAACTGTCCAACTCGATGTGACACTAGTTGTTGAAAGTGTTGTTAAACCCCAGTAAACAAACAAACACTGTAATAGAGCTGAAATGGTTGAAGGGTTTTCTTGATCGATTCATCACCTGGATTAACCTTGGTTAACGGATTAATCACCTACCCTAATAGGTAGCTGAATAATTGCTGTACTGTTGATGTTTTACAGCATTAACCCTTTACCCAACGTAAAGGACAAAACCGGCCAGGCCTATATACAAAATCTCTATTCAAATTTTATTATGTTTTCAATTTTTGTCTCAAAAACATAGCTTATGACCCCTCATTGGAACGAGCTCATCGAGCTCGTTCCAATGAGGGATCATAAGCTATGTTTTTGATACAAAAATTTAAAAATTTTAGTAATTCAAGTATTTATTTTGCAAGTGTCGTCTGCTACCCTCATTGAGTAAAGGTTAGCTTAAGAATAACCATTTCATTTCCAGCTACTGATACTGGATAATGATCATACAAGTGAACAAGTGTGTCATCACGTAACTTGCCTGCTTTACTCTGTCTCACATAATTGATGTGACAATGTTTTGCCTGTTTTGCAGCAAGTTTGTTCCTTTGTTAACCCATATAATGCAATAGTTCAAAAGAAACAGTTAATCGATCAATTACTTTTTCCATCGATCAGGATGTTGATCATTGATTAATCGATTAATCGGTTAGCTGTTTCAGCTCTACACTGTAATTCTTACAATTTAATTTAAAGCATTTGATTACCATGTTCAATTATTTATTTCTGCAAATTGTGTGTAAAAAGATGTGTAACCTAACTTCATTATTAATGCGTATAATTTTAACACATTGGTCATTGCATACCTACACAAACTTGTCATTTTGAAATTGCAGGAGGGCTGTTACAACCAGTAGTGTATAAATTTACCAGTAATGTCGAAATCGACCAGTAATGTCGAAAAAATTAACCAGTAATGTCGAAATCAACCAGTAATGTCGAAAAAATCGACCAGTAATGTAAAAATCCGTAATGTCGAAAAATTAACCAGTAGTGTCAAAAAGTGATGACCAAAATGAGGAGCACTAACACTTGCCGACGGGGGAGGGGGGTATATCCCCCCCCCCCCCCCCCCCCCCCCCCCCGATGACACCCCTGGGCGTGTGCTTTAGTGACTGACTATTATAATGTCAGTCACTACCCGATATTTGCTACATGTCTATCATCTCGTTCTACCAATTTGCTACCTGTCATTTTACCTACATCCATCAATCAGTCAGTCTGCGTCACCCGCATGTACCCGCATGTACGTGGGGAGCACTATTAGCTCAATCGAGAAATTGCCTCGCAATTCAATTTGATGAATATCCGGGTTCTATACCTGACGAGGTCAGTTAAGCTGTGTCCTTGGGAATGACACTTTATCCCAGGTGCACGTTGACTTCGTGTGCCAAGCCACATGCCGAAATGTCACGTGTATGGTGCGCATGCTTTAAACTAAGTGTCGTAAACGAAATCAATCAATCAATCAACCAACCAATCAATCTTTGTATGTTGGTTTGCCTGTCTTTCCGTCATTCGGTTGTCTATCCACGTCTAGGGGTTATTTTTCACACGCCACATTGCTATCGGTCTGTCTGGATTTCTGTCCGTCTGCCTGGATGCTCCTAACCTGCCTGCCTACACACTTGCCAGCCTACATGTGTGAATGTATGTCTATCTGTGCGAGCGCTAAATACTAGACTAAATATTTCAGCGTCGTATCAATTCATTATCTATCCAGAGAGAGAGAGAGACAGGGGGAAGGAGGGAGAGAGAGAGAGAGAGAGAGAGAGAGGGGGAGACAGAGAGAGAGAGTTGGACAATGACAGAGGGAAAAGGTGATAGGGAGAGAGCGATAGAGAGAGAAAGAAGGGGAGAGAGAGAAGGAGAGATAGAGGTAGGGGCAAAGGCAGATGGATGGATGGATGGATGGAATGGATGGATGGATGGATGGATGGATGGATGGATGGATGGATGGATGGATGGATGGATGGATGGATAGATAGATAGATAGATAGATAGATAGATAGATAGATAGATAGATAGATAGATAGATAGATAGATAGATAGGGCAAAGGCAGAGTGAGAGAGAGAGAGAGAGATATAGAGATGGGGAAAGAGAGATGGACAAAGACAGACGGAGAGGGGGATAGAGAGAGAGAATGATGGAGAGAGAGAGAGAGAGAGAGAGAGAGAGAGAGAGAGAGAGAGAGAGAGAGAGAGAGAGAGAGAGAGAGAGGGCAAATGCAGAGGGACATGGGATAGAAAGAGGGGGAGATAGATAGAGAGAAAGAGGAGAGAGAGAGAGAGAGAGAGAGAGAGAGGGAGAGAGAGAGAGCAAATAGGATGGGATATGTGGTGCATATGAAAGAGGGAAATAATTGTTAACCATAAAATTCCATATTTACTGGGGTAAATGTGTTTAAACTTGCGCGAAAATGGTTAAAAGTCGATAAATATAGGCAAAAGTACAATTTGAGCAACCCGAAAAAATATTGAAATTTTGGAGAAAAATCGTCATTTTGTCGTCACTTTTTGACACTACTGGTTAATTTTTCGACATTACGGATTTTTACATTACTGGTCGAGTTTTTCGACATTACTGGTTGATTTCGACATTACGGGTTAATTTTTTCGACATTACTGGTCGATTTCGACATTACTGGTAAATTTATACACTACTGGTTGTAACAAGGGCCATTATGGTTCGCCTCAAATCACCCTAGGAGGGCCATTTTGGGTTCACCTAAAATGACCCCAGGAGGGCCATTTATGGTTTGTGGAGGCCATTTTGTTTCAGCCTGCCGGGTATACAACTAATATCATTTTAAGTTACATGGTTTGTGTAATTATGATGTACGTCATCACGTAATGTATAGATGCAGGTTCGAATATTTGGATGCAAGATACCAGGTTTCCCATGACACTCACTAACAGTGAGTGTTACAGTTATCTTGCATCCAAATAACCACGCCCGTATCTATACGTTACATGATGACTGTACAAGTCAGTCACTGTGCTCACCACCAGATGCTGATAACTTGGGGCAAATCAATCAGATTTGGGGGACGAGTCGTCCCGGCTTTCATTTTGGGACGAAACGTCCCAGGCGAATCGTCAGCTGTTGAACAGGCTTGGAAGTGATGTGTCCTGTAATCGCGCGTGACACAAGAGTTGTCACAGTCTGATGTACGATGTAATAACTAATTACAACTTTGGAATTGGAAGACCTCTCACTCATATTTGGAAAGTTACTTACTGTCTCTTCTGACTGCGTTGACAACACACTACAAACGTCACAAATTACGCTTTGTTACCTCCTTCAATCCGAGAAAATCGCCGTTTGAGACAATCGATTTTGAGGTGCCTTCGACTGAATTAATGGGCCACAGAAATCGAGGTTAGGCATACGTTTACCGTCTGCGGAATTTTGAACTCAGGTGGGCGACTGCAGCCCGGGGCGATCGACCGCCTCAAAATGACAAGCCTGAAGATGGCCACATTGTCCCTCTCACACCTTCAAGCCTTGTCAAGGCCCGGAGATGTGGGAGGGGCAGTGTAACCATCTCAAAGAAACTACCTTGTTAGTAGCACATGAAAAAGGGAAAAAGCCCACTAGGCAGAATTCATTAATAGTAAAATCTCATTTTGCGTACTTTTAGTTTTTGTAAGATTGACGAGAGCTAATCACTTCCCTAGGCCATGAAAGGGGAGCAATTTTTAGCCCTCCTACATTTTTAAGAAGGCCAGGCCTGCTGTATACAAGGACCATACAAAAACCATGGGGATGGAATTTATGTTATCATTGGGATTTAATTTTGTACACCGTCGAAATGGAGGAGTTTTTAACTACCTTGAGATCAATATATTCTCACTCTACTATTTTTGTGAATTTTTCAATATTTCAAGTGTATTCCATTGTGTGCTGAACTGTTAGAGTTAAAATTTAAGACTTGCACAATTAACCCTTTACCTAACGTGAAAAGCAGACAACACTTGCAAACAAAATTCTTGAATAACTCATTTTTTTCATTTTTTGTCTCAAAAACATAGGTTATGACCCCTCATTGGAATGAGCTCGATGAGCTCATTCCTAAGAGGGGTCATAACCTATGTTTTTGAGATAAAAAATGAAAATTAAATGGCGATTTTTGTGAATAGTGTTGGCCGGTTTTTGGCTGTTACGTTGGGTAAAGGGTAAAGATATTTCTAACTTCTTTGTACTGGTAGTTTCTCAAACACTTTGACAAAGAGCTGATGATATTAATGATTGATGAGCCAAAATGTTCCAAAGAAATTTCTGATTTTAGTAGAAATGTTAATTAACCACTGAGGGTGATGGCTTCAGGTAAATTGTCAAGTATTACTAGTAATGATAAAAGTTTGCGGAGTTGTGAAATATACATGAAATATTAACAGCGTTCTCTATGAACAAAAAATGTTGCCTGAGGAAGCTGAAGTCTCTGCTATTAAAACTAAGCAAATCACAAACAATGACATATATTATGGATTCTGAATCAGAGGGACAGTTTTTGTGAAGACGACAGTTTTATAATTTTCAACACAGGCTCAAAACACAATGTCTTGGATACTCAGGAAACAACTAGTGTAAAATACATGTACGTATGTGAATACTTTATAAATTAATATATCAGTATTATAATGAATGCAGCTTCACTCTGTTTTAACAATGACCAACATTATTTCCTTTTGTTTTCTTCAGTTATGATATGGCATTTTTTGTTGTTCGGCTACTCCATTTTAAAACCGAAGATTGATTGCTTAATTGCATAATTCATGATCGAGAGAAAAATGGGTTTAGTATGTTATGCACACTATCCTGATTGTATTCCATATTAAAAATAATCGAAATCTGAATCAATGTTTGACGTTACAGCTTAACCCTTTACCCAACATAATGGACAAAACCAGCCAGCGCTATTCACAAAATTCACCATTCAATTTTTATTATTTTTTAATTTTTTGTCACAAAAACATAGCTTATGACCTCTCATTGGAATGAGCTCAATCAGCTCATTCCAATGAGAGGTCATAAGCTATGTTTTTGACGCAAAAAAAAAAAAAATTATTGCTTCAAGAATTTTATTTGCAAGTGTCGTCTGCTTTTCGTGTTAGGTAAAGGGTTAATTTATTTGCAAGTGTCGTCTGCTGTTCGTGCTAGGTAAAGGGTTAAGAAGAATTTTACATCAGAAAAGCGGAGGTCGAGTAGTGGTGGTTAAAAAGGAATCTATGCTCATGAAACTAATGAAACTAGGAAACAATCTTAAAGGCACAGGACAAAGTTGGTGAAAATTGGATGTTTTCTGACAGGCTTTTTTTTTTGACGAGAATTGATTCACGCAAACATTCTCACAACAGAACCAGCGAGAATCCATGGAGAATCTCACTTCTCTTCTGCTAGAATTCGGTTGAAAAGAATTCAGTGAATTTAACCCTTTACCTAACACAGCAAAAGCAAATTAACCAATACAAGACTAACATGACCTGAAATATTCTGAAACTTTGTCTATAAAATTGTACAAATATGGCTGTCAATGGAACTGGCTCAATGACCCGGTTCCAATGATATCCATATTTGTAAGGTTTTAATGGTAAATATTGTTTGTTTGGGTTTTTTTATTTTTTGAAAAAAAATTATCATATTCAGTTTATGTTTTAAAAATTAAATGAAAGTGTCAATGACACTGTAGCTCAACTTGTGTAAGACATGTACATGTATAGTATTTGACACAGCAATGACACACATCTAGGTAATGACTTGATAACAAAGGTACATATAAAGTATTGTAGCGGTCTGTACATAAATGCTGACCATAGCCTGCAACAAATGTATAGGTAAAGTATTGTAAAGGTGGGTGACAGTTAGATGCTAAACTAGAAAAGAAATCTTTTGAGTCCCAGAGTGGGTCTGACTGAACCAAAAAATATTTGTTCTCATAGCACAGTGATAACAAAGGCACCCAAAAACACTCGTTACTGTCCCAAGGTGATAACAAAGGTATCCAAGAAGTTTCATGAAGATTGGTTTATAAATACAGCCTCTAGCCCGAGCCATATTGACATGTGCACTTACTGAGTATAAGTAGCACTGAATAAATCAAAGTTCATCTAATTTGCATAATTTCTGCACAAGAAAAAAACCCGTATTATATGTGATGTATTCCATGTTACTAAACATTCATTCAAAAATTTATTCAAATCAGAACCTTCATATAGAAGTTCTGTACCAAAAACTGATTGCACTAATTTTGGTACAAAATGGTTGCCAACGGCCATCTTGAATTTCGGACCACACCCAAAAACACTAGTTCTCATCCCACGGTGATAACAAAGGTACCCAAGAAGTTTCGTAAAGATCGATTCATAAATACGGCCTCTAGCCTGAGCCGTAAAGAAGTTGTGTACAAAAAATTGATTAGACCTAATTTCGGTACAAAATGGCCACTGGAAGCCATCTTGAATTTTGGACCACACCCAAAAACACTTGTTCTCGTCCCAAGGTGATAACAAAGGTACCGTGAAGATCGGTTCATAAATACAGCCCCTAGCCCGAGCTGTATTGACATGTGTACTCAATGTGCATAAGTTGCACTGAAAAAATCAACGTTCATTTAATTTGCAGAATTTCTACACAAGAAAAAACCCTGTATTATATGTGATGTATTCCATATTACTAAACATTCAGACAAAAATTTATTTGAATCAGAACTTTCATACAGAAGTTCTGTAGCCATCTTGAATTTCGAACTGCACCCAAAAACACTTGTTCTCGTCCCATGGTGATAACAAGGTACTCAAGAAGTTTCATAAAGATCGGTTCATAAATACGGCCTCCAGCCCGAGCCGTATTGAATTGTTGATGGCCAGATGGACAGACAGATGACAGGCCATGGCATAACATCAAATTTGACTTACGTCAAAGTTGAGCTAAAAACTGTATTGCATAAAGGGTTAACATGTGCTATCCATATAAAACAGGTTCAACCAAGGTTGCCTCACGGGACCCTGGGACACTCATAGCAGGTATGGATTCTCACAACCATTTTGTATACGTGAGAATCCAAATGGATTCTCCCAAATTTAGTTGAAATATAAGCCCTGTCTGTTCAAGTTATTGTGCTGATGTTGCCCGTCAGTCACAAATTCAAACAAGAAAACAATCAAAGGGGCGTAACTCTCAAAAGAAAAAAAGTGGACAGGACTGGTTTTTTAACTCATTGATGACATTGTTGAGACCTAACAGACAACATTTGGTAAAATTGAAAAATGTTTGTTCAATTTATCATGCTGACACCAACTACAGGTCAGATACTGAAACAAAAAAAAATAAACAGCTGCCCCATGAGCGCATGATACGCCCGTTATTAATTACAAGAGGGAACCACACAATATGAGTATACATGTGTACTTGTCAGGTTACATATACTAGTCACCAAAAAATCATGAAAATTGCTCAAAGTCCAACATGTGGAAAATTGCCTATATTTTGATGAATAAAGTCCCATAACTCTGGAATGACAAATCGGACAGCGAGACAAATCGAAAGGGAGATTCCTTCTATCAACATATACTTGCAACCAAAAAATCATGAAAATTGCTCTAAGCATTTTCAAGTTATGGTTCGACATGTGAAAAATAAAGTCCCATAACTCTGGAATGACTAATCGAACGGCGACACCAACCGAAAGGGAGCTTCAGTCCATCAACTTAAGCCACCTACAAAAAAATCGTGAAAATCTCTCAAAGCGTTCTCGAGTTATCGTACGACGTGTAAAAAATCAACAATTTTCTAAGTAATAAAGTCCCATAACTCTGGAATGACTAATCGAACGGCGACACTAAACGAAAGAGAGCTTCCCTCCATTGATATACACCACCTACCCAAAAATCACGAAAATCTCTCAAAGTGTTCTCGAGTTATGAGTATACATGTGTACTTGTCAGGTAACATATACTTGCCACCAAAAAATCATGAAAATTGCTCAAAGTCCAACATGTGGAAAATTGCCTATATTTTGATGAATAAAGTCCCATAACTCTGGAATGACAAATCGGACAGTGACACAAATCGAAAGGGAGATTCCTTCTATCAACATATACTTGCAACCAAAAAATCATGAAAATTGCTCTAAGCATTTTCAAGTTATGGTTCGACATGTGAAAAATAAAGTCCCATAACTCTGGAATGACTAATCGAACGGCGACACCAACCGAAAGGGAGCTTCCTTCCATCAACATAAACCACCTACAAAAAAATCGTGAAAATCTCTCGAAGCGTTCTCGAGTTATCGTACGACGTGTAAAAAATCAACAATTTTCTAAGTAATAAAGTCCCATAACTCTGGAATGACTAATCGAACGGCGACATTAAACGAAAGGGAGCTTCCCTCCATCGATATACACCACCTACCCAAAAATCACGAAAATCTCTCAAAGTGTTCTCGAGTTATCGTACGACGTGTAAAAAATCAACAATTTTCTAAGTAATAAAGTCCCATAACTCTGGAATGACTAATCGAACGGCGACACTAAACGAAAGGGAGCTTCCCCCCATCGATATACACCACACACCCAAAAATCACGAAAATCTCTCAAAGCGTTCTTGAGTTATCGTACGACATATGACCGGACGGGCAGACGGACTGCGGTATACCATAATACGACCCGTTTTTTCAAAACGGGCGTATAACAATCTAAGAGATATCACTCCTGAAAATAAATTCAAGTAAGACCGGTTTTCGAACTCATCCAAGATATTCTCGAGCAGAACTCACAGACCAAATCTGGTAAAAATTTGGTAATGTTTCTTCAAAGTTATCACTTGCAAGTCAGAAATTCAAACAAGAAAACAACCTTGTGTCACAAAAAGTTCTGAAAAACATTTTCAAACCCATCCAAGACATTCTCAAGTAGAACTCTCAGACCAAATCTGGTAACAATTGGATAATATTTGTTCAAGTTATCATGCTAACAACATGACATGGACAGGCAGACGGACATGTGCCCACCAACCTTCACCAACACACAACTTGACCAAAAAAGTGTTACTACTATTGCAATTTTTGGAAACGAAGATGGCTGACGGCAACCATCTTTGATATCAATCATCTTAGATGGCTTTCAAAACCCCAAATGTAATGTGCTCTTCCTCTTGATAATGTGTACCATTGAAGTAAGATTCATGTCAATTGGCCTTAAATTAATATGAAGTCTGTTGTTTGTCTACAGATGGATGGTTTTAAAAGCCAAGATGGCTGGCTAATTCACATAATTTACATGTATGCACAGAAGAAAAACCTGTCAAGTGTATCATGTACATTATGCTAGTTGTTTTCTATACAGGGCTTATATTTCATCTAAATTTGGAAGAATCCATTTTGATTCTCATGAAAACGGTTGCGAGAATCCGTACCTGCTCTCTCTAAGTATCCAAGATCCCATGAGGTCACCATGGCTGAACCCCTGTTGTATAATGATAACACATTTTAACTCTTTGCCTGACAGAGCTTTTTAATTTTTAAAGCATAAACTGAACTGACAATTTTTTAAAAAAAATACACAATTTTTACCCCAAATCAGAGGCTTCATGGGGCCTGAGACACTGACCTGACCAAAGTTGTTTAAAGAATGATTTAATTAGCATCTGTGGCTAGTTAACACTACAGAGGAATGAAGTTATTTAATTATTTATAACTCTGTTGTCCATGCTAGATGATTTTTTTCTAGTTCTGAGATGCTACCACAAAAGAAATGCCCAGATTTTCAGTAATGCAAAACTAGGGAGTCTAAATATCAACCTGGGACTTAACTTGAACAAACTTGAAGGATGTTGTATACCAAATATTCAAAAGATTCTGACTGGTGGTTCTAGAGAAGAAGATTTAGAGAAAAATACCAATTCCCCCCCCCCCCCCCCCCTTTCCCCACAGGGAACACAAATATCAACCCAGGCACTTTATTTGAACAAATTGAATCAGAACCCTCTGAGGATGCTGTGTACCAAATATCAAAAGATTCTAATTGTATCTCAAGAAGCAGATTTTTAAAGATTATTCCTCATATTGGGGCTAAGCTAAAGTTCGGGGTCCAATAGGGAGCCCAAATATTAACCCAGAGACTTGATGTGAACAAATGTAGGTCTGACCTCCCTGAGGTTGATGCATACCAAATTTCAAAAGATTCTGATTGGTGGATCTGAAGAAGAAGATTTTTAAAGATTATTCCTCATATTGCTCAAAATTAAAATTGTGGCTCCCTTAGAGAGCCCAATTATTAACTGATGGACTTTAGTTAAGCAAACTGAATCCAACCCCTGTAAAGATTCTGTACACCATATATTAAAAAATTCTGACTAGTGTTTCTGGAGAAGAAGAGTTTTAGAGATTATTCCTCATATTGGACCAAGTTAAAATATGGACCCCCATAGGGAGCCCAAATATTAATAAACTGAGGGATTTGCTTTGAAGAAACTGACCCCTGTATGGATACTGTATACTCAATATCAATAGATTCTGAGAAGCGATTCTGAAAAAGAAGATTTTTCCTAATATTGCATTAAGTTAAAATTCAGCCTCCCATAGAGAGCCCAATTATTAAACAGACTTGGGTTGAACAAATTTGAATCCAACCCCTGTAAGGATTTTGTATACCATATATCAAAAGATTCTGATCAGTAGCTCTGGAGAATAAGAGTTTTAAAGATGATTCCTTGTATTGGACTGAGTTAAAATGTGGGCTCCAATTATTGGCACTCTCCCATAAATTGTAACAAAGCAAAGACACATGAACAAATTCTGATGACCAAAAATAATTTAGCACTCCACCTGTTAACAGGAGAGTTTCTATGGTGTGTTGTGAGGAAAGCAGACAGATAATTTCAGCAGGATCATTACTGGTTTGCGTACTGATCAGATTGTCTATGCTTTTGTAATCACAGAACTGCAGTGCCCAACATCATAGTGAATTAGTGGGGTATCACTTTAAGGCTTATAATTCAAGCGACAAGCAAATCGATTCTTGCAACTGATTCCCAACAGGATGACAAAATCTGCTTCATTCCAGGGTCAATAATTATTTATTTATTTACTGGTGTTTAAGGTCACATACTTATGCACAACGGCTAATCATGACCGTGACAGTTTTACGGGTGGAGGAAGGTGGAGTACCCGGATAGAACCACCGAGCATGGACGAGCAACTGTCAGATCAACATACTAACTCTGTTCAGGCTCCACTCAAGCAGGGTTACAGCGGTTGAAGACATATGCACCATCGACGTGCAGTACGCCTTAGTACCCGCTGTCATCGTGCCCCCATGTAGGCAATGGGGATAAAGTGCCTTGCCCAATGACACAATGCGGGTCGTCCCGGATAGGGATCGAACTCAGGACCTCTAGCTTAGAAGTCCAACAGTCTACCACTGAGCCACCGCGCTCCCCAGGGTCAATAAGAAACCTCCTCTAACAGAGTTTAGATATTACAGTCACAACCTGTGTTATTTCATAAAGCTCAAATATGGGCTTCCAACACTCTACCAGTTAAAGATCAGAGTATTCTTATTTTTCTCCCTCATAATAAGCAATAGGCCTCCTTTGATTTATAGGCAGCAAAGACTTCACTGGAAACCACTGCTGGTACTGCACCAACAGCATGAACACCAAAAGCCTGCATGTATCTTTGAACATGTGTTCTATATGTACAATGAACCCACCAAAATTATAACAAGGTCCTGAGAAGTTAAACTGTAGTATTCAACATATAAATACAAGGTTTGTTTTTTTACTATAGAATATGTACTGGTTGAACTCACATGGGTATATCCATACTCTCAAATTACTTAACTGGTAGAGTGCTAAATTATTTTTGGTCTTAAAATTTCTTAGTGTATCTTTGCCTTGCTACAATTTATGGGAGAGTGCCAGTAGGCACTCTCCCATAAATAGTAACAAGGCAAATCTTAAGAGATAAAATAATATCATTTCATAGATAATATGAAGCACATCCACAGAATATGAAGCCTTTTTATTGTGGTAACGGCACTGGAGAATAAAGCCCTAATATGGGCTTCCAGCACTCTACCAGTTAACTGGTTGAGGACTGGATGGTTTTGGTGGTCTAAATTTGTTACTTGGAATTTGTTTTATAAGAAATTATTGGAGAGTGCCTGTGAACAACTTATAAAAACAATATATTATTTGCATTTGACTGAATATGAAACATGAGCAAGGAAAATGTTGGCATTTCCTCTGGTATCCTCATTTTTTTTGAAAGCCCTGATAGTGGCTTCTGGCACGCAACCAGTTGAGAACTGAAAACTGATTCTCGCAGCAAGGGTTCATGGGAATCAAAAACAAATTCTCACGAATTGGGACAAATTTTAAGGCCATTTAATTTAGGCAATATTTACAGCATGTTCATCGATGTATCAAGAATAGATTCAACAATGAATGAACTGTTTCAAATCAGTGTTTTTATTATTTCCCCTGGATTTGATTGACATGTGCGTTGATTTGTAGCTGTATTACTTGGTAGTCATTTCTATATCTGCAGATGTTTCCCACAAATAATCTTGATTCATTGCAGATGAAGTCCCAACCTTACAACAAAATTAATTACATCGTAATATTTTCTTAAGTAACCCTTTAACACTTTTAGTACCATATCCTGTTCTAAAATAGGAACTATATCTTCCCTCCTACAAATTTCTGAGAATTTTGTTGAATTTAAGATATCACATATGCGCTGTTTATCTACCATACACCATACAGGCTAACAATTAACTCCCCATTGATTGTTCATCTGTCAAAATGGCAGCACATGATAACTGCTTCATGTTAAAGAAGTAAGAATTCTTTCATTTATTAATCATTGTAATTGCCTAATTTAGTGTTTCAGGAAAATTGTCAGTAAGATATTTTGTATATACAGATTGTCATGATGTGTGAATGCATTCGTCAATACAGCGCAAGTCCCAGAGCAGTAGGGTAGAATGAGAGCACCAGCTTTGAGTTCTATCCTTCTGCGATAGCATGACAGCCGTACTGACAAATGCATTCACACATCGTGGCACTCTGTGTTTATTACACACCTCTGTGACATAGAATCTATTAATTTAACAAGCCAAGACCAATACCGGGTCTGGACCTGCGTCGCTGCATGCAATTGATTACAGAGATGAACAGACTTCAAAGTATCGGCAAACAGGAAGTGGCTGCACGGCAGATCTGAAAATTAGATACACGATACAACTCATCATTATGAAGCAGCAGACCAAATATAAAATCATTCCCTTTCATAGAAGCCAAGAAAACTTTGACGGAAGAAGAGTTTCGGACGGACTGATGGACAGACGGAGTTGAGCGGTTACTAGACCTGCTCTGCTGCTGGCGACGCAGGTAAAATATTCAAACATCACACAGACAGGCCTGGCATTTGGAGGAGAGCGATTTATTCGCTTGCCTACTGCTTGCCTTAAAAAATAAGGAGGGCGAAAACTAGCCCTCCCGGCCTTAGATCATGATTATCATAACAGCCTATTCCTAAAACCCACATCTTTTCAGATCTCAGCTATGTTAGTGATCTCTGTAAGATGGCCACACTACTCCTCCCACACCTCCGAGGTGTGGAGGTGTGGAAGGGGCAGTGTAGCCGTCTCACAGAGACTACCTTGTTAGCAGCACCAAATAAAATGTGGAAAGCCTACTAGTCAGAATTCATCAATAGCAAAACTTCATTTTGCCCCTTTTAGCTTGAGTAGAGCTAATTGCTTGCCTAGGTCATGCGAGGGGAGCGATTTTTAGCCCTCCTGCATTGTTAAGAATGCCAGGCCTGCACAGAGAAAATTTCAAACCTTAAACTTTTGATCGTCTGCTTGGAATAAAGACAAAAATAAAACTCAGATGAGATAATATTGACAAACACATGTGATAGATCAATACATAAACATAAAAGCACAAATAAAAATTGTGTTCAAATAGGTTATTTATTCATATTTTAAGTAGCTTCTGTTATCTGAGAGATATTCACTTCAAAGTCAGAACTAAATTCGTTAATTTTGGTGGATCGGAACAAAAATATTTTCCAAATGACATTCGATTTATTGGTTGTCACAAGTTTCTCATCTGATCTACGTCAGAATGAAACATTTCTAGTGGCCGATTTATTTATTTATTGGTGTTTAAGGCCACATACTTATGGACAATGGCTAATCATGACTGCGACAGTTTTACGAGTAGAGGAAGCCAGAGTCCCCAGAGAGAACCACCACGCATCGACAAGCACCTGTCAGCTGATTATGATTGGTTTTTAGGGACACTTTCAACAGCCAAAGTCACCTCGTGTCAGAATACAAAATATTAGATTAGCAACAAACTATGTAACTATGGAACTAGTAATATCTTCATTTATCTTTGCTTTTGCTGATCAAATGCTGTTACATTTACAGTCCCTGGAAAAGCCTGTTAACTGCCAAGACAGAACTGTCGATCTGAGGCGAAAGGTCGTTAGGGTAGCATGGAGGTTACCTAAAATGAAAAACATGCTAACGAAAAATGGGTTGCGCCAAACTGGTGCCATAGGGGGCTCAAACATAATCCCAGGGTCTTGATTTGAATAAAGCTGAATCTTACCCCCATAAGAATGTCGAATACTAATACAGTAGAATCCTCTTAATTGAATATCTATTTTGCCAGTGAAAATTATTCAATTAACAGGAGTATACAATTAACAGGGATTTGGTCAGTTTCCTGTGTTCTGGAGGTAAACTTAGCATTTATTCTATTATATCTTGTTTGACAGAGCTCATAGAGCTCTGTCAAACAAGATATAATATTATAAATGCCTGTATTGGATGTAGTGAGGCCAAAAAGGTTGATAAATAAGGGGAATTTGGTGAGTGTCACAGTAATTTTTTCGACATATTACAAAAATTTATATACAATTAACAGGAGTTTACTCTACAACCCATATGCAATTAACAGATCAAATTTGTACTGAAGGTATGGTAAATGGTTTTATGTTTGAAAATTATATTCAATTAACAGGGATATACAATTAAGAGATATCCAATTAAGTGGGCTCCACTGTATCAAAAGATTCTCACTAGATTTGAGACATTTATATGCAGTCAAAGATGGTGGTCTGCATTTAAATGCTGAAGGTACAAGAGTTTTGAGAGACTTCTTTATCCAGGTGGTGAAGCATCTGAGGCCCTCATGATTAGCTAACAAGAATCTGTATTTTTATTTTCAGGAGAGAGTTTCCTTCTAGTCTGGTTACTTCTTCTTTTTCACCAATTCTGCCAAGGATCTAATGATCTCCTTGGAGCTTGATGTTCTTGTTTCCTGCTTTTGATGGTTTCGGAGTTTGACCTTCTTGGATGCTTTTGGCTTGGTGGACATTGTCCATTATAAAAGGTAATATATACATAATATTTTCAGAAATTTCTCATTTGAAATCCTATGACATTGTCCATTTGATGTTGAATTTCTTCTTCCAATCGATTGTATTGGAAGATAGTAGTTCGACAATTGACGATGGATAACTGAAGTATCAATTTCATTTTTCTGAAATTCACCTATTATTTTTAATCCTGTTGTTTTTTCATATGTATTTGTTAAATACCAAAAGGCCACTTCAATAAAAGCATTATCTGCTTAACTTGTATTCACACATCACTTTCTACCTGGGCTGATCATTTCAAAAGATTTTCAAAAGATTCTCACTAGATTTTCACTAGTGAAGCAGAAGATTTTTAATGAATTTTTCTAATATTACATTACGCCAACAAGAGCAATTCGAAGCATGGCATATCACCCCCCCCCCCCCCCCCCATCCCCCTTCCCCCCACCCACGGTGTCATAATGCCATGCAAAAAATGTTTTAAGTCGAAAGAGTGAAAAAGGACCATAGGTCCATAACTCTGGGAAAAACTATTGGATGAATCCTGTTCATTGTGCATATCTGTTGTTCCCCCATGTGGGTCTATCAGCATACCAACGAAGATCCAAATCTGACCGATGGTTTTGAAATTACAATCTAAAACATTTGTATGGACAAATGGACGGACAGACATCTCCACTAGATACCCTGAATCCTCCTTCGGAGGTCGGGGACATAATAAGCTAAAACCTTGACTCTGATAAGAAGTCCAAATATGAATGTAAAGAATGGCTTTGAACAAACTTGGATCTGCCCCCCATAAAGATGTTGTATGCCAAATATCAAAAGATTCTAACAGCTGGATCAGAAGATGTTCAAACAATATTCCTCATATTGTACCAAGTTAAAATTCGGGCTCCAGCTGGGCCCCAACTATGAACCCAAGGACTTCATTCAATTGAACAAATTAGAATCTGATCCTCCTAGGTATGTTGTATACCAAATTTTTGTTTTGTTGCTTAATTGATTCTTGGAAATTTGGGGTGAGGCCAAAATTCTTTCCCCTCCCAGAATTGAAAATATTACTCTTCAAACTTCTCTTGAACAAACTTTAGTGTACATCTCAAAAGGAAGTAAAAAACTATATATCAAGTTAGTTATTCCTTCCATAATCATGAGATGATTTTTTTTTTTAAATTTAGGGCAATTTTCTCCCACTCCCTCCCCATGTACAAGCCAGAAAATAAGCCGACTGACATCTGCAAAATGAGGTCCCCAAGAGGTGAATTTAGTGATGCTACCCTGCACAGCAGGTTAGCATCACTAAATTTACCCTCTGTAAACGTCAATCTGAATCAGGGTCTCATAACTAAACAGAAAGAGGTACCCAGAGGATAAATTGGCCCACTGTATGGGATAGCATCATCAAATTCACCCTCTGGGGACCTCATTCTGCAAATGTCAGACTGCTTATTTTCAAGCCTGCCCATGTAAGGCAGCATATCAATTTTAACAAAACTGAATATGGCCCTCCCCAGTCATCATTCACTTGAAATTTTATTGAAATTGTTCCAGCAGTATGAGAGACAATTGAAAACACCATCTTTACCATGGATGACACCAGACTATAATGGACCAAGTGAAGTGTGCTGTCTGAGTTACATTCAACTGATGAATACAAACAACCAGACAGTGAGATCACAACAGCCCACACACACACATACCAGAACACATTTGTTAAAGAAAACAGTATATCCCATGCTGCATGTTGAGAACCCTTAGGTTAGAATAAAATGATACTCCATTGAGAAGCCTTCTAACCTCACTTGTTGTGTCATCCAATACACAACAAAATCTGGCAGAGGAGTTGGTGGATAATTGTACAGTTATTATCAAGATGCTTGGCTAGAAAGGGAAGCCAGACAATTGTGATAAGAGCACAGAAAGTTGGACGCCTTATATGGAGTGTTTGGAACCAAGCCTGAATATTAGCAACCTGTCATTTGCAAAATGGGGTCCCCAGAGGGTGAATTTTCTGATGCTATCCCATACAGTGGGCCAATTTATCCTCTAGGTACATCTTTCTGTATTGGCTCAAGACCTTGATTCAGACTGAGGTTCACAAAGGGTAAATTTTGTGATGCTACCCTGCTGTGCAGGGTAGCATCACCAAATTCACCCTCTGAGGACCTCATTTTGCAGATGACAGTCTGCTTATTTTCAGGCTTGTTTGGAACAGTATTTCACTGCCAATGAAGTGGGTGATGCTAAGAAAGTGACAGCGCTTCCAAGTTTAATCGGTGGGAAGACCTATACGTTGCTCAGAAACCTAACAGATCCAGAGAAGTCAAAAGACAAATCATATGATGACATTGTGAAAATTCTGAAGGGCCATTTATCCCCAGCACCATTGATAGATTTAATAAACACAAAAACTCAATTTATCATATCACAATATTGTTTATTCAGCTAACCCAAAACAGACAATATCGAAATTTATTATTTTAATTACTAATTTTTTAAATGTAAAAAAAAATTCAACAAAACCATATCATGTGACCCCTCACTGGAACGAGCTCAATGAGCTGGTTCCAATGAGGGGGTCACATGATATGGTTTTGTTGAAATATTTTGAAAAATTTCTTTCTTTCAACTGCTGAATTCTCCCGGGCTGTGTCCTTGGGTAAGCCACTTAACCCCCATTGTCCACATGGGGGCATGATGACGTCGTGTACCAAGGCGTACTGCATGTCAATGGTGTGCATGTCTTCGACCAATCTAACACTGCCTGTGCTGCAGTGCAGAGTTATGATGTTGGGGAGCTGGCAGTTGTTTGTTGTTGCTCGGTGGTTCTCTCTCCAGGTACTCCGGCTTTCTCCATCTGTAAAACTGTCACAGTCATGATTAGCCATTGTGCATAAGTATGTGACCTTAAACACCAATAAATAAATAATAATAACTGCTGAATTTGCAAATTACGAGGGCGGATGTGGGCAATTTGTTAGGTAAAGGGTTAACAGAGATTTATCCTTTTTGCAATCCACAGGTTAAATTAGAATTAAGGCTATGGTAAATCATTGGGGTTTCAAAAGTATATGCATTTAATACAGTTATTCCATGAAGCAGGGTCCAACGGAGTGGAATCCATTACATTATCATTCTATTCAACATCACTTGTGTCCATGAGCATTCAAAATGTCAACCAACTGCATCTCTCTCGACAAGAGTTCTGTGATGTCTCTCAAAGATAAAACAGATTCACACTCAATTATCAAAGAAAGGTTTGTAGTCAGATCATTTTATGATAACTTTTTGACACCTGTTGGAGTGAATTTAGCAACAATGAATTCAAAATTAAATTCCCTTAGATTGTGGGGAGAAAAGGAAATTAACTGATTGAGGGCAAGATTAATTTATAGGTCAAAATTTATTGATGAGGATCTGTTTTGTTACATTTTATTAGAGAGTAACTACATGCTTCTAAACTGAATATGATACACATCAACAGAATATCATCAAAGGGCTTCCACAATGTTATATCGCAAATTTCTGACTTTTCAGGAAATACAAAAAAATGGAAAAACTCCAAATATGAGGAACACAAAACAAAGTAACTTTAGCTCCCCAAGCAGAACACAACATTCATTGTTTTCAAAGAACAGTTAAGAGCAAGCCTGAATGTAAGCAACCGGTCATTTACAAAATGGGGTCCCCAGAGGGTGAATTTGCTGATGCTACTCCATACAGTGGGCCAATTTATCTTCTAGGTACATCTTTCTGTTTTGGCTTGAGACCTTGATTCAGACTTTGGTTCACAGAGAGTAAATTTGGTGATGCTACCCTGCTGTGCAGGGTAGCATCACCAAATTCACTCTCTGGGGACCTCATTTTGCAGATGACAGTCTGCTTATTTTCAGCCTTGGTTAAGAGTGCATTAGATATGTTTTCTACAAGAAAAATGACTTTTAGGCGGTATCCCTTATAAAACATGTTTTCTTATTGGGAGCTCACTTGAGCTTGTAGCAAGTTCATGTGAGCTTGTAGTAAATGCACCTCACCTCACGCAAGCATGTGGAAAGCTTACAATATACCTGCAAGCTCGTGCAATTTTATGGATAGATTTTGCTAGCTCCTGCAAATTTGTGATAACCTTACAACATACCTGCTAGCTCGCGGTGAAAGTCTGAGACCCAGAGACCCCTCTTGCAAGCCCACAAGCTTGTAATTCGCTCTTTGATTACAATGTATTTTGGATGCCAATTGGACAGAACACATCATGTGATTTTGTTCCACCCAAGGCTCCTGATACAACTGTTATAATTCAAATTTGTCTGGTGCATCATGCAGTGTGTTTGGTAAGGTTTGCATGTTTTTCAACATGTTTCTCTTGTTGCTGTTATTTATATTCAGGTAATTAGTATACTTTTTATATGTTGATCACACTGACAAGAGCTGCTGTAAATTTAATACAGTGGAACCCTGTTAATTGAAGAGCCACTTTGTCAATGAAAATTATTCAGTTAACAGAAGTGTTCTATTAACAGGGATTGTGTCACTTTCCTGTATTCTAGAGATAAACTTAGCATTTATTCTACTACATGTATGTCTTGTTTGACAGAGCTCCATGAGCTCTGTCAAACCAGATATAATAGATTAAATGCCTGTATTGGATGTACTGAGGCCAAATAGATCTATATACAAAGGAAAACTGGGGAGAGACAGGGTAATTTCTCGACAGGTTTTTTATTCAATTAACAGGAGATTACTCTATAATCTATATTCAATTAACAGGTCAAATTTGTACTGGAGGTATGGTAAATAGTTTTGTGTTGAGAAATTATATTTAATTAACAGGGTTATTTAGTTAAGAGATTATCCAATTAAGAGGGATCCACTGTATTAGTTTTAGAACAGTGTAGTATAATTACTGTAAAAGTAATGCATCCATGTTAAAATGATCTGAGTGATTCTTTGTTCAGAAACATGTTCAAATATGGCTTGATCTATTATTGTGTATTAAAAGCATTTATTCATATTCAATGTATTTCTTTTTTTTTGCTGCTGTACACTTCCAGATATACTTCCAGATATATCCCTGTTATGACTCTTATTCCTTGATATGCAAAAGATTCATCAGTTAGTTTAAACAATATTTATTTGAAATTATGTTATTTGTATACAGTACGCAACAGGTACAAAGAAGAACAAGCAACACAATGTACAACAGTACACAAAATAACAAAGGTAAACAAAGATAGATCGCTGTATATGAGAGGGATTCGACGGAAAGCTAACAGCTTATGTAAGTCGTCTCCCTCTTTCGTTTATCAGTTCACTCGACAGGTGGTGTCAGTCAGTAGTTACACGTACACATCAATACCCGCGGGCCCAGCCCACCCCACGGAACCAAACATCGACTCGAAAAAAAACCCACCTTACTGATGCCATTTAGGCATTTTCTGTTTTCAAGACACAGCTACCAATTGGGGTCGCGAGCCAGGTCTCCAGACCC
Organism: Pictodentalium vernedei; assembly: GCA_031216915.1. Lineage (NCBI taxonomy): Eukaryota > Metazoa > Mollusca > Scaphopoda > Dentaliida > Dentaliidae > Pictodentalium > Pictodentalium vernedei. The sequence goes on along the minus strand of CM062293.1, from coordinate 393,297,495 downwards.
AGACAGATTCATCAGTTATGCAGGTCTTGAGCTTATTAAGTACACAGAACTTCTGAAGTAACTAAAAAACATAATAGTTCTACTCAAAGATACATCTTGACGCATGTAGAAACCAGTTTTGAAAAAAAAACAGCTTTTGAAAAAATAAAAAATTTTTTTAAAAAATCACCAGTTTTGAATAAAAAATCACCGTTTTTGAAAAAAAAACAGCTTTTGAAAATAAATTTACCACTTTTGAAAAACAAATTCTAACCACATTTGAAAAAAAAAATTACCACTTTTGAAATAAATTGCCGTTTTTTCAAAACTGGTTATCTTTTTCAAAACTGTTTTTTTTTTTTTTCAAAACTGGTTATTTTTTAAAAACTGAAAATTTTTTTTATCAAAAGTGGTTATTTTTTTTCAAAACTGGAGGAAATTAATCGAAAATAGTTCTTTTTTAGTTTCAAACTTTTTACCAATCTTCAGCCTTCAAAACCGGATGTCTCCTGGTGCCGACTTGAATCTGTCTGACCTGTGCAGGATGCTGGGTGTCGACTATACAGTTGACAGAAGATATCTGCATTGTTTTGTATGACATCGAAGAATCGCCACCTCTTCTAATACTAACTCGTTAAAACAAGAGCAACACGAAGCGTGGCATATGCCCCCTCCCAAAATGCCAAGTGTATCAAACGCCAAATTTATAGAAGTAGCTGTAACCTAAAAAGAACTAGAGGGGGCTGCCAAGGGTGGCTAATTCTCCCAAATTAATTCCTTGAAACTGTAATGCCTCGATACTGTAATGCTGTGATACTATAACTAATAATACAGTCTAGCAGAATTTTAAACCTCTTACTTGGCAAAAAATCAATAATTTGACTTTGAGGTCAAAGGTCAGTCTTATATGTGGGTCATGATGATACGCGACACTCAATCTCATGGTGATCCACCCACATGCCAAATACCATACGCCTAGGTCAAAAGATAAAACAGTTTTGAGCCGGACATGAATTCCATCTACAGACAGACGGAATTGGGTTTATATGTTTAAATTTATGTGTTTATTCTAAAAAAACATGTCCAAATAGTCAAAAAAGTGATTTTTAGGAAATGTTTTGGGTGGTAGCTAACCATAACCCTACCCTACTACTGACTGACCCTCCCCCCTACCTACCCCCCCCCCCCCCCCCCCCCCCCACAGATCATAAATTTGCACTATGTGACTAAAGGTGAAAAAAGACACATAACCCCCACCTGTGCTTCAAAATAAGTTACATAAGCCAAAAATAGCCACATAAACTGAAAAACAGCCGGGGCAGATATAAACCCCTTCCATACTTACGACTAAACACTTAAACCCATTTCGTTAGCTCGGACGTACTGGCTGATAGATAGATGACGCCACGACTACATTCCCCTGAAATTATTTTTCGTGGAAATAATTATTTAAATCCAAACAGCAAATATGTTGGACGGACACATTTTGCAATCATCTCCTAAGTTAAACAAGGGCAAATAACTATGTAAATGTTTATGCGAAGATGTTAATTCTATTACAGGATCCGTTCCCCCATATTGAGGTATAAGCATGGCAAACATTATTTGAATTCAACAAATAATGACAGTGCCACAGCAGCAAATATGTTGGACGGCGACATTTTTCAATAATAATTAGGGATTAGGGTCAGTAGTAGGGTAGGGTTAGGGTTAGCTACCACCCGAAAAATTTCCTAAAAATCACTTTTTTGACTATTTGAACATGTTTTTTAGAATAAACACATAAATTTAAACACATAAACCCAATTCCATCTGTCTGTCCATCTGTAGACGGAATTTATGTCCGGCTCAGAACTGTTTTATCTTTTGACCTAGACTTATGGTATTTGGCATGTGGGTGTATCACCATGAGATTGTGTGTCGCGTATCATCATGACCCACATATAACACTGACCTTTGACCTCAAGGTCAAATTACTGATTTTTTGCCAAGTAAGAGGTTTAAAATTCTGCTAGACCGTATTATTAATTATAGTATCACAGCATTACAGTATTGAGGCATTACAGTATCAAGGAATTAATTCGGGAGAATTAGCCACCCTTGGTGGCCCCCTCTAGTTCTTTTTAGGTTACAGCTACTTCTATAAATTTGGCGTTTGATACACTTGGCATTTTGGGAGGGGGCACATGCCACGCTTCGCATTGCTCTTGTTTTAACGAGTTAGTATTAGAAGGGGTGGCGATTCTTCGATGTCATACAAAACAATGCAGATATCTTCTGTCAACTGTATAGTCGACACCCAGCATCCTGCACAGGTCAGACAGATTCAAGTCGGCACCAGGCAACATCCGGTTTTGAAGGCTGAAGATTGGTAAAAAGTTTGAAACTAAAAAAGAACTATTTTCCATTAATTTTCTCTAGTTTTGAAAAAAAATAACCTCTTTTGATAAAAAAAATTTCCAGTTTTGAAAAAATAACCAGTTTTGAAAAAAAAATAACCAGTTTTGAAAAAAAAAATAACCACTTTTGATAAAAAAAAATTCCAATTTTGAAAAAAATAACCAGTTTTGAAAAAAAAATAACCAGTTTTAAAAAAAATAACCAGTTTTGAAAAAACGACAATTTATTTCAAAAGTGGTAATTTTTTTTTTCAAATGTGGTTAGAATTTGTTTTTCAAAAGTGGTAAATTTATTTTCAAAAGCTGGGTTTTTTTCAAAAATGGTGATTTTTTTTTTCAAAACTGGTGATTTTTTAAAAAAAAATTTTGATTTTTTCAAAAGCTGTTTTTTTTTTAAAACTGGTTTCCACAACGCATATTACTAAAATTATTTTTGAAATCCAAATTTTTTTTATCTGCCATATGTACAAGAAATAAGCTGAGAGCATGTGCAAACTCAGACAACCTTGTATTTGTTCCAATTACGAGTCCTGCAAGCTCATGATGACCTCATATGTTTTGGGATGAGATCATGCTAGCTCACAATGAGCTCCTGCAAGCTTGGGTTATGAGCTCATGGCAAGCTCGCAAAAACTTCTTGTGAGCTTGTGCAAGCTTGTTACGAGCTTGTAACATATGCAAACTCGCACAAGCTTGTAACAATTACAAACTTCTGAGCTGGCAACAGATGCTCATGAGAGCTCACAACAGAAGCACATGCAAGATAGGGAATTAAGCTGGATTTTTTAAAATGGTAGAAAAAGACTATTGGAGAGTTAACTTGCTGCCATCAAAATTTTATGACATTTTTGAATTGATTATTTATACACTGGTCATTTTATGAGCTGTGTCAATCCATCTCAGATTGATTTGTCAATGCTTCTCATCCACATCATTTTCACCTCTCAGAAATAAGCTGACTGAATTCACAAGGCAGGAATTCTGAGATATGACCTTTTAGAATCAGCACTTCCTATTTTAGGAAAATACTTTGAAGATATGACATTTTGGAACTATATGTGAATATTTCGGACCAAAAATATAATTCACGCAGATCAATTGCTTCTGTTCTTGTGCATCTTAAGTAATCATGCAGACCCACAGATTTTGAATTTGTTAAAAAGTGTTTCATGCCAAAATGGGAGATATCACCTTTTGTAAGCCCACCAATGTCTTTTACTTGTGACAATGGTATCAAGCCAGAAAATAAGCAGACTGTCATCTGCAAAATGAGATCCCCAGAGGGTGAATTTAGTGATGCTACCCTGACAGCAGGGTATCATCACTAAATTTACCCTCTGTGAACCTCAATCTGAATCAGGGTCTCAAAACTAAACAGAAAGAGGTACCCAGAGGATAAATTGGCCCACTGTATGGGATAGCATCATCAAATTCACCCCCTGGAGACCTCATTCTACAAATGTCAAGACTGCAGATTTCCAGGCCTGACTGGTACTCAATGGAACACAGCTTGGGATTCCAGCACTCAAATAGTTAATTGGAAAAAATCAATCCAATAAGAGACACGGTTTTCTGAGGTGTTAAAAATGGCAAGCTTCAAATTTTTAAGACAATAACCAGAGCTTTACCAATCAGCTAGAGCTGAAACGGTTAAGGGGTTTTCTTCATCAATTAATCACATGGATTAACCTTGGTTTATTGATTAATCACTTGTCCAAGTAGATATCTGAATATTTGTCATACCGTAGATGATTTACAGCATGAACCCTTTACCTCCCCCCCCCCCAACATAACAAACAAAACTAACTAGGCCTATATACAAAAATCTCCATTCAAATTTATTATGTTTTCAATTTTTGTCTCAAAAACATAGCTTTTGAGTCCTCATTGGAACGAGCTCGCTGAGTTCATTCCAATGAGGGGTCATAAGCTATGTTTTTGAGACAAAAATTGAAAATTTATAGAAATCTAAATTTTATAGTAAATTTCCTTTCTTATTATACCTACCACAATTGTTTACTTCAGGCTTGCACTACAGTGGAAGTCCCTAACTCGGATAAAATACTCTCTATTTTTGTCTTTCCCAAGCAAGTTGGGAAAGAAAAGTGGTGCAAAAGCACCCATAAAAAATAAGCCAAAACTGGGTCGAGTGCAACCGGCGCAGACCCAGTACGGGACGCTCTCTCCCAAGTACAACTCCACGACTTCCGTTGCCAGTGCGCATATACCGTCTCTAAAGACTCATTCTTTTTGAATCCGTAAACGTTAGAGTTATGTGATCAGCGGGGAGGAAAGATTCTTTACCCGTAAAGAAGACGGGAGGGCCTCCATGTAAACAATTGTGGTAGGTATAATAAGAAAGGAAATTTACTATAAAATTTAGATTTCTTATCACCCTACTCACAATTGTTTACTTCAGGCTGAATAGACAAAAGGCTGGAGGGAATCGCATAACCAACCCCCACATAACCCCAGTGCACTGGAACCGTGAAGTAGAAGGAAGAGGTCCTGAGGCTTATCAACCATAATGTCGCAATCATTGGTAAAGGACAATGAAAAGAGACATATGAGCCTGTGTGACACACAGACTGAAAAAGGGCAGTAACAGCACAAGGCTGAAACTGACCTTCAAGAAGCCTAATGGCTATGGCAGACAACAGCCTGAGCAGAAGAAAGAGGACCCAGGGCAAAAAGGTCATCCGACTGCTCCTGCAACTGGCGCAAATAAAAGGTGGAGAAAGTAGAAGCATTTCTCCAGTAGGCTGCCTGCATAACATCCGACAACTTGACGGAGTTAGAATAAGCCCAAGAGGTAGACAGTGACCGCACCTCGTGGGCAGAAATACGATTGGTGATACAATCGGCAGCTGCTAAACGACTATAAGCCATACGAATAGCAAGACAAATCCATCGAGAAATGGATTGAGGAGAGATCTTCTGTCGACCCGGAATGAGAGACAGAAGAAAACGTTTCCTGCCTTTCGGTATGAAGTGTGTCTGATCAAGATAAATGCGAATAGCACGGACCGGACAGAGCAAAGGGCGAGTACCCTCAACAGAAGGAAGATCCCTGATACAGATAGGAGGAGGAGTAGTATCTGGTAACTGATTCTTAGCCAAAAAGGAGCAATTAGTGGTAAAAGTAACACTGCTGGGAGAGCTCCTAAAAAAGGCCGGGTCAACCGAGAGGGCGTGAAGCTCACTAACCTGTCTGGCCGAAGCAAATGCCATCAGAAAAGCCATCTTATATGTGAGAAAATGCATATCCACCTGGGATAAGGGTTCGATCGGCGCCCCCCCCCCCCCCCCCAAGCAAAGCAGCACCCACGAAAGATTCCATCGTGGAGTAAGCTGCAAAGTCCGAGGCCTTTTCAAAGAAAAGTGCCGAACAAGCTTGGAAAGGTAAGGATTAGTGCCGATACGACGCTTCCCCACATAAGAAAAAGTCTCTGAAAGCACAGACCTGTAACCCTTGATGGTAACAAGCTGGAGACCCCGAGAATCAAACAGATATACCAGAAACTCTGCAATCTGTGAAATCGAAGGATTGGCATAATCAACAGAGTGATCAGCACACCATCGACAGAAGACCTTCCATTTAGCTGCATAAGCTAAACCAGTGGAGTGCCTCCTTGAAGAAGAAATGCACTCCACTGCTCGTCTCGAAAAACCTCTACGGAGGAGACAGGACCTGACAAAAAATATGCGTGAAGGCACAACGAAGTCGGGTCGACGTGAAACCTCCTCGGGCGACCTTGACAAAGAAGGTCGCGACGTAGTGGGAGACGTGTCGGAACCGCCGCCATCAGTGAGCGGAGCTGATTGATCCACACCCGCTGAGGCGACAGGGGAGTGATCAGAAAGATTCGACAACTGCAGGTTCGAATTTTGGCGAGAACCTGAGGAAGAATCGGAACCGGTGGGAAGGCGTAGCCGACTAGACCGTTCCAATCGAGTGACAGAGCGTCCATGGCAAAAGCCAGAGGATCTGGACACGGGGACACGAAAGTGTCCACCTGATGGTTCCAACGAGTCGCAAAGAGGTCGATGTGGGGACGTCCCCAGAGATCGCAAAGCGACTGGAACACTGCCCTGTGAAGCATCCATTCGGTGGAAATAACCCTGCCCTGTCGGGACAGGGAGTCGGCTAGGACGTTCAGACGACCGGGAATGTGACGAACAACCACTCCGGCGTGAACATCCTGAGCGAGCAGTAGAAGATCCCGAGCTAACTCGTACATCGGAACCGAGTGCGTGCCGCCCTGGTTCTGAATGTAAGCAACCACTGTCGAATTGTCGGATAGTAGAAGGACCTGGCAATTCGACAGGTGAGGGATCCACTGCCTGGAACTCAGAAGAAGAGCAAGAAGCTCCTTCTGGTTGATGTGTAGAGCTGCTTGATCCTGGTCCCACGTCCCGTGTAGGGAAAGACCCGAGAGGATCCAACGTCGCACCCCATCCGAGATCGCTGGCATCTGCCGTCAGAACGCGATCGGACGGGGGTAAGTCCAGTGGAACACCCTGCGTAATCCACTGAACATCTGTCCAGGGAAGAAGGTGAGGATACAGAGAGTCCGGAAACGGAAGCACCTGATCCAGAGAATCTACATTCGGCCTTCAACGACTGAGCAGAAAGTGTTGGAGAGGTCTGACATGCAGCCGACCTAGAGGAATGAGATCTGTCACCGAACCGCAGAGACCGATCAGCCGGAGAAAACTTCGAGCGGTCGCGGACCTGGACTGGGACAGAGTCAGAGCAAAAGCTGAGAGAATCACAGCCTTGGCCTGGGAAACCGCCACCAAATTGAATTTGGTTTGGAAAGACATCCCCAGATGACAAAATGACTGAGAAGGGACCAGGTCCGACTTCTCCTCGTTGACTCTGAATCCTAGCGACGTGAGCAAGCTCAACAGAGTGGCGACATCCGATTCCAGTAAGGCAGCATTGGAATGCCTCTGGAGGATATCGTCCAGATATGCCGAAGTAGTCACCCTGGACTGTGTGCGATGGAACGCTATCACATGCGACATCAGTCTGGTGAACACCCAAGGAGCCAGGTTGAGGCCGAAAGGCATGGCCTTGAACTGGTAAACTCGCCCCAGAAAAGCGAACCTGAGATACTTCCGTGACGCCCGATGCATCGGAATGTGGAAGTAAGCGTCTCGCAGGTCGATGCTGGCTGCGAAATCTCCCTGGTGAATTGACTGGCGGACCGACCTGAAAGTCTCCATGCTGAACTTGGGAGCAATGATAGACTGGTTCAGGATACTCAGATCAATAACCGGTCAGAGTCGGCCGTCCTTCTTCGGCACCAAGAACAGGCGGGAATAGAAACCCACTGACTGAACGTTCTTGACGACCTTGATCGCCCCCTTTGCCAGGAGATTGGCAATCTCTGTGGACAAAAGTTCCCAACGTAAAACGTCTGAAGGAACTGTGGTTGGAAGAGGCACTCTTGACAGAGTGGGGTGCCGTCGGAAGGATATGCGCAGCCCGGACCAAACAACATCTAACACCCACGGATCGGATGTGATGGTGGCCCAATGGTCTGCGAACTCTGCTATCCTTCCTCCAACCTGGGACGAGTCGAGGTGAGGACCTTCATTTCGAGCCCCGACAAGGCCCGCGAGAGGAGAAACCACCTCCTCTGCTAAATGAAGAATCCTGAGACTTCCCTCGATTGTGCCGACCCCTACCTTTACCCCGTGAGTAAGAAGTAGAGGCGGCGGCAGAAGGACCAGCCTTTTGCTTCACAGAGGAAGCAGAAGGGTACTTGTTAGGCTTGGAACGACCCTTGCCTCCACGAGAAGGCTGATCAAGCTGACGAAACAGCAGCTGATCTTTGGAATGACGTAGGACGTCATCCCGGACCGTCGACACGGAACCATGGAAAAGTTGCGGACCTGCCAAAGAAGCAGATCGAAGAGCAGCACGCTGCTCCTCGGGAAGGGATCGTCCTGTGTCCAGCACAGCGTCCCTTCGAACTAATTCCAAATTAGCCGTGTTACAGGCATGCGTGTGAGTAAGGGGCATAAGTGCCTTGGACTGCACACGCAAAGGAGCCTGTACCTCATCAACTTATCTGGAGGCAGATAAGCAGCCAAAGCTGAGACGACGTAATCTGAGAGAGAAAGCATGCCAAGCATCTCTCTAGATAAGCCCAACGTGGACTCCAGAGTCGTCATTGGAATGACGGCAGACTTGGGCTTGGAAAGCCCGAGGGAAGTGGAGTCCTGATCCAGAACCGTCAAAGTCTGGCAGACCGACGAATTGGCGGAATTGTAGGAACGATAACGCACAGGAGGCAAAAAGGTGTCAACCCTGGTGAAGAACGAAGTCTTCAAAGCCTTGGAATTCAGCTTGGAATCCAATGCTGAAAAAGCTTCAACCACCTGTACCGACTGGCACGGTCGAAGGCGCCCAGAAGCAGGTTGCTCCATAGGCTGTTGGCGCGCGACCGATGATCGCGGCCAGGCTAACACTGTCGGCTGGTTAGCAGGTTTGAGATCAGGCAGAAACCCAAACACAAAGTCAAGAGCTTCCCCCAAGTCCGAAGACTGCTGGCCCTCGACCTCAAGCATGTCGGACTCCTCCCCAGAGTCGGAAGACACATAGCCCATCGTGGGCAAACCAGCCGACGCCTCCCATGGTGTCGGAACACCAGAGGAATCAGAAACCAGCCTGTTTCCAATCCCGGGAGGCGGCGCCATAGGAGGCATCTGGAAACCACTCATAGCCTCGCTGGAAGCAACAGGAAGGCTCTTAGAAAGAACCTGAGTAAGGAGAGGGCCTCACTAAGCTCACTGCCCGTACCGACCAGTTCGACAGGGGAGCGAACCGGCAAAGTGGCTTCACCTCTGACCCTCTTAACCAGCGAAGGGTCACGATCCTCCAAAACACCCGACGCGGTACGACGAGCGGCAGCCGAAACATCTGAAGGCAGACATGTATAGGGGTACGATGCACCCCGAGGATCAATATGGCGAGAACTCATGAGAGTCACCGCGGACCTCTGCGGGGCAGAAGGTCCAGGCTGCACAAAAGGCGTTGGTCCCCCAAAACTGGTCGTGTGGCCAGAATGAGTAGACGGAAACGCCACGGAGTTCATAGTGTTTCCACTACGAACATCCGAATCCAAAGACACAACTGTGGTGCTCGACGGCGAAGAGACCACAGAGATGGGTTCGGCCGGCAGCCCCTTCCGACTTCGCTGAGTTGAAGTCAGGGAAGGCTGAGGCCGATATCCCACGTCTACAGTATCGGACATTCCTGCAGTCCCCTGCAGCGAAAAGCCGAGGCCGGCTGGAACAGACGACGAAGCAGACGAACCAGCAGTAGTAGTAGATACGTCGAGAGTCGTTGAGGCTGGTGAAATAGTGGAGAGAGCACACCGGCTCGGCTCCGAAGGAGGAGTCACAACCCTAGCGACAGCCTCAGATGTCGACTGGAGGGGGACCGTAGTCCCAGAACCAGGCACCTCTTCACCAGAACACTCAACAGCTCCCGCAGTATCCACCACAGGAAAAGACTGCACATCCCCCACAGAGGAGGAATAACTCTCACCAGACAAAGTCGGCTAGGGAGGCCCCGAACGACCACGTTCTCCTTTCCCGTGGGAGCGGGAGGCACAGCCACGAGAACAAACGACACGGTTTACGGACGCCCAGAAGGTGGAGGACCATGCTCCACAGACACCACATGGCCGCTCGGCCGAACACCCATTACAGGAGGAACAAGACGAATGTACATCGTCCACATGCTTTGGCAGCAGACATTGCCCACAAGGAATTGTCCTGGGCATGATAGAGGTGAGAGGAGCAGAGAAGGTGAAATCAGAAAACAGAACACCCCCAAAGAAGAGAGAAAGGTGACAGAAACAAAGACCCCAGACAGTCGACCGGGAACCACACAACAGGAAGACTACTCTCAAAAGAAAGAAGAAACACTGTAGGAGTGGTACCCCGCTGACACCTAACTCTAACACAGTTAGAAAAATTTGTAAAAAAAGCATTAACAATAACTGTGAAATAATCTAAGTCCGAACCACGTGGCACATGAAATTCGCGCGCGACTCGAGAGAGAACAAATAAATATACATTATGGACATAAATAGAAAAGAGAATATAAAAAACACTGTTCCTGAGAATACAAAGGATACACTGTGGTACAATGAATCAGGAATCATCAAACATCGAGCTGGTGGAACACTGATAAGCGTGCAAAAACATCTCGACACGAAGCGGATTATAAAAAGAATGAGTCTTTAGAGACGGTATATGCGCACTGGCAACGGAAGTCGTGGAGTTGTACTTGGGAGAGAGCGTCCCGTACTGGGTCTGCGCCGGTTGCACTCGACCCAGTTTTGGCTTATTTTTTATGGGTGCTTTTGCACCACTTTTCTTTCCCAACTTGCTTGGGAAAGACAAAAATAGAGAGTATTTTATCCGAGTTAGGGACTTCCACTGTAGTGCAAGCCTGAAGTAAACAATTGTGAGTAGGTTGATAAGAAATTCATGAATTTATTTTGCAAGTATCATCTGCTACCTGCAATGGGTAAAGGGTGAAGAATGACCAGTTCCAGCACTGATACAGTATGATGATCATGCAAGAAAACAAGTATGTCAGCAAGTAACTTGCATGCTTTACTAGGTCTGTATAATTGATGTGAGTCAGTGTGACAATGTCTGCCTGTTTTGGAGCAAGTTTGTTCCTTTGTTAACTCATATAATACAGTAGTTCAAAAGTAACAGTTAATCAATCAATTACTTTTTGGATCAATGAAGATGTTGATCACTGATTAATCGATTAATTGGTTAACAGTTTAAGCTGTACAAGCTGGCGGTATTTCATGAATCTGAACAACCCGTCTCATACATTGAGTGACACCAAGCCAATTCATGAAAAACCGACAGCGAGGTTGGTAACTTACTTACACCCTGTCCTTTGTTCAATCATACAAAATGCATACACTCAGGAATATTCAGTGGACCAGAGGTATTCAAGTGATGTCACTTGAACACCTAGTCTATTGTTCTCTCAAGCATTTGAAGTTAGTTGCAAATCTTGAAAAGACATTACACCCAGGGTGTAAGTTGTGAGATACCACAACTATTCAGGTGTATGTGATACCACCTTGTCTCTTGTAGACATCCACAAAGATCCTCAAGTGCTTTGGGAAATGACCTCACAAATCTCATCATTTGTTTTTGTACAGATATACTGAGGCACCTGTGCTGTCAATATTTAAACTTTATACTTTATAGTTATAACTGATATGCTCTGCAGAGACCAAGATCTTCTATTTACCCTCTGCAAACTTATACTGAAACATTAAAATCTCTAGCTGCAATTTTTCCCATAATGCAACTGGAAAATTTAACACATTTAGAAATGTAAGAAATTCAATCTTGTTTGACAGAGCTCAATGAGCTCTGTCAAACAAGATTGAATTGTTTAAGTTCCAAGTTATGGGAGTGTGGTGGCTCAGTGGTTATGGCATTGGACTTCAAACTGAAAGGTTCACAGTTTGATCCCTGCCAGGAGCAACCGTGTTGTATCATTGGACAAAGCTCTTCATCCCAATTGCCCATGTGGGGGCACAGTCGAGCTGTGTACTAAGGCATACTGCACGTCAATGGTGCACCTGTCTTCAACCAATGCTAATCCTGCTTGTGTGAAGTTAGTATGCTGGAGAGTCTGACAGTTGCTTATCATTGCTCAGTGGTTCTCTCTGGGTACTCCGGTTTCCCCTATCTGTAAAAATGTCCAACACGAGATGACCCTGGCTGTTGAAAGTGTCTCTAAACCTCAAAAAATAAATAAACAGTTGCAAAAGTTGCATAATGAGAAAAATGTGCTGCTTGAAATTTTTTTTCGGTTTGGCACCATCACAGAGTTAAGTAGTAAAACCCCCCACCACATACATACAACCACAAATTTATTTATTTATTCATTGCTGTTTAAGATCAATTTCAGCATATAAAGCTATATTATATCTCAACATAGATATGAAGTCAAGTTTAACCAATCGTTTATACCTATGCTACCCACTTTAGAGGCCTTCCACCCCAGACATTGGTTCTGGGTCCTGTTCTACGAAAAGCATTGCTCTACTTCCTGGGGTTCCTGGGGGAAAAAATGTCGTAGTATATCAAGAAAATACACTGACAACCCAGAACTCACCTTGTTTAAAGACCTATTTAGCCTTTGAACATCCAATACAGGTGTTTAATATACTATATTTTGTTTGGCAGTGTTCCATGTGCGCTGTCAATCACGATATAAAAGAATAAATGCTCAGTTCTGGTGTTATCAACATAGAAGCAGTGACATACTTAGTTTGAGGTTATTCTGCATATTTTCACTCATTTACTTTTCATACTGAGCAAGACGTCTGCTTACTTCCAAGATTTTTTCTCAGCATTCACATGGTTCATGATATTGGCATGATCTAACTGAGTGAAAGATTCTGCACATTGTCATTATATACATACGTTTCTCGAACTACTTTCACGTTAAAGTTACTTGAAAGTTTTCACTTCACCACATACTACATACATGTATTCATGGCAAATGAGACTATGTCCTGCCCCCTGATGATTTTTACACAACAGAACAGGCTTCACAGCAATTGCTGTAGAAAGACCAGTTTTCCACAGCAATTTTTTTGCCGAGGAAACAAGGATGAATTACCAGGACTGGTTCAGTGGTTTAGTACAAGCAGCCAACAATAATGTAAAAACACTGTCAAGATAAATGTAGCCTACCAGTAGAGTTCTTAAAGGAATTCAAGGCACAACACACCTGGGACATTGCTTACAGAGCAATATAAAATGGACAGTTTGTAGCTGTATGGCGACTTGAGGGTTACAGTTAATCCAAACTAATGATCCTATAATTAACCGAACTAACCAACATACAACACAAGCGATCACAAAACTCTCCTGTAACAAATCCAAATAGTTAATAGTAGAGGAGAAATAAAAAAATATACTCATGGCTTCTTCATATACAAGATGTGATGAAACAATACAATTAAATTTTCAGATTGAAATCTGAGGACCATAAAAGCCCACTTGAATATTGAGGATGATAAAAGCCACTTAACTGAAAATCTTTTAACCCTTTACCTAACAGGAAAAGCAGACAAACAAAATCTTTGAATAACTAATTTTTTGTCTCAAAAACATAGGTTATGACCCCTCATTGAAACGACCGCGACAAGCTTGTTCCAAAGAGGGGTCACAACCTATGTTTTCGAGACAACAAATGAAAATATAATGAAAATTAATTGGCGATTTTTGAGAATAGCACTGGCTGGTTTTGGCCATTGCATTGGGTAAAGGGTGAATAGAAATATCTCTCTTAACTGAATATAATTTCCGCAGAAAAAATCATTTGCAATACCTTCAGTACAAATATGATTCGTTAATTGCTTATAGGTTACAAAGTAAACTCCTGTTAACTGAATAAAAAATCTTGGAATATGGCAATAAATACCCTGACAATCACAAACAAAATGCCCCTTGTTTATAGAACAATATGGCCTCCATACATTCAATGCAGGCATTTTATGTATTACTAGTGGGTGATACCCAGTGTTGCTCTTGAGAAGATGGTTTCACCAATTTCAAGGTCAAGGTCACCCCACACAGGCACCCCAATAAAGTCAAAATGATCGATGGGTCAATATACCTGCACATATGAAATTTCAGCCCAATCGGCTCAGCCGTTTTCGAATTAAAAGGTCAAGGTCACCAATTCCAAGGTCACCCTGCTCGGGCTCCCTGATAAAGTCAAAATGATCGATGGGTCAATATACCCACACATATGAAATTTTAGCCCGATCGGCCCAGCCGTTTTCGAAATAAAAGGTCAAGGTCATCAATTTCAAGGTCAAGATCGCCCCACACGGGCACAGCACCCATCCCATGTTACTTGCAGGGACGAATTACCCCTGTGTAGAAAATTTGAGATCGATCGGTCGAGAAATGGAGGAGTTCACCCCGAACAAAGATACAGAGAGAGAGAGAGAGAGAGAGAGATAGATAGAGAGATATAGATACAGACATTCACATTTATATATTAGATATCTTGTTTGACAGAGCTCCATGAATAAATGCTCAGATTATCTATAAAATACAGTAAATTGACCAACACCCTGTTAACTGAATAATTCTCACTGGAAAAGTGGCTATTCAATTAACAGGGTTCCAATGTAGTATATTTCAAACATTTAACTATTAACCCGCTGAGTATTTTCTAGATATTTTTCATCAAATCTTGTCATGGCTGCTTTAAACAAAACCATATCATGTGACCCCTCTTTAGAATGAGCTCATTGAGCTAGTTCCAATGAGGAGGGAGGGGCACATGATATGGTCTTGTTGAAAAGTTTTGAAATTTTTTTAAAAAATGATATTTAAAATAATAAATTTTGATATCGTCTGCATTAGGTCAACGGTTAAGAGATCAAATTTGTACTGGTAACTGGGTTGGTGCTTGAAATTTATTTTCAGTTACAGGGTTATTCAATTTATTTACTTATTTACTGGTGTTTAGGTTAATGTGTTTCTGCACAATGGCTAATGGAGATCACAACATGGAGATAACATCAAGTTTGGTCAATCGTTTATACCCATGTTGCCCATTTTAGAGGACTTCCATGCAAAGAATTGGTGACTGGGTCCTATTTTACCAGTAAAACAAAGCTGATTTACCACAGTAAACAAGCACTGTTGCACTTTCCAGGGTTCCCACAGGAGGATCATTCAACTTCCAATTAAGTGCATAGTGTATGAACTGTGTATAGTGGCTGTTTGTTTTACAAACTGACACCATTAAACTTTGAACAAGTGAAGGAGGACAATATGAAAGTGCATCTCTACTTCTCAGGATCCTCATGGGAGTTGTACAAACAGAGTGAAAAAAAGTCAATATGTTAAATCATAAATTATTCAGCTACCAATTCCCAGGAAAAGGATAAATTTTGTATTACTTTGATGAAATGGCAATATTTTGGAATAATTACCTTGAGTGAACAAAGTTGTGACATATGCAAAGAAACTGCAATTGAATCAAAGAATGTTGTTAAATCAAGCTAACATGCAGGCTTGTGTAGAAACCAGTGAGGTGTTTCTCAGTTTATAATTCAAAATAGTAAAGCAATCTAATTAATTGTACATGACTGAGCTTAATTCCATGCACTGTCAAATGTTATGTTTGTTTGTTTATAGGGGAGGAGGGAAGGGTTAACCAGTGCTCAAAATAACTTTTTTTCTTTGCGTAGCAAAATGCTACACATTTCCAAAAAATGAATAGCATTTTGTAAAAACTTCCATAGCTATTTTTGTATACCAGAGTTATGTTATGCTGTTTTGTATTGAATTTTTCTAAGTAGATAGAATAGTTTCCATCCATTTCTGGGAGGCAACCGCGTTGTGTCCTTGGGCAAGACACTTCACCCCCATTGCCCACGTGGGGGCATGGTGGCATTGTGTACTAAGGTGTACTGCACGTCAACGGTGCACCAGTCTTCAACCAATGCTAACCCTGCTTGTGTGGGGTCAGTATGTTGTGGAGCTGACAGTTGCTCGTCGTTGCTCGGTGGTTTTCTCCGGGTACTCCGGTTTCCTCCACCCATAAAACTGTCGCGGTCATGATTAGCCATTGTGCAGAAATATGTGACCTTAAACACCAATAAATAAATAAATAAATCCATTTCTGGCCATTTCCAAACAATCTGCAACACATGAAACATTTACTATGTTTTTTTTTAACCGAACTGCCTTTAAGGGTTGCATGGACTTTCATGGATATTTTCAAATGGCGTCTTGGTTGTTTAATAGTGTTCTCAAGATGGAAGTTGGGATTTTTAATTTGATGGGCTTGAAGTTATTTTTAATGGACATTTTATGCAAAATGTTGTAAAAACAGGAAGAATTTAAACCAATAGAATTCATCTTACATATGAAGTTGCTAATGATGCTTGATGGAGAGTTAATCTGAGTTATGCCTGGAATGTTCCACAATCAGAAGTAAAGGATCAGTGATCTAGTTTTCAAATTTGTTTGCAAATTTTCATTTACATTTTGCGATACAAGATAATCAACTGCAGCCTAATAGACACGACACCGCTTATTTTGAGCCCTGGGGTTAACCTTTTACTTAACAAATCGGCTGGATCCGTCCACGTACATGTAATTTACAAACTGAGGAGTTGAACAAAATTATTTTTGAAAAAATGTAAAAACCATGTGACCCCTCAATTATTTATTGGGGTTTAACACACTTTCGAGAGCCAGTTTTATGGGTGGAGGAAGCCGGAGTACCCAGAGAGAACCACTGATCAATGGCGAGCAACTGTCAAGCTCCCCAACATACTAACTCCACACAAGCAGGATTAGCATTGGTTGAAGACCCCATCGACCTTCATTACGCCTTAGTACACAATGCCACCGTGCCCCCATGTGGGCAATGGCTGTGAAGTGTCTTGCTCAAAGACACAGCATGGTTGCCGCAGGTGGGATTCAAACCGAGGACCTCTCGGCTTGCAGCCTGCACCTCTACCTACTGAGCCACCGCGCCCCCATGTGACCCCCTCATTAGAATGTGCTTGTCAGGCTCATTCCAAGGAAGAGGTCACCTGATATGGTTTTGTAGAAATTGTGTGA
The DNA here is from genome assembly GCA_031216915.1 of Pictodentalium vernedei. NCBI lineage: Eukaryota > Metazoa > Mollusca > Scaphopoda > Dentaliida > Dentaliidae > Pictodentalium > Pictodentalium vernedei. Next base: position 393,280,444 of record CM062293.1, on the reverse strand, counting down.
ATCATTTGAAACAATTGGAAATAAAATAATAAATTTGGATTTAGTGTATGCTGGGTAAAGGGTTAAATTTACTTCCAATATCAGTCTATGGCTAAATTGGGATAGGGCTGAAACGGTTGGCTCATTTTCGCGACCGACTAATCAAGAGCTATAGCCGGATAATATCTGGTTATCCGATGCCATTATTGCACCGAATCTGGGATCAAAACTATAGGAATTGGAAAGCAGTATTCTCAGAAACTATTCCATAGTGTGTATACTTGACGTTTGTTGTATACATACTACAAAATAGTTTCTGCGTTTACTCAGTATCCACGGAAAGTGCCAATCATTAAAAAAGTCTTGAACAGCAAAGTCGATTATTTCTCAATATATCCAACGTGGTTTCGAAGTGTAATGTCACAAATGCGAAGCGGCAGATTTACTAAATTTTAACCATGCAATGATGATCACTATCGATATTTCAGATAACCGGTTCTAATCGGTTAGGTAGGTAACTGGTTTCAAACTGGTTATTCGGTTAACCATTTCAGTACTAAACTGTGATAACACAACTACTAACCCTTTACCAAATGTATACAATATCAAAATTTGTTGTTTTAATTACTTTTCAAAAACGTTTCAATGAAAGCATATTATGAGACCCTCATTGGAATGACCTCAATGGGCTTGTTCTAATGAGTGGTCACAAGGTATGAGTTTGCCTAAATTTTTTGTAAAACATTTTTTTTAATAGTTGAATTTGTAAATGACATGGGCAGATGCAGTTGATTCATTAGGTAAAGGGTTAACCCTTTACCTAACATGAAAAGCAGACGACACTTGCAAAAATAATTCTTGAATAACTAATTTTTTTCATTTTTTGTCTCAAAAACATAGGTTATGACCCCTCATTGGAACGAGCTCGACGAGCTCGTTCCAATGAGGGGTCATAACCTATATTTTGGAGACAAAAAATGAAAAAATACTGAAAATTAATTGTCGATTTTTGAGAATAGTGCTGGCCGGTTTTGGCCGTTACGTGGGGTAAAGGGTTAAGTGAAGATTAGCCACTCATGTACAATAATGTTACCGACTATAAAGACTCTCACCCTAAACGTTGCTTACCAACCTGGTCCTATTATAACAGTAGACCATAACTTGTCCACAACAGTAAACAAGCATTACATGTACATTTCCGGGCCTGGAAATGTGGCACAATTGATTTAATGTACAGTTAAAACTAGAAGTCCTGTCCTGAACTGTGAGCTTATCTAGGCTTAATTGCGCGTAGGAATTGCGCGCAACTGCCATATCGAATGGCATCCAAAGCATGGTAGGTTCTCAGTGGTTACTCATAGCAATTACAGGCAATGTTTCTGCCAATGGACCTCCGGGTTACCCGGAGGTCCATTGGCTGAAACATTGCTTGTGCACAGACCATATGTACAGAATTTGATAGCATTACTATGGTCATAACGCGTAGATTAATGCACAGATTGACGTGCTATTTGTGCGCATTTCATTACAGGACTTTTAGTTTTAATTGCATCTCCCACACACCACTGATATCGAGTTCACTCCAATTTAGTAAACCAGAGAGTGTTCAATTATGTTACGACCATCCTTTGGCGGTGCACCTTTGATCTGTAATAAAAGGAATCTCAAAGAGGAAAGTGACAGTGTTCAGAAGTCACTCAGTACTAGCAGCGGCATCTGTTTATGAAGTGGCTTCATACATATTCAATTGTGGAAATGTGTCCATAAAATAAAAGACTTTTATAACCAGGATGTACCATGGTGTAAAAAAATATGGTACTGATATTTACACAGTTGCCCTCGGACAATCAGAGCAAAGTATTTGATATTCTCGGGATATAATATTTGTTATCCTTTGGTTTCCCAGGGTGCATGGGAATTTACACCGGTCTGGAAACCCATAACCCCTCAGCGCCACCTCAGGGTGTGTGAGTTTCCAGGCTGGTGTACAAACCCATACACCCTTGGGGAACCAAAGAAGAACTAATATTGTCAATCTTCTACTATCCATTTCTCATTGATGAAGTTGTGTTTAACAAGCAGGGTAAAATGAACTACACTAAAAATCTTATGAACATATATGATATATCCATTAACCCTTTACCCAATGAATCCCCAACGTAATATGCAAATTCAGCAGTTGAAAAAAATATTATTTTGCAAACAATTTCAACAAAACCAAATCATGTGACCCCTCGTTGGAACGAGCTCGTTCCAACGAGGGGTCACATGATATGGTTTTGTTGAAATTTTTTGAAAAATTTGAAAAAATATTTAAAATAATAAATTTTGATATCGTCTGCGTTGGGTAAAGGGTTAACTCCTTGCATGCTGATGGCAGATATTCCTGCCCAGGAGAGAATTTCTCTGGCACAAGTATAATTTGGGCATATTTAATCAAATTTTTCCTGTATAAATTGAATGTACCTTTTCCTCAATGATTTCTTTAATTAAATTTAGATGAATTTTTCATTGAATCTGTGAAGCAGCCATGACTAGATTCTATGAAAAATATCTTCAAAATACTCAGCAGGTTAAGAGTTAAAAATAGGAAGGAATGGGAGAGAGAAGAGACAGATTGAACAAATTTTGTATGCTTTCCACGTTAAATAAAATTATTTTTTGAACGATGGTAGGTGCACATGATCTACATTCGAAAGTTACATTTCCAATTATAGGCTAGCACACTTAAGTATTCATACCACTGTGAGATCCAGTACAATACTTTAAGTGGATTTATCAGAGTAAACACTCATATTCAAACCATCAGTAGCTGCACTCGATGTGAAATTTAATTTATTTTTTAAAAATACTGTGTTAGATAAAGGGGTAAGGTATCAAAACATGTTACTAAAGCAAGCAGTTAATCTCATGGAAGACCAGCCATGTCAATTCAGCATTCATTATGGGGAACAGAAAAATGTCTCAAATTCAAATAAATTAAAATAAATTTGAAAACACACAAAACACATACAAATGACAATTTGAAATAATTTTGTACACATTTTGAAGTTGAAAAGAGAGTTTACGTTAGCATTTTTAGTACGTAAAAAATATTCATGCATGTAATATATCCCAAAGTATGTACAAGCGATGTGGCTGCCAGTGATAAAATACAAAATGTAAAGGAAAGCATTCAGTCATTGCAAAGCAGTCCAGGGCAAGCATTTTTTGACTCTTCCCATTTTATAACAAACGACAGGCCTGCCAAAATTATCTCCTGAGTGATAAAAATTACACCATTAAAGCTGAACAAGTTAAACCACTGAAAGCTACAAGTGAAAACTAAGATTTTATTTCCTTGCACTTCCAAATGAGATAATTCTGGTATCTACTCAAAAAAAAACAGTAGATATGCTTTTTATTATAAGTGTTGCAATGTTTTAAATGCAATTAAAACACTCAAACAAGAAAACGTCGCAGATCTGAAAGTAAACATATTGCATAATGCACACCCCTTTTGGCGAGACATTCTCTTATATCTATCATGACAAAAGATGTTGAAAACTATTGCTCTGACAATTCCGGCTCTCTAAAAAGTAGCATATTCTCAAAATAGTTATGTTTCCTACACTTCTGAGGCTAAACATGGCTTCTGTAGGACTGAAAACATTACCCTCAGAGGAAAGGGAGTTAATACATTCATCATTTTACAGGGCCAATGCTTTCCAAAAATTACATACATTTTTCCAAACTACTGTTTACCGGGTATAACCTCTAGCTGAAGCAAGCTCAATGATTGTGTCTGTGAGGGGTCCGAATTTTCAGTTTAACCATTAAGGGGCTGTCAATTTGTACACATTTTTGCTTCACTTTGACACCCTGTGGTTTTGCAGTTGTTTTTTGGCAAGTCTTGGCTGCCTATATAGGCAGCCAAGACTTGCCTAGAAACAACTTCCAAGGTAGCCTACTTAGAATTTAAATTGTAAGTTTACGCAAAAACTGCTTGTTGGGGCACTTATTCTGTTGCAGTAACAAGTGATCTGACAGAATTAGGCCCTTCAGAGTTAATAAAAATGAAAACAGCTATATCTAAATGGTGTTTTTTGTGTATACAATCTTATATGATCAGGCAAATTTGACCAAATTTTGGGGAGGCTTGAAGGGTGAATATTTAACTCAGTGGTCACTTTGTTGTGGACTGCCTTGAACAATGGTCCAGTAGAGAAAAAAAGCACCACATGCTCGCATACTGGACCAAGGGGTTTTGAACCAGACCACCAATGGCAGTCCAACACGGTCTGCATCACTACAACACAAAGCATTTCATTTTGCTCTCCATGCAAGAAGCTGCAGCTTAAATTTATTGACATTCCCAAGATCAAGGAGCACCAATTCACCAGATGTGGTTTCAGTGGTTGGAAGTGGGAGCACTAGAGTACAAAATTTGTCGAGAACGCGTGTTGGTTACACAAATTTAAATCTACGCAAACGGATGACCGGTTAGCCAAAAGTAGCATTTTGAATGATAAAGTGTGAGTAACTTTACTGGTAGAGTTCTAAATTTGTTCTCAGCTTCAAGTTTTGTTCATACATTTTTGCATTGTTACAATTTATGGGAGAGAGCCTGTAGGCACTCTCCCATAAATTGTAACAATACAAATCGATGGAGATGCAGTAATTTTACTTCCAAGAGAATAAGAAGGACATCCACAGAATATGAAGCCTTTAACTTTAACTTTGGGTACCTGCTGTTCAGAATAAAGTCTTGATAGATTTTGAGACTTTTGCCTTGAGAGGCTACATATATTTCAACTGGATTGAACCAATACTGATCAGTCTTCCGAATTTGATGTTTGTTCTCTTGTCAACTCATGGACTATCAACTTTTTCTTCATATAAAAAAGTTATGCATGATGGGTTGAAAGGGGTGCGAGAAAAAAAAAATGTTGCAGCTTTAAGGTCACATCAACTTTACATGTTCCCTAAATGCTTTCATTACGTATCCCATTAATCACTTAAAGAACATCCACATGGCAGCTAAATGACCATGATTACCAATACATGTACTCAATAAAAATTTGTGTCTAAATTGTGTATTCCAAGTAGATTTACGTAGCTTATACATGGACAATAAATCAACTCGCACAGATATAACAATATATCAGTACTATAAATATATATCAAAAATCATCTTTTGAGTGCAAGAGTGTCAAAACATTTCAGATGGAACCTTTCTGCACTCAAGAGATGATTTTTTACTTGCATCAGTGTACAAGCCGACATGATTAATCTGGAATCCTGTAGCTCATTTCATAATTAATATTTCATGCCTTGAATGTTCCAATTGCAAAGTAAAGCATGTCAAACTATAGCTATTTTTGACACAACACTCATTTTTTAACATTACCTTCCAACTTAATCTGTGAAATAACTAGATTAGTTCTGGGAACATGGTTTCCTCAAAGTCTATGATCCAAGTCATTCCAGATAGGAGATGCTACCCATTATGAATGAAGGCATAAGTGATACAATATATCGTCCCTTAAGTGCAATAAGGTGCCATCTGCAATGCTAGAGCACTACAGATGGCACCTTGTTGAACTCAATGTCAGCACAAAAAGATAATGTCAGAATTCTTCATTTTTCTGGCATTTTATCAAACATGTCAGATATCCTTTAAAATCGGCAGTCACCCTCCATCATCGAATATATACACAGAAGGTATCAACATGCCCTATGATGGTTAAAAACAAAAATACAGGATTGGACTGCCTTGAACAATATTCCAGTAGGAAAATAAACACCACATGCTTGCACACTGGACCAAGGTTTTTTGAACCAGACCACCAATGGCAGTCAAACACAGTCTGCATCACTGCAACACAAAGCATTTCAATTTGCTCTCCATGCAAGAAGCTGCAGCTTAAATTTATTGACATCCCCAAGATCAAGGAGCACCAATTCACCAGATGTGGTTTCAGTGGTTGGAAGTGGGCGCACCAGTGTACAAAATTTGATGAGAACGCGTGTTGATTACACAAATTTAAATCTACGCGAACGGATGACTGGTTAGCCAAAAGTTGCATTTTGAATGGTAAAGTGGGAGTAACTTTACTGGTAGAGTTCTAAATTTGTTCTTAGCTTCAGGTTTTGTTCACACACTTTTGCATTGTTACAATTTATAGGAGAGTGCCCGTAGGCACTCTCCCATAAATTGTAAAAATACAAATCGATGGAGATGAAGTAATTTTACTTCCAAGAGAATAAGGACATCCACAGAATATGAAGCCTTTAACTTTGGGTACCTGCAGTTCAGAATAAAGTCTTGATAGATTTTTAGACTTTCGCCTTGAGAGGCTACATATATTTCAATTCTACGCAATAATATATGAATACTTGTTAATTATAAAAAAGCAGTTTCCCAAGAATTTTTACATAGCCGATCGTTCGGTTAGCCATCTCCAAACCATGTGAATGATCAGTCGGCTATGGAATAGAGTCATTTTTTAAATTTTGCACACTGGAGCACATTGATTCAGTGGTTACGGCATTGGACTTCAAACCAAAAGGTTCACAGTTTGATTCCCACCAAGGGTAACTGCATTGTGTCCCTGGGCAAGGCACTTAATCCTGATTGCCAACGTGGAAGCAGGGTGACGCTGTTTACTAATGCGCACTACATGTCGATGTCAGGTGTACTCGTCTTCAACCTATGCTAACCCTTCTTTCTTATGCAGAGTTAGTACGTTAGAGTCTAAGAGTTGCTTGCCACTACTTGGTGGTTCTCTCTGCAAACTCCAGCTTCCTCCACTCATAAAACTGTCCACCCCAAATGATCTTGCCTGTTGAAAGTGTCATTATACCCCATTATAATAAAAGTAATATGTGGTTGTAAGAATGTCGTACTGCTGTTCAATAGACACTCTCAAGAGTGCTTTCCACAGTGATGTGACAAACCAACTGAATGCATACAAAGGAAGTAATCAGACAGAAATTTAACACACCCTACATGATGGTGAATATAATTAGAGGCACTTGTGTTTACTCAAGGTTATACAACCACAATATAACTACACAAGGCTTACCCATCAGAGGGTATCATAATCATTGATGGCAATAGGGTTCATACCAGATACTGAAAACGCAATATAAATTGAAATCATTACATCTTGCTGAAGCTAGCTCACCGAATTTGTCTGTGAGGGCCTGAGGGGTCAGAATCTTGAGTTTACCTTTTAAGGGCCTGGAGATTTTTATATATGTTTGCTACATTATGACACCTTGTGGTTTTGCAGTTGTTATTTTGGCAAAGACTGCATGTTGAGGCACCTATTCTGTTGCAGTAACAGGTGATCAAAGTCAGAATTAGGCCTTTCAGAGTTAAAAAAATAATAATAAAACAGCCCTATCTGAATGGTGTTTTTGTGTATACAATCTTACAAGATCAGACAAATTTGGCCGAATTTGTGAAGGGTGAATACTAAACTGAGCTATCACTTTGGGCTGTTGGTTAACCCTTTACTCAACCCTTTACCCTTTACTCAACGAATTGTCCGCATCCGCCTGCGTAATATGCAAATTCAGCAGCTCAAAAAATTTTTTTTTAAATTTCAACAAAACCATATCATGTGACCCCTCTTTGGAACGATGGTTTTGTTGAAATTTTTTTTTTAATTTAAAAAATGATATTTCAAATAATAAATTTTGAAATCGTCTGCATTGGGTAAAGGCTTAAACTGATACTGGTCCACCTTTCAAATTTGGTATTTGTTCATTTGTCACCTCATCGACTGCCAACTTTTTCTTCATATAAAACTTTTTGCATGATGGGTTGAAATGTATTTGTCCAACAGCATGGTCATAATCATTGTCCAGGGTCACTGTAGCATGTGTTTCTGTACCCTAATTACTGTATTAGCAATATGATAATTACTGAAAATATGATCTTGACTTGGATTCAACTAATTGCAACTGCTGGAAAATTTGAAAAATGACCAAACTTCAGACAGAAAGTGCAGTAGAATTCTGTGAATTGAGTGTTTATTTATTTATTTATTCATTTATCAGTATTTAAGGTCGCATATTTCTGAACAATCGCTAATCATGACTGCAACATAAAGATAAAGTCAAGTCTAGCCAATCGTTTGTACCTGTGTTCCCCATTTTAGAGGCCTTCTACTCCAAGCATTGGTAACTGGGTCCCATTTTACTAGTAAAATAAAGCTTGTTTACCACAGTAAACAAACACTTCTTCACTTCCCTGGGTTCCTGGGGGGGGTGTTAATTACAAGCCACTTTGTAAGTACAAAATATTCAAATAATAGAAGTGTCAAATTAATAGGAATTTGATCAGTTTCCTTATGCTAGTGATTATTATTTATTTATTTATTGGGGTTTAACAACACTTTCAACAGCCACCTTGTGTCAAAATGCTAGTCAAAACCACACCATTTATTCTATTATATCTTGTTTGACAGAGCTTACAAAGCTCTGTCAAACAAGATATAACAGATTAAATGATGTATTTGTTGTACTGAGATTACCATTTATTTATTTATTTATTTTACTTATTTTCATTTATTTATTGGGCTTTAACAACACTTTCGACAGCCAGAGTCGCCTCGTGTCGGACAGTTTTATGGGTGGAAGAAGCCTGAGTATTCGGAGAGAGAACCACCACACAGCAGTGAGTAACTGCCAGACTCCCAAAGTACTAACTAAACAAGTAGGGTTAGCATTGGTTAAAGACAAGTGCACCATCAACATGCAGTATGCCTTAGTGCACAGTGCCCTCACATGGGCAAATGGGAGTAAGTGCCTTGCCCTGATACGCTCTGATACACTAGCCTCACCAATATCTCAAGTTAATTTCTATTTTATTTTTTTATTTATTCTTGTTTGAGGTCACTTACAGCATCTTTGGCTACATCATGACTGCAGCATAGGTATGAAGTCAAGTTTAGTCAATCCTTCATACTTATGCGGCCCATTTTTGGAGAACCACTTTCACCCAAGTTGCTGGTTCCAGGTCCTATTTTACCAGTAAAGCAGAACTTTGCAATGATGTAAACAAGCACTGTTCCAATTCCGAAGGTTCTCACAGGGGAAAAATCAATTTCAAAATGATTAAGGTCACAGTGATCTTGTTCCAGTGAAACAATGGCAGCAAAATATACAGTGCTCTTCCTTTCATCAAACCCAACCCACGTCTCCAGTTTGGCTTTGATGGGCCCAACAGAACTTCAACTAGAGAGGAAACTAGAAATGGTTTCAAGTTAGAGGTCACTGTGAACTTGTCCTTTGGCATAATGACCCCAAAATAAAGAGTGTTCTTCCTCTCATCATACACAAACGACGTGTCAGGTTTGGTTTTGATTGGCCCAACGGAACTTCAATTATAGAGTATAATTCAGGAAAATTTGTATTTGTAAGTTAAAAGTCATTGTGACCAGGCCTGAAAATAAGCAGTCTGACATTTGCAGAATGAGGGTGAATTTGATGATGCTATCCCATACAGTGAGCCAATTTATCCTCAGAGTACCTTTTTCTGTTTAGTTTTGAGACCCTGATTCTGATTGAGGTTCATAGAGGGTAAATTTAATGATGCTACCCTGCTGTGCAGGGTAGCATCACTAAATTCACCCTCTGGAGACCTCAATTTGCAGATGATAGTTTGCTTATTTTCTGGCTTGATTGTGACCTTGACCTTTGAAAAAAGACCCCAAAATAAACAGGGTTCTAATCTGCCTATCATCATACCTAACCCACATGTCATGTTTTGTTTCAATCTGCGAAGCATTATTTTATTTTAAGAGCAAAAACCATCTCATTGAAAAACTTTCCAGTTCAAGGTCAATATGAACTTACTGGCACAATGATCCAAAATACAAAGGGGTCTTCCTTCCATCATACCCAATGCACATGTAAGTTTGGTTTCAATCTGAACTTGAATTAGAGAGTGGAAATCGAGTCCACCTACAGTCAGACAGACAAAAGATTGACTGATGGACAGACAGATAAGACAAACAACACTGGATATACTCGAAACAAAATTTGGAAGGCGGGGGAATAAACAATAATAGATCAAAAATATTAAATGCCCAGTTTATCTCTAGAAAACATAAAAATTACCATATTTCTGTTAACTGAATACACCTGGTAACTGAATACAGTATGACCACTTTCCATGGGTGGGCAATATTTCTACGGATGCAATACCAGATTCCAAACACTAAATACAGGAATAATCACCCGGTGCTTAAAATTTTGCCGATGATTTCAGTTACCTGGCAAACGCATACGTGGACATCAATTCCGACATGTTGATTACGACCAGTCCATGTCGACTGTACTACAATTTGCACCGTCCAAGAGACTGTTCAATTCATATGGATACACTGCACCATGGATAGAGTCAAAATAATATTCCAATGAAAACCTCCCATTTTGAATAACTTGCCACAAACAGGCACTCGACGTATTATCAAATTTTTACTAATTTTAATAAAATATATATTATATTTTCAATACAAAAAAGTAGTATTGATAATATAATATATATTTTATTAAAATTGGTTAAGAGTCTGATAATACGTCGAGTGCCTGTGTGCTGTTTGTGGCAAGTTATTCAAAATGGGAGGTCTTCATTGGAATATTATTTTGATTCTATCCATGGTGCAGTGTATCCATAGACGTTTCTCTTATAATACTTAATCATGGGAAAATACATAATTTGTAAAAAAAACTTCAATTACATCATTTTTCATGGTCTTTATCACATGCCGTACACCTGCGTGCTGTGGTCTCACGCTATCAGTATCACAGGGAATGGAATGGGTTCGCGCGCCAAAGACGAACAGGGATGGTTTGGAGCAAGCCCCTTCGACCCTGGTTAGTATCAGGTTTCAATCCAATCAGTAAATACACAGAGACACAGCAAACAATGATTTAGAAGGGTATGACGCCTCTCCAATCATTTTTCCAGTTGGGACATTTTTGGTTGCATTGGAGTCTTAAATATCCTGCTTGGATACTTGGAATTATTTATCTTTTTATTAGAGTTTAAGGACACAAATTTCCTTATCTTTTCCCCTTTGAAACAACTGTTAAAACATGAGAAGTTGGTCATACAAATAGGAGGCTGCAGTAGCTTGTTCGGGTTGTGTGGTGGGGCCGCATTACAAATTTGGAATATGGGATGTGTTAATTAAAGATGTGGCTTTACGACTGTATATATACTTTATCTACAAATTAATTTCCAAGAAGTCTTGAGTTTTTTAACCTAACCCCGACTGACTAATACTCCTACCACATCATTGAGGCATACCTTGAACGAAGGCACCCCTGGGTGATGTAGTTGGAATATTTCCCCCAATCCTCCCCCATTCGGTCATTTTGTGATTACAATACTGTTCTAGTCCAATAAGACCATTGACTATGAACTGGAAGAGTGCTAAATTATTTTTGGTCGTAGAAATTGTTCGCATATCTCTTTGACTTGTTACAAGGCACTCTCCCATCAATTTTAACACGACAAATCCACACAGGCGAAATAATTTCTCTTTGACTCCAAGTTCCCTTATATGCACTTCAGAAAAGAGCCAAACTATGAGCTTCCAGCACTTTACCAGTTAACATAAACGTTTATTGGAATTACCCTTGGCATGATGGTCTCCATTTGAGCAAACATTAATCTTATGTACTCACATTTACAGCTATCTGAAGGGCTGTTTACATGACGTCTGATGCTCCAAGAGTAAATACTTTTCCAAGTGTAAATTTTTAAATTTTACTTAATGGGCAAATGTTGAAAATCATCTGCAGTCACATGTATTCTGTTTTATACTAAGGAAACAGGAATGTTGCCATTCTTTTTGCGTTTTCATACTGACGCGCACTCTGGGCACATACACATGGTTGCACCCGAGCCTTTGTACATTTTTAAGGGATGTTTTGGGAGTTTGGTGATTAAATTCGTCAGTGCTGTTCATAGATGATGTATATGCTAACATTGTTCATTCATTGCAACACTTTAGTCTAGTGTGGCGTCGAAAGAATAGAAAAATGTGCACGCCATTTTAGCAGCATTGCATTTGTACATGTTTGTACTACATGGCGGCTGGCTTGAGCAAGAACGTTTTATTGACTTCAATACTTCATCTGGGGCCAGAGCAACATCGGGAGGAACTATTATGGGCTGGAGCGACTTAGTCTCAAGTTCCTTCCCGAAACCATGATTCAACCATCAGCTTTCCTACGGCATCGACGAAGCTTATAATCAGATGCATACCTCCTAAACGGGAAATAAAAGACGGAAAGGCACCCGGGGATCCCACAATACCGGCACGGCGATTTCATACAGCAGCAGTTGAGCAGCTCTGAACACCGTAAAACTCTGTCCTGCATATAGCGTGAGCTGTTGGGCATTTTTCAAAGCAGCGGCAATAGTTTCGGGATCGGCCGGTGCCATGCCAACCAATGGGGGATATTCGGCTCTATTACGACATCCAGGGAACATGCCAGACTCACGAGATATACGAGTGTTATAACCTTTAAATTCTGGACAACGTTCCTTAGGGCGTATGCCCGTATAACATCACCGAAAAATGCAAAATCGGTCTCTGTGGCCCTTCGAGTTTACAGTGCTGAATGACAAAGAATTTGGAGCGGCAGGACGCATCATTTTTGCGCGAGAAATAGGCATATCTGGGCGTTTCGATTCGTGATAGCGAACAACAGCCAACTGACAGATCATAGTCTCTGACATTTCTGACTTTTTAAGCCGCGGGATCAGAGTGTGTTGCGACTGGGTCGTGTTATTTGCTTGAATTAATAAAACAGCCAAAGGGTGGGTATAAAGATTTCCATTCTGAGATGCGCTGTCAGCATCGAAATTATCCACCAATATATGTATTAGCTCACCGTCAGAAGTAGATATTGACGTGAAGTCAACATCGCGAGCTGAACGTATTTGCTGACGATTTCTTAAAACGCAACAATTCATTATAGGAGCATGTTACTCCAAAGTCATGCGTCGTTTTTTTTATTTTGTCTTTAGAATCCCTAATCATAGCAGCAAGACCAATTTACATTGTTGTTGGTACTGCTAATTAGCATCCCGGGTAGGAGGTGGTCTAATCTCGGCGACAAGCTACCCAGAAAAGCCAACAAAGTCCGTTTCAAAACAATGATATTTTGTTCAAGTTGAACTCGAGATCATGAGTGTTTCGATCTATATTAATGTCCATTATTTCGCCGCATATACTTTTCTTCAAAACTTTCATTGCGCTTTCGGCATCACAATCATATGGATCCTATGTAATACATAGAGCCGATCCAGTTCCCGATCTACCCGTTAAATTCGCGGCTACCCCTGGCGAGGAAAAAACTAAAATGTCGTTCCCGTACTTCTCAGCAAACCTAGCAACAAAAGCTTGAAGGGAAATAAAAATACTCCCGCACTCACCATACAATCTGAACAAATCGACCAAATTCGAAGTAAGCAGGAGGTATTGGTCATCACTCACGAAGGCAACCACTAATTTCAAAGCTTCGACATGGGGATTTAAATATGTTGGGGTAGTGTCAATGAACTGCTTTGTCGCGAACGCTACAGATTTTGGACTCATAAATGTAGCTCAACAGACCGAGTGTTAACGAGCATTTGTCGCTTGCAGATCACTTATAGCACTTAGAACCACTAACCTAACCTCCCACCACCCCCTTCCCATTTATCTTTTCGCTGCTCATGAACTACTGCTGGTTTCAGGCTTCACAGCTTGACGGAAAACATAAGACTCTATCCACCTTGCCGAGTTTTTTAGGGTCTTTTGTCCCATCACAATTGTAACCGCAAAATAGACAGTGTCGTATGAAAGCCCTTACAATTTGTGCCTGGCATCGCCTATGTCTTTACTCGTGTGGTGCATCGGCCTCAGTAGGAATATCTCTGCTTGATGTAGCTTGTCTGACACTTTTCGTGTGGCCTTATTTCTCTATACAATAGACTTCTCAAGACTAAATTGGCATCCAAATCTAGCTGCGATTGTAAATCCACATGCAGACCATCATTATACAGTTTGCTGCATCTGACTGTCAAGGCGATAGCTTGAATTTTCGATTTTGTTGTATAAAAGTGTATATATCTTTGATAATTTTTCTCGTTCGGACCAAAAGTATAAGAAAGTGCGTTTGTACGACGAACCCCGAAAACCGATTTGTCACTTAAACAGACCAGCAATAGTTCATACGCTGCTAATTAAGCATGAAATTTAATAGCCATAAAGTGCGCGTTTACTGAACGCCATATGAACTGTTTGATAAGAGAGTAAAGAAGTGAAGATCAGTCGTTCCCTGCAGTCATTATCTTTGTAATTATGGCCAGTTAATAGGTAATTGTTGTAAAAACAGTACATCTCACAGATTCTGAACACACACCCATATTACGTGTCTGTTCTGTCACCGAATGTCAACATATACCAAAATGCGAGTCTTTCAAAGAAACCTTAAAGCGAATATTAAATTAAGATAGATCTAAGCGGCCAAGTTCAAGAGAAGCAATTAAAATGAGAATTAATATTCTGGCTATCGCAATAAAAATCGGTGGATTTCTCGAAAAATTAAATCCAACCATTCCAGTCTCAGGGATGTAAGGCCGTAGGTTACAGCAGAAGATGTGTGGATGTCCCATGCTATAGGTTAGGGGAGGTGCCGCATCGGAGCGAAAGTATAGACACTTTGTAATGTAGGGGTGTCACAGAGCTCATATTTAGAATAGGGGCAGTCGCGGGCGAAGTCGATGGCCATATCTGAATGTAGGATCAGAAATAGGAAGTACAAGTTCAGGGAGCTATTAGTATTTAGGGAGACGGCATACCTGTTGTCGATGGCAAGACATACGTACGCAGAGTAGGCTTTCCTGTATGAACATTATTCTGAGATAAACATAGGGAAGAGCTTAACCCCATTATGGCGACTGCTTAAGTGAAAAGCGTTCAGTAAAGTGACAATACGCTAGTGACCGTGCGGCGGCAGTGTAGAGTGACATTCTGTCACTTGTTAGAGGGAAAGCGGTATAGTAAAGAAACAATACGTTAGTGGCCGTACGACGGCAATGGTACAGTGATATTCCGTCACATGTAAGAGCAAAGGCGTCCGGTGAAGTGACAATAAGTTAATGGCCGCGCGATAGCAGTGAAAGAGTGAAGTGAAGAGGCGACCAAAGAACGAACACTAATGAGAAGGAGGGAAAACCAGCGACAACAGAGAATGCGGACCCCGCAAGTGATTCAAAAACTGTGTGGGTAGGGGGTGATTGACGTTTTGTTTTCTGATTCATTGGATTTAATGTAAGTCACAAATTACCATTTTTCTATATATGTATTAAAATTGTTGTCTCCAGTGAACCCCTGTTGATTTATGCTTTTCGAGGAAAAGTCATTGACCCCTGTTACAACCGATAATGTTACAACGCCGCATAATGTTACACCAACGCATAATGTTACAAAAAATGTAGTAAACAACCGATGATGTTATAAACTCCGCATAATGTTATAACTTTTTTCAACCCGTTATGTTATAAAAATCGACGCATAATGTTATAACTTTTTTCAACCCGTTATGTTACAACAATTAACCGATAATGTTATAACTTCTATATACTAATTCCAGTTACAGCTGTTGTAGATGGACTTGACCACTTACCATTTATTGCCGCATAAAGGTATGTAATATTTATACTAAAGGTTTCTGCTCTGCTTAAGGCGAGGAGATACCCCCCCCCCCCCCCCCAACTCACGAGGATTTATCATAGAATGACCTAGTCACGTTACATAGACGCGGATTCTCCTGGTAACTCAATCGTGTGACGTCATTACCATGATCATACAGTGCCCAACATGATGAAGGCGGGGGTGGTGGGGAAGGGGTGCTATTTTATCCGGTTGGTACGTTTACCAACATGAGTAGTCTCCGCTTTCAGAAATGCAGTGTACCATAGTCACCTGACGCCTTTGGGGGTGGGCAAATGCCTCTATTTCTGCTTGTTTTGGGCATCTAAAACTCATTTGTCGCATATTTCTTAGTCATAAGAATAGCTTATTGTTCATTAATTTGACATTTTAACAACTAACAGTGAACAAAAATGAGGTGGAGTTAAAGGAGGTCAAAAAGTTGGATGGAGCGAGGTACATATGGTGGATGTGGCGGGTTGGTAGTGTCGCACGGAACAAGAATAAGATGCGAGACTGGGTAGGAAGAGGGATGGGGTCTAGGAGGACTGGAATGGGTGGGCAGGGATTAGGCTGAGAAAGAGAGGATGCCATGAATTAGTACATCAGGGTGATTGTTCAAAGAAGGCTATCTGAGAATGCGGTCAGTGAGTAGTGCATGAGGTTATGATAATATAGATGGTGGAGATGTTGGAAGAAGTAGAAGTGATGAATTTGGGATTACAGGTTCTGGAAAAGGCGGAATCACTAGAACAGGCAGTATATGGAGAAAGAGGAGGCTGTGGAGGAGGAGTTGTGTTGATGTTGATGTTGTGGCGGTGTTGGTGTTGAGTAGTTATGTATGTTGAAAATGGGCCATTTTGTAGGACCCCGGGGCAGGACCGGGGGAAGTGACGTCATGCCACGTGACTGGGCGGTCATGTTGAGTTGTCATGATAGTGCACGTGGGTGGTCATGTTGTGACGCCATTGTCATGATAATAGGTGGTAGGAATGCGTATGCGCAGCGCGTGTTGTTATGGGACACGTGCTCCGTCTCACCCCTAACAAACCGACAATAGATATCGAATTAATCCAAACAACCCGACAATCTTCAGAAAACTGACCCAAACACTCCAGAAAACACTCACAAGTTAAGGTAGGATAGTATCCTTAATGAGGGTATGAGACGTATGAAGAGGTACTCATTGCGCTCATTTTCATAGCTTTCATTTTGAGACGTATGATTTTGCGCGCACCGTGCTCATTTTCATAGCTTTCATTGCTTCATAAGACGAAAAGGGGGATTCCGTGGGTTTAGTATCCTTAAAATATAGGATAGTATCCTTACCTAATGTCCGCCCATATAATGGACGCATAATTTATCACAGAAATGGGTTTGTTACAATAATGGTATATATTATTTAAAGTCAGAATGGTCCAATTCTACACTGGGAACTGAAGAGCTCCCTCAAGTACAGACCGACGGTCTTCACCTGAAACTGACGCCATGACAGTATAAATTACTAAAGATATGTTTATTTGAAGTTATAACATTATCGGTTGATTTGTTGTAACATAATGGGTTGAAAAAAGTTATAACATTATGCGTCGATTTTTATAACATAAAGGGTTGAAAAAAGTTATAACATTATGCGGAGTTAAAAACATTATCGGTTGTTTAGTACATTTTTTGTAACATTATGCGTTGGTGTAACATTATGCGGCGTTGTAACATTATCGGTTGTAACAACCCCTTCAGGATAAAATTTATCAGACGGTCACTTTCCCTAACAACTTCGGTGAGAAAAAGCAACGATCGGCCATAAACGCTTGTTTTCAAAATAAAATAGCAGTTTTTGCAGGACATGCACTTATTTACGCATTGAATAATGTAATTTGTGTCCATGTGAGTAAAACTTCTAGATTTTTTCCCAGTAAATGTCGATCATGTATGAGAATGTTTGCACCTTGGCTAACAATGCGAACTGAAAATGAGTACCCCCTTCCTGCGACGAATATATCAAATTGCACCAATAAACCTTTTCTGAATCAACAATTGTCCCTCTTTCAGAAACCACCGAGAAAAAAAAACTTTGGTCGCGACTTTTGGACGCGACTCTGAGGCTGGGCAGAAAGTTGACATTTAACGGCCGGACTTTTTCTCCAGTATGGGATCTTACATGGGGCCCGAATATGACCCTAGGGACTTGATTTCAACAAACCGAAATCTGAACCCCCAAAGGTTGCTGCAAACCAAATATCCAAAGATTGTGACTGGTGGATGTGAAGAAGATTTATAAAGGAATTTCCCCATGGTTGTCAAAGGGATCCCAGATATGAACCAAAGTACTTGCTTTGAACAAATTGGAATCTGACCACACCAAGGAGTTATTAAAATTATTTATTTATTGAGGTTTATCGACACTTTCGAAGGCCATTGTCACCTCGTGTCGGGCAGTTTTGCGGGTGTAGGAAGCCTGAGAATCCGGAGAGACCTACCAAGAAACGGAGAGCAACTGCCAGGCTCTCCAACGTGCTTTCTCAGCAGAAGCAGGTTAGCTTTGGCTGAAGACAAGTGCACTATAGACGTGCAGTACGCCGTAGTATACATCGCAACCGTGCCCCCTCAAGTACACCAGTTATAAATAATATGAGTTATAATTACATGGATATTTTAGGGTCGGTTGTTTGGATAGACAGACAGACCTCAGAATAACTACAAAGTAAAACAAACACAGCTGTTATTCGGCCATCTGGGATTTTTTAATCCAAAAAATTGATAAGCACCATCCAAATTATGTCTGAACAATGTACCAAATTTAAAGGTGCAATGTGATGAGTGTATAAACAACTATCACTTCTCTTGTGTTGTGTATGTGAGATAAATAACACAAATAGAATGAATGAAGTTTCTTCACAGTCATCAAATGGGAAGTTCCACAAAGAATTTTCTCCAATGTTCTTTTGTTCCACTAATTCCCGATTGACTGAATTAAATCACTCCTTTAAGTTTCTAGATGGTTCTGTCTAATTTCAAGTAAAGAAATGTGACACGAATAAACAATTAGTGAGCTAATGATAGATCCTGTGGGACAGTAGTGATTAACATGTTGATAGGAACATTCAAAGGTCACTCGGTCCAAATAAGTGATCGATCCAGCTAATGTCTTCTTACTCTAATTCAACATAAATTTAGAAAATATAAAATTGTTTATAATTATCAACTAAAAGACATATCAATTCTGATCTAACCCATAATAATTGGAATCAACGTCCCGAAGTGGAGTTTTTCCTGTATTACTGATAAAACTCCTCCAAGGTTTGTTAATTCCTTCCCCTAGTTGTGGTCTGTATTTACACCACGATTAACCCATTGAACCCTCGTTTCCTGGAATGGTATCGCCTTTGTGTACACTTACAATGAGATGGGTCAGTCCAATATTAATATATAGGGAGGATAAAATAATAACTTCAGTCTGCAGCCGTCTGGCTGCACAATGCAGTTATTATTTTATCATCAATGGCACGTGTATCGACCTCTTATGATAAGACAAAAATGGGACGAAATTATGCCTTGGACCGAAAAATCAGTCTTACGAGTTCAAAGGGTTAAAGTTGAATTAAGTGAATGAAGCTGATATTTAGAAAGAAAAATATCATCTTTGGCAGTCTGACAACTTCTTTGCTTGTCGCAGTTTTGTGTCGAAGCACTTTATTCATGTAACAATGCCACTCGGACACACAAGGACCAATCAGATGCCTTCTCACATGAGGTTATTTCGTGTAATCCTGGTTCCACGCATGGCTTATCTAGAACATTTCCCAATGTCTGTACGAATACGCACAGCAATCTTTTATAAAGGCAATAACTCTCAAAGAAATACTTGGATACAGCTGGTTCGCAATACCCTCTGATAATTTTATCAAAATCTATATATTATATTTAAAAAAATCTACCAACGGTTTTCTTTGAAATGTTATGACAAAAATGGTAATGTTATCACAATACTTTACTCAACGCAAACGATATCAAAATTTATTATTTTAAATACCATTTTTTTAAATTTAAAAAAAATTTCAACAAAACCATATCATGTGACCCCTCATTGGAACGAGCTCAATGAGCTCGTTCCAACGAGGGGTCACAAGATATGGTTTTATTGAAATATTTTCAAAAATTTAATTTTTTCAACTGCCCAATTTACATATTACGCGGGCGGCTGCGGCCGATTCGTTGGGTAAAGGGTGAACCACATCACAATCCGACGCATGACATTATCACCAAAAAGTTATATCCTAAATTTGCAAAAAAAATCTGGAATGAATTTCTTTGAAATGTGATCACTAGAAATGGTGATGTAACAAGAAATACTTGGACGTAGCTGGTTCACAATCTTTCATATTATCACCAGAAAGATAAAAATTTGGAGATATATGTTGAGCAGTGTTCTTAAAAAATGTGATGACAATAAACTGAGTAAATACCATGTTAATTGCATAAAACTCCCAAACACCAAAACATTTACCATGCCATCGACACTAAATTGACTTGTTGACTACACAGAGGTTATAGAGTAAACTTCTGGAGCCAATACTATAAAATTTTACGATTGTATTTTCTAGAATTGTATTTTTCTACCCACTAATATAACTGAATAAAAATAAATCATTAGCATTTTAAAAATTGCCACATTTTTGAAAATGCTAATGGTTCATTTCAATCCATTTAAAGTCATAACTCAAAAATGAAATTCTAGACTAGACTTTATGATTCTGGAGAATCATGGCTTTTCCCGATGAGATTCCTTGATTTTTCATGCCCCCACAGTGTCTGATGAATTGTTCTTAACTGTCTCACTGAAGTTCCTTCATTGATGTTATGAGAAAGGTGATCTCAAATGACTCAGTTTGATAAAAAAATTGTTTAGGTAAAACCATCATTACCGGTGGAGTGGGTTAATATTAATATCGTCGTCCCACAAGTTAATGGCCGACAAAAGAAGTTATGTTTGTTTGACACATACGCACTGAGTGCTCTGTCTATTTGAAAATGGTCCATTTTATCTCAAATGTATCCAAAATATTGATGTCTGGCAGTTTGTAGAGGGTTAACATGTGCTAACAGGAATATTTATTCATGCAACTTGCAATTCCAAACCCAAAAGTGCGAATGGCCATTTTTACTAAAAATCTACAAGATCTTTTCAGAGAAAGCCATGCGCATACGCTCTTTTCGAATTCGACGTGACGAAATGCGAAATTCGTATCGCTCTTATTATTTATTTATTTATTGGTGTTTAAGGTCACATATTTCTGCACAATGGTTAATCATGACCGTGACAGTTTTACGGGTGGAGGAAGCCGGAGTACCCGGAGAGAACCACCAAGCAACGGCGAGCAACTGTCAGCTCCCCAACATACCAACTCCACACAAGCAGGGTTAGCATTGGTTGAAGACAGGTGCACCATCGACGTGCAGTACGCCTTAGTACCGTGCCCCCACGTGGGCAATGGGAGTGAAGTGTCTTGCCCAAGGACACAACGCGGTTGCCACAGGTGGGATTCGAACCGAGGACCTCTCGGCTTGAAGCCTGCACCTCTACCTACTGAGCCACCGCGCCCCCTCGTATCGCCCTTCATGGAAAGTGATGCCGCAACTATCCATGAACAACGAGTGAAAAATTCATGGAAATCTGCCTAGAATTGGCTGGGATATAGCGTTTTGAAAAGAGGAGGTAACTGTTTGAATTTGGTCCTTCCTTTTCAAGCCAGTTCGAAAAAAGATGTGAATGGGCGCAGACTCCTTTAGTGCCCCCCCCCCCCCCCCTCTCTGGAGTAAGTCCACTTAAATGTTACAATTGTGTGTGACTGGTGGAGAGTTGGCTGTAAATGGAAGTTGCTTCTTTAAGACCGCCACCCAGGGATCCAAACACAACCTTTAAACCAAAGAGAATCGTCAGAAGTTTAAAGTGAAAAGAAATTGGCGGTGATTGGGTTTCTGGTATTGGACATTAAAATAGCACTTCTGACATACACGAACCGTGTCCAGACCGCTGGAGGCAGCGACTTGAAATTTTCAGAACTTGTTCGACGAACCCTGGCCGACATTTTGGGATCTGTTAGTTTAAACATATTTATTTGCCAACAACAGCATAGCAAAAGGATTGGAGGACAAGTGCTCAACACTTAGCAAACCCTCCTCTCCATTACATATAACATTTAATAATATAATTATTGTAATAATGGTAGCAATTAAATAATGTACAAAACTTTACTAATAGATTTACACTTATATTTTCTGCCAAATAAAAATAGGCAAGAGAGAGAGAGAGAGAGAGAGAGAGAGAGAGAGGAAGAAGAAGAAAAAAGAAGAAGTAAGGCTCACAGTGAAGGGGCAGAGATTTCCACTGATAAATGTTGCTCAAACTCCTACGGAAGTGTTCCATTACAATGGCTAAACAAGAGGGATCTGTTTGGAGCGTCCGGACCGCCTGGAAAACACCACGCATCGCTTGGAATGTGAGAGTACTATTCGTCCCGACTCTGTCAGTTTAGAATGGACATGGGCAGTGTTGTAGGCGACTGTAGAGCTGCGATTGAGCATAACGTCCCAGGTTTCGGTGCCTCATTGCCTTACCGACTCCAAGGTATGATTGTTTGTCTCAATATCGTCCTTACTACTTGTAGTTTATACCGTTGCCATACTTTAATGTAGCCTCTTGCCGTTTTCGAGACTTTCGACCCAGAACGCCGCCAAGGTGGGGAAGTGCGGGGGAGGGGGGGGGGGCTGCAGCGGCTGGGGGGGGGGGGGGGTTGTATCCTGACACTATCTTTAAACCTTAGATAATCCGCAGAAGTTGAAGTGAAAAGAAATCGACGGTGAGTATGTTTTTTGGCGGGAAACGATTAACGAAAATTTGCCAGTTAGACATTCAAATTGCACTTCACACAAACACGAACCGTGTCCAGACCGCTGAAGGCAGCGACTTCTGATTTTCAGAACTTGTTCTACGCACCCTGGCCGACATTTTGGCATCTGTTGCAAGTGTCGATACCGCGTGGAGAACACCATGCATCGCGTGGAAAGTGAGAGTACTATTCGTCCCGACTCTATCAGTTTGGAAAGGAATTGGGCACTATTGTAGACTACTGTAGAGCAGCGATTAAGTATAAAGCCGGAGTTTTTTTGTGCCAAATTGCCTAACCGGCTCCAAGGTACGATCTTTCGTCTGTACATCGCCCAGATCGCCTGTAGTTTATAGCGTTACCATACGTTGAAGTAGCCTTTTGTCATTTTCGCCACTTTCTACCGAGATTTGAGGGTACCTTCCTTCAACCCCAATTTACAGCGAAATCTAGCCATGCTCACAACCACGCCCTCTCCCCGTCGGCCCGGGTGCTTCTAAAGATAGAAAGGTTAATGGGGAGGGGCAGGTGTACTTGGTGTAAAAACAGCAGGGGGGGGGGGGGGGCACGTGTCCTAGGTAAAAGAAACAGCAGGGGACAGGTGTCCTAGGTAAAATAAACAGCGGGGGGGGGGGGGGGGGGGGAGGAGGGCAGATGCCCCCGCTAATTAATTTTAATAGCAGGCAGTTGTTCATGGGACAGGTGTCCAATCCTATTGCACAGGTTCCAAATTTTCTATGGTACTTGGCCTTGACGGAAACAACATTTCAACAAGAAACAACGGGAAACCTATTTGTAGTAAAGCTGCAAATATAAACCTGATTTTAGGACCATTCCATGGACAGTTTAAAGCCTATTGCGATATCAGCGTTTCTTACTCTCCGCAGTATTTCACCCGAGTCGAGTGCTGACGTCATGCAAGTTTGACGGACACGCTTTCAATTTTGTTATTGACAACAACATATTTATAATTTCGTGATTACTGATCGGAATTTTGAAAACTACACACACAATCGCGAAAGAGTTTTCTGAAAAACACGATTCTGTAAAAGGTTTTAGTGAAATTTGATTATTTTTTTTATTTTCAACTTCGATGGCTCTTGTCGAAAAGGTGCTAATCACTGATCGTCCCAAACGAGATCAAAGACTGACGCCGTATATTAATAACATACAGAGAATCTTCTAAGAATATACACGCGCAATTCTAAAATGCAATAAATCAAGTCTTTTTTCAGGTTTTACGAGAGAAATATGTCCAATTGTATCATTGAATCATGTTTAGGTATATGTGGGCGAGACATTTTCTATACGGACAAAATACAGATTAAATAAAATATTTGCCATTATTTTCCGCAGACGTATTTTTGTCTTTGCTTCTTAGGGAAATCCATGCTGCTAAATACAACGAAGAAGTGTTATCTAATGAGGTCAGAACCGTCAGGTGGTCGATCCGACACCGCACCTCGAAGAAGATTTAGTGGGGGTGTCGATTTTACAAGTAATGTAGGCAGCGTACACGGCATGGGCTGTCTGTCTTTAATCCTATAAACAGGGTTAAGGCTTGATTTTTTGAATACCCTTATTTATTTATTTATTTATTTATTTATTTATTTATTTATTTATTTATTTATTGGTGTTTAAGGTCACATACTTATGCACAATGGCTAATCGTGACCGTGACAGTTTTTTTGGTGGAGGAAGCCGGAGTACCCGGAGAGAACCACCAAGCATCGACGAGCAAATGTCAGCTCCTCAACATTCTAACTCTGTTCAAGCTCCGCTCAAGCAGAGTTACAGAGGTTGAAGACATATGTACCATCGACGTTCAGTATGCCTTAGTACACGGCGTCATCGTGCCCCCATGTCGGCAACCGGGCTACTTAACGCCAATTATCCAAATGGGAGCACGATGCCGCCGTGTACAAAGTCGTACTGCTCGTCGATGGTACGCTTGTCTTCAACCAATATAACCCTGCCTGTGCTGCAGTGCGGAGTTACGATGTTGGGGAGCTGGCAGCTGCTCGTCGTTGACTGGTGGTTCTCTCCGGGTACTCCGGCTTCCTCCATCCGTAGAACTGTCACGGTCATGATTGGCCGTTGTGCAAATATTATCATGCACTGTAGTGTGGAATATGAAGTGAGACGTACCTTTCAATGTGTGTTTGGTTGGAGAAAGAGAGAGGGGAAGGGGTGGGGGGTGGTAAGATCGGTAATATTGTTGGGATAAATCTACCGATGGCGTTGGACACCATGGAATTGACAGCCCATTTTCTGAAAATGTCTATGCTTGGCAGCCTCTGGAGGGTTAGCAAATGCTTACCGAAATATTTTGTCCATGCAACTTGTAATGTCACTCCAAGACCTGCGAATGCAAACTTTTTGTTGAAAATCTTTTTGAGAAATCTACAGAAAACTGGAATTTTAAGCTTTTAGGGGTATATCTCCTTGACTAGCCAAAAATGGGTTAAGACCTTGATTTTTGAATACACTTACTACTTACAAAAATGTTTCCCTGGCAGCTTTGCGTCCGGTAAAAGAAGTTATTTTTCTCTGTTGCCTTCTCATTTGATGTTGTTGGTGTCCAAAAATGGACTATTTTTTCAGAATTTTGACTTTTAGCAGTTCATAAAGGGTTAACCAATGCTTACCAGAATAATTTATCCATTCAAGTGGTAATGTGACACCAAGACCTATCAATGGCCATTTTTTGTTGAAAACCCTACCAGATGTTTGTAAAGAAATCCAGGGAAAACATACATTTTTAAGCCTTTGATGGGTATAACTATTAACAACAACAAAAGGGGTTAACGCTTGGTTTTTTGAATACCCTTATTACTTACAAAATGGTCCTTGGTGAATTCCACTTCCGACAAAGGAGATTAAGTTTATTTCTCAGGTACACGTCGGGAGCTGTGGGTGTCCGAAAACAGCCCATTTCAACAAAATTACGATGTTTGATAGCCTGCAGAGGGTTAATAAACGCTCACCGGAATATTTTGTCCATGCAACTTGTAATATCACACAAAGACCTGCGAGTAGCCAATTTTTCTTGAAAACCTACAGGATGTTTTTAGAGAAATCCACAGAAAATGGGAATTTTAAGATTTTAAGGGGTCTCTCTCTTTAGCCTGTCCAAAATGGGTTAAGACTTCGACTTTTGAATACCCTTACTACTTACAAAAATGTTTCCATATAGATTGTGCGCTCGATAAAAGAAAGCACTTTTCTTTGTGGCGTACCCGTTGGGTGCTGTTGGCGTCCAAAAACAGCCTATTTTATCACAAGTTGGACTTTTAGCAGCCCGTGGAGGGTTAACAAATGCTCACCGCAGTATTTTGTCCACGCAGCATCTATTGTCACATCAAGGCCTGGGAGTGACAATTTTTTCTTGAAAATCTACAAGACTCATTTAGAGAAATCCACGGAAAACCTGAATTTTTTAGCTTTATGGGGGTATTGCTGTTTAACCAGCCCAAAACGGGTTAACGCTTGCTTTTTTGAACACCCTTATTACTTACAAAAATGATCTCCGGTGAATTCCACTTCCAATAAAGGAAGTTATGTTTATCTCTCGTGTATCGTTTGGGTGTTCTGGGGGCCTGAAACCGGCCCATTTCATCAAAATTTCGATGTTTGGCAGCCTGTGGAGGGTTACCATATGCATCGCCTGATATGTCATGTGCATCAAAGGTCATGGCACAGACAGGTCTATCAATGATGAAGGTTTAAAAAAAATCTACAAGACGTGTTTCGAGAAAGTGCCGATAAACTCCAATTTTGGCAGTTTTTTGCCAATTCCGACGAAATAAGGGTTAAATCGAAAATTCCGCTTCGGTACATTTTTAGATTTTGTGCCCCTCTATGCGTGTGCAAAATTTCGTGAAAATCGGTTCGAAAATGGCTTCTGAATCGTACGGACAAAATGTGCGGAAAAAAAAAAAAAAAAAAAAACCCAAAAAACTAGACTTTATGATTCTGGAGAATCATGGCTTTTCCCGATGAGATTCCTTGATTTTTCATGCCCCCACAGTGTCTGATGAATTGTTTTTAACTGTCTCACTGAAGTTCTTTCATTGATGTTATGAGAAAGGTGGTTATAGTAGTCTCAAATGACTCAGTTTTATAAAAAAATTGTTTAGGTAAAAACCATCATTAATGGTAGAGTGGGTTAATATCAATATCGTCGTCCCACAAGTTAATGACCGACAAAAGGAGTTATGTTTGTTTGACACATACCCTTTGAGTGCTCTGTCTATTTGAAAATGGTCAATTTTATCTCAAATGTATCCAAAATATTGATGTCTGGCCAATTGTAGAGGGTTAACATGTGCTAACAGGCATATTTATTCATGCAACTTGCAATTTCAAACCAAAAAGTGCGAATGGCCATTTTTACTTAAAATCTATAAGATGTTTTCAGAGAAATCCATGCGCATGCGCTCTTTTCGACTTCGACGTGACGAAATGCGAAATTCGTACCACTCTTCATGGAAAGTGATGCCGCAACTATCCATGAACAACGAGTGAAAAGTTCATGGAAATCTGCCTAGAATTGGTTGGGATATAGCGTTTTGAAGAGAGGAGGTAACTGTTTGAATTTGGTCCTTCCTTTTCAAGCCAGTTCGAAAAAAAGACGCCGTGAATGGACGCAGACTCCATTAGAACCCCCCACCCCCCCTCTCTGTAAATGGAAGTTGCTTCTTTAAGACCGCCACCCAGGGATCCCAACACAACCTTTAAACCTAAGAGAATCGTCAGAAGTTTAAAATGAAAAGAAATTGGCGGTGATTGGGTTTCTGGCAGGCAGGAAAAAATTGACGAAGATTTGCATATTGGACATTAAAATAGCACTTCTGACATACACGAACCGTGTCCAGACCGCTGGAGGCAGCGACTTGAAATTTTCAGAACTTGTTCTACGAACCCTGGCCGACAATTTGGGATCTGTTTGGAGCGTCCGAGCCGCCTGGAAAACACCACGCATCGCTTGGAAGAAGTGAGTACTATTCGTCCTGACTCTATCAGTTCAGAATGGAAATGGGCAGTGTTGTAGACGACTGTGGAGCTGCGATTGAGCTTAAAGTCCCAGGTTTCGGTGCGGGGGGGGGGGGGGGGGGGTATCCTGACACTATCTTTAAACCTTAGATAATCGGAAGAAGTTGCAGTGAAAAGACATTAAAATTGCACTTCTCACAAACACGAACCGTGTCCAGACCGCCGAAGGCAGCGACTTCTAATTTTCAGAACTTGTTCTACGCACCCTGGCCGACATTTCGGCATCTGTTGCAAGTGTCGAGACCGTGTGGAGAACACCACGCATCGCGTGGAAAGTGAGAGTACTATTCGTCCCGACTCTATCAGTTTGGAATGGAATTGGGCACTATTGTAGACTACTGTAGAGCAGCGATTGAGCATAAAATCGGAGTTTTTTTGTGCCAAATTACCTAACCGGCTCCAAGGTATGATCTTTCGTCTGTACATCGCCCAGATCGTCTGAAGTTTATACCGTTACCATACACTGAAGTAGCCTTTTGTCATTTTCGCCACTTTCGACTCAGATTTGAGGGTACCTTCCTTCAGCGAAATCTAGCCATGCTCACAACCACGCCCTCTCCCCGTCGGCCCGGGTGCTTCTAAAGATAGAAAGGTCAATGGGGAGGGGCCCGTTAGCAAACAAACGGGGGCAGGTGTAGTTGGTGAAAAACAGCAGGGGGGGGGGGGTGGGGGGGGGGCACGTGGCCTAGGTAAAAGAAACAATAGGGGGCAGGTGTCCTAGGCAAAAAAAAACAGCAGGAAGGGGGGGGGGGGGGGCAGATGTCCCCGCTAATTAATTTTAATAACAGGCAGGTGTTCATGGGGCAGGCCCACTGCTCGGTGCTCCAAATTTTCTATGGTACTTGGCCTTGACGGAAACAACACTTCAACAAGAAACAACGGGAAACCTATTTGCAGTAAAGCTGCAAATATAAACATGATTTTAGGACCATTCCATGGACAGTTTAAAGCCTACTGCGATATCAGCGTTTATTACTCTCGAACTTTCACTGCATCACTGCAGTATTTCACCCGAGTCGAGTTCTGACGTCATGCAAGTTTGACGGACATGCTTTCAATTTTGTTATTGACAACAACATATTTATAATTTCGTGATTACTGATCGGAATTTTGAAAACGACACATGCAATCGCGAAAGAGTTTTCTGAAAAACACGATTCTGCAAAAGGTTTTAGTGAAGTTTGATTTTTTTTTATTTTCAATTTCGATGGCTCTTGTCGAAAAGGTGTTAATCACTGATCGTCCCAAACGAGATCAAAGACTGACGCTGTATATTAATAACACACAGAGAATCTTCTAAGAATATACACGCGCAATCCTAAAATGAAATAAATCAAGTCTTTTTCAGGTTTTACGAGAGAAATATGTCCAATTGTATCATTGAATCATGTTTAGGTATATGTGGGCGAGACATTTTCTATACGGACAAAATACAGACTAAATAAAATATTTGCCATTATTTTCCGCAGACGTATTTTTGTCTTTGCTTCTTGGGGAAATCCATGCTGCTAAATACAACGAAGGAGTGTTATCTAATGAGGTCAGAACCGTCAGGTGGTCGGGTCCGACACCGCACCTCGAAGTAGATTTAGTGGGGGTGTCGATTTTACAAGTAATGTAGGCAGCGTACACCGCATGGGCTGTCTGTCTTTAATCCTATAAACAGGGTTAAGGCTTGGCTTTTTGAATACCCTTATTTATTTATTTATTTATTTATTTATTTATTTATTTATTTATTTATTTATTTATTGGTGTTTAAGGTCACATACTTATGCACAATGGCTAATCGTGACCGTGACAGTTTTATAGGTGGAGGAAGCCGGAGTACACGGAGAGAACCACCAAGCAACGACGAGCAACTGTCAGCTCCTCAACATTCTAACTCTGTTCAAGCTCCGCTCAAGCAGGGTTACAGAGGGTGAAGACATATGTTCCATCGACGTGCAGTATGCCTTAGTACACGGCGTCATCGTGCCCCCATGTCGGCAACCGGGCTAAAGTGCCTTGCCCAAGGACACAACGTGAGTCGTCCCGGACGGGGATCGGACTCGGGACCTCTAGCATAGAAGTACAACAGTCTACCACTGAGCCACCACGCTCCCTTGAATACCCTTAACACTATCAAACATTATCCCTCATGAATTCTGAGTCTGATAAAAGAGGTTATGTTTACCTATTACATACCCATTTGCTGCCCGAAAACAGCCGATTTTATCAAAATTTTGACGTTTAGCAGCCTGTAGCGGGATTAACAAACGACTAGCGGAATATTCTATCTATACAATTTGTAAGACCTGCCAATGTCCAATTGTTCTTGAAAATCGCGAACAAGCAGTTAGCGAAATCCACAGAAAATGTAAATTTTAAGCTTTTAAGGGGTATCTCTCCTTATCCAGTCTAAAATAGGTTAAGTTTCATTCTTTTACACACCCTTACTACTTACAAAACTGATCCTCTGTGAATTCTACGCGAGTAAAAGAAGTTATATTTCTCTGTTTTGAAACATTTTGATGTTTAGCAGCTCGTGGAAAGTTAACGAATGCTCAACGGAATATTTTGTCCATGTAACTGGTAATGTCACATGAAGACCCGTGAATGGCCATTTTTTCTTGAAATCTACAAGATGTTTTTAAAGAAATCCAGGGAAAACATGAAATTTTAAGTCTTTGATGGGTACCGCTGTTTAACCAGTCCAAAACGGGTTAAGACCAGCACTAAATGGGTTAATGCTTAGTCTGATGAATTCCACTTCCAAAGAAGGAGGATATGGTTATCTCGCAGGTACACATTGCGTGCAATGGGTGCCCAAGAACAGTCCATTTTCTCAAAATTTCTATGCTTTGCATCTCTGGAGAGTTAACAAACGCTTACCGGAATATTTTGTCTATGTAACTTGTAATGTCACTCCAAGACCTGCAAATGGTCAATTTTTCTTGAATACTTACTAGATTTTTTGGAGAAATCCACAGAAAACTGGAATTTTAAGCTTTTAAGGGGTACATCTTAACCAGGCGAAAATGGGTTAAGACCTCGATTTTTTTAATACCCTTACTACTTACTAAATTTTTCTCTGTCAGTTTTGCATCCGGTAAAAGAAGTTATGTATCTCTGTGGCATTCAAAATGTTGACATTTAGCAGCCCATGGAGGGTTAACAAATGCTTACTGGAATATTTTATCCATGCAACCGGTAATGTGACTCCAAGACCTATCAATGGCCATTTTCTGTTGAAAACTTACAAGATGTTTGTAACGAAATCCACGGAAAACATAATTTTTTTTTAGCTTTTGACGGGCATCGCTAATAACAACCCCAAAAGGGGTTAACGCTTGGGTTTTTGAATACCCTTATTACTTACAAAAATGGTCCTCAGTGAATTCCACTTCCAACAAAGGAGATTATGTGTAACTCTCGGACATACATTGCGTGCTGTGTGTGTCCGAAAACAGCCCATTTCAACAAAATTATGATGCTTGGCATTCTGTAGAGGGTTAATAAACGCTCAGCGGAATATTTTGTCCATGCCACTTGTAATGTCACACAAAGACCTGCAAGTCGTCAATTTTTCTTGAAAACCTATGGAATGTATTTAGAGAAATCCACAGAAAATGGGAATTTTTAGATTTTAAGGGGTCTCTTTCTTTAGCCTGCCCAAAATGGGTTAAGACTTCGTTTTTTGAATACCCTTACTACTTACAAAAATGTTTCCCTATAGATTGTGCGCTCGATGAAAGAAATCACTTTTCTTTGTGGCGTACCCGTTGGGTGCTGTTGGCGTCCAAATACAGCCCATTTTATCACAATTTTGACTTTTAGCAGCCCATGGAGGGTTAACAAATGCTCACCGCAGTATTTTGTCTATGCAACTTCTATTGTCACACCAAGGCCTGGGAGTGACAATTTTTTCTTGAAAATCTACAAGACACGTTTAGAGAAATCCACGGAAAACCTGAATTTTTTAGCTTTATGGGGGTATTGCTGTTTAACCAGCCCAAAACGGGTTAACGCTTGGTTTTTTGAACACACTTATTACTTACAAAAATGATCTCTGGTGAATTTCACTTCCAATAAAGGAAGTTATGTTTATCTCTCGTGTATCGTTTCGGTTCTCTGGGGGCCTAAAACCGGCCCATTTCATCAAAATTTCGATGTTTGGCAGCCTGTGGAGGGTTACCATATGCATCGCCAGATATGTCATGTGTATCAAAGGTAGTTGCACAGACAGGTCTATCAATGATAAAGGTTTAAAAAATATCTACAAGACGTGTTTCGAGAAAGTGCCGATAAACCCCAATTTTGACAGTTTTTTGCCAATTCTGGCGAAATAAGGGTTAAATCGAAAATTCCGCTTCGGTACATTTTTAGATTTTGTGCCCCTCTATGCGTGTGCAGAATTTTGTGAAAATCGGCCCGAAAATGGCTTCGGAATCGTGCGGACAAAATGTGTGGAAAAAAAAAAAAAAAACCCCAAAAAAAAAAAAAAAAAAAAATAATAATCCGTAGAAAAACAATAGTCTTTTCCTGAGGGAAAAGCCTAAAAAAAAAAAAAAAATAATAATCCGTAGAAAAACAATAGTCTTTTCCAGAGAGAAAAGCCTAAAAATACAATTGTAAAGGTTTTATAGTATTGGCCCTGTTCACTGAATAAAAATCTTGTACTGTATGGAAGAATTACTCTTGCGATTACTGAGTTCCCCTTGTCTACTGATCTATTTGGCCTGTATTTAATCTCTTATATTTTATTTGAGACAGCTCAATGACAAGATAAATAGAGGATATCTAGTGTTTTTGAGTGGATACCGACAATTATCTCACGAGTGACCGAGACAAATGTTTATTTTTTCGCGAGCGCTTTTGTCTCGATCACTCATGAGATAATTTTCGGTATCCACTCAAAAAGCACTAGATTTTCCTTTTATTATACGCTTTTTATAAGAATCTGATAATTCCATTCGTTTCAACCTTCATTCAATGCATGAAAGTAAACAGTGCATTGATTCACTGAAGAGATTTTATTGATACTCGGAACAGGGGCGCGGTGGCGTTGCGGAAACCGGTTCTCGTCAGATCACAGAAGTTAAGCAACGTCGAGCCCGGTTGGTCCTCGGATGGGGGACCGTCTGAGCGATCGATTCGGACTCCCGCGTTGTGTTCTTGGGCAATGCACTTAACCCTGATTTCCCACGTGGGGGCACAATGACGCCATGTTCTAAGGCTTACTGCACGTCGATCGTGCGCATGTCTTCAACCAATCTAACCCTGCCTGTGCTGCAGTGCGGAGTTACGATTTGGGGGAGCTGGCAGCTGCTCGTCGTTGCTCGGTGGTTCTCTCCGGGTACTCCGGCTTCCTCCACCCGTAAAACTGTCACGGTCATGATTATCCATTGTGCATAAGTATGTGACCCTAAACACAAATAAATAAACAAATAAATAATGACACTCGGAACAGATCTGATTCAGCTGGCGGGGTTCGAATCCCACCTGCGGCAACCGCGTTGTGTCCTTGGGCAAGACACTTCACCCCCATTGCCCATGTGGGGGCACGATGACGCCGTGTACTAAGGCGTACTGCACGTCGATGGTACGCACGTCTTCAACTAATCTAACCCTGCCTGTGCTGCAGTGCGGAGTTACGATGGTGGGGAGCTGGCAGCTGCTCGTCGTTGCTCGGTGGTTCTCTCCGGGTACTCCGGCTTCCTCCACCCGTAAAAACTGTCACGGTCATGATTAGCCATTGTGCATAAACATGTAACCTTAAACATCAATAAATAAATAAATAAATCAGCTGGCGGGTTTCTAGTCCGAACATGGCCTGAAAGTCCGTAATATAAGTTTTTGGTTTGGTACGTCATTTGAAAGGATGTACCAAACCAAAAACGTGTATTACGGACTTCCAGGACATGTTTGGACTAGTGGGTTTCATGCATCAATTCAAGGTGAATGCATGTCGAATTATTGCTGGAAATGATTAGTATCCACTCAAAGGCGCTAGATTTACTTTTCATTATTCGTTTTTAGAACAAATTGATAATTTCTAGTGATAATTTGACTCGTATTCACCTTGAAGTGATGCTTTGAAAGCCGCCATTTTGATTGTGACCCCCCCCCCCCCCCATTGGATTAAGCTCGATGATCTCAATTCTGTGTGGAGGTCACATGATATGGATTTGTTGGATTTTTTAGAAAACCTTTTTACAACTGCTTAATTTCTAAATTATGCGAGCAGATACGGCCTATTCGTTAGGCAAAGGGTTAACAAGATTCCACTGTATATCACAGGGCCCTGCGAATCTTTGAATTTAATTCGAATTTTGAATCATTTGTCGGATTCAATTTGATTTGATTTTCGATACCTGAGCGCCGAACACTGAAATCAAATATCCCAATGACGACCAGCGAAACTTACTTATGTCGTTTCTTTTCACGTGTATCATTATGTGTGGTCATTGTGACTCGCCAGTTACGTTAATATCAAAACTGTTACGGCTAACTGGTCGGTCCGAGCTATCGGGTGGCTATTATTTTTAAAGTCAGAAGCCGCGTAGGAGTAAAATCATTTGGGGCAACCAAGCAGACGTTGTCAGAATGCATTCCCGTGTATCTGTTGTACAAATGGCTCAACAATGCGTGAACTTGAAAGAGCGGATTCAGTTTGATTTGATACAATCGGTTGATAACGAATGTCGAATAAGGAACTGGAATAACTAACGGTTGGCACGCCTCGCCAGTTACAGTCACCACATATACTAAGTGAATGTCCGATTCGATCTGAATTTGAATCGAACCCTAAACACATGATTCGATTCGAACGGAAAATCCCTGATTCGCAGAGCCCTGTTAATTATTCGTGTTAGGCTGATAACCAGAATCATGTTACTGACATATTTACTTAATACTTATATGAAGTGTTGTATTTTGTATATATATATAAATCCTACAAGTAGGTTGGGCCCTGCGAAGCTTCGAGATTCGATTTTGAATCTTAAGTTGGTATTCGATTCGAAATCGGATTTCCCGATTCGTTTCCCCTCGAATCTTTTCTTTGGAATACATCTTGTTATCACCCATCGTCGTCTCACAAAAGGTGCTTTCAGGTGGAAATTGTACATAAATAATGTTGAAAATAGAGAGCGAGTGTAATGTCCGCAACATTAACAAAATAAATAACATCCACACTCCATGCTTAGTGTTAAAAAACTGGTCACTCACTACCATTGTCGAAAGCAAGCAATTTTAAAGTTTCCGGGTAATGGCGATGATGATCTGTTACTTGCGGTTAGCCTTGTGCAGTGACTAGTACCGGTAGGCCTCGTTCTCGAATCCATAACTGTTCGGGAATTATAATCCTTAAGAGGTAATTTTCCAACTACATCATCAAGGCATGCCTTCTACGAAGGCTTGCCTTGATGATGCAGTTGTAAAATTTTATCAGTTGGGACTTGAGCCATCACAGACGGGAAGATCAGGTTTTCGCCACCCCATTCCTCCAGTCGTTCATCCTCAAGGCGCCCTGATCCGATTCGATTTGAGGTTCGATTCGATTTCGAATAAATGACCAGATTCAATTCGAGATTCGGCGCGAATCGAAAATGTTTGATTTGCAGGTCCGTACAAGTAAGACTGTTTGCAAGGTTGGTGTTTTTAATGTTTTCAGTTGTAGTTCATGATATTAATTCCTCGAAGATTTGAAAATCCAAATTTTCTCTTCCTCTTTTGGAGCTCGTGACATTTCTCCAGCAATCTCTTTTTGTGTTTAATTCATGAATCAATCAATCCTTTACTACTTCTTTTAAACACTTCACAAATTTTGAAATGCATTTGTAAATTAACTTGGACAAGTTGCAAAACAAAATTTAATTTTCCAAATTGGCAAATTATGTATATGAAGGATAATTGAATGAGGAATGGCATGAGTAAAAGAGTCAATGTTATAGTTGGGGAGATTGAGAAGGCGCCAGTGGGAGGAATTATGAAACAGTTTTTGATTGAATGCTGGGAGATATGAGAGAGAGAGAGCGGGTGAGTAATAATGTAGGCCTCCTCGTTAGAGGGCCGCGCCAATCAGCGGAAGGCCGAAGATTTATTATGATGTTAACATCTTACAGAGTAGTATGCAAAAATGAATGACAGGTGAGAATCCGAGAAGTTCCATATACAACCTTGCCATATATCTCAAACAACAACAACAACAAAAAAAAAAACAAAACAACATTTTAACTGAAAAGACAAGGGTTTTCCCACGTTCTGATGTATTTTGTCCCAAAAGTCTGAAAATCCATTGAGATGATCACATATTCATTCACAAGTCGAGTTGTTTTATTGCTTGGAAACAAACTGTTAATGTTCTATTTATAGTAATAGCCACTTAAATTTTGACCATATGGCAACTGACTTTTTTTAATTTTTTTTTTATTAGGGTTTAACGACACATTAACAACCAGGGTTATATCAAGTCGGTGACAGTTTTACGGGTGGGGGAAGCCGGAGTACCCGGAGAGAACCACCGAGCAACGACGAGCAGCTGTCAGCTCTCCAACATCGTAACTCTGAACTCTGCACCGCGGCACAGGCAGGGTTATATTGGTTGAAGACATGCGCACCTTCGACGTGCAGTACGCCTTAGTACACAGTGTTAGCGTGCCCTCATGTAGGCAATCGGGGTTAAGTACCTTGCCCAAGGACACAACACGGGAACGCGAATCAGTCGCCGAAATGGTCACCCATCCAACTACTAACCGCGCTCAACGTTGCTCAACTTCGGTGATCTGACGAGAACCGGTTACCGCAACGCCACCACGCCCCAGGCAACTGACTTCAAAACTAAATAGTGTATTTCTGTTTCAATAAGCGATTACCTTCTGCAAGTCTGGTTGAGCTTTGACAAATATTACAAATTTTATCAGGTGCTATTTTTAATAATAAATAATGACCTTGACAGCCTGGAGCCAATACTGTAAAACTTTTACAATTGTATTTGCGAGAATTGTATTTTCTACCTCTTGATATAACTGACCAAAATGACATCTCACCAATAAACCTGACAATCAATGGGGTTCTCATTCCATGAGGATTAGGGATTAATCCCGGGTACGTGAATTTTCTGGTTTTCGTTTTTTGACAGTAACGACACAGGAAATATTCCGGTTGCCTTTTCTGAATATCAGTCTCGATACCCGAGAAACTCGTAGGAAAGAACCGAGAATCAAAGGTTGCGGAACTCGTTGAGTTCTGCAACCTTTGATTCCCGATTTTCATTTTTGTCTATGTCTTTTCCGGGTATTAGCACTCATTTTCAGAACCGATAACCGGGAAACCCCCGTTCGTATTATAATGAAAAGTGTATATATTTTTTTTTTATTTAATTATATCTTTAATGATTTAAGTACAGAAATTAAGATTTTATTTGTGTTTGACATTATGTTTTAGCTTGTGAATACGATAACCATGGAAAATGGATATTATTGGTAAAAGAGGAAATTTTTCAATTTACGAAAAAGTAGACGGAGCGAACTAGTATGGGCTCAATATCGAGTAGGAGACCCATTACTGTTAATTACTGCTTGACAACGCTTTCTCATGCTCCCAATCAGGCTCCATTCTTGGTCCAGCATGGCACCAAGCTCCTGGACATTTCTTGGCTGGACTGGACAGGCTGAAATTGCAAGCTGCAACTCATTCCAGACATGTTCGATTGGACTGGGGTCAGGGGATCTTGCTAGCCAGTCCATACGCTCAGTCCCCTCCCTCTGTCGGTACTCCCCGACAGCAAGGGCAACACGAGGACGGGCATTATCATCCATTGGAATGAATCTATAACCCACTGCACCTGCATACAATCTGACGTGGACGTCCAGGATCTCATCAATATACCGCTGTGCAGTCAATGTACCACGTTCAAGGACACGGAGCTCTGTACGTCCATCCCCCAGACCATGATTGACCCTCCATCATAGCGGTCATGCTCAGCAATGTTGGCTGCATGGAATCGCTCTCTTGGTCTTCTCCATATCCTAGAACGCCTATCTGTGTGGTCTAGGCAGTACCTTGATTCATCTGTAAAAAGGACAAGTCCCCAGTCTTCTCTGGTCCATCCAACGTGGCACATGGCCCATTCATATCGTGCCTGGTGGTGGTTCTGGGACAGCGGAACGCGAATACATGGTCTTCTCGATCGGAGACCACCTTCGTGCAACATTGCCCGGATGGTCTGCGTCGAAGCATTTTCCCCGGATGCATTCTGAAGGTCACTGCGAAGCTGGGTTGCTGTGGCAAAGCGGTTCCTACGGGCCTGAATGATCAAAAACCTGTCTTCAGCTACAGATGTTGCCTTGTCTCTGCCACCACCACGCCGTCTTACTGGTGTGCCATACGGCTGAAATCTTGCCCAGGTTCTGATGATCACCGTATGGTCCACACCAAGGGCTTCACCAACCTGACGATGTGTAGCCCGTTGCTCCACCATCCTACAGCCTGCCACGTTTCTGCTTCAGACAAATGTCTTCTTACATTTGCATTTGCCATATTCAATCATTAAATCACAAGGGTTTGTGTTGAAGTGAAGAATGAATACCTTACACATGTCATGTATATGTAGACAGTATACGAAAACATCATGCAAATCAAGGGGTACATGCTTTCCATGACTGTCACGAAAAGTCTGCCTGTCAAGAGAGCGAATGTAAACACTGGGGACCATCTCAAGACATTCCTCAATCATATCCATTAAAAAATTTCGCAAATATGTCACAAGCAAATTCCACAATGATGTGTCAAATATTTGGTGGTTAGCAAGCTTGGAGTAGTATATAATACGCAATCATTGATACAATGGTCTATGAATTTCCCGGATTGTCCTTCAGAACCTGGAGACGCATAGCTGTGAAATTTCCGTTCCCGGTATTAAACCTTAATGAGGTCACAAACCCTGTGATTTTGTTCGACCTGCGTTGCATGCAATAAAGCTTCCCAGAAACCAATTTTTAAACAGGTTCTATGTTCATATAAAATTCTTTTGCTATAATTAAATAGGAACAGAACAATTATTGATTAAGAAATCTTACTAAACTGAAACTCATCTTGGTGGCAACATTGTATGCCATCTCCTGGTAGTGCATCCATATATTTGAGATAAACGTATGTTGTTGTCTATAGTTTGTATCTGTATGCATGTTGTACTACGAAATAAAATTATTCATTCATTCATTCATTCATTCATTTATTGTATCTTTTGAAAAAAACGTTACAAATCACAGGGGCAGCGGTGGAAGCGGGGGGGGGGGGGGGGGGGCAGAAGCATACTCCCAGACGTTTTTGACATGCCATGTTTTTTTTTGTATGCACATATTGTAACACAACCAATGACTGGTGATCCAGAGCTTCCCCCATATTTTCGCCAGTTATGTTTCTCTCGTACTGGTTCAATTTCGATGGATTTCGGATCATTTTTTGCAGTAAGCGGCAGCAAACGCTAAAATGTATACAGTCTGTTAAAATCGGTTAACTGAAATAGATCGTAATCTTACAGACATACAAGTACCAAATCCACCAGAGAAGATAATCCACAGACAGTATAACTGCTGTTAACGTTTGGTCAAGCATACAGATGAGGTCTATTTATCAGCTTTGGTCGTTACGACCAAATCTGATAAACAGACCTCACCTGTATGCTTTACCGACGTTTTTTAACGGCTCTCAAAGTGTGAAATCTTTCAAATACATCTCCTGAAAAATCGCAAAATATCCGCTCAGATGCATGGAAATGGGGGTTTACCCGGTTTGGGGACCCTGGAATTAAAAAATATTTTCTGCCACGGGCCGAACCATGGTCGGCCCGTCATACTGACGACCATCCATCGCCCGATCCAGCCCTACCACTTTGAAAATCATTCCGCCGCCCCTGAATCACTTTTCGAAAATAATTTAGCAATCTAAATAAACAACTGGATTCAAATTCAGATTCCATAAACGTGATCAGTTGGTAAATCTGTCGCAGACTTTTCAGTTGTGATGTCATTTGTCATGACTCTGCCCGAGGCATTGAAAGTTCGGTTCACTTTGGGTTTTCAGAATGAGGCAATCCAATGCAGATCGTTATTAGAGGCCAACGTTGACTTTTCAAAAAGCATATGGTATTGCCCTAACTATGGAATTGGCGGGGTAGAATACCAACGTTCTTCAGTCTCAAGTGTTTTCAGTTGCAGAACAGTTTAAATCAGGAAATAAAATCTCACAAAGAAAGAACATTCACTCAGGCAATACTAACCAATCAAAAGAAAATAGTAATATGTCTGCCTCCTTTTAGCGTTTTCGATGCGAAAGTAGAAATTTGCCTGATACATGTAATTTTACCTGTACCTGCAGATTTTCTTCAAACTTCAGACATATGGAAAAGGTGTGTTATTCCAAAAAGCAAGTCAAATCATCAAGAGTTAATCCAGATCTATAAATGATTGAAATGTACATAAACTTCATGGACTTGTGATAAATGACGAGAATGACGACCAGCCTGGAGCCAATACTGTAAAACTTTTACAATTGTATTTGCTAGAATTGTATTTTCTACCTCTTGATATAACTGACCAAAATGAATCATTAGTATTTTAAAAGATATGGCAATTTACCAGTTGGCAAATAGCCAGATCTTTGAAAATGCCAATGGTTCATTTTTTTACCCATTTAAAGCCATAACTAGAAAATACAATTCTAGAAAATACAATTGTAAAAGTTTTATAGTATTGGTCCCTGGTGAATTTGTCTTGTGAACACATGACCTTGACAACCTTTACAATAAAATCGGCTGAAGGAACTGGGAATAAGTAACGATTGTCACGTCCCCTGTGTACAATTCAATCCATCTACTATTCGTCGGCTTAGTGCTAGAATGTCCTATGTCCTCTATGGGACATAGGACATTCTAGCACTCAGCCGACGTATTGTTAAATCAAAAATAATAAAAGATGAACTTGATGACTAATTAATACCAATGCACAGGCATGTTGCTAAGGGGTCTCTGATTGGGAGGGGGACTCTAGATTTCCAACTGCAACCCTCTCCCCTAAGGTATGCAAAATTCATATTACCACTAATACAGTATGTTGAGAGTGGATTGTAATTAAATCACCCGTGAAGTGGAGTTATCACCTAAACTATAACTTTCAAATTTTGTACATATGGACAAAAAACACAAGCAATGTTTCAGCCAATGGACCTCCGGGTCTAACCCGGAGGTCCATTGGTTAAAACTTTGCCTGTGCTTGTTATGCTTTGCAACAAATTGGCAATTATTGCTTGGATGGAATCTCCACACTGCGGGTGATTTAGTGATAATACACTCTCCACGTTTTGTAGTTTTCAACAAGTGGAAAATTCGATTAACATTCCCCCTCCCAGTAAAACTTTTCCAATTACAGAATTTAACCCATACACACACGATATGACATTTTGTTTTTTATTATGATTTTTAAAAAAATAGTTTGGAGGAGGGGGGGGGGGGGGGTATACTTCTTTTAAATCAATATTTTGAGGACTTTTACTACTTTTCAGTAAAAAAAAATAATCTCCATTTCACTAGCGCCCTGTCTGAAATTTCCAACTTTTCCAATTTAGGGCTTCGAATTTCCACCTATTGTAAAGGTGACCATTGAGACCCCCAACCCCTGTTGCATCATCCTTGCGAATGGAGAGCAGGAGGATACTGAAGCCAATGTATCAGTGATTTAAAAGAAAACCCCTTTTTCACATAAACAGTTAAATTCATTAGGGTGTCAGATTCATGGGTATGGGGTATCCCCAAAAAAGTTTTACGTAAAATTACTCCTGTGAAATATAATTAACCAGTTCAGTTATCACTATTTGTGATTGCTGGAAGCCACTGTTCTTTGATGGTGTGCAATTGGTTAAATACAAAAAATACCTATTGATTTGAATGAGCTATTTAAGGTAGGTATTTCAATCCAGTTAGATTCAAACGAGGCATAGTTAAGTTTAGGAGTTAACCCTTTACCCAACGTAATGTCCAAAACCGGCCAGCGTATTATCTCAAAAATCGCCAATTAATTTTCATTATTTTTTCATTTTTTGTCTCAAAAACATGGGTTATGACCCCGCATTGGAACGAGCTCGTTCCAATGCGGGGTCATAACCTATGTTTTTGAGACAAAAAATGAAAAAAAAAATGAGTTATTCAAGAATTTTTTTTGCGAGTGTCGTCTGCTTTTCGCTGAAAATTTGAGGGCAATTCCATTGTTTATGCTGGAAATTCGCTGTTAATGCACGCGTGGAGAGTGTGCGGTGGCTCAGTAGGTAGCGCGCAGACTGCAAGCCGAGAGGTCCGTGGTTCGAATCCCACCTGCGGCAACCGCATTTGTCCATGGGCAAGACACTTCACCCCATTGCCCACGTGGGGGCACGGTTACGCTGTGTACTAGGACGTACCGCACGTCGATAGTACACCTCTCTTCAACCATTGCTAACCTTACTTGTGAGGAGTTAGTATGTTGGGGGAGGTTAGTATGTTGGGGGAGGTGACAGTTGCTCGCCGTCTTGGTTATGATTAGCCATTGTGCAGAAATATGTGACCTTAACCACCAATAAATAAATAAAAAAAATGCATGCGTGGAAATATTGCACCCGCGTTGATGTTGACCTTTCCACGACCACCATACTGTACTAGTAAGGTACAAAATCTCATAGTAAGGTACTGAGAAGTGTAAAGGAGAATGTAACTCCAGTATTTCATAAGGCTCAATGTCTTTCATTTTCATTATTAGACCCAGTGGAATGAGATTTGGATAAAATGGTGTAGGTAGGGAAATATAAATTTTATAGCAAATTTCCTTTCTTATTATACCTACCGCAGTTGTTTGCTACAGGCTTGCGCTACAGTGGAAAACCCTAACTAGGATAAAATACTCTCTATTTTAATCTTTCCCCAGAGATTTGGGAAAGA
This sequence comes from Pictodentalium vernedei, assembly GCA_031216915.1. Taxonomy (NCBI): domain Eukaryota; kingdom Metazoa; phylum Mollusca; class Scaphopoda; order Dentaliida; family Dentaliidae; genus Pictodentalium; species Pictodentalium vernedei. The sequence continues at coordinate 393,237,866 of CM062293.1, read as the reverse complement.
AAAGTGGTGCAAAAAACACCACGAAAAAATAAGCCAAAACTGGGTCGAGCGCCATCGGCTCACACCCAGTAGGGGACGCTCTTCTCTTAGTACAATTCCACGACTTCCGTTAACCAGAGTGCAAAGCAGTCATCAAGCCATTCTTTTGAGTCCGCCAACATAGGAGTTATGTGACCAGCGGGGAGGAAGGATTCTTACCCGAATAAGAAGACGGGAGGGCCTCCATGCAAACAATTGCGATAGGTATAATAAGAAAGGAAATTTACTATAAATTTTATATTTCTTATCATCCTACCTTACAATTGTTTACTACAGGCTGAATAGACAATAGGATGGAGGGGATCACATAACCAACCCACACATAACTCAATTGCACTGGAACCGTGAACAGAGGAAGAGATCTATCAAACCATAGCATCACAAGCATTAGTAAAAGACATTGAGAGATGAGACGTATGGTGATTTGCGATGAACAGACAGAAAGGTCAGTAACAGCACGGAGCTGGAACTGAGCTTGTAAGAAGCTGAATGGCTGGGATAGACAACAGCCTGAGCAGAAGGAAAAGGGCCCGTAGAACAAAGGTCCTCTGCCTGTTCCTGCAACTGTCGCAGATAAGTGGAGAAAGTAGCATTTCTCCAGTAGGCTGCCAGCATAACATCCGACAACATGACGGAGTTAGTATAAGCCCCGAGAGGTAGACAATGCACGCATCTCGTAGCAGAAAAACGATTGGTAATACAATCGCCAGTCGCTAGACGAGCGGAAGCTGCACGAATAGCAAGACAGATCCATCGAGAAATTGATTCAAGAGAGATCTTCTGTCGAGCGGGAACAAGAGACAGAAAATTGATCCTACCCTTCCAAATGAACAAAACGCATATCCAACCGGGATAAAGGCACGAACGCCCCTCCTCCCCCCCCCCCCCAGCAGAGCAGCACCCAAGAAAGAGTCCATCTTGGAGTAAGCTGCAAAGTCCTAGGCCTTTTCAAGGAAAAGTGCAGAACAAGCTTGGAGAGGCAAGGATGAGTGCCGATACGACGCTGTCCCACATACGAAAAAGGTCTCCGAAGCATGGACCTGAACCCATTGCTGGAGACCCTCAGAATCAAAACATATACCAGAAACTCCGCAATCTGTGTGATCGAAGGAGTGACAGAAGCAACAGAGTGATCCGCACACCATCGACAGAAGACCTTCCACTAAGCCGCAGAGACTAAACCAGTGGAGAGGATGCCTCCTTGAAGAAGAAAAGCAACTCCACTGCTCGTCTCGAAAAAAACACTACGGAGGAGACAGGACCTGACAAAAGACATGCGCGAAGGCACAAAGAAGTCGGGTCGACGTGAAACATCATCAGGCGCCCTAGGCAAAGAAAGTCGCGACGTAGAGGGAGACGTGCCGGAACCGCCGCTAACAGACAGCGGAGCAGATTGATCCACACCCACTGAGGCGACAGGGGTGCGATCGAAAGGATTCGACAACTGCAGGTTCATATCTGGGTTAGAACCTGAGGCATAATCGGAACCAACAGGAAGGCGTAGCCGACAAGACCGTTCCAAAGGAGGAACAGAGCGTCCACGGCGAAATCCAGAGCATCTGGACACGGAGACACGAAAGTGTCCACCTGATTGTTCCAACGAGTCGCAAAGAGATCGATGTGAGGACGACCCCAGAGATCGCAAAGAGACTGGAACACCGCCATGTGGGGCATCCACTCGGAAAAGAACCTGCCCGTCGGGACAGGGAGTCGGCTAGGACGTTCAGACGACCTGGAAAGTGACGAACCACCACTCCAGCGTTGACATCCTGAGCGAGTAGTAGAAGATCCTGAACCAATTCGTACATGGGAACACAGTGCGTGCCGCCCTGGTTCCGAATGTAAACAACCACCGTCGAATTATCGGACAACAGAAGGACCTGACAATTCGAAAGGCGGGGAATCCACTGCCGGAAACTCAGAAGAACAGCAAGGAGCTCCCTCTGGTTGACGTGAAGAGCTGCTAGATCCTGGTCCCATGACCCGTGAAGGAAAAGACCTAGAGGATCCAACGTCACACCCCATCCGAGATCGCTGGCAACTGCCGTCGGAAGACGATCGGACATGGGTCCAACGGAACTCCCTGCATAATCCACTGAACATCGGTCAGGGGAGAAGGTGACGAGGAAGAGACTCCGGTAACTGAAGCACCAGAACCAGAGGACCGACATTCGGCCTCCAACGACCGAGCAGAAAGTGTTGGAGAGGTCTGACATGCAGCCGACCTAGAGGAATGAGATCCGTCACCGAACCGCAGAGACCGAGCAGCCGGGGAAGACTCTGAGCTGTTGCGGACGTGGACTGGAACAGGGCAAAAGGCTGAGAAAACCACAGTCCTTGCCTGGAAAACCGCCACCGTATCCAGCTGAGTATGGAAGTACATCCCTGATGACAAAACGACGAAGAAGGGACCCGGTCCGACTTCTCCCCGTTGACTCTGAACCCGAGTGACGTGGTAGGCTCAACAGTGTGATGACATCAGACTCCAGAAAGGCAGCATTGGAATGCCTCTGGAGGATATCAACTAGATACGCCGAAGAAGACACCGTGGACTGTGTGCGATGTAAGACTAACACATGCGACATCAGACAGGTGAAGGCCCAATGATCAGGTCGAGGCCAAAGGGCATAGCCTTGAACTGCAAAACATCCCGGGGAGTGGAGCGGCGAACCGACCTGAAAGTCTCCATGCTGAACTGAAGAGCAATGATAGACTGCGTCAGGACACTCAGATCGATAACCTGTCTGAGTCGGCCATCCTTCTTCGGCATCAAGAACAGGCGGGAATCCCACTGAAAGAATGTTCTTGATGACCTCGATCGCCCCCTTTGACTGGAGATTGCCTATCTCCGTGATCAAAAGTTCCCAACGTGTGTCGTTGAAAGGGACTCATGTTGGAAAAGGCACTCTCGACTGAGTTGAATGCCTCAACCTGGGACAAAATCGAGGTGACGACTGCCGACGCCTACCCTTACCCTGTGAGTGAGTAGAAGTGGCGGCAGGAGGATCTGCCCTTAGCTTCGCAGAGGAAGCAGAAGGGTACTTGTTAAGCTTTGGACGGCCCCTGCCTCCAACAGAAGGCTGATCAAGCTGACTAAGCAGCAGTAGATCAATGGAATGACAAAGGGAGTCACCCGGACCGTCGCCACGAAACCATGGAATAGTCGCGGACCCGCCGGTAGGGGCAGATCGAAGAGCAGCGCACTGCCCCTTAAGAAGGGAACGTCTTATGTCCAGCACAGCGTCCCTGCGAACTAATTCCAAGTTAGCCGTGTTACGGGCATGTGTGTGAGAAGATGCATGAGCGCCTTGGACAGAACACACACAAAAAACACTATTTGTCGTCACACTCATCCGGGAGCAGATAAGCAGCAAAGCAGGGACGACGTGATCGAAGAGAGAAAGCATTCCAGCATCTCTCCTGATAAGCCCAACATGGACTCCAGAGTCTCCATATGAACAATGGCCGGCTTGGGAGTTGGAGTCCTGATCCAAGACCGTCAAAGTCTGGCAGACTGACGGATTGGCGAAGTCGTAGTAACGATAACGCACCGGAGGCAAAAAAGTGCTAACACTGATGAAGAATGACGTCTTCATAGCCTTGGAACTCAGCTTAGAGTCCAAATCTGTAAATGCTTCAACCACCTGTACCGACATGCACGGTCGAAGGCGCCCAGAAGCAGGTTGCTCCACAGGCTGTAGGCGCGCGACCGATGATCGCGGCCGGGCTGACACTGTCGGCTGATGTGACGATTTGAGACCCGGAAGGAACCCAAACACAAAGTCAAGAGTTGCCCCCAAGTCAGAAGACTATTGGCTCTCGACGTCAGAAATGTCGGACTCATCCCATGAGTCGGAAGACACATAGCTCATCATGGGCAAACCAGCCGACGCCTCCCATGGTGTAGGCACACCAGGGGGATCAGAAAGAGGCCCGTGTCCAATCCCGGGAGACGGCGCCACAGGGGGCGCCCGGAAACCACTCATAGCCTCGCTGGAAGCAACGGAAAAAAGGCTCTTGGACAGAACCTAAGTGAGCAAGGAGAGGGCCTCCCTAAGCTCACTGACTGTGCCGGAACGGTACGACGTGAGAACGAACCGACAAAGTGGCTTCACTCCTGACCCATTTACCAGCGAAGGGTCACGATCCTCAAATACACCGGACGAGGGGCGACGGCCTGCAGCCGGAAACATCTGAAGGCAGATGTGTATTGGGGTATCACATACCCCGAGGATCTACAGAGCAGAAACTCAGGAGAGTCGCCGCGGACCTCTGCGGGACGGAAGGTCCAGGCTGCACAGAAAGCGTTGGTCACGCAAAATTGGCCATTGGACCAGAGTGCGTGGACGGAAAACGCCACGGAGCTCATGGTGACCTCACCATGAACATCCGAATCCAATGAGAAAAACTGAGGTACTCGACGGCTGAGAGACCACAGTAGAAGGTCTGGCCGGCAGCCCCTTCCAACTTCGCCAAGTTGAAGTCAGGGAAGGCTGAGGCCAATACCCCACGTCTACACTACCAGACATCTCTGCAGACCCCTGCAGGGATAAAACTGCTGTGCTCAACGGCAGAGAGGACACAACAGGGGGTTCGGTCGGCAGCCACTTCCGACTTCGCCGAGTTGAAGTCAGGGAAGGCTGAGGCCGATACCCCACGTCTACACTACCAGACACCTCTGCAGACCCCTGCAGAGATAAAACTGCTGTGCTCAACGGCAGAGAGGACACAACAGGGGGTTCGGTCGGCAGCCACTTCCGACTTCGCCGAGTTGAAGTCAGGGAAGGCCGAGGCCGATACCCCACGTCTACACTACCAGACATCTCTGCAGACCCCTGCAGGGATAAAACTGCTGTGCTCAACGGCAGAGAGGACACAACAGGGGGTTCGGTCGGCAGCCACTTCCGACTTCGCCGAGTTGAAGTCAGGGAAGGCTGAGGCCGATACCCCACGTCTACACTACCAGACACCTCTGCAGACCCCTGCAGGGATAAAACTGCTGTGCTCAACGGCTGAGAGGACGCAGCAGGGGGTTCGGTCGCAGCCATTTCCGACTTCGCCGAGTTGAAGTGAGGGAAGGCTGAGGCCGATACCCCACATCCACACTACAGACATCACTGCAGACCCCTGCAGGGACAAGCCGAGGCCGGCTAAAATGGTGACCGATGACGTTGCAGACGGAACAGCAGTAGCAGCAGATACGACGGGAGCTGTTGAAACTGGCGGAAAAGTGGAGAGAGCAACCTATCACGGCCTCCAAATGAGGAGTCACAACCTTAGTGACAGCCTCAGATGTCGATTGGAGAGGGCGCATAGTCCCGGAACCAGGCGTCTCTTCACCAGACATCCAACACCTCCCGCAGTATCCACCACGGTAAAAAAAACTGCACATCCCCATGGAGGGGGAATAACTCTCACCAGACGTGGTCATGTCGGGAGGCCACGAAACGACAGCGCCCCCCCCCCTCGCGGGTGCGAGAGGAGCTGCACATCCCCCACGGAGGGGGAAACTCTCACAAGACTTTTTCGTGTCGGGAGGCCCCGAAACGACAGCGTCCCCCCCCCCGCGGGTGCGGGAGGAGCTGCACATCCCCTCACGGAAGGGGTATAACTCTGACCAGACGTGGTCGTGCCGGGAGGCCACGAAACGACAGCGCCCCCCCCCCCCCCGTAGGTGCGGGAGGAGCTGCACATCCCCCACGGAGAGGGAAACTCTCACCAGACGTTTTCGTGTCGGGAGGCCCCGAAACGACAGCGTCCCCCCTCCCTGTGGGTGCGGGAGGAGCTGCACATCCCCCACGGAGGGGGTATAACTCTCACTAGACGTGATCGTGTCGGGAGGCCCCGAAACGACAGCGCCCCCCACCCTCCCCGCGGGTGCGGGAGGAACAGCCACGAGAACGCACCAAAAGCTAAGGCAAAAGGCATTGCCCTAAAGGAACCGAACTGGACATAACAGAGGTGAGAGCAGTAGAAGAAAAAGGTGAACTCAACAGATACAGAAAGTAGAAGAGCACCCCCGACTACGAGAGAAGGTGGCAGAAAAAAAGAACCGGTGGGTACACAACAGAACCCAGACGGCCGACAGGGACCTAAAAAACAGAAATTCAGCCCTCAACAGAGTGGAGAAATCCTGTCCATACAGTCCCTCATTGACACCTAACTCCAATAATAATAATAAAATTTATGAACCAAAAATTTTTATGTCCGAACCGCACGGAACGATTTCGAAAATCACGCGCGACATCGGAAAATATATATAAAATTCAATGAAAATGTGGTTGAAATTATCAACGAGAATATATAAAACACCCTCCTGTTATTATACGATCGTCAGATCCATAATTCCAGTCACAGGAAACCATTATCGACGAGTTGAATTATCACTGTTTCGTAATGCAAATGGCGACACGTCCTTCACGTGCAGCGGAAAAAAAGGATGGCTTGATGACTGCCTTGCACTCTGGTTAACTGAAGTCGTGGAATTGTACTAAGAAAAGGGCGTCCCCTACTGGGTGTGCGCCGATGGCGCTCCATCCAGTTTTGGCTTATTTTGGTGTTTTTTACACCACTATTCTTTCCCAAATCTCTGGCGGAAAGATTAAAATAGAGAGTATTTTATCCGAGTTAGGGTCTTCCACTGTAGTGCAAGCCTGTAGTAAACAATTGTAAGGTAGGTTGATAAGAAACTGAAAATTGAGATTGAAAAAGCTACCCCATATGGTGAGTGGAGTAGTCCAGTTTTGACGATCCCGAAAATTTTTGTGAAAATTCATCTGTGTGGAGAATATTAAGTATATGCAAATGAAGTATTGCGTGAGAAAATGTAGCCTCTTTCCACTGCAGCTGACTTGTTCAATTCCGTAAGTGGGGAGAAAATTTTCAGTAAGAAACTGTTACCTTTCTTCATTCATTCGTGGTGAAACATTCTCTGGTTCCAGCATATCATCCATCCAGTAACGGGAGTGCAGAAGGGTACCTATAACAGCAAGTACCAATTTTATAAAACTAATCTATTAGGCTGCTTATGTACCCTGGCAGTTTCTCAGTATCTGCACTGGAGGCTTGTATCCCTTCATTTGTACCATCTCCATTTAACTTGGAGTTCTTCACTACAGAATATGCCCCATCAGATTCCACTGGAAAATTCCCATCAGGCAATTTGAATTTGTTAACTTTGATCCGGCGGTTCCAATTGAATTTTCTAAGGAAAGGTTGGGTGAATAAACTGGAGCAACCAGAACTGATGAATAACCCTTTCCCACCAGACCTCAATGTTAGACTGAACGAGAATCACTGCGAGAATTATCCCAAAACAAGCGGACAATATGCACATAACGTATACTTCCTTGAACTTCAGCCAAAAATGTTAAGGAACCTCATCCTCTGCACAGTGGTGTCAGAATGGTAAAGTTATCAGCAGCAAACATTTCCCATGAAGCAGTTTGATATTTAACCAAATATACCTGGTTTGACAGAGCTCAGTCAGCTCTGTCAAACAAGATATAAATGGTTAAATTCATAGATGCACGAGAGAAAAAACAGGAGTGATTGGAGAAAATTCTGTTGTACTCCCAGAGTGCTGGAGGTTAAACATCTTCCTCTTTTGTCACTTTTCTGGGCTTTTTCTATAACTTCTAACCAATACAAGTTGATAAACTACCAGTTTCCTTGGCGTTTTTACCTTTATACTGTTACTTCTGTTCAGCCACTAGCTCATTTGGTAAACAATGTTTCAACAAACTAAACGTTGTATGTGGCACCGTCGTCAAGAAAAGTTCTGCTGACGTCTGATCCTTAAATGAATGAGGCGTATTCTTGTATGAAAATACGAAACTACATAATCTATGAGAAGAAGAATCATGACCATTTTAAAACCTGCTTAAGACGGGCCTTTTTAACTCCTTTTTTTGCCCTCCCATTACTGGATGGATTTTATGCTGGAACCAAATTACAACATGGACGAAATTGGGGAATACCAAACTAGATCAAGGTCGTCTCGCAGTGAATGCCTCCAGCAATTTTTATGAAAATCTGATTGCTTTTGTTCAAGTTATCAGCTTCATAAAGTCATTATCCGACAAACACTTTAAATTTCCAACAACACAATGCATAACCCCTACAGAAATTGTCGAAAGTCGGTGAATATCGAACTGGCGCTTGATCTTCTTACAATGTATGTTCAAAATGTATACCTGTAGCATGTTTCAGGAAAATCCGATTACATATTGTTCAAATTATCCCATGATCAGAAAACACCAAATTTCAACAAAAGGGGATATAACTCCCATGAAAATCAACAAACTTAGGTACGAATGGAACTGGAATGAGATCACAATATATGCCTAGAGCATGTTTCATAAAAATCCAATTGCATTTTCTCGAGTTATAGCGTTTACAAAGTCATTATCATACAAACACAGAATTTCCAACAAAAGGGATATTTCTTGACATATTATTCCAAGGTTTCTCATCCATTTAAGAGGAGCTTACTCTATAACCCATATGCATCTAATAAATCATAGTTGTATGTAAAGATATGGTAACTGGTTTTGGAATTAAAATTAAATTAAGAAGATTATTCAATTAAGAGATACTCAATTAAGTGGGCCCCACAGTACTTTTTACATAAGACCACGGACGACAAATCATTCTCAAGAGGTGAAACCATTAGGGCTGGGCGTTTTTTTCAGTTCGGCTCCGATATGGGCGGCAAACCGAAAAACCGAACCGCAAGACCCAGCAAAAACCGACCGAACAGTTTTACTGTGTTTGTGCATAAACTAATGAAACTGTCTTACTGGGAAGGAACTGGATTAGCGGCGACCACTATGGATTCTCGTCACTTAGTCAATCCGGCAAAGGGACGAATACGTCGTGGTGTTCTCATCACATTTTCTCCCTTATTGACTCGTCCACCGGACAAGTCAACGAGGGAGAAAATGTAACAATGAGAACACAACATAATTTAGATGAACCCCATGTGGAGCACGGTGGCTCAGTGGTAGACTGTTGAACTTCTATGCTAGAGGTCCCGAGTTCGATCCCCTTCCGGGACGACCCGCGTTGTGTCATTGGGCAAGGCACTTTATCTCGGTTGCCTACACGGGGGCACAATGACACCGTGTACTAAGCCGTACTGCACGTCGGTGGTGCACATGTATTCAACCGCTGTAACTCTGCTTAAGCGGAGCTTGAACAGAGTTAGAATGTTGATGAGCTGACAGTTGCTCGTAGTAGTTCTCTCCGGGTACTCCGGCTTCCTGGATCCACCCGTAGCCTTTGTGCATAAGTATGTGACTTTACACACCAATAAATAAATAAATAAATAAATAGATGAACCTCATTCATTTGTTACCCTGATTTATGTTTTTTCTGACTGATTGGCTTAGCAACTGATCCCATAGAACCATGGGCAGCGGAGCCGGGGGGGGGGGGTACAGGGGGTACGTGCCCCCCCCCCCCACTTTTTTCACCAATTATGGGTACCCTAACAGGACATTTTCTGACATAACGTACACAACCCCTATGGCCTTATTGACTGTGGGAGATAGCAATATACTTCTATCAAAATTAGCAACATAATACTACCGGTGTCACTGTCCATTTTATATATTGAGATATTGCACATCGCAAGTTCGCAACTAGCCTTAATAAGCACAGACTACATGTATAGTAATAGTAAAACTAGTCCAAACTTGGACCCAAAGTCCGTAATGTAATTTTTTGGTTTGGTACGTCCTTTGGACGTACCAAACCAAAAAATTGCATTACGGACTTTGGGTCCAAGTTTGGACTATGGTAAAACGTGCGCATGTGTACACCCCTGCAGTTACCCAGAAAAAAATTGTGCCCCGCCCCCCCCCCCCACACTGTTTGGAGCTTCCGCCGCCCCTGCATAGAACCCAAAGGGGAGTTATAATGAGCCCAATGCAGACAGGAGTTTTGAAGTGAGTGGTATCGCATTGCGGAGTTTTTCCAACTTAAGGTGTCTGAAGTGTTATTTATTTATAGAAAAACCGAACCGAAAGTAAAGTTTTTCCTGAAACCGAACCAACACCGAATCTGAAAAATCAATACCTCGCAGTTCTTACAACCATAAATTGATTTCATTTTGACGTTGCATCCGTCTAGTGTTACATCACTTACAGTCACATAAGGGTCACATATTCCTCTGGCATCATCCCAGAAAAAGGGAAAACTATAAAACAAAGCCAGACTATTGCCTTTTAATGGTACATTTTCTTCCCACAAATGTGTCTGTGCATATTTATACCATTAATGAAAACTTTTTGTTACCATTCACAAGTAACAAATAGAATCAAATAACAGCAAGATTTCCATCTTATTGGTTCTTCCAAGACTATACCAGCATCAGTCTTTCCTTGGACAAAGCATCTTCTAGAATTTCCTGCGAAATGGTGTTAACCTTTCCCCTGCTAGACTACACACTTGCATAAATTTCCATTTCTTTATTTAAAACCATGACATATCACCTTATGACCAGCAGGGAAAATATATAGGTTCCTGAGAATATTCGAATACGATTGAATCGAATACCGAATCGAATACTGCACGCCATTTGCGAATTGCATGGAATACCGAATCGACTACACATGCACTCTAAAATCGTTTTCTAAAAAAGTTAACTAGTTTATGTGAATATGGACTCCAATTGGGCTCATATTCACTCAACCCAGTTGATTTGGGTTGATTTTTAACTGATTTTAGATTGTGACGACTGTTATCGGTAGCACTTGGACGCAAAAAATCACACTTTAAGCCAGTGAGTACAGTCAACCCTTTACCTAACATGAAAAGCAGACGACACTTGTAAAAAAAATTCTTGAAGAACTGTTTTTTTCATTTTTTGTCTCAGAAACATAGGTTATGACCCCTCATTGGAACGAGCTCGACGAGCTCGTCCCAATTGTTTTTGAGACAGAAAAAATGAAAAAATAATGAAAATTAATTGGCGATTTTTGAGACTAGCGCTGGCCGGTTTTGGCCGTTACGTTGGGTCGCAAACGACATATCATTGAGTTGTGTTTTGTTTTGAGACAGGCCAGAATTTGATAATGCGAGTTCTCTGGTGGGCAGAGTCACACAAACATTCTGCAATAGGTGTTTTATTTACGACACCAATAATACAATTCTCCGTGCATTCCAGTAAGTTTGGGTTCAAAGACTGGGTTCATTTAAAATATGGAACTTCCCGATCCCGAAGGATGTTCGAAACGAAACTCGGAAATTTATTTTCTTTGCTGCTGCTGAGAAACTCCATGTGAATGGATCGACGCTATAATAAGCAATCGTTATCTTGGAAGTCTGGATCTAGTGCATATAGAAGGGAATACCATTCAAACATACGCATGCACAGGAGAGGTGCGATGGGTGCGAGAGCACCTCACCATATAACTGGAGTTCCACATGAGCTACTCTCTCCAATTTGTGATTTGAAAATTTTGATAAAATGGGGCAACCCCACTTTCCCTTATACACCGTACTATTTGTGGCTTTGCCACAGAGAATACGATGTATCGGGGTAAGTTGTTTTAAGATATAAATGTTCTCGTTTGCATGTAGTTTCTATGAAGCGTCTTGACACTACTTTGATACCTTTTCTGTGCAGGGACGTGGCCAGAGGTTTCCGATTGGGGGTTAGGGTAGTGAATTTCCAACTAAGGGGGGGGGGGGGACCCCTCCCGGTCCCTCCCCTTAGTTGGAAATTCACTACTTAGAAAACATTTGAAAATGAAGCCACGAATTTGAGCAATTCACACACCCCTAACATTAAATGAGATCTTATGCAGGAATGATCAATTTTCGACGTTTCATAATTTTGTAACTGTGAATGATGGAATTAACTCAGGATAACGATTTTACATGATGCGATTTTCTTGAAGTGCATTGCGAGGATTTTTTTATTACGATAAGTAAACGCACTATAGAAATCTCGTACCGATTAGCATCATGCATACTTACGAAGCTCGATGTTGCGTACACTGTAGTTGTAAATAGTAACAGTTGGAATTTTTGCCGATTTGAAGCCGAGTTGGAATTTTGGGAAGTAAAAGAGACATCAGCATCACCAAAGAAGCTCTAAAATCGAGATAGATGGAATTTCCAACTACTCATGACATGCCCTCCGAATTTCCATCTATAGGAAATTTTGAACAGGATTGGGGGAGGGGGGGGGGGGGACACCCCCACCCCTATCGGCACGTCCCTGTTTGTATAACCTCGGCTATAAAAAAAAAAAAACGTTTAAAGTGCCTTGATGTTTCACAGAAACTCATTGCATGGTTCTGGTGTTAGAAGTCCAAACTTATCACAGTTTAATTTCTGGCAAAATTAAATATTAACACAATTACGTATATACAGTACGTGGAGAGTGTATTGTCACTAAATCTCTAATCCGCAGAGTGGAGATTCCACCCAAGCAATAATTGCAAATTTGTTGCAAAGCATAACAAGCACAAGCAAAGTTTCAGCCAATGGACCTCCGGGTTAAACCCGGAGGTCCATTGGCTGAAACATTGCTTGTGTTTTTAGTCGATATATACGAAATTTGAAAGTTAGAGTTTGGGTGATAACTCCATCCTGAGGTTGATTTAGTTACAATCCACTCTCCACGTAGTGTATGTATAATATATGTTTTTATCTGGAAAATACAATGTGTCAACTTTATCGATATATTTTGCATGTAATTTTTCAAATACAACAGTGAAAAGTGCTTATATTTTAATTTCACAAAACATTTTCCCAGATACAACCACAGAACTCCATTTGGTTATTTATTTATTAACCCACCCCCTCCCTGCCTCCCCCCCCCCCGCTCAAGGGAGGGATATAGAGTAGAGCTCCGTCCGTCCGTCCGTCCGTCCGTCCGTCCGTCCGTCCGTCCGTCCGTCCGTCCGTCCGTCCGTCCGTCCGTCCGTCCGAACTTTGTTCATGGCATAACTTCAACAACAGTTAACGGATTTCAATTCTGTTTGATATAGCAACAATGTCTACGGCAAGTTCGATGACCACCGATATCTCTTGAAAATTGTGAGAGTTATTGCACTTTGTTACAAAAAGATTCTGTAAATCTTGTTTACGACATAACTTGAACAATAGTTAACGGATTTCAATTCTTTTTGGTATATGTCTCTATAGCAACAATATCTACGCCACGCTTGATAACCAGCGATACCCGATGAAAATTTTTGGAGTTATTGCCCTTTTTAATAAAAAATATCATGTAATGCTTGTTTATGCTATAACTCGAACAAAAATTAACAAATTTCAATTCTTTTCGGTAAATGTCTCTATAGCAACAATGTCTACGTCAGGTTAGATAACCAGCGATATCCGATGAAAATTGTTGGACTTATTGTCCCTTGTTTAACAAAAAATATAGTGCATTGCTTGTTTTTGGCATAACTTTAACAATAAAAACAGGATTTCATTTCTTTTCGGTATATGTCTCTATGGCAACAATGTCTACATCAGGTTCGATGACCAGCGATAATCGATGAAAATTATGAGAGTTATTGCCTTTGTTAAAAAATATCGTGTAATGCTTTTTTATGGAATAACTTAATCATTAGGAACCAAATATCAATTTTTTGGTCTATAACTCTTTGGGAACAATATCTACCTCAAGTTCGATTACCCACATTATCCAATGAAAATTGTTGAAGTTATTGACGCCCCCACCTCGGTGCCAATTAGGCAATTTATTTCTTTGTTCCAAAATGAATTTTGAAGAATTTAGAGTGACTACATGCGGAAAAAAGTGATTCCTATAAATCCTCCCCCCCCACCCCAGTGCCATTTAGGCATTTTTTTCTTTGATCCACAATGCATTTTGAAGGATTTAGAGTGCGTATATGCGGAAACAAGTTTTTTACTCCTATGACCCCCTCACCCCAACCCACTCCCTCGTTCCAATTAGGCACTGTTTTCTTTGCTCAAAAATGCATTTTGAAGGATTTAGCGTGATTACATGCAGAAAAAAGACTACTATGACTCCCTACTCCCTATTTTTTTTTGCTCCAACATAGATTTGGCTAGATTTTGAGCGATTTTATTTGGCGAAAAAACCCACCTATGCTCCAATTGGAGGTGCGGGGGGGGGGGGGGGGGGGTAGCAGCGCCTGGCGTGCAGGCCTCCTGTTTATTGGAGTTTAAAAACACTTTGGACAGCCAGGGTTACCTTGCGTCGGACAGTTTTATGAGTGGGGCATGCCAGAGTACCTGCGGAGAACCACCAAACAGCGGCGAGCAGCTGTCAGACTCCCCAACGTACTAACTCCACACACAAGCAGAGTTAGCATTGGTTGAAGACAAGTACACCATCGACGTGCAGTACACCTAAGTATACAGCGCCACCGTGCCCCCTCGTGGGTAATCGAGATTAAGTGTCTTGCCCATGAACGCAATGCAGTTACCCCTGGCTGGAATCGAACCGTGGACCTTTCGATTTGAAGTGCAAAGCCGTAATTATTGAATCATCGCGCACCCGCTTCATTTGATACTAATTTGTTAAAAAATTGTCTGTGCCCGAGCGAACCATAGTCGACCCAGTCAGTTCTTCAATCTGAGGTGCACAATTGTGCATGTGCGCCTTAGTGCACCTGGGTTTAAAAATCTGGGTGTGAAAAAGTCTGTGACTCGCAACCTGTGGTACTTCAATGTAAATTTTGTCTGTTCAGTGCACGTCATACTTGGAATGTGGGGCAGCTCAGAGTTAAAAGCTGCGAGGTGTTCAAGTGAAGGCGACAGACAAGAATGTATATGTACTGTGAGCGAGAGTTCTGATTCTAACTCTTTACATTTCTACTCCGATTCAGAAACTGAAAACTGTACTTTATGCTACCCATGCAAAACAAAATAACTCGAAAGACACCTGTTGATGATTAAGGGCTATACTTTATTGATTTACTTCAATTTTTCCAAAATTTTGGGATAAAGTATAGCCAATAACAACACAAATATATACAAAATGTACACAGTACTACAAAGAGCACCTAACAAATCGATCATGTCCTTTATGCACTGATCCCAATACCTTTCTTTGCCAGCACCAAGCTGCTGGGTGGCCAAAATATGCCAAAGATGAAGTTTTCGAACGAGCGGTGGATTCCTTACTTTTCCACACCTTGTATGAAAACGACATCCCGCCCAGAAAAAGACAAAGGGGGTGGATGAAAGAAAGGATACACATACCAGAAGGTAACCCGGTGAGTTGACACACGCAAACTCGCGAAAGGCATACATGGAAATACAAAAATGATATAGTGTCACTAGGCAGGTAGAATAGAGGAAGCACGCGCACACGACGCTCCATCACGGACAGATTGTGGGCCAAGCCGCCTAACGAAAACCAACTGGTCATGAGCAGACACACGCATGCTCATTCATTCGTGCAGAAACACAAAGTATGAAATGCTAAACCTGAAATCAGGGCTCGATTCAGATTTAATCTGAAAGTGGAAGTGTAATTAATCGGATAGTTTTAAGTGTAATCTGCTATACACATGTGATGACAGATAGGCGATGATGCACCAAAAACTATATTAATATTATGAATAGAAAAACTGGAATGCAAGGTTAATTCAACCATGTGAAGCGAGCTGTGCTAAAAACCTATACATTATGAAATGAAATGTGAAGAACGGTTAGATTATTAACATGACACACCCAAGTACCACATGGTGTTGCCATCAAAAATGGACCTCACTATTCAAGTGGCAAACAAAAGGATTGCATCGTTATGATTGCGACACACTGGCGAATGACGAAAGCCAACAAGGAGATGCACACACGCGACAACCCCGGAGTAACATTTTGGTTATTCGCTTTGGAACGGGTCCACACTCGCAACACCCGTTCGCAAGCAACACATAAACCGAAGTGCAAGAAAATTCTTAAATTAATGCTGGACTGCGTATATATTGACGGAAAGCATCGGACTTCCATCGCACCATTAAGCGAATTTGTGCACCAGAGTAACCCTGTTGGGCAGCCCATGTGGCTGGTCCAATACGGAAACTGTGACCTTTAAAATTAGAAGACTGCAGACCACATCGCGCTAAGGTGGCATGTAGGGTGTCAGTGACTCTCTTGCGTGAAATAGGGAAACCATCAGGGTAAGCAAACAGCGGGCCAGGTACACGACCCCTCCGATAGAGAAATTGACACAAGAGAGAAACGGGACAATATATGTTGTGCGAAAAACGGGGAAGTGAAATAACATGCGGCCTACCTGCTGCGTTGTGCTTGAAGTTTCGAAACGTAAGAGTGGCAACAGGATGCATGCCCTCGGAGAGACAAATATCGGACAACTGCACCACAGCAGCCGTCTGCCTCTGATTTGATGGACAGAGCTCCCCAATGCGTGCAAAGGCAAAAAATGCCACTGCAAACATGGCACGAAACAATGTTGCCTCATACGTGCTGATACAGCATGCGGGAAGAGTTAAAATAAGACGTTCCAGAATTGCCGGAGTGATCGGTAAGCGCACATCTATGGATGGGCAAACTTTTTGAAGACCTACCATAATTTTATTCACTGGGAATGAATGGGTAGGGTCGGGTAAATCATGAAGCTTATGCACGTAAGATAAACCGGACAATATGGACCGAACTGTCTTGTATGCATAATTTTCATGGAACACGAAGGCTATAAACAAACAGAGATTGGGAATCGAAATTGGGAAAACAAATGGTATCCGGACAGCAGAACAAAAAGGGCGAAATGTTTGCATTGTAGCCGCATATGCCCGATGAGTGGATGAACATAATGCGTTGTCAAAAAGGTAATTCACAGTTCGAGCAAGTTCTTCAGTTCCCACGCTGGAGGAATCGGTGCTGGGTGTGAGTCGCTGCATGGATGAAGTCGTTTGAACTCTGGCACCTGCAAACGAGAAAGACAATCAGCTAGTTTGTTAGACGTGCCAGGGATGTGCTCAGCCTTAAAATGTATGTTGTGAGATAAACAAGCGAGAACTAAGTGTCGGAGGAGCTGAGACAATTTTTTATCACGGGAAGTTTGGGAGTTCAGTACCGCCACAACGGTTTGATTGTCAGAGTGAAAAAGAACTTGCTGGTTTGCAAGGTCAGGTCCCCACAGAAGAATGGCCAGCACCACAGGATGTAATTCCAAGATCGCAATGTGAGCTGTATCTGCAGGGGACCACGACCCCACAAACCAACGATTTCCAAAAAGTCTTCCAAAACCCAGAGATGCTGCAGCGTCAGTGTAAAGTGCTAGCTGGTCGCTGTTGACCCAGTCACGGGTGAAAAAGAAGGATTTCCCGTTGAAGTGATCAAAGAATAGCAACCATATCTTCAGGTCGGCTTTAGCTGCGGATGTGAGGCGAATGCGATGATGGGGCTTTTTGATTGAAAGGGTGATGTTGATGAGACGGCGCAAGAAAATTCGTCCTGGTACAACGACCGAGCAGGTAAAATTAAGGAGGCCAATCAGTGATTGAAGCTCACGTAAAGTTATTTTTGAAACACTGAGGAAAGATTGAATGGATTCCCTGCATTTGACCAACTTGTCTTGAGGTAGACGTGCCGACATCTCCACGGAATCCAATTCAATCCCTAAAAAAGTTAAACAAGTGGAGGCATCCACTGTTTTATCGTGCGCGATGGGGATGCCCAAATGCTCACACAATTTAATGAATTTCCGCAAATACTGGTGGCACACGACCTAAGAGGGAGCCAAAAAGAGGAAGTCATCAAGAACATGGATTATATGGCGGATGTTACATTTAACCTGTGCCACCCATTGGAGAGAGGAACTGAAAGCTTCGAAGATGTGGCACGAAGATGCGCAGCCCATGGGCAAACATTTGTCGTAGTAGTAAAGATTGTCCCATTTGAAACCTAGGAGGTGGTAGTCCCTGGGTTAACCGGAATCAATCTGAAAGCAGATTTGATGTCAGTTTTTGCCAGGAAAGCCCCCTTGCCCAGGTTGCAGATGAGAGCAATCGCATCTTGAATCGATTGATACTGAACGGACGACATGGCAGGAGGGATGTTATCGTACACTGAAGACCCGGAAAAGACAAGTAGTGAATCAGCCGAAATTCGTTGGCGGCTTTCTTGGGAACAATGCCGATGGGGGAGATGACTAAGTTCGTAAAAGGGGGCGTAAAGAAAGGCCCAGTAATACGCGAAGCTTCGAGCTCCTTGTTTATTTTATGGGAAACGACCTGTGGGAGGGCCATGACTGAACGAAGGTTGTCAGAAGAATGTTGTGGAGAGTGGGTTAGACCTAAAGTGAAACCATCTTTAAAACCACAGAGGAGATACTGAAACAAATCAGGGGAGTAACCCTGCAACATATCCTCATATTTTGCCACTTGAATAGGGGTGGGAAGACGATCACCGTCAATTTGGTTTGGCTTTGAAATCGGAGGGGCCACCTCTGGAGCCCCGAAAGGGCTGTTTGTTGTAACGGTTGGGACATTTTTGGAAACTGTGAGATTGGTGGCAGCGAAAAGAATTATGTGAAAAGGGGCAAGGATTGGCAGTGCATGTGTCGCCTGCATGGAATTTGTGGCAGAAGCCCTTGGGATAGGGGCGCCGACCCTGTCTCCAGGTCTGATTGGTATTATTACGTTGAAAAGGATTGGGCCTGTTAGTATTGGAAGACCGCCCACCGGGCATAGATTTCATATATAACTCCCAGTGCCAAGAGCCCCAAGCTAATGAAGGATCATGTTGACGTAACAAAGGAAAATTATGGTCATAAAACTGCCAATCATGCCCGATAGATGCGAGGTGACGGATATTGGATTGATATTTTATGAGCTCAGAGGTTAAGGAGGGAAAACGTTCCAAGTACGTGGTCATGAATACCTCAAAGGCACTAATCCATTGATGTATAGAGGTCAGTGCCTTTGGGGACTTTGGCATCCAGAGGACCGAGGGGTGACCATCCGATTCTGTTATGGTCATGTTATAAGCGGTACTCTGAGACATCTGGGGAAGCAAATATGCAAAATTGACAAATTCGTCAGCCCAGATCTGCGCTTTTATTTTAGCTGACAGTGAGGCGTTGACCGGAGTGGTAGCTGAAATAAAAGAAACATCCGGTCCCGATGGTAGCAACTGTTCATTAGGGTGTGTGGACGCGCAAAAAGGAGACTGGGTGGTGTCACCAGGATAGCTATGACTGTTACCTCGGGAACGTGTCAGTGCTTCGTGTACAGCCAAGGCAACAGAGCGTTCTGCATCGGGATGATTTAGAATATCAGTCGGAAACTGTAATGTCACTGGCATTGTGCCAGCAGGCGAGTCATTGTTCGGATGCTGAAACACACTGGGTTGAACTGGTGGATGAACCGGAGCTTGCACATCCTAGAAGAGATTGTCACTGATACTGGATGTCATAGTGGGATACGGCATGGCTTGCACTGTCTGTAATCCAGCAGAAGAATGTCCAGATACATGTAATGGATGATGAATTCCTGAATGTGCAGGGATACGAGTTTGTGAATAAATTGGGAGACACAAGCCAGGAGGAAGCACACTGGTAGCTTGCGTAGCAGCTGAGAAAGGAAAAGTGTTTGTTGACGGTATGCTGGTTGACCTGAGGATGGCCGGCCGAGGCTCACACCTAGAGGACACAGAAGCAGTAGAAGTCAAATAACTTAATTGAATGTCTGTGTGGGAGACGGCCGGCAGTGGAGGATGACGTGACTGAAAGGAATGGAGAACCCTTTCTGTATAAAGGCTGCCCAAGGCAGCGGGAACTGATGTGCTGGTGTTCACTAGTCCTGGTGTGATGGTGACGACCGGAATGTCTGGAAATGGCACAGAGGTTGAAGTCCTGGAATATGCTGAAATGGGTATGCTTGACTGTCTGATATTGCCTGTGTGAATAGCAGAGGAAGTTTGTAAGTGAGGTGGCAAAGGAATGGTGTTCCGACACTGTGAAGACACTGATAAGTTCAAAGCAACGGAAGGTCCAGAAGAACGTTCAGGCCGAAGGCGACCGGCACATACTACTGGAGGTCGAACTGGTGGAGACAGTATGGCAGATGTGGACAAATCCAGCGGAGCATCTGCAGGATCCGGAGACTGTAGCTGTGAACTGATGGGTGGTGTGATGACACGCTTTCTGGTGACCCTTTTCTTGGCAGCAGGTGGAAAGGTAGACGATAAACCATCTTGAAGGCGGGAGCCTCGTCGCTTGCGTGGAGGCATACTGAAAGTAGAGACATAAGCGCAGTAAAAAGAGTTTAAATACGTTTGAAGGCTGACCACTGATGAGGGAAAGGGGCCAAGCACCCCATGTACTAATAATACTAATGCCGAACATGAGAAAAGCGACCTCACACAGAGAAAGGAACCCTGAGCCCGAAAGCAGTTGGTGAGGGTGTAAACTATGCGCCCACACAGGGCAATAACACCCTGAGCATGCAGGCAGTTAGTGAGCGAACCGTGTAATGCAAGTGTGTCCAATGAGCCAAATAAATTGGTGAGCGAACCGTGTATTGCAAGTGTGTCCAATGAGCCGAATAAATTAGTGAGCATGAAACATATAAATCTATGCGCTCACACAGGGCAATAACACCCTGAGTCTGCAGGCAGTTGGTGAGCTCTTTCTCGTATTTGTCTTTCTTTTTTTATTATCTTTCTTTATCGTTCAAATGAGCCGAATAAATTAGTGAGCATGGAACATATAAATCCTCACACAGGGGATATCCCCCTGAGCCTGTGGGCAGGAGGTGAGGTAACAATTTTGTAGCAAAAACCTACACAACTGACACAGAGCAGCAGCCCTGGGAAACATATAAATCTATGCGCTCACACAGGGCAATAACACCCTGAGCCCGCAGGCAGTTGGTGAGCTCTTTCTCGTATTTGTCTTTTTTTTATTATCTTTCTTCATCGTTCAAATGAGCCGAATAAATTAGTAAGCATGGAACATATAAATCCTCACACAGGGGATATCCTCCTGAGCCTGTGGGAGGTGAGGTAAAAATTTTGTAGCAAAAACCTACACAACTGACACAGAGCAGCAGCCCTGAGCCGCAAAGCAACGTGTGAGAAGACAAGTAAAATGGTGCTATCATTTGTTTTTGTTTTGTTTTGTTGTTTTTTTGTTTTGGTTTGGGAAAAGTGGTCAGCCTGGATAATGATAAAGATTTCAAATTAAAGTCAACATGTGAAACACAAAAACATTGCCTGGGGGGATGATTATACGACTATTACTTATAGGGCCCCAAGACACAAATGTGGAAAAACGAAAAAAGGGGGGCCTCACACCAGCAGAGGGGTCGAAGATGGAGGACCAATGGGACACCCCTGCAACTGAAACAAACTGGGCCGAACCGGTGTGTGAAACAAACTGGGCAGTGATGTGTGTGACGGCAATTTTTTTTTTTTTAAGCAGGATCCAAGTGCCGGGACAGAATGAACAAAATGGCTCCGCGAATACCTTTTAGATATTTTTTCATGCCGCGGGGGTCGAAATGCACGCCGTCAACCAGAAAGAACATGGCGGAGGATTGAAGACGAGGGCTCGACCAGACCAGACTACCGGGATTAACGGACAAGAAATTCTCCACCATGACGTTAATGAGGTCAACTGACGAATTGTACTCCGAAATGGAGAGACCCAATTTATTGTTCCGGGGCGTCAGAACCGTCCGATGGAAAAGCTTATGTCTGAGTTATGAACACAAACTAGTCGAACATTCAAACTGAGACGCAAATATGTGACGAGCTCATCAATTTTACAAGCGACCGTTTCGGGACGAGTTGAACAAGCATCATTCGCACCAATTTGCAACAAAACCATACCGGGCCTAAAATGGCGAACCACGGAAGAAATATTACGGGAAATATCGTCAACTCCCGCACCACTCCAACCAACAAAACGTATATCCACAGAACGGCCCTGAAACACCGAAAGATTCAATGAGGGAGCAAAATTACAAGAACGGGGAAAATGCCTAATGCCATACAATGACGAACCGGCCCGAGCAATGAAAGAATGGCCGATAACTAATATGCGAACCGCCATAACGGCGAAGCAAGAGGACAAAAATAATGTCCAGAAAATACTGACGTAAAAAACACTCACCTCGTCAGGGAAAATGACGTAGCAATCTAGGTAATGTCGTCAGATGATGAATTCTGAAGTAAAACTGTCTTCACAAATTTGAAAATATACTTTAAAATAACTAAATATAGACTTACAAAATTTTTGCGTGCGATGCTGAGAGATGCTAATAGGAAACTGGGAAGACGAACTATTTTGACTAATTACTTCATTGTTTCACAAGTAACCCTCTCCACTTCCGCGGAATACAGCTACATCAAAGGAACCGCATCACGTGACAAACTAGCCCGACTTCCCACATTGTATTCTTGTGCAGTCAGCCAAAACTAATTGATAACAATCCTGAAGATTTATGTACAGTAACAGCCAAAATGACTGTTAGACATTACTTTTGCACTGTAGCATAAATCTAGCTGATGCTATCATCAACTTGCCATAACTGCGCAAGCTGAATGAACCTCGTTAACACTGACTTTGCCGGAAGTGATTCCTAAACTTACACAGTACAGCCACCATGGAATGGTCAAAATTCAAATGTGGACAGTTTTGCTTACGGGCACTTTTGTCAATCAATAATCAGTAGTTTTCAGCAAAAATTGCCCACGCGGGGTTTTTCACTCTCCCACGACGACCGTACTGCAGTTTATTTACATTCGCAGAAGCAACAGTGTTGTAATCCCCACAAGCAGTGTGCAACCAACTTGAAAACATTAAATGTTTTTGTTTTATGCTCCAACAGAATATGTCCTGTTAAGTTAATGAAGATGTTTATTTTAGTTGTCACATTTTGTACCACCTTTTTAGCCATTTCTTTTCGAATAACATTTCTTTTTCCTGGGGTGCACCAAGCTGAAAACGCTTGCCTGGAGCCAATACTATAAAACTTTTACAACTGTATTTTCTAGAATTGTATTTTCTAACTATTAATATAACTGCCTAAAATGAATCATAAGCATTTTTAAAGATATGGCAATTTGCCAACTGGCAAATTGCCACATCTTTGAAAATGCTAATGCTTCATTTCAACCCATTTAAAGTCATATAAATTTTATTTATTTATTGGTGTTTAAGGTCACATACTTATGCACAATGGCTAATCGTGACCGTGACAGTTTTATGAGTGAAGGAAGCTGGAGTACCAGGAGAGAACCACCGAGCATCGACGAGCAACTGTCAGCACCTCAACATTCTAACTCTGTTCAAGCTCCGCTCAAGCAGGGTTACAGCGGTTGAACACATGTGCACCATCGACGTGCAGTACACCTTAGTACACGGCGTCATCGTGCCCCCATGCAGGCAACCGGGATAAAGTGCCTTGCCCAAGGACACAACGCGGGTCGTCCGGGATGGGGATCGAACTCGGGGCCTCAAGTATAGGAGTCCAACAGTCTACCACTGAGCCACCTTTCTCCCATTTAACCCTTTACCCAACGTAACGGCCAAAACCGGCCAGCGCTATTCTCAAAAATCGCCAATTAATTTTCACTATTTTTTTCATTTTTTGTCTCAAAAACATAGGTTATGACCCCTCGTTGGAACGAGCTCGTCGAGCTCGTTCCAACGAGGGGTCATAACCTATGTTTTTGAGACAAAAAATGAAAAAAATTAGTTATTCAAGAATTTTTTTTGCAAGTGTCGTCTGCTTTTCACGTTAGGTAAAGGGTTAAGGTCATAACTATAAAGTACAATTCTAGAAAATACAATTGTAAAAGTTTTATAGTATTGGTCCCTGGCCTCAAATCTAGATGTATTTATTTTTATGCGCCTACGTTTTTCAAAATCTAAGGACTGCCCACCAGAGTTGGTGACTCTCTGTCGCTACTAAGCACGACTCCCCGACAAAATACCTGGCTACTCGCCTGTAAAACTGTCAGAATAGACTACTCTCCTTGGCAATAATTCACTTTGTTGAAAGAACAAAGTATACATAAGGGAAGATAAAAGCTAATTGAACATTAAATTAAACTATTGGGTCCATTAGCTGAACCATTGTTTTTAGAGCATTTAATAACTACTGAGTGGGTGAAAACCTCATCGTTTCTGTGGCCATTTAGTAGTAAGCCTAAGGATTTCAGTAATACAGCAGACACAGAATCATTTGGTCCCTCATACAGTCAGTGCGTGGAAATAAACACCAACCTTTACTTGCCGGACTTGTAGAACCTTTGGACCCTCAAAGCAAACGTGCAGTTCTGGGCCTTTATATTCCTTTGATCTGGGCATAGCAAAGGGACCATGCATCACCCGCCCAGCAATGGTTTGGCACACTGTGACACTTTTCACTGAAGAAAGATTCGAAGTTTTGCGCCTGACCTTTTTCACATCATGGTGTGGCGCTTTTCAATTTCACATCATGGCAGTTATTTGGGAGGGAAGTGAGAGAGGTGAAACATTGTCGTGAATTGCCACTATGCACATATCCAGTGCGTAAATCTCTTAAAGTGATTCACACTGACGTGACAACCGTTACTTATTCCCGGTTCCTTATTCGACATTCGTTATCAACCGACTTTATCAGTTGATAACGAATGTCGAATAAGGAACTGGGAATAAGTAACGGTTGTCACATCCCCGTGATTCACGCCCTGGAAATATGCAGAAGAGTTGCTTTCCCTTGGTGTTTTATTGCTTGTGTTTTGGTGTTTTGATTGCCATTGCTGTGTAAGAAATTCACGGGCAGCTTGCTTCGCATGTTTCTACAACAAAATTGTTTTGGGCTCAAATGCTAATCAGAGAACATTTGGGTAATTTAAGCATTGCATTTAATGGTGTAACATGGAGGCAGTTCATGAACCAGTAAATAACCTGTCTGGTGGCCAGTGAACTTTAGATTTACTTGTTGGGTCCTCAAGATTCTACTGGTTCAACAAGTGAGCATTTTGAGAGACGTCGACCCGCAAAGTGGCACATTACACATCCCTCTGTGGTTACTGTAACTGGAAATCAATGTTTAGTTCATTGTTTTATTCTAATAGAACACTAGGTAAGCTACAGTACAACCCACAATAAAGTAGAAGGTTGCACACGCTATCATTACAATATTTGAGCGATATTTTCGCTACATTTTGACTTTAATATCACAATATTCTCATAACAATATCACGCGTCAGTCAGCTATAATTTCGTCTACATAAAACAAACTTGGTATGTTTCCATCTATTGTGAGCACATGGATTCTAGAATTCCTTAGTTTATCTAGATTTTTAAGAGGCCAAGAGACATTTTCTTAGAGCTCTACGAATCGCACATGTTCGAATCACATCGAATCTTGAATCGAAATCAAATTGAACTTCGAAATGAACTGGCCTTGTAGATGGAAGTCCGAAGTTGCTGGTCAAACTGAAACTGGAAGTGCACCAAACATTACTGTAAAATACAATGTTTATCAAATTCCTGTTCGATATTTCTGCCCACCTGAGACGTAATAGAATGAAATTTGAAAAGATGTGTCGCTATTTTGAACGCTAGTAACGTTTAATAATATAAAATCCCGGGTTTGGTTATATGACCTTGCTAAATGTCAACACGTGGAAATGTTGTCTGAAGGAGACTTCCCATGGGAGGTAACTCTATCTGTCCTGTATTCATTTCATAAAAGGTAAATTATCATATTGAAGTTTACGTGAGTTTACTCCACATTTCTCCCCAAGAATGAATTGCCACTTGAAGTGGGAATATACATGTAAATTAAGCTTTGGCAAAATACATCCAAGGGTAAGATCTTCAAGCACTGGATAGGAATGTGATCTGAGAATTAATTTCACAAAAAGCTCCACTTCACTGCAGCACAGCACAGGGCCAGCAATAGATCATCATCGGCATTGTTCCGAAACTTTACATTTGCTCTCAACACCGCGTCCCATGAGTTCCAATGTGTTCTATGTGCCTACTGGCAGCCTACTGGCACATATAACACATTGGAACTCAAGGGACGAGTGGTAGTGACAAGTGAGAACGGAATCAGCATGGTTGTTGGCATGAGTGCAGACGCTATTCATTTGATATAGCAAAAATTACACGCAGTCTTTATTTTCAGCATCATTTGTATGAAATTTCTACCTCCACAATGTATTTTGTGAGACAACATAGATGACGGACACCAAGATATTTTCCTGTGGAAAGATTTGAAAGGAGGTTACAATACAGCGTTTTTTTACCATTGACCACAGTGCTGATCTTTCCTCCTCTCTCCATCTCATCAAGCTGATTTGGGCAAAACATCCATCTATCCATTTAATTTATCATCACATGAAAAAAATATACTGAAAAAAAATATGGGTCGCCATGCGAATTTTGCCTTAAATTTGGTGATTCCTATACTCCGGTCCAGATTCGTACTGAATGAAATAGACATATTGTTACCTTTCCCTACCCAAATTTTATCTTCTCCCACACATTTCAGAAGACAAATGTCACCAATATTTTATATTTTTTCCAAAACATGCACTTTAAAATTTTATTCACACTTACAAGCTCAATTCATTTTCCACCAATCGGATAACTCCGGGAACTTTTATCCTCCATTTGCACGAAAACACTGTATTGTAACCAGGAAACGAATCCGGTAGACATTTCAGAATCAAACCGAACGGCACGTTAAGGTTTTGCAATCTACTTGAATCTCGAAGCTTCACATGGTCCTAATTTGCTGCTATCCTTATTTCCAGTTCAAGTGGGCTGTAGAGGGAAGGGGCAAGGGCGAGGACAGTCTCTCACCTCAACATAACAGGCCTAAAAATGAAAGTAAAGAAAAACAGCTTACAACAAATTATTAATTGAAAATAGAATATGTTTTCATTTTTGGAATTCACTGAAAAAAGATTTGCAAAATCCATTCCAATGAGGGGTCATAAGCTGAGTTTGAATGTTTTTTAGAGGATAGTACTGGCTTATTTGGGCCATTACGTTGGGTAAAGAGTCGATATAGATGAGATTTATATTAAATCTGCAGGCCTGTCATTTTAACCCTTTACCCAAGGCAGACAATATCAAAATTTAATATTTTAAATATCATTTTTTTAAATTTTTCAAAAAATTTCAACAAAACTTTCAAAAAATTTCAACAAAACCATATCACGTTACCCCTCATTGGAACGAGCTCAATGAGCTCGTTCCAATGAGGGGTTACATGATATGGTTTTATTAAATATTTTGAAAAATGTAATTTTTTCAACTGCTCAATTTGCATATTACGCGGGCGGATGCGGGCGATTCGTTAGGTAAAGGGTTAAGGAGGGCGACCGCTCTCGCCCTCAATGGCTCTCTTAAACTAAAATTAAACGCCCTCCTTGCCACATATAAGGCGAGCCATTAAAGTGAGGTTTGTTCGGTAGTGGTGATCGGTATCGCTTCTCATAATATGTTGTAGTGAACTTTAGTAAAACTTACTGGCAGCTAGTCAATGTGAGACCCCTACGCCTAACCTCCGGCTCGAACCGGAGGCCAAGTGTAGGGGTCTCACAGATACTAACTGGTAGCCCATTTGCATACTTATCGGATACTGACTATAATTGTCTGCCTTCATGGATAATTCCGGTAAAACACCTGACATGTTCAGCAAGAAATTATTGTATTTTTCAAATCTACATTAGACACTATATGCACAGCTCAAACAATAAGATGGAAAGATATGGAAAAACTGCCAATCTCAAGAATACACCCCAGTGAGTCCCCTTGTGTCAAATTAAGGTGGACCAAAAATGGCCCTCCTTAGTTAATTTAAGGCGGGCCATCGTTGCTCTCCTCCCATTTTCAAAATGACTGGCCTGAGGCTGTACAGTGCACGAGGTTGTTCGTGACTCAGTTAATAAAGAATTTGTGTGTTCAGACAGTATGTCTAACACAGCGCAATGCACAAGTTTAGTCACATATTCAGTTTATAAAAAATGGTAACTGCCATACCATACACTACTTGAAAATGTACACTCACTAAGACTGTGCAATGTACAGGGTTAGTCGCATAATAGAGATGATCTAATTTATAACCAGGCAGAAAAGAGTGACTAACCCTGTGCACTGCACAAATTTAGATGGTAAGCTTACATTCACAGACTAACCACGGGCATTGTACAAGTTGATAGGCTGCCATGTCACCTACTCTATAATGATATACTATTTATTTATTTATTTATTGGTGTTTGAGGTCACGTTAATCATGACCTCGACAGTTTTACGGATGGAGGAAGCCGGAGAGAACCACCGCACAACGGCGAGCAACTGTCAGCTCCCCAACATCCTAACTCCACACAAGCAGGGTTAGCATTGGTTGAAGACAGTGCACCATCGACGTGCACTACGCCTTGGTGCACAAAGTCACCGTGCCCCAACGTGGGCAATGGGGGTGAAGTGTCTTGCCCAAGGACGCAACGCGGTTGCCGCAGGTGGGATTCGAACCGAGGACCTCTAGGCTTGCAGCCTGCACCTCTACCTACTGAGCCACCGCGCCCCCTATAATGATATACACTGATTGAGAATGTAAAAATGCACCGGGTTAGTTAGTTACATGTTACATAGGGTGCAGGATTTAGGAAACTAATGGAAATACTTATACTGGATTGTAGAAATGTTTTTAAAGTGAATAGAATTCAAAAAATGAAAACACATTCTATTTTCAATTAACTCTTTTCCCAACGTAGCGTCAAAACCGGCCAGCGCTCTTCACAAAAATCGTCAATTAATTTTCATTATTTTTTCATTTTTTGTCTCAAAAACATAGGTTATGACCCCTCTTTGGAACGAGCTCATCGAGCTCGTTCCAGTGAAGGTCATAACCTATGTTTTTGAGACAAAAAATGAAAAAAATAGTTATTCAAGAATTTTGTTTGCCAGTGTCGTCTGCTTTTCATGTTAGGTAAAGGGTTAATAGCTTGTTAGTCTGTGTGAAACACACAGACTACTGTTTTTATGTGGTTTATCTTTTCTTCTTCTTCTTCTTCTTCTTCTTCTTCTTCTTCTGCTGTACCTGGGACCAACACCAAATGAGTCGTCACTCGATGGAGGTTCAAAACATGGATCAAGGCCACTGTGTTATTGGGTGCATTTTTTTAGCACTGCTGGAAATCACATTTTTTAACCCCTTAATGCATTTCCGAAGTTCATACATGTATTTTTACACTAAAAAAGTGAGCGTGGCCAAAAATTTAGAAAGTGGGTCACAATCATATCTCAAGCATGGTATGATATATGGACTTGAGACCAACACCAAATAAGTCAAAACTCAATGGAGGTTCTGAGGATACTACATGCCAAATAACAGTTCTTTCTTCCATGCAGTTAGGGAAATATAAGCATTTCAGTTTTTTCTATTTTTAGCTCCTGGAGTTCCCACTGGGTGCTGGACTTTTGTGTGTGTGTGTGTGTAACTTGTTTACCACAGTACACAACCACTGCTCCACTTCCTGGGGTTCTTGTCGGGAAGTAAAAGGCTAAACGTTTTACACAAATCCCTGCATATACTCCAGCCGCTATGGACTGGTCACTTTCCACGGGTGGGCAATATTTCCGCGAACGCAATAATTTTACAGTACGTGGAGAGTGTATTGTTACTAAAACACCCGCGGAGTGGAGATTCCACCCAACCAATAATTGCAGATTTGTTGCAAAGCACAACCAACACAACCAAAGTTTCAGCCAATGGACCTCCGGGTTTAACCCGGAGGCCCATTGGCTGAAACATTGCTTTTGTTTTTTGTCGATATGTACAAAATTTGAAAGTTATAGCTTGGGTTATAACCCCACTCCGCGGGTGATTTAGTTACAATCCACTCTCCACGTACTGTACATTCCAAACACTAATAAGAATAATCATCAAATAATGAATTAATGCTTCATTAATAAAACTTTTGCTGATGATGATTTTTATAACCTGGTAAACGCATGCGTGGACATCACTGTCCACGTGTGGATTACGACCAGACCACGGCGACTGTACTCTACGTTTGATTCACTCCAGGGATCATATCAAATTTAGCCACTGCAGCAACAATTGCAATGCAGAAGGGACAGAGCATGCAAATTACACTGGAAAATTGTTTTCCTCAAATGATTTGGGACGGATTGTGACACAGTTGCTAGAATAAGTTTTGAGATCCTAAAAGATTAAAACAATTGTACATGCATTTCTTTAATATTAAATAAGGATACAAAGCATTTAGTGAAAACAATTATTTATGAATTAATTCTGTAATTCTTAGATGATTTGATTTAGAATGATGTAAATCAATAAGATTTCAATAAATGTCATGACACGATAAAAGGAATAAGTGAATTTCAAAGGACAGTTATGAATCCAATAAACGTTCCAAGACAACTGATGAGAAATTTCAATTATAAAACTAGAATATTATCTCTGTGAATAATTTTCATTACGGAATATCTGAACTTACATTAGTTCTCATTTTTTTTCAAAGACTGCAATATAAAGCGATTCTGAACAATCAGCTAAAATAAATTCATTCATCGATATATCTGTACCAAATAGACTCGTGGAAAAATGATCTCCATAAAATTTTCACTTAACTCTTACCTAACGAATTGGCTGCATCTGCCCGTGTACTTTACAAGCTCAGCGGTTGAAAAAAAAAAATTTAAAAATTAAAAAAAAAATCTTATCATGTGACTTCTCACTGGAACCAGCTTGTCGCGTAAATTTCAATGAGGGAGTACGTGATATGATTTTGTTGAATATTTCTGAAAACGTTTTCCCCAAAAATTAATAAAATAACAAAATTTGATTTCGTGTGTATTGGGTAAAGGGTCAACCTACTGAGTAGTTTAAAGATATTTTTCGTGAAATATAGTCATGGCTGCGATGAAGCAGCTAAGACTAGATTTGATGAAACATTCATCCAAATTTAACTTAGTAAATTTTGGGTGAAAAACTCCATGCAATTTACAGGTGGGGTGGGGGTGGGGGGGGTGGGGGCGATTAAATGTACTCGAATTATACTTATTTCAGAGGCAAGAAATGCAACTTCAACAAATTTCTAAGTCACTTGGATGATTCTCGACGGGATGCATGAGTGAAACAACTGTCTGATACGACAACGTAGAACGGCCACATAATTGTAAATTTCCACAGATTACTAATCTGTTTTTACAGATTACTAATCTGTATTTACAGGTTACTAATCTGTTTTTACAGATTACTATCTGGCCGCTCACAGTCAACCTCTTATAATACGAAGTCTATGATTGGCTATCGTTACAATAACCAAACTATTTCACAGATTTCTAATCCGTTTCCACGGATTAAAAAAAGTCGACCATGTCACTTCCCAGGCTCCATAGGGACGGGAGACAACTGCGACCCGAATGTAAATGTTGACATGTATTTATTTACTTATTTTCTTTTGAATTTTATCCGCAAAAAACCCCCAATGAAAGTGCGTTTGAAATAAGAAAAAGACGTAGAAATAATTTTCACTACGGTGAAAAATTGAAGAGAATTTTTTCCGCGTTGAAAATAATTTTCTCGTAGAGAAAACATTTTTTCTTCGTGGTGAAAAGAACTTTCTTCGTGGAGAAAATCAGGAGAGAATTCTATGTAGGCCTCGAAGTGACATGGTAGAAATTTTTATTTCGTGGTCACGAATGAATATTTCAGGAGATGATCACTGAGAGTAACCCGTATTTTTGGCTCAGTACACTCTAAGCCCGTAATTAACCCATGCCAAACTGAAGACGATTCATCCCAAACAGAAGTCGTGCAGAAGTTACTCATTATTTTCATATCTGTTGAAATCAGATATGTATTACAGATACAAAATAAAAACTAATTTGGAGCTTCCCACACCACGCCTTTAGAGGTATCGATGGGCTGAGGTTCGTAGGCCAACTATTATTTATCGGTGTTTAAGGTTACATATTTCTGCACAATGGCTAATCATGACCACGACAGTTTTACGGGTGGAGGAAACCGGAGAGAACCACTGAGCAACGACAAGCACCTATCAGCTCCCCAACATAATAACTGCACATGGGGTAGGACCCCCGATAACCTCGAACTTTAAGGTGACTGGGAATTGTGCATAACTACAATAATTCTGCTCTGTGTTTTACTAAGAAACGTGGGCATATTTATGGCAAAACTGAAACCGCAGTTTGGTTGTTATGTTAGGAAAAGAAAAAGAAACCCAAACAGTCGCTGGCTTGGGAACAGCCCCAGCATGTTATCCATAACGGTTATAAAAAGGGGAAAAAAACACCAATATGTGTTTTTGATTATACGTATTGTTGGGTGCATTCAACTATATATAGACAAGCATCGATGTTACAATGTAAACAACAGCAAAACATTTGAAAAAGAAAATTATTTCAAAGAGATGGTGTTTTTACAAAACTTATGCATGACTCTTAAATTTTAATTAGTTATCACTAAATAGTTAAACATTGTTTTTGTAAGAAAATAAAAAAAAAACAACAGCAAACAGTTTGGAAAAAATACTTTGTTTTCAAATTTTAAATTAAAGTTATCAGTGTTATTACACAATATACGTTTTTCATGTTTTGATTATTTTTTCAGAAGATAATTAAGTGGAATTTTTATTATTTGTCAACCTTAAAAAAGACAAAAACAGTACCAAACGAAATGTTGAAAATACATTTTATTAACGTTGTACACATCTGGGTTGTTCCATTTACAACAATAGGAGAAAGGGTCATGGAGGATTGTAACCGTAATTGGCGAGAGGGGATCAAATCAAAGAGATCTTTGGGTGGCCTGCGTGATAAAGAGAAGCCTGGTTTTGAAGAGTACCTTGATGGCACCTTTGGGGGGGGGGGGGTCACTGTTGTTCAAGCTGAGAATGCGGTCCCTGGAGCTGAGGGGAAAAATTGGGAAACACAGTGAAAAGGAGTGCCAGATGTGTAACGTGGGCTTGGTGGAGACCCTGGAACACTTTCTTATAGAATGCCCAAAATACCAGTCTAAAAGAACAAGATTCACGGGGAGTATAATGGAGAAGTGGGATGGGAGAATGAAGGACATGTGGTTAGGGGGCGACTCAAAGGAGAGGGTTAATAAACTAATCGGAGAGATTGGGAAGAATGGGGCAAGGGATGTCATCAAGCAGTTCGTCTCCGAGTGTTGGGAGGAGAGAAGAAGCGCGGGAATAGGGGGAGGCAGTTGGTAGAACATGGGTAACCAAGGCCTTCTCATACGAGAACCGCGACAAATCAGCGGCCGGCCGATTATTATATTATTAGGTAATCATCTATTTTAACTTCGGCTAATTCCGAATTAACTGTTTGACAACTGGGGTGTTTGACACTTGGCTGTCTGACTGATGGGGTAAACCTCTTCATTGACCAATGCAATAATTGAACGATTAACCGTAACTTTTGAACTACTACAGGTTTACCCCGATTTGTCAGACACCCAATCGTCATACACCCCAGATGTCAGACCGTTAATTAGGGATTAGCTGAAGTTAATATAGATGATTACCCATTGTTCAAAAGTAACGGTTAATCGTTCAATCATTTTATTGATCGATGAAGACGTTGATCATTGGTTAATCCATTAATCGTTTAACTCTTAGAAGGCGGGAGTCGAGTTTTCTTGCCTGTGATGTAATACGGCAGGTAATCTGGCTGTGACGATTCGGCTATCTTTGGGCTAGACGGGAATTAAACACTGAGCAGGTGCTTCTAGTCAAGTGTCGTCTGCCTGAATAGGCAGACGACACTTGACTAGAAGCACCTGCTTTACTGTACGTTTTTCGCGGTATGTCATGTTCAATAAATTCATTCTGATTCCCCGGCTTCTAAGAGTTAACCGTTTCAGCTCTAGTAAAATCAACTTTCATGTAAATTGTTTTCAAAAACAGAGCTTCTCTTATAGTCCAGGCACATTAGACATAAAAATGAGAAAGTAGGGAAAAAAATCGGAGAAAGCTGATTTTTTTATATGTTTCCGGGACACACATTGCGGAAAAAGTGTGAAAAGTCCCCGCGAATCCGAGTTGAGCTTTTTTAGTTCTAGCGTTTTTTTGATGAAAAAAAAAATTTAAAAAAAAATTCGACCCAGCTCAATATTTCTCATTCTTATTCGCCTTAGAAGGGTGAGAATCATAAATATCGTGCTGAATTATATTGAGAATACATATCCCCAACAGAAAATGCCAACTTTGTACCAATCCTCACACTCAATGGTGAAATATTCACGAAAATGTACAAAATTACGAATTTTTTTTTTATTGTTTTCATACACACAACGGTACACAACGTCAATTAAATCAAATCTACGACTACTTTGGGAGTTAAATTATATATCAAAAATTGCAGAAAAGCAGTGGCTTTATAATGATATATAACAATAGTCATTTATTCCATAATGAACTGGTGAAACGTGTGAAATATTAACCATACCCCCTAAACTCAAATTCAAACGGCACCGACTTTTCTCATTCAAATACCGTATTATAGCATCATTGTTTCAGGCCCGTCGGAACCGGGGGGAGGGGGGGGGGGGGGGCTGGGGGGGGGGGGGGCTGCAGCCCCCCCCAATAATTTGCTCATATTTCGACGTTAGTTTATCCATGATGGGAGCAACCGATGTAATCTGAATAAAACTGGACATTTCACTATTTAACTCAGATTAGAACAGTGGCACACACACACCCACCCCACCCCCACAAATTTGTCAAAAGTAGGCTTTACTGGGCTGGGTTGGTGGTTTCTCCACACGGGATGCCCACTGGTTACCATATTCCGACATTGCTGTTAATGATTACTGGATTGAGTGGGTTCCATGTGGGCTTTCTGCCACCAATAGAACTGACCGTCGTGTTTTCGCCTAATTGTGGAAAGCGATGTTAAACCCCAACCAACCACAGGGTAATTCATTGCATGTTCACTATTCCTGTCATTCTGATCGGAAATCATGCTGAATTGATCAGAGAGCTGACGTATTTCCTTATTGACGATGTATTTGCTCAGAATCACTCAAAATGTATATTTGTACATCTTAAATTAAAAAAAATTCCCGGACCCCCACCAACGAAACGGGGAGGTACCCCCACTCGTGCTCACCCCCACTCGCCTCTTCGCGGTTCGGATGACGCTTCGCGTCATAGGAATATACGATTTATTTGCTCAGAATCAACCAGAATGCATGTTTTTACATCTTAAATTCGAAAATTTCCCCCACCATCGAGACGGAGGATACCCCCTCTCGAGTTCACCCCCACTCGCCGCTCGGATGACGCGTCGCATCATCGGAATATAGGTCCTACCCCCCTCCCCCAAATAAAATTAGCTTACTACGCCCCTGGATTAGAATTATGAACGTATCACTGAATGTATAACATGCACCTGCATATGTTGATGTGCAAACGTTTTGAGCAATTCCTTTGGCAGCTTAGAAGACCACGACAACCGTTGGCGTAATGATAAAACTAATGAATCCACCATAAGGCCTGACTGTTTTTTAGCATGACGGAATACGGCCACGGCCTGCAGGTGAGCCCGGTGTGAGAACCGTCCCCAAATGTTATGGGGTTCTATTGGGATTTTTGAAACATTTTGTTAAAAAAACAACTTTTGCCGTTTAAAAAAATCAAGAGGTTTTTGCTTCAAAAGCTACCAGAATGCTTCCTTTGATTGCCCTTTTCAAAAAAAATTTCTGGGGGAGTAACCCCCCCCCCCCCCAAAAAAAAGCTTATGCCTTCAGCACTCGCACCAGATGCCTTCGGCATCTGGATACCCCATACCCATTTAGTATCAGCCAGTTCACCCAAATTAGCAATATCAGCCCCCCCCCAATATAAATTTCGTTCCGACTGGCCTGTGTTTCAATTTCCATGTTCGATTAAATCACATAATGTGGTGTTCGCCTGCACTCAAGATGCATTGGCATGTAATGTGTGCACGCCCTTGATGTGTACTCATAAACGTAGGACGCACAGGAAAGCTTTGGGTACAATACTACGAGCAAATAGGTCTTCTCCAGTTGTTCTTGAGAGCAGAGCGCACAGGCGACTGGGAACTCCACACATATTGTGTTCGCAATATGATTCCAGTATTTCACGCAGGTGGTCATTTTGCATACGCAAAAAGTTCTCATCTCTATTTGCAGCAGATGAATGAGCTAACAGAAATAATGCAACAGGATGATTTGAAGTTGTTCACTGAGAAAGGTTACTTTACCATAAGGCGCTCAGATAAATTCTGGGACGGGATATATTCTGATCAGACCATAGAGCAGTGTTTAATGAGAATGTTCAAGCTCCCTGGTGGTTTCACACATGGCAGGGGAATAACCGATAGCACTGTTGCGAAATGGGTACATGGACTACCTCTTTGCCTTCCGATATGTAATGCTCTCGAAAATTTTGTTCATGTTCACACTGGTCATGGCGAACAACATCGGGATCTCCGTCAAAGTTCACAATTGACTGATGCCAATGATATCACCAAATTATTGAACTGGCTCAGAGTGCATTCCCCCTTTCAGAATAGAGATCCACTACAATTAGTCTCTACAGCGACCGGGCTTGTGGCCGACGAAACTGTGAACTGTGAGCAAGTTCGCAAAATTGGTGAATGTTGCGTATCGAATGTTGTAAGCAAAACGTTCAACAGCATCAAACTACGACGTGTTGACACTGTGAAGTCTTTCGCATCGATGGCAAATAGCATCAAAGTCCGTGGAAGTAAGGTAGTGATTGACCCCACAATTCTGTTCAACCGCATCACATGTGTTATTCAGTCACAAGCAGAGATGGAAGAGTATCTCAAATATGAACTCGCCCCGAAACCACCAGCATTGTTTGATTCTGCTGGAATGAGGAAGACACAGAAAAGCACGCTCGGTAAGATCCTCAAAACATACGGTTCCGAGCAAACTAAAATCCCAGAACATTCTCTGTTTGTTGTAGATGGTGGATTTTTATTGAGGGCAGTTGTGTGGCCTAAACAGTCGTCATATAAGGACATATGTACATCATATTCCAATTATCTAGTGAGACATTTTGGGGCGAACGTCGTGGTTGTTTTTGATGGTTATGCTTGTACAATGTCGACAAAGGGCATGGAACAAGCCCGTAGATCTAAAGACAGGTATTCCATTGATATCAATATCTCACCCGAGTTACCAGCCACCACACCCCAATCCGATTTCCTTGCAAATGCCAAGAACAAAACCCAACTGATCGATCTTCTAATGCAGGAGCTATCTGCTATCAATATTCAGTCCAAGCAGGCCGAGGCTGATGCTGATGTACTGATAGCCGAAACTGCACTTGACATCGCTCAAGATGACAACAATGTTGTCGTTGTGGGAACAGACACAGACTTGTTAGTCATTCTTACCTCTCGAGTTCAACCGGGATGTAATATTCACATGATGTATTCCATTACCCCAAACTTACTAGTTTCAGTTAGTGAAATAGCAACCAAAATGGGTGACCATAGAAGCAACCTCCTTGTAGCACATTCTATAAGTGGTTGTGACACTACTTCTGCACTCTTTCGAGTTGGTAAGAAGAAAGTATTCAGTACAATTGTCTCCGATGTTACTAGCGACTCACAACAGTATGTCAACACAATTTTGGCGGATGACAGTACACCAAGTGCAGTAGCCGCTGCCGGGGAACAACTTCTCCTGATCTTATACGGGAGTAAAACTGTTTCCTCTCTCGACCAATATAGATATGTCACTTACAAGCGTTATGTAGCAAAATCTAAACTGAATAAACCCATCGACCTAGCCTCACTCCCACCAAGCAGCGATGCTGCACAACAACATGTCTGCAGATGTTATCTCCAGGTCCAACAATGGCTGGGCACTTCGCTTCCTCCGACGGATTGGGGGTGGTCGCTAGACAATGGACTTCTTGTACCGACTGCAGCCACAAAGCCATGTGCCCCCGATAACCTACTGAATCTGATCAGTTGTGGTTGCAAGAGTGCTTGTACAAAAAGGTGTGGGTGTAAGAAGGCAGGACTCTCTTGCTCAGGTTTGTGTAATTGCAGTTCGGATTCTTGTAACAACCACAGAAACACTGTCCTGTCGGAAATTTCCGAGTTCGATGAATAATATGTATATAGGTCATGTCATTTCTATATATAGCGTTGATAATAGTCAATGTAACTTAATCCATGTTGATTGATTTGTACATTCTGTAAATATTATTTATTGATTTTTGTACATTCTGTAAATATTATTTATTGATCTAATGCTGCCAGACACAGACGTGTCTGTTCGGTCCCAAGCCCGAAAATAGTTGAGTTCTCATGCTGACGAATTTTATGCCAAAAGGGGAACTCGGCCAGAAGCAGAGGGGGTCTTCCATAATGTCTATTTTGTAAGCAATGATAAAAGTCTTCAAATGGTGGTGGATTTTTTATCGTCTGTCTAACTGACATCCCGTTCTGTACTACGACCCTTTGGACAAATCCGTTAGGAAAATCGTCATTTTTTGCGTAAATCCGATACTTTTTTGTGAATTTTCAATAATTTTTCGCAGAAATTGTCACAGAATGCACATTTTCCTCTAGGTAAATATATATTAGACATTATGTAGCCCGAAATACGCGTAAACAAAAAATACAGTTGGATCAATTCGAGGTTACAAAGTTCGTGCGATTTTTTTTGATTTTTTTCAAACGCGTTTTCGAAAAAAGGCTGTAGAAAAAAAAGCTCAACTGGGATTTTAGGGGACTTTTGTCTAATCGTTCAGTGACATGCACTCGACATTCCCTGAAAAAATCAGCTTTCTCCGATTTTTTTCCCCTAGTGAAACCTAATGTTCTTGGGCTATTATGGTTTTGGTGGATTAGTTTCATGAAGATAGTTTGTGAAAAACATTTGCAAACAATTGAATGAAGTGTTTGTCCAGATATTTTAACGTAAATGCACTCTGGTTTGGGCAAACAACAGTGGTACTGCGGGGCTATTTTTGGTCGCCATATAATAAATATACCAACACGTTGTCTAATTGGAGCACCATAAACATTTTAATTAATTAATTTTAACCAGGCAATCAATTAATTAAGCAATTAATTAAATAACTAATCAACCAATCAATCAATCAATCAATCAATCAATCAATCAATCAATCAATCAATCAAATATTTATTTATTTATTTATTTATTTATTTATTTATTTATTTATTAGGCTTTAGTGAAGTTGAATTATTCACCCGCTGAGTATGTTTTAAATATTTTTCCTTACATCTAGTTATGTCTGTTGTAAAGCAGCTATGTCTAGATTTGATGAAACATTCAAATAAATTTAACTCAAGAAATTATTGGTCAAACAGATAATCCAATATAGAAGGGAGAATTTGGATAAAAGTGGCCGCGTTACACTTATTTCACTAGCAATTATTCCATGTCCTGGCCAGGAATATCCACTAGAAGCATGCAAGGAATGAACCCAATGTTTACATACATGCTATCTACTTTAAAGGTCTCCCATCCACGGATTGGTTGTCACACTCATACCAGAAAAGTAGTTTGTCTACCACAGTAGACAAGCACTTACCAGCTTCTTTTATACCAGTGAAACAGAACTTTGCCCATCATGATATTCAAGCAGTGCTCCAAAGAGCTGGGAGGTTTTGATTTTTCAGATTTTGGTTCGGTTTCCGGAAGAAACCTCGGGTTTGGTTCAGTTTTTCTTTATTATAAAGAACATGAACATATCGCAAGCAGCGCCTCGGTTTTCTTCTCTTGGTAAAAAAAACCCTGCAACAATTTGTACGACACCACTCACCACGAAAAGCCCTGTCTTAATATCTCCAATGGGTTCAACCTAACTTTCTTTTCATCATTATTTGTGTCTCTAGGGGATCAGTTGTTAAGCGTATTGAGACAGAAATAACACACATATATCAGCATAACAAATGAATAAAGTTTATCTAATCGGTGTTGTGTTCTCAGAGATTCTCTTGTGATTATGATGTCACCACACGCTAAAAACTAAAGTGTTAAAAACTACAATTGAAGTGCTGTATTTAACACTTACTAAGTGCTGAACTAGCACTTTGTTCAAGTGTAGATATCCCAGAACTTGACAGGTGTTACAATAATACCACTCGACAAGTGTAATGTCGCGACACTTAAAAGAAAACACTGCAGATGACGCGGATCAGGCTCGAACTATCGAGCCTGATCTGCGTCATTTGCGTTGTGTCCTTTTAATTATGTACCCACCTAGCGCAAATCAAATTATGGACGATTCTGGAAGAAGCACCAATGCTAGACACACGGGAAGTGCCATCCATTCAAGTTTCAGATGTCTGACGATTGTAATGTTCAAGTGCTTAAAGCATTGAACTTTGAGTGTTAAAATCAAACCCTAAGAGTTAGAATGGGTTTAACACCTTGAAAGTGTCAGTTTTAACACTTTAGTTTTTAGTGTGCAGGAGAACAAGACACATCCCATGTTTGCCAGATAGACTTAGTGACACGAGATCATTGGGGCCACTAGTTCAGATCCCTCTCAGTAGGGGAATGTGATCAATGTATCCACAAACACTGAGAAACCATTTGACAGTTTTTGCCGAGTTTTGCAGTTCAGTTTTCCGATTTTCTGAAAAAAACCAGAACAAAACCAGAAAACTGAAAAACCACCCAGCACTACTACTCACCATTTGGGCTTCCCAAAGAGTCCTCAGATATTTCTTGGATGAATTTTGAGTTTTTCTCTGTGGCCATAAAATGTAAAGTAAAATGTTAACAAGATCATAAAGCCCATCGAAAAGCTTGAAATGACTCAGTGACACATTCTCGATCAATATGAGGAAAAATGACAGAAATCAATTTAAATGAAAGTGTTCCTTCACATGGGATCTGAGTTTTGAGTGATCTCAACGATGAGGTTAATTCAAGAATCCTTCAGTTCACGAGAAGTCGTGTTTTAGCCATTTTTACCCTTTATCTAACACAGCGGTCAAAAACGACCAGAAAATTAACCAGATTAAAACTACCACAACTGAAAATATCTCGGACGGTTCTCAATAAAACCATACAAATATGGGGATCATTAGAACCAGCTCGTCGAGCTGGTTCTAATGATATCCATATTTGTTTGGTTTTATTGAAAAATTATGAAATTATTTTTTCGAAAAATAAAAAATAACAAAAATTAATTTTTATAGCCTGAAACCACCAAGGGTACTCTAAAACACTTTATAGATTGTAGATCACAAGTTATGATACAAATAATTTGAATTATTTATTTATTGGTGTTTAAGGTCACATACTTATGCACAATGGCTAATCGTGACCGTGACAGTTTTACGGGTGGAGCATCGACGAACAACTGTCAGCTCACCACCATTCTAACTCTGCTCAAGCTCCCCCCAACCAGGGTTACAGCGGTTGAAGAATGTGCACCATCGACGTGCAGTACGCCTCAGTACACGGCGTCTTCGTGCCCCCATGTAGGCAACCGGGATAAAGTGCCTTGCCCAAGGACACAACGCGGGTCGTCACAGACAGGGATCGAACTCGGGACCTCTAGCATAGAAGTCCAACAGTCTACCACTGGGCCACCGCGCTCCCATGATTTGAATAG
The DNA here is from genome assembly GCA_031216915.1 of Pictodentalium vernedei. Classification (NCBI taxonomy): domain Eukaryota; kingdom Metazoa; phylum Mollusca; class Scaphopoda; order Dentaliida; family Dentaliidae; genus Pictodentalium; species Pictodentalium vernedei. The sequence continues at coordinate 393,196,223 of CM062293.1, read as the reverse complement.
ATGAGTTTTAAGTCGTTTCTTGAAAGCAAGTAAACTTGGCTGTGACCGAAGATGCGGTGGCAATGCATTCCGGAGTTTCGGACCAGCAACAGAGGAAGCCTGCTCGCTCGCCAACACAGCTTGCGCAAAAGGTACGGTCAGTGACAAATGGTCAAAAGAACGAAGACTGCGCACAGGTATGCGACGAGAGAGAAGCACACACGGGTATGCAGTCGTAGGGCCATGGACGCATTTAAATACCAGCATGAGAATTGTAAAATGCACTCGACTTTGGACTGGAAGCCAATGTAGATTCCTCAAGGTGGGAGCGATATGATCGAAGCGTTTAGCACCACTGATAATTCGAGCAGCAATATTCTGGATTCTCTGCAGTTACTGCAGCAATGTACGTAGCAAACCAAGGCAAAGAGAATTGCAATAATCAGAATGAGAGGTTAAGAAGGCATGAACCAGTAGCCCCAAAGCTTTACCACTGAGGAACGGAGAGAGTCTGCTCAGCTTTCTGAGTTGCCAGAAGTAAGTTTTACTAATTTTTTAAATATGAGGCTCACAGGGTGAGATTTTTAAAAATTCTGTGTTAGGTAAAGGGTTAAGGGCCCTTTACGCAATTTCGAGGCTACATAAATTAAGTTTTGAGTAAAAACACGATTAAGATCTATAGATATCACTTAGTTTAACCCCTATCACTATTGTAGTGCAACAGAATATTCTCCAATGACTCTGTTTTTCTCTTGTTTCAACTATGAATTTAACAAATTATATACTACTCAAAGTTTGCTAAGCACCAAATATTTGACACATCATTGTGAAATCTGCTTGTGACATATTTTCGACATTTTTGGTGGATATGATTGAGGAATGTATTGAGATGGTCACCAGTGTTTTCGTTATCTCACTTGACAGGCAAACTTTTCGTGACTGTCATGGAAAGCATGCACTCCTTGAGTTTCATGATGTTTTCGTGTACTGTCTACATGTACATGACATGTGTTGGGTATTCAATCTTTATTTCAACACAAACCCTTGTGATTTAATGACTGAATGTGGCAAATGCAAATGTAAGAAGACATTTGTCTGAAGCAGAAATGTGGCAGGCTGTAGGGATGGTGGAGCAAGGGGCTACCCATCGTCAGGTTGGTGAAGCCCTTGGTGTGCACCATACGCTGATCACCAGAGCCTGGGCAAGATTTCAGCAATATGGCGCATCAGTAAGACGGCATGGTGGTGGCAGAAACAGGGAAACATCTGCAGCTGAAGACCGGTTGTTGATCATTTAGCCCCGTAGTGACCTTCAGAATGCATCTGGGAAAAATGAAAAATTCGACGCAGACTATCCTGGTAAGGTTGCACGAATGTGGCCTCCGATCGAGAAGACCATGTATTCGCATTTCGCTGTCCCAGAATCACCGCCAGGCACGACATGAATGGTACCTGGGCCAAGTTGGATGGACCAGAGAAGATTGGCGACCTGTCCCTTTAACAGATGAGTCAAGATACTGCCTAGACCACACAGATAGGCGTTCTAGGGTATGGAGAAGACCAGGAGAGCGATTCCATGCATCCAACATTGCCGAGCATGACCTCTATGGTGGAGAGTCAATCATGGTCTGGGGGGCATCAGCAGGGATGGACGTACAGAGCTCTGTGTCCTTGAACGTGGTACATTGACTGCACGGCGATGAGATCCTGGATGTCCACGTCAGATTGTATGCAGGTGCAGCGGGTGATAGTTTCATTCTGACGGACGATAATGCCCGTCCTCATGTTGCCCATGCTGTCCGGGAGTACCGACAGAGGGAGGGGATTGAGCGTATGGACTAGTCAGCAATCCAATCGAACATTTTGGAATGAGTTGCAGCTTGCAATTTAAGCCCGTCCAGTCCATCTAAGAAGTGTCCATGAGCTTGGTGCTATGATGGTCCAAGAATGGAACAACATCCCAGAAAGGACCATCAGGAACCTGATTGGGAGCATGAGAAGGCGTTGTCAAGCTGCTATTAACAGTAATGGGTCTCATACTCGATATGGAACCCATACCAGTTCACTCCGTCAACTTTTTGGCAAATAGAAAAATGTCCTCTTTTACCAACAATATCCATTTTCCGTGGTTAGAGTATTCAAAAGCTAAAACATTATGTCCAACACAAATAAAATCTTAATTTCTGTTCTTAAATCATCAAAGATATAATTAAATAAAAAAACGTATACACTTTTCATTACAATATTTCAACTAAAACGTAAAACAAGTAGTTGGATATACTTGGTGCTTAGCAAACTTTGAGTAGGATATCTTATTTGACAGAGCTCACTGCTGAGCTCTGTCAAACAAGGTATATTAGGTTAAATGTCAAACTGCATTGTGGGAAATATTTGCTGCTGAAAACTTTGTCATTTTGACATCAGAATGCAGAGGGTTAAACAATATTTATTTCCATATTTAAAGAAAGTTACAGAAATCAAGTACGATAATGATACAAGTATCAGCAAGCACAAAACATTAATGGAAATGGATTCAGCAACAAGCTGGAAGCTTATACTAGGCTATTTCCATAAGATATCACTTAGAAAAGGACTTCTGATCATATATAAAACACATACATTTACGTAAATTATCAGAGGGAACATTGCAGCAAATTACTTGAATTTTTAAAAATTTAACTTCTGTTGCACAGAATGGAATGAACTGAAACTTAAAAACACAATTTATTGTGATCAGTAAATTCGAGTCTGTGTGAAAATGGTGAAAGCAACAGGATTTAACAACTGTACAGAAAGAGAATTTATGGAGACTCTTTTTCGGGACTAAAATATCTTTAAACATATCAGAAATAGTTTTTCGTAAACAGCGTTTAACCCTTTACCCAACGCAGACGATTTCAAAATTTATTATTTTAAATATCATTTTTTAAATTTTTTCAAAAAATTTCAACAAAACCATATCATGTGACCCCTCTTTGGAACGAGCTTGTCGAGATCGTTCCAAAGAGGAGTCACATGAAAAGGTTTTGTTGAAATTTTTCGAAAAATGATATTTTTCAGCTGCTTAATTTGCATATTACACGGGCGGATGTGGGCGATTCGTTGGGTAAAGGGTTAAAGATTTTCATACAGGATTCGGATAACATTTTTCAAAAAGCCAGAAATAACTTCTGTGCACAACGTGTTCAAAAGGCGAATCTGAAATGGATATTTTTGACTCTGTCCGCTTTTGGGAGTGAAGAAATACATGTGTAGACTTTAGAAATACATTGTAGCCATAAAATGCAATTTCCAGCAATTCTGAAAAATGCACCCAATGACCCATGTGTGACCTAAGTGACCTTGATTCATAATTAGAACCCCATTGAGTGTCGCCTAATTTGGTGTTGGTCCCAGGTCCATAGGTCTTACCAAGCCTGAGATATGGGTGTTATGTGATGTTATGTAATTTATGGGAACTCATTTTTGGAAGTAAAATATATTTCAGGATATCTGAAATGGATTTTCGTAAACGGAATTTAACCCTTTACCTAACATGAAAAGCAGACGACACATGCAAAAAACATTTCTTGAATAACTATTTTTTTAAATTTTTTGTCTCAAAAATATAGATTATGACCCCTCGTTGGAACGAGCTAGTTCCAACGACGGGTCAGAATCTATGTTTTTGAGACAAAAAATGAAAAAAATAATGAAAATTAAATGGCGATTTTTGTGAACTGCGCTGGCCGATTTTGACCGTTACGTTGAGTAAAGGGTTAAGGATTCTCATACCGGAATCAAATAAAATGTTCAGAAATAACTTCTGTGCACAGCATTTAAGGTGTTCCAGAAACAAATTAGAAATGCATATTTTAGCTCCTCCCACTTTTTAAAATTTTCAAACACATGTATGAACTTGGGGATGATATTGGGGAGGGGGGGGGGGGTCATAAAATATTATTTCCAGCAATTCTGAAAATGCATTCAATGACCCCTGGGTGACCTCAATGACCCGACCGACATTTTGAACCCCCATTGAGTTTTGACACAGTTGGTATTTGTCCCAGTTCCATACCATACTTGAAAAATTAGTGTGACCTCCCACCCCCACTATACCTTCAAAATGTTTGACCATGCCCACTATTTTACGTGTACAAATACATGTATGAACTTCGAGAATACACTGAAGGTCATAACATGCGATTTCTAGAAAGTCTGTAAAAATGCACTAAGTGACACCAGGGGTGACCTCAGTGACCCTGATCCATATCTTGAATATCCATTGAGTTTAGACTCATTTGGTTTCGGTCCCAGGACCAAACTATCGCGACAGGTTTATAAAATATTCATCGAACCAATCACTCCGTATCCAATGCTCGCTATCGGATCATACAGGCTTAATACTCCTACCCGGAGGAACCTAATACTACTGAACAGCGCAGACTGTGTGAAGCACACTGGATCTTTATTCGGCTTGAACAGAATGGACTTTTAATAAGGGGTATATTGCTAAATACACTGTCAATAACTTGGTATCCTTATCAGTGTTCACAATTACACGAAATTATTTTGGGGCTAAGTGTAATTTTTTCGGTGCCAAACACTGTGCCAAATGAAATGAATGGAATCTGATTGTAAATGAGAGCAAATTAACCATGTTCTTTGAGTACAACAAGGAGCCATCTTCAACGCGGAAGCATTGAAGATGGCACCTTGTTGAACTCAAGGCGCTATATTTGAATTTAGTGTTACTTGGCTCGTTTAAGTTGTCAGTTAAAAAAACCCACAAATAATAAAAATATTCATAATAAAAAACAACACAAATAAAAATATAAATAAAGGCCATTATTAATGTTATATATAAATTATTATGTACTCACCGTTTATTTACTCGAATTAAAACTAGTAGCGAATAATTTGTTTCCAAAAGACTTATAAAAAAAATTAAGCAAGATAAAAATATTAAATAACAAAGAAATGTTTTGATAAGAATAAGATCACTTGGATAAAAAATGAATTCACTTGGCGGATAACGAAGCGCACGTCTTACTTATAGAATACTAAGATTACGCGTGAATTCTGTCTCGCTTGTGTTGCAAGACAGCTATAATCGAAAACTACGTATTGAAATAATAAACCATAAAACCTATAAGACTTTCGAAAAGTATGTTTTTGCTGTCAAATGCTGTTTTTTGGTGCCAAATGATTTTTTCGTGAACCCGATAACGTGGACACTGATACTTATTCATCAAATGGAAAATGTATATTGAATTTATTATATTGTAACATACATAAACGCAAGACGTTTATCGCAGTCCACAAGCTGGCATACATTTTAATAATAATTTTAATAATAATAATAATCATAATAATATACTCATTTATATAGCGCCAAAATTATAGTTCAGAAGATATATAAAAAAAAAAAAAAAAAAAAAAAAAAAAAAAATAATAATAATAATAATAATACTAATAATAATAATAATAATAATATACTCATTTATATCGCCAAAATTATAGTTCAGAAGATATAGAAACATATTCTAAGGCGCTGTGCATGTTACTGAGCTTGTGCAAATATACAAACGGAATATATACAGTATCTTACAGTTCAGAACATCACTTATAGGCTTTTTAAACAAGTATGTTTTGAGATCTTTCTTGAAAAGGTTGACATTTGACAGCCTTTTTAGGTGTTCTGGTAAATTATTCCATAAGTGAGGGCCAGCAAATGGTAGAGTCGAAAACGGCACCAAGAGTACGTACACTGTTCCTTGCACTGATGGCGGAATCTCCTACCTTCACTGAATTGATGTCAACTTTAGTGAGTTGTTGTCGTGAACCAGTTATTAGGAATTCAATCTTATCATGATATATCATTAATTTTACAACCATTTTACAACCATAAGAATTGCAAGGAAGGCAGCCAATGAGGCTATGTCTCTATCTGGACATTATTTATTTATTTTTTTATTTATTGGTGTTTTATGATCACATGCTTATGCACAATGGCTAATCGTGACAGTTTTACAGACGGAGGAAGCCGGACTACCCGCAGAGAACCACCGAACATCTACCAGCAACTGTCAACTCCTCAACATTCTAACTCTGTTCAAGCTCCGCTCAAAAGGGGTTACAACGGTTGAAGACATGTGCACCATAGACGTGTACACGGCATCATCGTGTCCCCGTGTAGGCAACCGGGATAATGTGCTTTGCCCAAGGACACAACGCGGGTCATCCCGGATGGGGATCGAACTCGGAACCTCCAGCATAGAAGTCCAACACCCTACCACTGAGCCACCGCGCTCCCTCTATCTGGATATATATTGGTATCAGTTGCAGCGAGATGTCAAACTATTGAAGATGGTTTCATTATTATCAACACTTAAGGTCTTCAGTCTTTGACAACATGTACATGTACTTATATGGAACAAATCAATCAAACATTAGGTTATTTTCAGACATAATTGTGAAATTGATTCAAATATAATTTTAACCATCTGCGCACTGATGTCGAAATGTCAAGCAGCAATTTTTTCCAACCATGCAGCTAGAAGTTTAACCATTTCAGTCTTGTTTGACAGAGCTTGATGGGCTCTGTCAAACAAGACTGAATTGATAAGGTTACCAACTGCATCATGGGAAAAGATTGTGGGGTAAAATTTTGATATTAAATTATTTTGACCTCACTGTGCATAGGGCTAAATTATAAGCTTGCCGCCTGCAAGTGGAATTTCCGTCCCAGTATGAACGTAATCTATTACCTCGTAAAAGTATTTTCTTGAACTTCGTTAACCCTTTACCCAACGTAGCGGACAAAACCGCCAGCGCTATTCACAAAAATCGCCAATTAATTTTAATTATTTTTTTCATCTTTTGTCTCAAAAACATAGGTTGTGACCCCTCTTTGGAACGAGCTTGAATGAGTAATTCAAGAATTTTGTTTGCAAGTGTCGTCTGCTTTTTGTGTGACAACAGCCATAACTCCGCACAAGTTGGGTTAGTATTACTTAAAGGCAAAAGCAGCACCCACGTGCAGAATGCCCTACTGCACCACCATTTCCACACGTGGGCAGTCGGGATTAAATGTTTTGCCCAAGAACACAACACATCTAATGCTGGTCAGGGTCAAACCAGGGACCATTCGGTTTGAAGTCTAATGCTCTAAGCACTGAGCCATCCTACTCCCTTCAAATAAGCTGTTGGGTTAAATAAAGAAAATGTTGAAATTATAATGGTACTTTTCCACTAGACAAGATCGAACGGTTTTCCATTGTGAATTGTGAATTACAATATTAAGGTTCATTTATCACGCGAGAGCAAAGGATTGAAATATAAAAACTCAAAAATAAATGACAAACTACATTTGGATTGAGGTCCATTAATTAAATGAGTTTTGTGTAAAAAAAACAACAACAAGAATACAGTTTCCTAATGCTTCATTATTGCTTTATTATTGTCAGACTGCTATAGCAATCTGGTAACAATAAGGCTATAACCTAGCGTTATTCAGGTGATCATAAATGCTGCCTCATCAGGGCTTAAAATTCATGCGAGAATCAGAATAGACTTTCGCAATGATTCTCGCATGGAAAATAATGAGAGTTAACTTTGATTCTCGCAAAATGTGCATTTGATTCTGGTCATAGATTCTAACGTGACCTTAAAGGCCTGGAGAATTCTGTTTATTGTTTCCTCATAATAAGGTAACACAGACTTGGCAGTGGTGTCTAGTGAAATCTTGGCTGCCTATACAGACAGCCAAGTTTTCAATAGAAACCAATGCCAAGGTACTGTAACATCCATCAACAAGACCACCAAAAGTCTGTATGTTTGAATATGTGTTCTACGTGTTTATACAAGACAAGACAAGAAACTCACAAAAATTGGAGTGCACATGTCTACTTGAAATTCTTCATACCTACATGTCCACATGGTTCAGTCAAGTTCAAAAGAGATAACTAGGTTAAATTACATAGAGTTAAAATTCGGGATTCCAAATATGTCTCCAGGGAATTGATTTGAACAAACTTCAATCTGACACCCCCCCCCCCCGCCCCCTCCTTCAGATGCAGTTTTCCAAATATTAAGAAATGTTGTCTGGTAGATGTGAAGAAGAAGATTTTTAAATAAATTTCCTCATATTACATCAAGTTAAAGTTCGGGTTCCCATAGGGAGTCCAGGTATAAACCCAGGGTTTCGGATTCGAACAATCTCGAATCTGAACCTCCTAAGGATGCTCCATATCGTATATCAAAATAATCTGACTAGTAGATCTGAAGAAAAAGATTTTTAAATAACATTCCTCCTATTGAACTATGTTATTAAAGTTAGTGTCCCCATTGGGAGCCCAAATATGACCCCAGCGACTTGATTTCAACAAACTTGAATCTGACTCCTCTAAGGTTGCTCTATGCCAGTCATCAAAAGATTCTGACTGGTGGATATGAAGGAGAAGAATGGATAAAAATGTCATGCTGAACCGCGTTAAAATTGGGGTTCCCATAGCCCAAATATGAACTCAGGGACTTGATTTGAACAAATTTAAATCTCACCCCACCTAGAGCACCACATACCACATATCATAAAGATTCCGATTAATGGATCTAAAGAAGAAGATTTTTGAAGAACAATCTTCATATTACACTAAATTAAACTTTCCCCTCCCCAGGGAGCACAAATATGACTCCAGGGACTTGATTTGAACAAACTTCAAGCAGACTCGCGCCTCGCTCCCAAAGATGTAGTATACCAATTATCAGAAGATTTTGACTGGTAGATCTGAAGAAGATTTTTAAATACATTTCCTCATATTCTATCAAGTTAAAATTCAGATTCCCATTGGAAACCTAAATATGAACCCAGGAACTTGCTTCGAACAAATCTGAATCTGACCCCTCTAAGGATGATGAGTAGGAAATATAAAAATATTCTGGTAGGCAGTTCTGGAGAAGATGTTTTAAAATAATTTTGAGTGGTGTTAACAGAATTATGCCCCTTGTGGTGCCCCCTGTGGGCGTGACAACCTTGGATTGACATATAAGGAACATGTATATCAAATTTGGTTCAATTTGGTCCAGTGTTTTATGAGGAGAAGTCGATAATGTAAAGTTCACGCCAGGCAGACGAATGATGGACGGATGGTCGACGGACAGAAAGTGAGGTGAGCTAAAAAATTAAACAAGATAAAAAAAAGATTAAGGTAACAAACAAATGTTTTGATAAGAATCAGATTATACGGATTAGCTGTTAACTGAATTGACCAATAACAAAGAGCCATGATTATCTCTGTTACCTATAGATTACTTAACCCTTTACCTAACATGAAAAGCAGACGACACTTGCAAACAAATATTCCTGAATAACTAATTTTTTTGTCTCAAAAACAGAGGTTATGACCCCTCGTTGGAACGAGCTCGTCGAGCTCGTTCCAACGAGGGGTCATAACCTATGTTTTTGAGACAAAAAATGAAAAAAATAATGAAAATTAATTGGCGATTTTTGAGAATAGCGCTGGCCGGTTTTGGTCGTTACGTTGGGTAAATGGTTAATAGGTGTAAATTCTGTCTCCTCCGCGTGTTCAGACAGCAATTTTATCGAAAACTACTCACCTAAATAATAAACCACAAAGCCTTTATGACCTACCACAGGCATATTTTTGGTGCCAAATTTCGGTGCCAAATGCTGTATTTTTGGTGCCAAACAAATTATTTTAGTGCAACTGACATCACTGGCACCCGACAGTGTACGCACTGGTCCTTATTCAACAAATAGTAAAAAGGCATTGAATTTATTACATTATAACCCTGTACCAAACATTTAAAGCAGACGACACTTGCAACAAAATTATTGAATAACTAATTTTTTTACTTGTTTGCGTCAAAAACATAAATTATGACCCCTCATTAGACCGAACTCGTTCAATGAGAGGTAATAAGCTAGGTTTTTGAGGCAAAAAATGAAAAAAATAATGAAAATTGAATGGTGATTTTTGCGAATAGCTCTGGCCGGTTTTTGTCCATTACGTTGGGTGAAGGGTTAAAATCATGATCTCAAGAGGTTTGCCGCAATTCACAAGCTGGCACACATTTTACAAACGTTGGGATTGTCAGGAAGGAAGCTATTGTGGCTATGTCTATGCCTGGACATATATTGGTATCAACTACACTGAGAATTCAAATTATTATTATGTTTTCTTTATTATCAACTTTTAATGTCTGTAGTCTTTGTTAACATGTATATGTACTTCTTAGGACAAACCATCCGATCAATCATTAGGCTATTTTTAGACATAATTGTGAAATTGATTTAAATATAATTTTAACCCTTTATCTAATGAATAGGTCGCATCCGCCAGGGTAATTTTTATATTAGGAGGTTCAGAAAAATATATTTTTAAAAAAAAATTCAAGAAAACCATATCACGTGGCACCTCATTAGAACACACCTGTTGAACTCATTCCAATAAGGGCTCACGTGATATGGTTTTGTAAATAATTTTTTTTTTAAAATGTGAAAAGACAATAAATAAAATAATAATTTTTTTTGATATTCTGTGCATCTGGTAAAGGGTTAATCATCTGCACACTGATGTCAAAATATCAATAAGCAGATTTTCCCCATCATGCAACTAGAGGTTTAATCACTTCAGTCTTGTTTGACAAAGCTCGATCAGCTCTGTTAAACAAGACTAAATTGATAAATTACTGAATGCATCGGGGGAGCGGCGTTGAGGTAACAGGTTCTCGTCAGATCACAGAAGTTAAGCAAGGTCGAGCCCGGTTAGTCCTTGGATGGGTCACCGTCTGAGCGATCGATTCGGACTCCCGCGTTGTGTCCTTGGGCAAGGCACTTAACCCCGATTGTCCACATGGGGGAACGATGACGCCGTGTACCACGACGTACTGCAAGTCGATGGTGCGCATGTCTTCAACCAATCTAACCCTGCCTGTGCTGCAGTGCGGAGTTACGATGTTGAGGAGCTGGCAGCTGCTCGTCGTTGCACGGTGGTTCTCTCCGGCTTCCTCCATCCGTAAAACTGTGACCGGCACGATATGATCTTGGCTGTTAAAGTGTCGTCAAACCCTAATAAATAAATACCAATTGCATCATGGTAAAAGATTGTTAGGTAAAATTTCGTTGGGTAAAAGGTTAAATTATTTTGACCTCAGTGTGCAAAGGGCTAAATTATAAGGTTTTTTTTATCTGCAAGTGGAATTTCCTTCCCAGTATGGAAGTAATCTATTACATGTACCCAGTAAAGGTATTTTCTTGATCTTTATTATTTGACAATGTAATTTAACCGCTAAATATCACTATTGTTTGACGATCTTTTCCTGGTCCTCGGAAAATCCACAGTGTGGAATCCAATTTCGAATCACTATGGTATGACGGACTATTTATGGGTGCGTTCGATTCGCATAATTAGCTGTTCCGGTCGCAGAGAGTACTTTACTCCGAGCTGGAATGGGTGCGTTCGAACGGCGGTCCGGGTTTTTTGTCGTATTCATGATATTTTTATCGTATTCATGCGCATCGGGGAATTCCCCGTAAGTGTGTACCTGTTACAAAAATGAGTGTAAACAAAAATAGTCCTTTTTTACTTCAATCCTATTTACCAAAAAAGGTTGGGGGAATTATTAATGCTAGCGTTGGCATGCGATGTTGAACTATAAGTCATATAATAAACATTTTATCGTTACAGTCGTATCGCTGGTTCGCAGAATCACGTTGAGTTGAGGAGGTCAGATCGCCGGATTGAACTCGCTTGCTTCGGCAGCTCGTTTGATCCAGCGATTTGACCTCCTCATCTCAACGTGATCCTGCGACCAGATCACTTCACTGCAGCGATAATATGTATTTATCAATGAAAGATCGCACTTTAAATAAGGTGTAGTCCTCTTATATATTGATGTTTAACTCTTAACTCCTAAGTATTTTCAAAATATTATTCATCAAATCTAGTCATGGCTGCTATGAAGCAGCCATGACTAGATTTGATGAAAAATTAATTGAAATTTAACTAAAGAATTCATTGATCGAAATGTCCATTAAACTTACAGGAGAGAAAATTGGTTAAATGTGTCCAATTTATACTTATTTCAATGGCAAGAGATTTCGAGTCCTGGGCAAGAATATCCGACAGCAGCATGCAAGGTGTTAAGGTCACATATTCCTGCGCAATGGCTAATCATCTCCGCAACATGGAGATAAAATCAGGTCAAGCTAATCGTTTATACCCACGTTGCCCATTTTGGAAAGTCCTCCTATCAATTGTTTTGACATAAAATCAAACCACGGACCTTTCGGTTTGAAGTTCAATGCTCTGACCACTGAGCCACCGTACTCCCGTCCAATAAGTTAATGATTCAAATTAAAGAAATGTTAAAATTATAATGGTCCTTTCTCACTGGAAAATACCGAACTGCTTTTCTTTATGAACAGTGAATTGTTTCATCAAAGTTTCCTTTGTGATGTGAGAGTTTACTGTCCACTTGTGTGATATGGTGCTTTAAAGAAAGAATGAATGGATGAATGAAGTATCAGCGCGCCGAAGGCGCACAAGGACGATGTGGGATTTGAGATCCATTGCGACCCGAATAACTTTATTTGCTTATGGATCCACTAGAGTTGGAAGCGAGGGCCAAGTAATCTTATTTGGGTCTAGTGTGCGCACTGGCAGAAGGGTACTGGGGTCAGACCCCCTAGAAAATCGAACTGGAAGGGGACTAGGAATTGTGCACATCTACAAGAAATCTGCGCTGTGTTTTATTTAGAAACGTGGGCATATTTATAGAAATACATGAACCGCTGTTTGATGATTGTTTTGGAAAAGATGGTTGTTTTAGAAAAGAATGAACGACATTCACTAAATTTTATTTTATATGAAAGCATCGACATATAAAAACTCAAAAATAAATGACAAACTACATTTGGATTGAGGTTCATTGAATTAAATGAATTTTGTGTGCAGAAAACCCAAACAAAACAAGAATACAATTTCCTAATGCTTCATTATTGACTTATGAAAATAAGGCAAACAACCTAGCGTTATTAAGGTAATCATAGCTGTTGCTTATCGGGCTTAAAATTCATGCGCGAATCAGAATCAGTTCCTGCAAATGATTCTCGAATGCAAAACAATGAGTTTATTTATTTTATTTATTGGAATTCAACGACACTTTGGAGTGCCCGGAGAGAACCGCAGAGAAACGGCGAGCAACTGTCAGTTTTCCCAACGTACTAACTCCACACAAGCAGGTTTAGAATTGGTTCAAGACAAGTGCATCGTCAACGTGCAGTACGCCTTAGCACACAGCACCACCTTGCCCCCACATAGGCAATCGGGATGGAGTGCCTTATCCAAAGACACAACGCAGTTACCCCTGGAGAGGATCGAACCGTGAACCTTTCGGTTTAATGTCCAATGCCGTAACCACTGAGCCACCGCACTCCCAGGGAAAACAACGAGAATCAACTTTGAGGCCTGGGGGAATTCCTCTTATTGTTTGTCCCCTCGTAATAAGGTAACACACTGACTTGGCAATGGTGCCCATAAGCCTTTTCGAAACTGTCATCTTGGCTTTTAATCTATGCAAAACACGTTGTAAGCAACGGGAGAAGAGAGTGGGTGAAGTGCTTCAGACCCCATGACGTTCATTAAAGGGAATTTAAAAACATTTAGCCAAGGTTACCATTTGTTTAAGGCAATGGCAATATTGTATGAGAACTTTAATCATTTTGAATTGAGTTCCTGTCGACTAAAATGGTGTTTGAATGAACGCTGTGTCATGACTCTGTGACCAAGAGCACTGTTTCGACAACTTTCGGGGATTTCCCAAGGTGAGAAACTCCGTTCAACGAGTGTTTCCTTGTTGCCGCTCAAAACAAATCCTCGCTTCCGTAAAAAAATCTTTGCACCTGTGATATCCCACCGTTTAAAGTCATCTAGGGTTGTCCCTTCAGTTAATGCGAATGATGACATCGGTTCTACGAATTTAAATTTGATATTTCACAAACCAAGTTGACTTGGCTGACACAGAACTCAACGCGAGGAACATGGAAATCGCTTTGTTTACACCCCGAAACCTGTGACCCTGCATAGATTAAAAGCCAAGATGGCACTTTCAAAAAAGGCTTATTGATGTCTTGGCTGCCTTTACAGGCAGCCAAGACATCAATAGACACTACTGTCAAGGTACTGTAATTTCCATCAGCGTCATCACCAAAAGCCTGTATGTTGGAGCGTGTGTTCTCCATGTAAATACAAGACAAGAAACTCACAAAAATTTGAACTAGCTCCGTAAGTGTTAAACTGTAGTAAAAATTATAAATTATTGTGATGGTGTTAATATTATATACCTTCATTAATGTTTTAGTTCAAAAATAAAGTTTGAAAAGTTTGTTATGGAGTCCAGTCATTGTTATGTTCTGTTCACTTCGATCTTGGTTGCGTTGGATGTTCGTTTTATTCAGCAGTTACCACTGGATTATATTTTCATTAGAGTTCATTTGGATGAAAACTTTATTGAATTTATTGGGCGTTAAGATTAAGTCAAACTTCGTTATGTTTGTAATGTTCACTTCGATCTTGGTTGTGTTGGATCTTTGTTCACTGTGTTACGTTCAGTTCACTTCGCCAACTTCATTGAGCCAGTTCTCTTTAACCGTATTTGTGTCCGGTCGGTTCAGATCTGTCCAACCAGTTCGACCTTCGTTCACTTTGTTATGTTCTGTTCCCTTCGAGCTTGGTTGTGATGGAGTTTGTTAATTTCGTTCTGTACCTTTGTTTTTTTTTGCAGTGGTTGATTGTCAGTTATCATGTTTTATCTGTTCAGGTTCTTGCAATAGTTGTTGAATTGGGTGTTATTAGTCCATTTCCATACCCTCGAGTGTTTATATCAATTCACGGTATCCCATTTCATGGAATCGGATAAGAATCCCACTTACGGAAACCCTTATATAGACGGTCAAAAGATATTTTTCATTAAACGCTGCACGAAATGGTACAAAATGGGGAACATGAAGCAATCGGATGAGGGTACAGTCGAGAGAGGGATAGGAAGTTGTGTTACAAGTGAGTAGTAATGGTACAAGACAGCTGTAGAAGTTAATGACAGGACAGATAGACCATAGACAAGTTGTGGCCTTGGAGCTTTGGAGATGATGTGTGGTCTAGATGCTGTACAGGGCTATATAGGAGCCATATAGGAGCTAGAAGCCATTGTTATTTGTTTACTAGACGCCCCAACATACACCACAGGGCCCCAAACATTGGTCCCCACTAGTCCCCACACTACTCGTATGTGCTGCATGTTTTGTGCTCACATTGTGCACTTGCACACAGGCACATATTGGCACATTTTGCATGCGTTGATGTGCTGCATGTGCTATTTACACATTGTGTACAATCACATCTCATAGTAGTAGTGGTGGATTTAGTAGTAGCGGCGGAATAAAAAAAGACCTTGGTTGCAAACGGTAACACTGTTGGTAGCAGAAACTTTAGTATTGAGTTAACCCTTTACCCAACGTAACGGCCAAAACCGGCCAGCGCTATTCTCAAAAATCGCCAATTAATTTTCAAAATATTTTCATTTTTTGTCTCAAAAACATAGGTTATGACCCCTCGTTGGAACGAGCTCGTCGAGCTCGTTCCAACGAGGGGTCATAACTCGTATGTGCTGCATGTTTTGTGCTCACATTGTGCACTTGCACACAGGCACATATTGGCACATTTTGCATGCGTTGATGTGCTGCATGTGCTATTTACACATTGTGTACAATCACATCTCATAGTAGTAGTGGTGGATTTAGTAGTAGCGGCGGAATAAAAAAAGACCTTGGTTGCAAACGGTAACACTGTTGGTAGCAGAAACTTTAGTATTGAGTTAACCCTTTACCCAACGTAACGGCCAAAACCGGCCAGCGCTATTCTCAAAAATCGCCAATTAATTTTCAAAATATTTTCATTTTTTGTCTCAAAAACATAGGTTATGACCCCTCGTTGGAACGAGCTCGTCGAGCTCGTTCCAACGAGGGGTCATAACCTATGTTTTTGAGACAAAAAATGAAAAAAATTAGTTATTCAAGAATTTGTTTTGCAAGTGTCGTCTGCTTTTCATGTTAGGTAAAGGGTTAAGAAGGTGGTTAGATGACAATTATATTTCTGGCACTGGTCCTCAAACCTTGGTCCCAAGCCTTGGTCCCCACAAGTCCCCGTTAGTCCCCAAAGCCTGGACCCCATTGGTCCTCAAACACTGGTCCCCAAATACCCGTATGTGCGCATGTGCTGTTTGTGGTTTGCGTACATTGTGCACTTGCACACAGGCAGATAGGCACATATTGACACATTTTGCATGTGCTGAAGTGCTTCTTGTGCTATACGCTCCCCAAACACATACTGGCAGTTTCAACAGATCACACTTGCGACAGAAGACAAAAGCAATAACTTAATAGCAGAAGCCAGTTGTCAGAATGGTAGTGTTAGCAGAGCAGTGGTGGAAACTTGGAGCACTGAATTGGTAGCATCTTAGCAAACACTACTAGCAGAAGCTAGTGGTAGTGGGATGGAGAATGGTCGATGCTTCTATAGCCAATAGTAGCGTAAGTGTCACTGAGATAGTTGTCCTTTGACAAAAGTAAATACAATGCTGTCCTCAAACCATGGGCTCCAAGCCTTGGTCCTCATTAGTTTCCAAAGCGTGGTTCCAGTGGGTACTCGCTTGTCCCCAAACCCTGGTCCCCAAAGTCTGGTCCCAAAATACCCGTATGTGCGTATGTGCTGCATGTTTTGTGCGCACTTTCTGACACTGGTCCCCAAATACTGGTTCCCACTAGTCCCCATACTGGTCCGCACTAGTCCCCAAGGCCTGGTCCTCACTAGTCCCCAAACACTGGTCTCCCACTGGTCCCCAAATACCCGTATGTGCGCATGTGCTGCATGTCTTGTGCGCACATTGTGCACTTGCACACAGGCACATATTGGAACATTTTGCATGTGCTGATGTGCTGCATTTGCTATTCGCACATTGTGTACGTAGATCTCAATCGTTGGGGCGAAGATGATGATGGACGGCAGCTAAGAGTAATAGATTGATTTGATTGGTTGTTTAATCCTTGAGAAGTGATCTTATCGGTTACTTTATCCAAATTAGTAACAAAACAGACGGAAGAGAGCAAGTCATAATCCTGAAGAACGGAATCGTACTCTAGGGAAGCAGGGCGGAAAAACGAGGATTTTGACCCAGAATAACAAAATTTGAGCCTTCATAAAACACCCCTGTCCAAAACAGAGCGGAGAAACGAGGGTTTTGACCCAGAATAACAAAATTCGAGCCTTCATAAAACGTCCCTGCCCAAAATGGGGCTTTACCAAGCCTGTTTGGTAGTTTGTGGTGGATTTTGATGATTTGGAGGGATTGTCGGGCTGTTTGTGGTAATTAGATTTACTCCCATTCAATCGAACACTGTCCTATAAGAAGGTTTTGAGTAACATAGCAACCACGTGCCACCATAGAAACAAAGATGGCGGCCTCCTGCATACAAAATGGACGACGGAAACACGTATCACCCTAACAACACGAGCTGTGCATGCGCCCTCACATCACCCATCACCATGATAGAAACATCACAATATGGCCGCTCACGCGGGTTACCATGACAACCACGTGATACCCATAATACATAGCGGTATGACATCACATGAGATCCACCAGATGAGATCCACCTGATGAGGCACGAAAACACCATCTCCAACTACTACCCTGCTTGTGTGAAATTAGGAGGGAATCTGACAGTTTTGCTCGATGGATGTCTCCGGGTACTCCAGCTTCCTCCACCCGTAAAACTGTCCGACACGAGATGACCCTGGCTGTCGAAAGTGTCGTTAAATCCCAATAAATAACACTCAAATTCTAAACTGAGAACTGAAAATTGCTTCTCGCAGCAGGAGTTCACGAAAATCAAAACCGATTGTCACGAATCGGGACGAATTTTAAGGCGTGCTTATAGCACATTTTGTCATAGGTTGTACTGTACTAAGATCTCAGTAAATTAGCTTCCTTTGAGTGGAGTGAGAATGAAAACGAAATGCTTTATTTACCCAATTTTTATGCACCATGGGAAACTTTCCTCCTACAATAACCTGTGGCAGGAAATAATAACCAGGAATTCACACTGAATGGTGATTGTATAATGGATGCAGCAGACTATTTTATTGAACAGTTAAAACGCTGCATTTCAGATAAGTGAAAATGGAAATCTATTTGTGGAATTACAATGGGAATGAAAACCATTATATGAAATGTCAGTACATACATTTCAACAAGAATCTAAGAATTCAATTCACAAGAGATTTCTGTAGTGCAAAACAAGATAATTCAACCGAATCTGCACATGACCAATAATAACGCTTTCAACACGAGAGACCGCTTTTCCGATCCAGTAACACGATACGTCATAATTTCATTAAGTAGGATGGCTATCAAGTGAATGTGTGTGGTAGAACAATTAATATTTTCAACGTGCAGCCTGAAAGCTGCACGTTGAAAATATTAATTTCTCTACCCCCAAATAATGAATATGGACTCTTCCAATTTCTGACATTTAATTGGCATGAAAAATACCACCAGTGTTCAAAAGGTTAATAACTTCTAATGGATTGTGTGCTATGAACCCACATTTATTTATTTATTTATTTATTTATTTATTTATTTATTTATTTATTTATTTATTTATTTATTTATTTATTTATTTGAGATCACATATTACTGCGCAATGGCTAATCGTGGCCGCAACATGGATACAAGGAATACGAACCACCGATGCGGGGTCGAGTTTTTTTCACACCTGTAAGTCTTGTGTCATAATAAGAAAATCAAGTCCATTGATATTTGTTCAAGTTATCGCGCTAACGAACTGAAACAGGCAAAGAATAACTATTTAAGGGACATAACTCCACGCTGTATGACCGAATCCTACCAGTTTTCGAACTGATTCAACACATTGTTATAAAAGTCTCACATACCAAATACTGACCAAATCCATTGATATGTGTTCAAGTAATCGCGCTAACGAGCTGAAAACAGACAAATTAACTAATTAAGGACCATCACTCCACTCAACATGGCCAAACCACAGCAGTTTTCAGACTCGCTCAAAACATGGTTAAAAAGTCTCACATACCAAATATTGACCGAATCCATTGATATTTGTTCAAGTTATCGTGCTAACGAGCTGAAAACAGGTAAAAATTAACGAACTAAGGGCATAACTCCGCTCAATATTCCCAAACTGCATTGGTTTTCAAACCCGTTCAATACATTGTTAAGAAAGTCTGACCAAAATTCATTGATATTTGTTGCGGTTGTTGTGCTAACAAGAAAGGTGACTCACCCTTCCCAAACTCCCAATCCAACCCAACCCCCCCCCCCCCCCACCACCATTCGCCCACCCGCGCAACGGCACCATCTAACTAGAGGTCTAGGTT
The DNA here is from genome assembly GCA_031216915.1 of Pictodentalium vernedei. Taxonomy (NCBI): domain Eukaryota; kingdom Metazoa; phylum Mollusca; class Scaphopoda; order Dentaliida; family Dentaliidae; genus Pictodentalium; species Pictodentalium vernedei. The sequence goes on along the minus strand of CM062293.1, from coordinate 393,176,769 downwards.
TTGAAAAAAAATCTCCAAAAGAGTCAAGTCCCACCAATTGTTTGTTCCCATGTAGCCTATTTTTGAGGACTTCCACCTCTTAGTAGTAACAGTATTTTATTTCAAGAAAGATACTTCAAACAAGCAGGTTACAAAATTAGATGGTGAAAGGATTACGAAGTATGGAAATTGGATTCAGCAGCAAGCTAGAGCTTATGTAAGCTGTCTCCACCAATAAAGAACAGGCACTAAAGTTCACGTGACAGGAAGTTACAGATACAAATTACATGCCACTAAGATTCGAAGGTTATAGAATGTATAAAAGGAGTTTTTGGGAAAATAATGCATTGAGTGCGTTAGACAGTTTACAGATTAGTTTGGACTATTGGTAGATGGTTACCTTTGCTAACGTAGAACGGCAGTGCCATTCCCAGTTTGAGTATGTGGAGTTATGACCACGATCGTAATATGGCAGGACAGGGACACCACACCACAGTCATCTTCTCTATCTGTTTAAGTAGACCTGCACAGTATAAAGGGGCCTGATAAACCTCAGTCAGTGGACAACTGGGTTGATGCCGGCGGTCCGTAAACCGCTAACTTTGCCAGTACCCCTGCATGTTGTAAGAGATGGTAAATATTGATTGGGGGAAAGCCACCACCACCATCCGGCGGCAACACCCCATAGCGCGCTGAATATTGTTATTTAACTGAAGATCATCCAGCTAGTAATTGTACAATGATTATGTGCTTGAAGTCACTTTAAACATAACTAGGTGTATCATATCCCCAGCATGATACTAGAATCTATGTATTTCGTTAGTTTGAGGATGTCACATGGTCACGCAATCCACTGGAGACCCAACTTTGGAACGTGGCGTCAGTTGCGTCCACACTTGACTTAAGCTACGCTCTCGTCCAAGGCATTTGGCATTTGTAACCGGGTCCTATTTTACTAGTAAAATAGAGTTTGTTTACCACAGTAAACATGCAACGCTTCTCTTCCTTGAGTTTCCATTGAGAGGAGGGGAAGGAGCCCATATTTAGGTTCTGTTGAGAAGTACTTGTTCCACCGTTCAAAGGTATGTTTTCTGCAGATATGCCTCATATTCTCCCAGAAGTGAAAATGTTTTGTTCCTGTAGATTTGCCTTGTCACCCAGACTTTAAATTCCACAAATCTCTCAGCGGTAACCGATGTTCTCAAATCACGGGGATGTTCCCAAATTAGAGGTCAGACATAACAGATAGTTTTGTGGGGAGCACTGGCGAAGCGAGGCCGGTTCTCGTTAGATCACCGAAGGATGGGTGACCATTCGGCGAATAATCCTGGTGCTTCCCGTAGTAGTGGCTTGGGTGCGATCGGCGAAGTTTGATTGTGTGATTCTGCGACGTTGCATCACATGCCAACTGTAAACGTTGGGAATGTTTACTAGAACTACGCAATCCCCACCGTACCTAAGTGTAAAATAGGGACCTGTTGAGGTGCTTGCCTTGTGTGTCCTCTGTGGAGCACCGGCAGTATGCTCCGTTGAGTTGAACTGAGAATGTCATAGAATGAACAAAGGGTGTGGATACCTGTGTTACGGGGTAATAATGTAAGTCAGAGAGCACTGCGGTGGATTCTAGACGTTACCATTGCATTATTATTGCATTATTATTATTATTATTGTTTTGTCCAATTTCAGGACATTCGATTTAACCCTTAACCCTTTACCCAACGTAACGGCCAAAACCGGCCAGAGTTATTCTCAAAAATCACCAATTAATTATCATTATTTTTTTCATTTTTTGTCTCAAAAACATAGGTTATGACATCTCGTTGGAACGAGCTCGTCGAGCTCGTTCCAACGAAGGGTCATAACCTATGCCTTTGAGACAAAAAATGAAAAAATTAGTTGTTCAAGAATTTTTTTTGCAAGTGTCGTCTGCTTGTTATGTTGGGTAAAGGGTTAAAGGATTAGAATTTTTTTATACATCTTTGCCACAGTTTAACATACTCTGTCTTGTTGCACTGCAGTTCTTTCTAGGCAGGTATTGGCTGCCTATATTGGCAGCCAAGATTTGCCTAGAACGAACTGCCAAGTACTTACAATGTGATTTCGAGTGTACCCATAGACTACTACTAATCGGGGCACGTGTTGCAGTATTTATATTTATTTATTGGTGTTTAAGGTCACACACTTATGCACAATGGCTAATCGTGACCGTGACAGTTTTACGGGTGGAGGAAGCCGGAGTACCCGGAGAGAACCACCGAGCAACGACGAGCAGCTGTCAGCTCTTCAACATCGTAACTGAACTCTGCACCGCAGCACAGGCAGGGTTAGATTGGTTGAAGACATGCGCACCATCGACGTGCAGTACGCCCCAGTACACAGCGTCATCGTGCCCCCATGTAGGCAATCGGGGTAAAGTGTCTTGTCCAAGGACACAACGCGGTTGTCGCAGGTGGGATTCGAACCGAAGATCTCTCGGCTTGCAGCCTGCACCTCTACCAACTGAGCCACCGCGCCCCCACGTGTTGCAGTAAAAAGTTATCAAAGTTAGAATTTCCCAATGAGTTAAAATATATTGTGAGATACCAACGAGAAAAAAAGAGCATTGTATATGCCCCTTCCTGCAATATCACAGAAAGCATATGCTGCTCATTGGAGTGATGGCATTTCTCAAGATAGCATGATGGCTTGAACAAAGACTGACTAACTCTGTTAAACTGCCCTTTTCATACCCATTCAAAATGGGAAATATAAACATTACTCAATTTTCTGTTGCCCTTCAATAATTTTTTTTTCCCATAGACAAAAAATAACAATTCAAAAAGTTCATAGGAACAGTATTTTCAATTCCAACAAGAAGCCTAACTGTGGTAATATGCATGGGCAAAATTCACAATATACTAATATCCTTTCCCCCAGACTTTTTTTTGTGAAATTCAGCCTACAATGGCAGATTTTATAATAGGAAAGGTGTTAAAAGGGTCATTAGAGCCTATTGTAAATTCTACTAAAATAATATAAGGGTGCTTGAAAGTACTCGGTAAACAGAATATATTCGTATAGAAGAGGGGAACATTAAATTATTACACGTCTGTCCTATGCAGTTCCCATCTACAGCAACACTAAAGCATGCGGAAAATGAAAATCTGTTCCGCACATATGTGCGGAACGGAAATCGTTGGCTGACTATTTTTAAATAGAAGCGAAATTTCACTAAATTTTCTACAAACAAACGCAATTACAATTTGAATCGCTAGTGATAGCTCGAAATCGACCCCTGAGTTCCAATGTGTTCTATGTGCCAGTAGGCACATAGAACACATTGGAGCTCAAAGGACGAAATAGTAACACGGGTTCCCTTTGCAAATTTGGATGGCTATAGAATGTGTTCTTTTTGTTGATATCTGTCAAATGAATTGCTAAGTGTCCTTCTAATAATTGTTTTTATAGACGTGAAGGCGTGTAATAAACACAGAACGATACACAAGTGTGAATGGGATCATCGATCGATATGGCACGTGTGCCATCGCGGAAGGATAAAACGATTAATCCATTCACGAGTGTGTCGTTGTGTGTATTTATGTTACACGATGAAACACAGGAGGTTTGGTGAGAATTGCAAGCTTTGTTATTATCACCTATCAATCGCACTACCAGTTATGAATGGATTTCCACATGATGAGATAACACTCCAGAGCACTCAAATTGTAGGAAATTGCATAATACCATAAGAGTGTACAGTTTAAGGTTTTAGACAGTCAGCAGATGTTCAAAAGGCAAAAAGAGCCCAAACGGGTACTGGATATCCGATGCTACAATACCAGTCAACTATGCATACTCAGAAACATCACATTATTTAGCATTACGTACTATCTTCCGACCTGATATGACCCTTACTGTTACAAATGTCATTAAACCAACAAACAAACAAACAAACAAACAAACAAACAAACAAACAAACAAACAAACAAACAAACAAACAAAACGCCATGTATATACATCATTGTACATATACCATATTATAGTGTACATGCATTATTATATCAACATTATATAGTACTGACTCCTTCCCCTGATATTGCGCCCTTCATCAACCCTGTTTTTCCGCTTTCTCCGACTCAGTCTATCATAAGATTTTATCTTATCCTATAGATGTCAAATGAAGCATGAACTTAACACAACATACTACAAAGCTATCTTGTTGTAACAACTCAGCTATATTGTTATGACAACATGTCTATCGTGTTATAACAACTTAAGATATCTTGTTAAGGCAACTTAGCTATCTTATTGTTATCTTGTTCTAACAACTTAGCTATCTTGTTATAACATCTTGAGTTACAACTTGGCCATCTTGTTTATAATATTTTGTTATAACAATATAACTGTCTTGTTATAACAACTTAGCATAAATTATTGTGTTTCGCTATTACGCTGCCGCAGTTAACCCATTGTTATGTTCAGCATATTGATAGCTGGAAGATTTTTCTGCCCAGTACAAATATTGTTATGTATCGTCAAACCTTAAAATTTGTCCCCATTTGCAAGAATCAGTTTTGCTAATCCATCAACTTGCAGTTTTTAAATCATTTAGAATTTGAGAGTTCTCCCACAGCTTAGTGAAAAACAAAACTCCTATTGGTAGTTTTACTAGAGTTTCATCATTAACCATTTGAATCTCAGAGGCCGCTTTTCCGGCGCAGTAACATGATACGTTATAATTTCATTCAGTAGGTTGACTTTTGAGTGAAGGTGTGGTGTAGACCAATCAATATTTTCAACGTGCAGCCACAAGGCTGCACGTTGAAAATATTATTTGGTCTACCCCCAAATAAAGAATATGGTCTCTTCCAGTTGCTGCCATTAAACTGATGTGGAAGATACCACCAGTGTTCAAAGGGTTAATGCCCTGGTTCCAATCTGAATACAAGTTTTTTTTTTATTTTACATATGGACGTAGAACACATGTCACAACACTCAGGTTTTTGATAAGTCCGCTGATCGAAGTTACTATACCTTGGCAATGGTTTTCAGTTAAGTCTTGGCTTTCACTTCACACAACTACTAAATCAAAGTGTGACTTTATCATACCTGGAAATAACACACGAAGGATCGTTTAGGTTATGCGGGGGGTAATGTGAATTGTAAAGTACGCGAACGCAGTACAGGATACGATAAAACAACACAGCATAAATTAACTTCCTAATCTCAGATATGACAATCTTTCAAAACAAACTCGGCTCAAAGGTTGTGCATTGCATTTACATATGGGCAGAGTGGCATACCGTTTACATCTTAACAGACTTGCGTCTTGTGCAACCTGTTGCGCTTCCTCCTTACAGTGGTGCTATGTAAATACTATTTGGATACAAATAAGAACTTGCAAACAAAAGTCTAAACAAATAAATCATAACATTCGTCATACTACGATGATGATGCAGCTAACGTAGACACCACGCCCAAACATCATGACCAACCTCTTTGTCGCAGTCTAAACGATACGAACTTCACGATGGGACTTGTTGCCGCCCTCGGGTGCTATGATAAATAGTGGAGGGAGTCCTACAGGCCTACCTTGAAGCACCGTCTTTCCGCTGGCGAAAATGAAGCACCAATACCGGTACTCAAATACCAGAAAAGTAATGATTCGATCGTCATTCTCCATCACGTATCACATAATTGGCTCTCAGTTTATTCTTTCAGTTTGCAATCACCCCATCTTCTTCCAGGGGGTGGCAGGTAGACAGCCAATCTGGCTATGCCACTTCCCACGGTATACTTCTCATTACATTTGTGCAATATGTTTATTTGTAACCATTTTACATGTATGTGTACCGTGAAATAAGAATCTGAATCTGAATCTGACTTGCTCGCTCGTAATCGCTCGTTAGTTGGTGCCATTTATTTTGGCGTAAATTCTATCAAGGCGTAATCATCATGATTTGCGTAGTAAAAACAAAGAAAGCAGAAAAAAACATTTACAATATTTTTTCTTATAGGTTTATTTCCAGGCCTGCTTTATTGTAAGATGTATTTCTGATATGTAACTAAAGACGCATGATATCCAGTCCATGTGAAACTTATCAAATTTCAGTGTAATATCTTAATATTGGTTAGGATTATTTGCCCTCTGTTACACTATCCCTGTCCAGCTGACCATTAAATAAATGTTTCTGGACATTCCACTATCAGGCCTGCCGTTATAAAAAAAACATTACTCAAAAATGGATCTTTGTCTTTACAGAGTGACGAAATAAAACATAAAACAGAAGGGTCAGTAACTTCAGTGAAAATCAGATATTGAACTGACAGTCTGCGAGTTGACAGAAAGAGGCATGCGACTTAGGAATACACCTGAATGATGATAGCACACAAAGCATTTAACCCTAACGAATCGGCACATCTCCGCACGTAATTTACAAATTGAGCATTTTAAAAATTAACCCTTTACCCAACGCAGACGATTTCAAAATTTATTATTTTAAATATCATTTTTTAAATTTTTTCAAAAACCATATCATGTGACCCCTCTTTGGAACGAGCTCGACGAGCTCGTTCCACAGAGGGGTCACATGATATGGTTTTGTTGACATTTTTCGAAAAATAATATTTTTTCAGCTGCTGAATTTGCATATTACGTGGGCGGATGCGGGCGATTCGTTGGGTAAAGGGTTAAAACAACAAATTTGAATATAGTGTGCATTTGGATAAAGGGTCACTGGGCCATATAGCACACACTTTGTTCATCGACAACTTGCAATATGCAAACAACAGAAAACGGCAAGACATTATTTTGATCACTCGAGCCCCAATCTGAAGCTGAACTGAATTGATTCATCAAAAATAAAAAAAAAATCGAATTGAATCTTGGGAAATCTGCAAGACCCTATTCTAGATGGGGTCTATTTACATGTGTATGTACTCATAAATTATATAACTACAGTATGGCCGCCGTGGACTGGTCAGTTTCCACGGGTGAACAATATTTCCACGGATGTAATAATATTAGCTTCAAAATACTAATTATAGGAATAATCATCAAACCGGTACAACCTTGTGCTTCATTAATTAAAATGTTGCTAATTATGGCTGATAATGCTGGTTTTGCTGATTACGATTTTTATTACCTGATAAACGCATGCTTGGACATCACTGCCCATGCGTGGATTATGAGCAGTCCACGGTGACTATGCCGTACATACCATGTCACTATATAATTTGCACAATCAGATAAAAACCCACCAGTGGAACGTGATTTCATAAAATAAAATACTGCAAATCAAGATTTGATAAATAAAATACTGTGAAATCAAAATAGTATCTGCGGTTAAATATTCGAACATAGTTTATAATTTATTTTAACCCCAACCCAAAGAGAAGACAATGCAAAAAATCTGAATAAATATAACAAAAAATTCTAATTTTTTGCCTCAAAAACAAACCTTATTACCGTCATTGGAATAATTCAGCAAGTCATTCCAGTGAAGGGTCATAATCTGTTTTCAAGGTAAAAAATTAAAAAAGAATAAAACCTAAAAGTCGAGTTTGTTCATAGTGCTGGCCATGATCGTAATTTTATGTAAAGTTAATCCTTTATACAATGCATACGATATCAAAATTTATTATTTTAATTATTTTTTTTTTTAAATTAAAAAAAATATCAACAAAACCATATCATGTAAACTCTCATTGGAACAATGAGCTCGTTCCAAGGAGGGGTCACATGATATGGTTTTGATGAAGTTTTAAAAAAAATGTTTGTCTTTTCAGCTGCTGAATTAGTATATTACACGGACAGATGCAGTCGATTCATTAGGTAAAGGGCTAACCCTTTACCTAACCTGAAAAGCAGACGACACTTGCAAAAATAATTCTTGAATAACTAATTTTTTTCATTTTTTGTCTCAAAAACATAGGTTATGACCCCTCGTTGGAACGAGCTCGACGAGCTCGTTCCAACGAGGGGTCATAACCTATGTTTTTGAGAAAACAAATGAAAAAAATAATGAAAATTAATTGGCGATTTTTGAGAATAGCGCTGGCGGTTTTGGCCGTTACGTTAGGTAAAGGGTTAAAAGCATAAATGATACATAAATGATACAGTGCTCATATGGAGTGGTGATCGGGAGGGGGGGTTAAGCCTGATTTTGAAGGGACCCCCCCCCCCCTCCACACCCACGCATCAGTTAGTAACACCACTGATATCGATGCCGACAGAAAATCGTAATGTGGTTTTCTGGGTCTTTCAAAATCAGATGCCACTTCATTTTGTCAGATTTTAAGAGCATCAAGGGAGATAACTATTACTTCATTTTACTTCTCATCAATTGCCTGCATGGTAACAATACAGTGTGTTTTTTTCCATTGACGGCAGTGCTAACCTTTCCTCCTCTCTCCATCTCATCAAGCTGATTTGGCGCATTCCCCGGTAACCTTTCTTGGGCCAGTCCGCCCCTGCCAACAGCCGGGCTATTTTGATATTTGATGATTACCAGGATATATCAACGGCGTCTGCATATTGATGGTTATCAGGATACATCAACAGCGTCTGCATTTTGTAAACAAACATGGTGTCCCGCTTCATTTCCATCAATACACCCCTATACACCACCTGAGGTGGATTTTCTCTCATCACACAACACATGACGTCACTGAAATCAATCATTTCAAAAGTTACGTCACCCATGTCAGTTGCTTCAATTCGATTCAGTATGTTAACCCATCGCTGTCGTGTGCTCATCAGGGCAGGAGAGAGGAACTTCGGTCCCCAGGGTTAACTCTGTGACGGACCCCTTTTTGAAAGCGTCCGGATACTGATGCAGTGTGCCGCGAGTGCAGAAGTTATGATAGAGGGCTGGGGGGGGGGGGGGGGTATTTTGAAATGAGTTATAAATGGTGACATCTGGCGGATTTTGGGATAAAAAATCAGGTTATTTTTTTGGCCGTCAACATGACGTTTTTAGCAGCACGTTTCAAATTTCCAAGTTCGCCAGTGATTATCCAGTGACTTAGAGTTATAGCTTTTGAGTACACAATTCTTGAAGTGATAACATTATTACGTCAAGTTGAATTAATAAAGTTATTACTTCAAGAATCATGCAGTCCAACATTACAACCGTTGGTTAAGTGAAGAGCTCCATTCACGATACAGGAGTCAGAACCTTGGGGGAGGGGGGGGGGGGGGGGGCTAATCCAAACATGACCTGAAGGCCAGTATTTTAATTTTTTGGTTTGGTACTTCCTTTGATGTACCAAATCAAAAAATTACGATCCAATCTTTCAGGTCATGTTTGGATTAGGGATAGGGAGGGGACAGGCATAACACAAGAATCCTGAACAGACCAGTGAATTTTCATTGCTCGAGCAGTAGTTTGATTTCGATGATATCCTGTGGTGTGTGGTGGGAGAAAAATCACACTCAAGTACTATGGGGCACGGGAAGGAGAAATCTTACCTTCGGGGAAATATATGTTGTGTGTTGGTCAAATATCTTTATTTATTTATTTATTTATTGGTGTTTAAGGTCACATACTTATGCACAATGGCTAATCGTGACCGTGACAGTTTTACGGGTGGAGGAAGCCGGAGTACCCGGAGAGAACCACCGAGCAACGACGAGCAGCTGTCAGCTCCCCAACATCGTAACTCTGAACTCTGCACCGCAGCACAGGCAGGGTTAGATTGGTTGAAGACATGCGCACCATCGACGTGCAGTACGCCTCAGTACACAGCGTCATCGTGCCCCCATGTAGGCAATCGGGGTGAAGTGTCTTGCGGTCAAATATCTTTCCCTTTTCTTTACTGAACATCAAATTTAGAGCTGTCACAAATATTCGATTAGTCAACTATCAATATGGCATAATCGATTAGTATTTTCCTTAGTCGAGCAATCAGCAAATGTTTATTTCCTTTAATTGGAGGTGTGCTGGAAGTCCATATTTGGGGTCTGTTCTGAAGTGCAGGTACCGCAACTTAAAGGCTTCAAATTCCGTGAAGATGCTTCATAATTTCTTTGAAGTGATAGTATTTAGTCTTTTGGGATTTGCCTTGTTACAATTGATGGGAGAGTGCCTACAGGCACTCTCCCATGAATTATAACAGGGTATAGACCATTGAACAAATTTTAATAGTCAATAATAACTTAACACTCTGCCAGTTAAATGAACGCGCCTCTACAATGAGAAAAGTGCACTCATTTGGCTACGTATTTAACAAATTATTTTAAATATAGAGACAAAATATGTACTTGTCTCGACTTTAAAGGCCATAGTAGAGACAAACCAAATGAGGGAATCTTCAATCAAGTTATATAATTAAGAGTAAAGAGACTGTGCACTCCTTTCTTGCTTATTCGCAATATGCTTGCAATGCCAGGTTGGTAAAAATAATGCTGGCCCCAAATTTCTCTCTCTCTCTCATCTCGGCTGTTTAATCGAAAAATCAAACATCGTGACACCTTTAATAAATTTTTTTTCAAGAATCATGTCTGTGTTCCCATTTGCATTTGACAATATTAAATTAAGTCTCCTCCATATGGAGATTATATCACAGATATTCTTGATTTTTGTTGAATATTTTCTTCTGAGGAGCATACAAATTGACTAATAAATTTCAGTCACATCATGCAGAGATTCAATTTTTCACAATCTTGAAATAAGATATGGTTCTGTGGTTACAAATGTGGACAGAGAAATTCAGTTTTCGGTCGAAAATTCTCGCCCAGCCGACCGCTTTTCTCCATAACACCGTAGAATCTCACCTGCTGATGAAGAAATGAAAGAATATGGAATTTCAGAAGCTATTTTTGTTTCCTTTTCTTTTCAAGGCCATCGAGTGACACTCTTTGCATTTTTGACAGGTTCGCCCATGCATGGTAAAATGACTGTTACATATACTTTTAAAAAAAGTAGGAGATATTTGATAAAAGTGAGATATATGAAGGCAGATATTTATAGTTCATTAAAAAGGCATTTGAGGCATTGCACTGTGACATCTCGTGAATGATTTCACAGATAGTTGGGAGTCTGACAAGCACACTTTTCACGCTCTGAGCTGTAGAAGACATGGACGGTCAGTCAGAGAATTTACCGCATTCAGTCCAAGGCCTCAATACCTTATAAATCCTCTTCGGTTCGCGAGACAAGCGCGGATCCGACGTGACATACTCCTCACCAAACGTCCATTATCAGCTTAACCCTTTACCTAACATAACGGCCAAAACCGGCCAGCGCTATTCTCAAAAATCGCCAATTAATTTTCATTATTTTTTTCATTTTTTGTCTCAAAAATATAGGTGATGACCCCTCGTTGGAACGAGCTCGTTCCAACGAGGGGTCATAACCTATGTTTTTGAGACAAAAAATGAAAAAAATTAGTTATTCAAGAATTATTTTTGCAAGTGTCGTCTGCTTTTCAGGTTAGGTAAAGGGTTAACTGATGTTATTCCATTCTACCTGCAGTGCATTGGCAAGTTCCTGGACATTGGTAGGGGATGTTGGCGTTGTCGTAGGTGCTTGCCAAGCTTATCCAAGACGTGCTCGATCGGTGAAAGGTCTGGACTTAGTGCTAGACAAGGCAGTGTAGTGATGTTCTGCTCCTGGATGAATTCTGTAGTGACACAGGCCCTGTGTGCTCTTTCATTGTCATCTTGGAAAATTAGTCGACGACCGTGACGTCGCGCAAATTGCACCACATGAGCTGCTAACATGTTGTCACGGTAGCACTGCCCTGTGACATGCCCTTGGATGACATGTAAAGCTGTTCTGCTTGTCATGGTTATGCCTTCGCACACCATAACCGATCCGCCATCAAAACGATCGTGATGCCCAACAGTTACGTCATGGAATGGTTCGTTCCGCCGCCGCTACACTCTGTTTCGCCTGTCGTGGAAGTCGAGAGTGAACCTCGATTTATTGGAAAACAAGACGTTGCTGCACCGACGATTGTCCGAGCGCTGTACTGCTCCACACTAATTACGCCTTGCTGCGACGTGACATTCAGTCAAACGTGGAATTATTCGAGTCCGTCAAGCGTACAAATTCCAGCTGTGTAGGAGATTTCGGACTGTCTGACCACTGACTCGCACAACTGTCGCTCGGTGCAGCTGCTATCCAATTTCTGAGGCACTTTGATGGCGGTTACGTAATGCTGTGGTTCGGATGAAACGATCGTGGTCAACAGTTGTCGCTCATGGTCGACCTGACCGACGTCCGTCATCAACATTGCCTGTCTGACGGTAGCCTGACCACAACCTGCTAATCACCGATTGTGTAACGTTGAGAATATGAGCCACTGCAGTCTGTCTGTTGCCAGCTTCCAACATACCCACGGCAAGTAAACCTTAGTCACGTGTCAGTCTTCGCATACCTAAAAAGTTACGTTTCGACCAGAAACTATTGATGAACGAGTTTATACTAAGAAAAGAACGATGAGACCTTCGAAAAAGCCCATCCAGTACAAATGGATATTTCAAAACGTACCCCACAGACATCAACGCAGCGCTCGTGCGAAAAACCTGCACGAAGTTTTCTTGGGCCGGTGACATTCATGATCCGCACTAAACTTGATAAGATATTGATGTGTCCAATCACGCGTATCCAATACCATTTTCTGAAAATATCAACATCAGTTTGGATATTCCCTACTTTTTTTGAATAATATATTTCTTCAACTTGAATCAGCTTGAATACAGGTTGATTTGAACTTTCAACTTACAACCTTTCTTACTATTTGAAATTTAGCCCTCTGTACTCTCATGTCAAAATGGCAAAGTTTTCAGTAGCAAATATTTCCCATAATGCAGTTTGATATTTAACCCTCTGAACACGAGAGGTCGCTTTTCCTGCCCTGGATCATGGCACGTAATAATTTCAGTAAGTAGGGTGGTTGCTAAGTGGACGTGTGGGGGATACGTGGCTGGATAACATCAGATGTTAAACACATTGTCAGTTTAGCAAGTTGCACCCGATGTTTGACTTGTTAATGTTTACTGAAAGGCCTTTTTATAAAGAATTTTCCAATAAATACAAACAGGAACAGATTTAGATCAGATGTACATATACAATTTACAAGTACATATATTTCAATTACAAGGCTACGAAGGTCAAAGGCTCTAAGACAGACAGTTACAGATCATTTTAGTGACCTCTGTGACGAGGGTTTCACCACTACTTAGCAGTATAACAGGACCTGACATTTTGTATTCCAAGTATGAGATTCTTGGAGGGAAATGGTCTAGGGCAATCGTGTTATTAAAGGGTCTCTCTACAAGCCTGGGAATAAAGATCTTACATCGTCATTCATTAGCAGGTTGTGGTATATAAAACTGTGGTAACCTATATGTAAAGGAGAAAAGTGCTTTGGTGCTTTCTGGCTCCTCTGTTTTCACTATGGTAGTCGTGTTGTTTACTTCTCCACGGATGTTTTGCCAAAATAAATAGCATGTAAACAGCATGTTCCTCTATTCATGTGCAGATGAGCAATCTTTGATTCAAGTTAGATTGTCAGACTTGACTGGTAAACATACAGGACTATGAATTTAATTTATATTGTATTATTTATCTTAACCTGTAGTTCGTTCACAATTCACAACTGATGTTACCTCCACGCAACCTAAACGATCATTTGCTGTTTATTCCCTACCCTGTCTCTGCCAAGCACAGCAAAAAGCCTAGTCTACTAAGTATACTTCTGCTCCATACACACACGCAGAGAAATATCATGTTTATTGGAGTAATGGTACATCTGACCAATTGGATGTAATCACCGTGATCGAGATGGGCAATATACCAAAACACCGAACAGATACCCGATATCACTGTGAAATCGAAAAACCGAACCGAAACAATCAATCAATATCGAAACCTTCTGTATTTTCAAATTTTCCTACTTTCGCTATTTAAAAGACCTTGGCGAAGCTTGATGTCAGATTGGTTTCATCTTCATGAAAAAACTACAACTTGTACATGTTCAGTTGCTTAACAAATGAATCAACGTGTCATCTCCGACTAAAAGTTGCGCTTTGGACCCAATACCCACTTCTTTGCCGAAGTCATGCTTGCCCGCTCTCATAGGCTGTATCACTAATATTATGAATGAGTCAATTAATACCGGTTCTGTACCAACGTGTTTGAAGATGGCTCTTGTAACAGCTCTTCTTAACCCTTTACCTAACATGAAAAGCAGACGACACTTGCAAAAAAAATTCTTGAATAACTAATTTTTTTCATTTTTTGTCTCAAAAACATAGGTTATGACCCCTCGTTGGAACGAGCTCGACGAGCTCGTTCCAACGAGGGGTCATAACCTATGTTTTTGAGACAAAAAATGAAAAAAATAATAAAAATTAATTGGCGATTTTTGAGAATAGCGCTGGCCGGTTTTGGCCGTTACGTTAGGTAAAGGGTTAAAAAGTCATCATTAGACCCATGTGTACTTAAACATTATCGTCCAGTATCAAACCTACCATTTATTTCGAAAGTGATTGAAAAGGTTATTGCTAGACAGCCGCACATTCACTTAGCCAATAACCAGCTTTTAGACCCCAAACAATTAGCATATCGCTCTGTTGAGCGTTCAGAATGATGTGCTGAAGAGTTTGGAACGTAGAAGAGCTCTTGCTTTAGTACTTTTAGATTTTTCAGCTGCATTTGATACCATTGATCATAAGATCCTATTCGATAGACGTTTTGACCTAGGTATATATGGTGTTGCCCTGAGGTGGTTTCAGTCCTACCTGACAGACGGGACACAGTGTGTCACAACTGATGGTGTTCAGTCGGAACAGGTAGCACTTAAATTCGGGGTACCACACGGTTCCTTCTTGGATCTTAGTCTCTTTACACTTTACATGCAACCCCTTGGGGAGATTATTCGCTCACACGGAATCGATTATCATTTCTATGCCGATGCTTCTCAGATTTACATCGAATTCGACCCCCCCCCCCCCCTCCCTGGTCTGGTAGACACAGAATCAAAATTTCAGATTATGAGTAATTGTATATCAGAACCTTTATGCAGGTGGACAAACTAAAACTAAACGATGATAAAACAGAACTCATTATATTTTCCTCCAGGTACAAACCAGCACCAGATGCTGTGCCTCCTCTTAAAATAGGTGACAAAATTGTCAGTCCATCTACCACGGTCAGAAACTTGGGCGTGTATCTTGATACTCATTTGACCATGTCTTATCACATATCAAAACTCTGTCAGTCTGCAAATTTTCACAGTCGGAACATCGGCCGAGCAAGGAAAATCCTAACAAGATGTGCCACTGAATGTCTCGTGCATGCTTTCATTTCATCCAGGCTAGACTGCTTCAATGTCCTTCTTTGTGGGATCCCAAAAAAGCAAATCAATAGATTGCAGATAACTCAGTATACTGCTGCCCATATAGTGACCCGCATCAAGAAGAACGAACACATTACTCCTCAGTTAATGAATCTTCATTGGCTCGCTATTACAGCCAGAACAGACTTCAAAATTATTCTGTTCGCCTATAAAACACAAGCAAACGTAACGCCTTCTTATGTTTCTGAGATGTTGGGGGGGGGGGGGGGGGGGGGGGCGTTCCTTTAGTTACAATGCTCCAAGACTTTTTAATATGTTACATGAATCTGTGAAAATGGCCTAATCTTTTCCAGTTTTCAAATCAAAGCTAAAATCTTTTCTATTTAAAAAATGTTACCCTGATGTTGATTAATCCCATATTCTGTGTATTTATGTTTCTTTCATGTTGTTCAGCGCCTTGGAACTTTTTGAATATTGTGAAATGTGCGGTATATAAATCCTACCTATTATTATTATTATTTTCTATTATTATTATTATTATTATTATTATTATTATTATTATTATTATTTCTAGTCAAGACTTGGCTGCCTGAACACTGCCCAGGTGATTTGTTTATCAACAGGACCTTCTTGGTGATGGCATGTTAAGGGCACATGCTCTGAGATCGCTAAAGCCTGGAACAAGCCATTAAATGTGAAGGTGTGTTTGGAAAAAGTCACAAAATTATTCTAGATATAATTGGTGTTGGCAAAAGAATGTCAGAGTTGAGCTCATTGGGAGTGGCATTTGTGGCGCTGTGGTAGAATTATATACTAACTTGTTCTGTATTTTCGTGGTGTGAATTTCTCTTAGTTCTATCAGCAAATCTTAGTCAAGTCTGATACATAATCCCAAACCAATACCGTGGTGTACTCCCTAAAAATACCTAAACCCACACCTAACTCAAAATCCCAATACAGCCCATTTCTTCACTGTGACAAATACCAAGTTCAAGAAGACGTGTACGAAATGGTTGCTACGTGTACCTGTTAAAAACAAATTCTGCATATTAAATTATGGACCGCCAGCTGAGGGGTTTACGGGATTTTTCTCAGAATAGAATCCTTGGGGCAGTAATGCGAAATGTTTGCTATGATTTATGAGCTTTTAAGATGCATGCTGTTACCTCTAATTATGTAATTACCTCACTTTCTATTCTGTTGTGGGAATACCTACCTTCTCATTAATCAAATCTCTAAGACATCTGTACAAGATGTTCACTTATTACACTTCTAATCTCATATCAGAGGGGGCGAGGGGGGAGGGGGCACTGGGGGTACGTACCCTCCACTTTTATACGCAGATATGTTTCGCAGTTACACAATGAGTTAAAATGGGCGGATGCAAATGTGTCCAGGTATTCCTGTAACATAATTTGCAAATCCAAACAATACTTAGCTGAAGAATCCCACTTTCGGTCGCTTTGTTCCGTTTCTTCTACTTCAACTATCTTCCAACCCGAAGGCTGGTCTTCGGGTTGGAAGATGGTTGCAGTACAAGAAACGGACAGGACAGTGACCTCACAGCGGCATATTCATCTGGACGAGAGACTATATAGTGAGTCATGGTACATTTACCGATATACGATTATAACCTTTCTCACCCTAATTCGAATCATGGTAGCATTGTAAATTTGTGCCCCTCCACTTTTATCGAGCTTCCGCCATCCCTGTCTCATATTACATGAACTTTTAAAAAAAACGGCTGACAATATGTATACGATTATGTTATTCCTTCGGATTTCTTGCAAAGAATCATCAATTATTTAACCCTTTACCCAACGTAATGGCAAAAACCGGCCAGCGCTATTCTAAAAAATCGCCAATTAATTTTCATTATTTTTCATTTTTTTGTCTCAAAAACATAGGTTATGGCCCCTCGTTGGAACGAGCTCGTTGAGATCGTTCCAACGAGGGGTCATAACCTATGTTTTTGAGACAAAAAATGAAAAAAATTACCTATTCAAGAATATTTTTTGCAAGTGTCGTCTGCTTTTCATGTTAGGTAAAGGGTTAAAAAAAAGAAAATGAAGCTCAACCAGGCACATAACCAGTCTGAGTTTTGAGAGGGCACACAAATTGTACAATACTTCCTAAAATTTCAAAATACTTACATTGACAATGAACTGAAGCCATTTTCATTTAGAGATCACAGTTTGTATTTACAACTCTCTGTACATGCAGAGTTTATTGTTACTCATTGGGATAGGTGGGGGTTAGGTATAGACAAAACCCCTCAACAACACCCTTACAGTTGATGGAAAACACACATTGCAGTTCTATACCAATTCTTCATAATAATAATAATAATAATAATAATAATAATAATAATAATAATAATAATAATAATAATAATAATAATAATAATAATAATTTAATAATAACACTTTGGCCAGGCTCTCATTTGTCGCTGTTTCATGCGAGAAGGACTTGGATTAACCACGTGCTCTCAAATGCCTCCCTAGCGCACGCCTCTCCTCTCCTCCCCAACACTCAAAAATTAATTGTTTGATGACACGCCATACACCATTCTTCCCAATCTCCCCCAAAAGCAAACTAACCTTTTCCGTAATGTCACTCAGTACCCACATATCCATCATTCTCCTGTCCCACTTCCTCATTTTACTCCCAGTGAATCTTATTCTGTTATACTGATACTTTAGACATTCTAACAGAAAGTGTTCCGGGGTCTCCACTTCTCCAAAATTACACATTTGGTACCCCTTCCCTCTGTTTTTCCCATTTTGTCCCCGAATTCCAGCGACCGCAACCCCAACTTAATCATTAAACAACAGTGATCCCTCAAAGATGCCTTCAAAGAACGCTTCAAAACCTGGCTTCTCTTTATCACGGAGGCCACCAAACGACCTTTTTGCCTTTACTCCTTCTCGCAAATTCTGGTTACAATCCTCCACGATTCTTTCTCTGACGTTGTTGTAACCCCGAGTTATTCCCACTTCTGAGCCAGAAAACTCCCTCACTTGCTCACTACATCCTGTCTTTGATTTCTGGAACATTAGTTTACACCATCGGCTGTTGGGGAATTTTACCAAAGGTTTAAGATAACAGAGTTTCATTAAATCTATTCTGCCCTTGATTCTCATCCACCCATTCTCACCCATGATTGTTCCTAGTGCTATGGCTTACTTGACCCTATTATCCATTGGCCTGCATCATTCTGCAAAGTTTCTAGGCTCTTTACAGCCGTTTGCTTTAGAGGTTTCACTTCTGCACCATATGATATACTAGATACACCCACCATTTCCAAAATGCTTCCCCCCAAAAGTTTCATTTGATTAAGAACTGCTCTCTCTCTCTCAACATTTAGTTTATATGTGTGGTTTCAGTAGATGCCTCTTCCAGTGATGTTTATATTTACCACCAAATACTCATAGTCACTTGTCTCCCACACAATTAGAAGTTTGTTGCTTCAGAAATACATAACTCCCCACTCTCGACCTTTGAATAGATTCTACTTTACAACCCACGGATATAACTTTGCCTTTGTGTTCATTTAGATCGATTCTCCATTTGTTCCCATATCTTCAAACAATTGCCACCATTTTCTCTGGCCACTCTTCACTTTCTGACACCTGTACTATACTATCTGCGAACAATAGCGCTGGGATCTTCAGGCCCCTAACTGTTATCCCGTCGTCGCTATGCGGGAGTTCATCTAATAAATCGTTGATGTACAATGCAAAAAGAATGGGTGAAACAATACACCCCTGCTTCAGGCCTATCTCCATAGGCACCCATTTTGTTGTTAGGTTACTCAGGCTAAGTTCACTTTGTACATCATAATATAATGCTTTCATAATTCCAACAAACTCACCTTCCAGTTCCAAGGCCTCAAGCTTTATCCCACAGCCCCCACCCACCTCGCCATATCATATGCTCTTTTAACATTCAGAAACGACACAAACATCTTTTTCTTTTTGACTTTCGCGAATTCTATCATTTGGGATAGGGCGAGAAAATGGACAGTTGCCTCTCCTTTCCTTCCTGAAGCCCTTCTGGATTAAAAAAAACTCCTCTACGATCACATCATCTAATCTCCCATACGGGACCTTACAAAAAAAACTTTTCCAATGTTACTACTGACTATAAGCTATTAGTACAGGGGGCAGGTCAATAAAACTTTCATAACTGTATTTTCAAGAATTGCATTACCCTATGAATGAGTGGTTGAAATTGAATCACGAGTGTCTTAAGCCTTTACCGTACAGGAAAGACAGACGATACTTGCAAATAAAATTCTTGAATAACTTAAGTTTTTATTTTTTGCGTTAAAAACATAGCTTATGATCCTCACTGGAAAGAGCTCAACTCAAATTTCTGTAAAAACACATTCGCTGAACAAAGAGCCCAATTGTACACTTTCCGTACAGTCGAACGTATACCCGGTGCTTCATTAATTAAATTTTTGATGTTTATTCCCATAATTATTGTTTGGAATCTAATATTATTTCGTCCATGGAAATATTGCCCACCAGTGGAGAGTGTCCAGTCTTCGCGGCCGTACAGTACATCGTGTTTGTAGGTGTGATACTGATAAATAGAGGATATGGAATGAGTGTTTTTCTCATATAATATTTATGAAACGAGTCTAAGAATTTTCCGTTTGGGCGAGCATCTGGCGAGCCCAAACGGAAAATTCGGACGAGTTTCATAAATATTATATGAGAAAAACACTCATTTCATATTCTATTTATCATATGACACACACACGCACAAATTAGCCGCTTAGTATGACTTTTGAACATATCAGCTAACTTGAGTTGCAGACGGCACTTGGAAAAAAACACCCTCGTATGACTAAATTTTTTCATTTTTTGCTTCCAAAACATGGGTTATTACCCCTCATTGGAACGAGCTCGTCGAGCTCGTTCCAATGAGGGGTCATAACCTTTGTTTTGGAAGCAAAAAGTGAAAATATAAAAAAATGAATGGCGTTTTTCTTGTAGGTAAAAGATTAATACACACCACCCTAAAAAGAACAGATAAAGTAAATTCTTCCTACTAAAATTATGCAAATGTGACC
Source organism: Pictodentalium vernedei (assembly GCA_031216915.1). Lineage (NCBI taxonomy): Eukaryota > Metazoa > Mollusca > Scaphopoda > Dentaliida > Dentaliidae > Pictodentalium > Pictodentalium vernedei. Next base: position 393,156,419 of record CM062293.1, on the reverse strand, counting down.
CAGTTGTATTTGTTTAGCCAATCAAATTTTCCAGTTTTGAAATTGACCAATGAAAGCTCCCAACTCTAATTATGCAAATTATGAAAATGTGGCCCAGTTGTGTTTTGTTCAGCCAATCAAATTGTCTGGTTTTGAAATTGACCAATGAAATTGACAGAAGGCTTTATTTATCACTGATTAATATGAAACCAAAATATCAAATGTTTTATAGTGAACAAAACGGACGTGTCATATGATAAATGCCCTTATTGACGGATTTTCTGTGAAGTGGTTTTCTACGCATCGGCCTCACAACAAAGAACACAACACAGTAGTTTAACTTTCCAGCCCAGATGGAGCTTCTGTCATGGTTCCGATATTTTGGGTTCCTTCCGGGAAGAATAGCTAAACGAATAGTTAAACGATTTTTTTACTGAAGTCGTTCGTAACGGTTTTTTGGAATGAACGATTTGGGTGTGTTTTTTTATTAGGGTTTAACGACACATTAACAGCCAGGGTCATATCATGTCGGTGACAGTTTTTACGGGTGGAGGAAGCCAGGGTACCCGGAGAGAACCACCTAGTAACGACGAGCAGCTGTCAGCTCTCCAACATCGTAACTCTGAACTCTGTACCGCGGCACAGCCAGGGTTAGATTGGTTGAAGACATGCGCACCATCGACGTGCAGTACGCCTTAGTACACAGCGTCATCGTGCCCCCATGTAGACAATCGGGGTTAAGTGCCTTGCCCAAGGACACAACGTGGGAGCACGAATCAGTCGCTGAAATGGGCACCCATCCAACTACTAACCGCGCACGACGTTGCTTAACTTCGGTGATCAGACGAAAACCGGTTACCGCGACGCCTCCACGCCCCCATTTGGGTGTGTTAAAATGTTCGAAATATCCTCTCCGAAAAGCTTCTTCTTGACTTTAAAAGTGGTCATCTCTTTTAGACTTCGGCAACGAAATTTTGCTGAGTTTATATCTTTTTATTCCAACAATCTACGACATTAGATGGCCACTTCTCACCATGAATCCATCCTGTCGCAGAGGCGGCAGAAGGGGTGGGGGGGGGGGGGGAGGGGGCTGAGGGGACACGTGCCACTCCACTTTTTTCCACAGACATGTTACCCAAAGGCAAGCCTTCGGGTTGAAAGATGCTTGAAGCAGAAGAAATGGATAGGGCAGTGGCCACACTGCGGCAGGTTCATCTAAACGAAAGACTATAGTGTTTCACTGTACATTTAGGGATATACGACTTTAACATTTCTCCCACTGTACCGAAACATGGTGGATTTGAAAATTTGTGCCCCTCCACTTTTATCGTGCTTCCACCACCTCTGACCTGTCGTGGTCACTTAAATACAGTACGTTCCGAAATATGTTGGTTTTTAGTTATAATCCAAGTGCTACAAGACTATATTGCAATTGAAAGAGAAATTAGGGCCGATAAAACACACACATGGTGGAGGTTCCACTCGGACGATAAGTGTATAACTAAACGAAAGAGAATTAACAAAAAATAAATGCTAAATTTCAGTCAGCGAACATTCAATCGCTGAAGGAGAGTGAGATACTAAAATTCATTTTCACGATTCGAAGGTCATGGCTTATAATTTTCGTCATTGGAGGAGATGTACAGGAATACGGAAAGCTTGTTCCCCTTAATTTCCCGAAGCTGTCAGTACATTTCATACTAAGGGTATGGGAATTTCATATAAAAAAAGAAATTTGAAAACGTTAGCGAATTTGTATCATTTCACAAACTTTAGGCATTTTCCCGTAGAATAGTATTTTATTGATTTATTTATTTTTGTTTAAGGTCACATATTTTTGCACAATAGCTAAGCATGATCACAACATGAGTATCAACTCAAGACCAGGGGTGAGCGTTAATAAGCCATGTTGCCCATTTTAGAGAGGGTTTGCACCTCCCAAGCATTGGTGACTGGGTCCTATTTTACCAGTAAAACAGAGCCTGTTTACAGCAGTGAACAGGCACTGCTTCACTTCCCGGGGTTCCCGTGGGGATCGTAGAATAGTATAAAAGTACAAAAGCTGTTTTTTAAATAATTTTTTCCAATCAGTTTGAACGTTTGACTGTTATTCTCTGTTAAAACCTATTAAAGATTAAGAAAACGGAGTTTTCACCGTCTTTTGATGTTCTGTAACTATTTTCTGTTCATTATATCAACAGTGCGTGAAACGTGACAAACAATTCAGACACTGTTCTTTCCATTCGTATAAAAGTCTAAGGGCTCGTTACAGTTATTCAGGTGAAAATGTCAGCTTTTCAAGAAATGTTCAGCTTCTGATTAACATGGCCGAGGATATTTCGCATTTAAATTACCCCCTATTCACAATACTCACAATGTATATAGTTTCTGGAAGCTCTGAATATGGCCCTTTCTGGAGACAACTGTACACAACAAAAATCTTACAATATCACTCAACTAACCTCAGCCGAATGACACAGTTGATGGCTAAAAAAATGGCTCAAAATGGTCAAAATTTTCTCATTTTGGGGATAAATCTCCAGTTTTCGTGCATCGATAGTGATAAAACTGTGTTATAGGAATTCCTCATTCCTCCACTGAGGATTTTACAGCATAACATGATCATTCTGACAAAAAAAAAACATATGGGTTTCTTATTCATTTTTTCAGAAGGCTTTCTCAAAGCCAATTTACACAAAAATTGTCCCAATTGTAAACTGCAAATTGTCAGGTCCCAAACAGGTCTGGGTTTGTCATTTAACACTTCCATGTGACCTTGACCCCCAATTGAAATGCACTTGACAATACACAGTTTGAATCAAGACCATCAACAGATTATTTTGGCCATATCACCATTAAAGAGAATTATTTACTAAATCCACACCACCATAAACTAAAACTATAGCTCAAAATAGTCATTTGGCTGAGGATATCCAATAACCTCGGAAATGACCTTTTAATAGGAAACGAGACCTAAGAGGTGAGATTTGCTAATTGTTTTTCCTGGAAAGCACAAAAGTTGCAAATTACTGTAAAAATAAATTCGCTAAACAAAGGACCAAAGTGGCGGCTTAGGCTACTAAGTGTTGGTAGGTGTGATTCTGATAGATTTTCGTAATGACGAATTATCTGTGAAAGAAGGTGCTTCTAATTATCTTACCATAAGAAGCTCAAGTTTCTCTTTGTAACTTTTAATAAACGAAAACAACAGACAGCTCCCAGAGCTGCCTGTTGTTTCGTTTATTAAAAGTAACAAACGGAAACCTGGCTGTATTTTCTTCTAATGTCATAGTTTTTTCGCAACAGTTACTTGCGTCTTAATCAGACCTAGCCCTCAACCAGTTATAAGACATTAAATAATGTGATAGATTTACTTTCGGAACAGAAATCTGGTACATTTACAAACAAATAGATGCTGTTTTTTTAATCTCCATGGTTAACTCCTCAGTGGTGGTACAAAGATTTCCCCGACAAGGGAACATGTATTCCGTGACGGTGGGGTGAGCGAGGGGGTCTCTATCTTCCCGATAAGTTTAGCAAAGAAGGCAATTGCCTGACAGCGAACTGAACATCCCCGATAGGGGACTAGACCCTTTCCGCCAGGGGGGATGTAGAGTCACATCAGACCCCCACTTTGGCGACGCCCATGCCGCTTCCGGCTGCACTGGGGTCGTCATTGCGCCTTTGATAGACTCTTTTAGAATACTTTGAGGTTTACATGGTTTTATAACACATCTGTTTGGTTGCATCGCTATTTTGTGAAGTTTTAAATGAAAAGATATATGAAGGCCGTTTCTTGAAACACTCCCCTTTGAGTTGTTTTGTATGTGTTTTTTCTCAACATAGTTTGATAATATCTGACAGGCGATTCCACATAATTTGAGAGTATTTGACAGGTGAAATGTCAACTGAGCGGTGTGTTTTTTCAACCCAAGGATCAAAGTGTACCCAGGGGCTCTTGCCACAAATTGGAAAACACTTTCCCCTTTCTCGGGTTTACATTCCCTGAACCAGCTCAAAATCTCTCTTCAGAAAGCTGATACCTCTTCAAGATTGCTTTCTTCAGCTCACCGTAATCATTAGCCAGGTAATGAGGCATACTTGCATAGTGCATACTCTTGCCAGCATTTTCCCGTTTCGAACGGGCCCCCATGAAGCTCCGGGCCACTGATGACTTGATGCGAATCTTTCAAATGTTTGAAGGTATGTACAATGTCATCAGTGTGCTCGTCGATCCCCGGAAGTTTGGGGGAAAATGGAATACGATGACCACCACCATTCGCTTCCCCGTGCCTACCATTAGCCTCCTGCACCTGGACCCCAGCTGTTATCAATTCGAGCTCCTACTCAACCTCTTTCTCACGCTCTCCAGACCTCCTTTCATTTTCTCTTTCGATCCTTTCAGTCCTGTCACGGTCCGCTGCTCTAGCGGCTGCCTCCCTCTTAATGTCTTTCTCACGCTCGGCCGCCCTTATTGTGAACTCCTCGCGTTTTAGGGTAACATGCCTTTCCAATTTTGCGCAACTTCTTTTGCCACCCGCTTTTGTTCGAACCCTAATTTACATTATTTAGGGACTGCCCCGTTCGCTAATAAGCCAATTTCGAATCTGACATCTTTGATGTGAAGGTCAAAGTTCACGAGGTGCAAACCACGTGACTAGCAGTTTACTTCCGTGTTTACAGTGTTGAGTTCAGTGTCCACCAAACAGTTGTTTTGCGTAATATTAAGTTTTAATTTCTCAGAATCTATGTCATCTTTTGAATTAGCCGACGACACAAAGCATAGAGGTCATTAAACGGGGATATCGCCGGTTTAAATACAATCTTGAGCCCATCGCATGACCTGATCGAAAATTTCAGGCTGACGAACAACAGGAATCTTTTCCTACTCAACATGCCATCTCAGCCGCAGTTTGGATGAAGAATAAGAAGTGGTGACCCATGAAGTTATGTCTTTTAAGACTTAGGCCACAACACCACCTACGCAGGGTGTAGGGAGGCCTGTGGGCGATGGGGGGGGGGGGGGGGGAGCTCAGGTGGGGCACCCGCCATCGGATGAAACGGGGGGGGGGGGGGGGATAGAGTATGTTGCCCTTCATTTAAAAAAAACGGGTAGCGCTTGATCCAGCGATAGGGGAGGGGCAGGGGGCTCAAGTGGGGGAACCCACTATCGGATAACTAGGGTCGGTGGGGGGAGGAGTAGAGTATGTTGCCCTTCGTTAAAAAAAACATATCGATCGATCCAGGGATGGAGGGGGGGGGGGGGGATAAACTACATGTATTCTTTGGAAGGAAAAGCAGAAACAGAAAAACCTACAATATTTTGGGGGATTTCTGTGGAATAATTGATAATTTGATATTATCATCTATAAATGACATCTGGTATTTATTCACCCGGAAAGCCTAGAATATCCCCAGCATGTAATTTTTTTGTCCTAAAAACACAGCGAGTAGGCCCTCATTGGAATGAGTCATATACCCTCATTGGGATTTGCCAGTCAAATGAAGGGGGTCATAGACTGTATTTGTGATGCGAAAATCTGAAAAAAATGATAAGATTAGAAGTTCTAATCACATCCTTCGTCAACAGCATTATCAATTCCACCCCTTTCCTAACATGGGTAGCAGACGATACTTGTAATAAATACTTAAATAACTAAAAAAATTCCAATTTTTGTTTCAAAGACATAGTTTATGACCCATTTTGAACGAGCTAAATGGGCTCGACCAATGAGGAGTCAAAAGCTATATTTTGTAGAGAAAAATTGAGCAGAATATAAAATTTTAATGCCAATTATTGTATATGGTGCTGGCTGGGGTTTTTTCAGCACATTGGGATAAAGGGTTAACAAATAGCTAAACAACTAACAGTTAGTAACAGTACATGCATATTTATTCGAAAATACTAACAATTTGGGGGATTTTCTCAGAGTGTCAGAAGAGGTTTGATAAGCCAACCTGGACCCAACCCCAATACACATCCCTTTAATTCTCCTGTTATCCCTTCTTGAGTCAAAAATATACTGTATGAAAAAAGGAAAATCACTTAAATGCTAACATATTCAATTTCAATGCTTCTTCAAAAGCGTTAGGTTTGAAGCTGTAAGGTACATGTGAAGTATAACAGAAATCCTAATGTTTCAGCTAATGGACCATTGGCTTGAATTTGGGTACCCATGAGCATAATCTTTTTGGAATCCGCACTGAACCACAGGTTCAGTACTACTTGAAATAAGTTGCTTAACTGGTAGATTGCTGGAAGCCCATATTTGTTTTTTTTCTGAAGACCAGGCACCATAGTTCAAAGGCTTCGTACTTGGTGCATCTGCTTCATATTATCATTGAAGTGAAATTGTTTAGCCTGTAAGCATTTTCCTTGTTACAATTTATGGGAGAGTGCCTATAGGAACTCTCCCATAAATTGTAGCAAGGCAAAGACATGTGCACAAATTCTGATGACCAAAAATAATTTAGCACTCTACCAGTTAAGAACACTGTGAAACCTTTTCTTTCATTGACCGTCGTTGATAATTCCAACTCTTGACATCATTTTTGATAAGCTCTCTGAGTCTGTGGTAATGATGATAACAAGTATTTGAATATCAAAAGATGGAATAAAAGATTTTTTTTGGTTTGGTTTCAATATTGTGATCACAAAATTTCTCTTGATCTTGCAGTGACTCATCAGCAGTACTGAGTCCATATGTTGCATATACATGTACATGTTTAGCATCACCCTGTTGATTGAATAAGGCACACACCCCCTCACCGCCCCCCCCCCCCAAAAAAAATATATATATACATATATAAGTATATATATTCGATTAACAGGGGTATTCAATTTAGAGGAATTTAGGCCAGTGGGCTTCACTGCACTGCATTTTTATTTCAACTGCAAACTGTATGATGTGTTACTTCAACTCATACAGTGAAAACAGAGGAAAATTATTCGTTGTATTTTGATAAAGGTGCCTTCAGTTGCCTTTGAATTTTCAATCAGATTTTTTTTTAACCCCCCCCCCCCCTTTTGTGGGACTTTCTAAACAATAATGTCAGAACCTGGTGTTATCGTAGAAGGAGGACATATGGTTTTATAATGGTTATATTACAACTTATTTGGACTTGTTTGGTAAATTGTAACTACACTCACCCAGCAACACAGCTGCAAAATGCATTTATTATTTCTCCTGTGTCCTTGGAAGCACACACCCACACCAGGTGTGGTGGTTCGTTTATCCTCCGTGAAGGCATGCATTATGCCTTTGGATAACAATAATTTGATTCCTCTTTTATGTTGTGGAATTCAATATTCATAATAAAGTTAGAAGAAAATAACTGTACGCTTTTTGTTCCTTATGGTCACAAAGAAGTCGTTTTGTTAAGGAAACTTTTTCGATATTTGTGTCGTGTTTTGACATGAAAACACTTATGAAGTTATGTCCTGTATTATGACCGGTGGCCATTTGTCTATTCCATCGGTTTCCTTTATCCATCCTTCTTTTTGCTCCGTGATGGGGTCGGGGAGGTAGCCTTCGTCTGTTTTTAGTAAACTTCTGTACATGTCACGCCGTTCGGCTTCTTTTTCCTGTGCAGTTGGAAGAGCTGGGACTTTCATCTCCCAAGCCGAGAAACTTCGTGCAACAAGTGTTTCCTTGTTGCCACTCACATTGAGACCCCGTCTCCGTAAAAACGTCTTTAAACCGGGCGATATCCCACCGTTTAAAGTCCTCTATGCTTGACTCGTCGGTTAATTCAAAAGATGACATCGATTCTGATAAATAAAAACTTAATATTACACATAACAACTAAGTTTGGTGGACACTGAACTTAACATTGTAAACACGGAAGTAACTGCTAGTCACGTGGTTTACACCTCGTGAACTTGACCTTCACATCAAAGATGTCAGATTCGAAATTGGCTTATTATGGCCGCACTTCTTCAAGGACAAATTTACATAAACCGACTAAGCCTTAACGTTGGGGGGGGGGGGGGGGGGGGGGGGGGGGGGGGGGGGGGTCACCACAAATTTTGTCCTTACGATTCAGAAGCCATTTTCAAACCGATTTTCACACAATTTTGCACACGCATAGAGGGGCACAAAAATCTAAAATGTACCTAAGCGGAATTTTCAATTTAACCCTTGATTCGCCAAAATTGGCAAAAAACTGTCAAAATTAGGGTTTATAGGCACTTTCTCAAAACACGTCCTTGCAGATTTTTTTTTAAACGATACACGAGAGATAAACATAACTTCCTTTATTGGAAGTGGGATTCACCGTGAATCATTTTTGTAAGTAATAAGGGTATTTAAAAAAAACCAAGCGTTAACCCGTTTTGGGCTGGTTAAACTGCAAACCTCTCAAACGCTCAAAAATGCATGTTTTCTGTGGATTTCTCTAAACGAGTCTTGTAGATTTTCAAGAAAAATTGGCCACGCGCAGGTCTTGGTGTGACAATAGAAGCTGCATGGACAAAATACACCGGTGAGCATTTGTTAACCCTCCACGGACTGCCAAAAGTCAAAATTGTGATAAAATGGGCTGTGTTTGGACACCAACAGCACCCAATGGGTACGTCACAAAGAAAAGTACCTTCCTTTATCGAGCACAAAATTTATACAGAAACATCTTTGTAAGTAATAAGGGTATTCAAAAGTCGAAGTCTGAACCCATTTCGGGCATGATAACGAGAGATACCTCTTAAAAGCTTAACATTCCCATTTTCTGTTGATGTCTCTAAAAACATCTTGGAGGTTTTCAACAAAAATGGACTATTCGCAGGTCTTTGTGTGATATCACACGAGAGATAAACATAATCTCCTTTGATGAAAGTGGAATTCACCGAGAACCATTTTGTAAGTAATAAGGGTATTCCAAAAACGAAGCGTTAACCCCTTTTGGGTGGTTAATAGCGATACCCATCAAAAGTTCAAAAAATCATGTTTTCCCTGGATTTCTTTACAAACATCTTGTAGGTTTTCAAGAGAAAATGGACATTGATTATCTTGGTATCACATTACTAGCTGCATGGATAAAATATTCCGGTAAGCATTTGTTAACCCTCCTGGGCTGCTAAATGTCAAAAGTTTGAAAAAATAGTATGTTTTTGGACGCCAACAACATCAAATGGGAATGCCACAGAAACGTAACTTCTTTTACCGGAAGCAAAACGATAGGGAAACTGGACTTTATGATTCTGGAGAATCATGGCTTTTCCCGATTAGATTCCATGATTTTTCATGACCCCACAGTGTCTGATGAATTGTTTTTAACTGTCTCACTGAAGTTCCCTCATTGATGTTATGAGAAAGGTGAGTATAGTAGTCTCAAATGACTCAGTTTGGGTTTGATAAAAAAAAATGTTTAGGTAAAACCCATCATTAATGGTAGAATGGGTTAATATCAAGATCAATGTTTCCCTATCAGTTTTGCGTCCGGTAAAAGAAGTTACGTTTCTCTGTGGCATTTCCATTTGTTGGTGTCCAAAAACAGACTATTTCTTCATTTTTTTACATTTAGCAGCCCATGGAGGGTTAACAAATGCCTACCAGAATAATTTATCCATGCAACTGGTCATATGACACCAAGACCTATCAACGGCCATTTTCTCTTGGAAACCCCACAAAATGTTTGTGAAGACATCCAGGGAAAACGATTTTTTAAGCTATCGATGGGTATCCGTGTTAACCTCCCCAACAGGGGTTAACGCTTGGTTTTTTTAATACCCTTATTACTTACAAAGATGGTCCTCTGTGAATTCCACTTCCAACAGAGGAGATTATGTTTATCTCTCATGTCTACATTGGGTGCTGTGCGTGTCTGAAAACAGCCCCATGTTAACAAAATTACGATGCTTGGCAGCTTGTAGATGGTTAATAAACGCTCACCGGAGTATTTTGTCCATGCAACTTGTAATGTCACATAAAGACCTACGAATAGTCAAATTGTCTTGAAACTCTACAAGTTACCGTTAGGGAATTTCACAGAAAATGGCAATTTAAAGCTTTCAAGGGATATCTCGCTTTAGCCTGTCCAAAATGGGTTAAGACGTCGACTTTTGAATACCCTTACTGCTTACAAAAATGTTTCCGTATAAATTGTGCGCTCGATAAAAGGAGGCACTTTTCTTTGTGGTGTACCCTTTGGGTGCTGTTGGTGTCCAAAAACAGCCCATTTTATCACAATTTTGACCTTCAACAGCCCGGGGAGGGTTAACTAATGCTGACCGGAATATTTTGTTCATGCAACTTGTAATGTCACACCAAGACCTGCAAATAGCCGAATTTTTTCCTGAAAACCTACAAAACGTTGATAGAGAAATCTACAGAAAACGGGGATTTTAAGATTTTAATGGGTATCTCTATTTAACCAGCCCAAAATGGGTTAAGACGTCAAATTTTGAATACCCTTACCACTTTCAAAAATATTTTCCGATCAATTTTGCGTCCGATAAATGAAGGTCCCTTTCTCTCTGGAATACCGTTTGGGTGCTGTTGGCGTCTAAAAACAGCCCATTTTATCACAATTTTTATGTTTAGCAGCTCGGGGAGGGTTAACTAATGCTGACCGGAATATTTTATCCATGCAACTTGTAATGTCACACCAAGACCTGAGAGTGACCAATTTTTCTTGAAAATCTACAAGACTCGTTTAGAGAAATCCACAGAAAACATGAAGTTTTGAGCTTTTTGGGGGTATTGCTGTTTAACCAGCCCAAAACGGGTTAACACTTGGTTTTCTGAACACCCTTATTACTTACAAAAATGATCCTCGGTGAATTCCACTTCCAATAAAGGAAGTTATGTTTACCTCTCGGGTATCGTTTGGGTGCTGTGAAACCGGCCCATTTCATCAAAATTTCGATGTTTGGCAGCCTGTGGAGGGTTACCATATGCATCGCCTAATATGTAGTGTGTATCAAAGGTTGTGACATAGGCAGGTCTAGTAATGATGAATGTTTAAAAAAAATCCTAAAGACGTGTTTCGAGAAAGTGCCGATAAACCCCAATTTTGGCAGTTTTTTGCCAATTCTGGCGAGATAAGGGTTAAATCGAAAATTCCGCTTCGGTACATTTTTAGATTTTTTGCCACTCTATGCGTGTGCCAAAATGTGTGAAAATCGGTTCGAAAATGGCTTCTGAATCGTACGGGCAAAAATGTGTGGAAAAAAAAAAAAAAATAATAATCCGTAGAAAAACAATAGTCTTTTCCAGAGGGAAAAGCCTAAAAAAAAAAAAAAAATAATAATCCGTAGAAAAACAAGTCTTTTCCAGAGGGAAAAGCCTAAATATTTTTGTAAGTAGTAAGGGCATTCAAAAAATGGACGTCTTAACCCATTTTCGACTGGTTAAGGAGATGTACCCCTTAAATGCTTAAAATTACCGTTTTCTGTGGATTTTTCCAAAAAATCTAGTAAGTTTTCAAGAAAAATTGACCATTCGCAGGTCTTTGATTGACATTACAAGTCGCATGGACAAAATATTCCGGTAAGCATTTGTTAACCCTCCAGAGGCTGCCAAGCATAGACATTTTGAGAAAATGGCTGTTCTTGGGCACCCATAACACCCAATGTGTACCTGCGAGATAAACATAACCTCCTTCGTTGGAAGTGGAATTCACCGTGGATCATTTTTGTAAGTATTGAAGGTATTCACAAAACCAAGCATTAACCCGTTTAGGGCTGGTTAAAGAGCGATACCCCTCAAAAGGTTAAACATCCATGTTATCCGAGGATTTCTCTAAATACATCTCGTAGGTTTTCAAGAAAATTGGCCATTCTGAGATCTTAGTGTGACATTACAAGTTGCATGTACAAAATATTCCAGTAAGCATTTGTTAACCCTATGCAGGTTCCCAAACATCAAAATTTTGATAAAATGGGCTGTGTTTGCGTACCCAAAGTTAAGAGGAGAGATCAACATAAGTGGAAGTAGAATTCACCGAGAATTATTTTTGTAAGTAATAATGGTATTAAAAAAACAACCCTTAACCCGTTTGGGGCTGGATAAATAATGATACCCATCAAAAGCTTAAAATTCATGTTCTCCCTGGATTTCTCTGAAAACATCTTGTAGATTTTTAAGAAAAATGGACATTCGCAGTTCTTGATGTGACATTTCAAGTTGCATGGAAAAAATTCCTGTTAGCACTTGTTAACCCTTTACAAGCTTACAGACATCAATAATTTGTATACATTTAAGATAAAATGGACCATTTTCAAATAGTTACAGCACTCGGTGGGTATGTGTCAAACAAACATAACCTCTTTTGTCAGTCATTAACCTATCGGACGCCGATATTGATATTAATCCTCTCCACCATTAATGATGATTTTTACCTCAACATTTCTTTTATCACGCTGAGTCATTTAAGACCACTATACCCACCTTTCTCATATCATGATTAAAAGAATTTCAGTGAGACAGTTAAAAACAAATCATCAGACACTCTGGGGTCATAAAAATCATGGAATCTCATCTGGAAATGTCATGATTCTCCACAATCATAAAGTCTAGTTTATACCGTTTTTCGTTTAGAACATGAGAATATATACTGCATAAATTTATCCCAAGATATTTAAAAAATCTTATCTTATCTCTAAACTCTGTGACAATTATCAATTGATACAAAGCGAGAATGTTAAGAAAAAGGAAACTTCCCCAGAAACAAAATAAATAAAAGAACTGAAGCGAAAGAAAAAATTAGGATGATAATCTTTGTTGTGGTCTTTCTTCATTCTGGAAGTGGGCGAGCAGAAAATCGACTGCGTCTGGAACATCATTGTACTATTTTTACATGAGATATGAAACAGGCGAAAGTTGTCATCCGAAAACAGGGACATATCTAGAGCGTCTTCAATGAGGGGGGTGGGGGTGGTGATCAGTTAGATTTCTAACTGGCGTTGGGACCCCACTACGACGTGCCGTACGTAGGCGTGTCTCGGGGAGCTCAGGCCCGTGTGGGCCGGAGAGTTCTAATGGGTGTATCACTCTCCCCGGGGAAAAGTTTTAATTTTTGAACCCCTGAGATGGATTCTTAGCCCCCCCCCCCCTCTGGCTTAATTCTAGTTATTTTATCCACAACAAAAATGCAGTTCGCTAGGTAGGTCCATTCTGGGCAAGTACCAATGGGCTTCGGGTCAAACAATATATATATATATATATATATTATATACCTAAGCAAATATAAGCTCTATATTAAAATTAACTCTTTTATCACGATCTTAAAGCGCAAAGAGCTGACAAGGAACAAAATGCGTTGCTCAATTGCTTTCAGTCCAAGGACCATATTTCTTTAGAGTCGACAGTTATTTACTTTGACAATGGTCAAAGCCTAATGATTAAAATGGGCATACCTCAAACAATGCAACATGCATATACCGATAGGCCTTTTAATACAGGCTTCATTCATCTTGCATGCCCGAAACTGATACGGTCTTACACGTTGAGTATTATACCGACATAATAATAGGGCTGCATCCATTCACTGGAATACTAACCGTCTCGACGTCATTTGATTCAAATCAATAAACATTCAGTAAAGCACAAAAATTCAACAATGTAGCATGCACTCCCGAATGAGCCTTAGAGCGAGGGCTAGGGTAAATGGAGGAAACGGGTAGCTAAGCCATTCACCCTTGGTCCTCCATCAGTGTCATCGCCTATTACGCATGCCAAATACTGATACGATGTCACAAACCAAACATACTACACGTCATATAATATGGGCGGCATCCACTAAATGATGAGCATACACGCTCATGCAGCAATGTAGCGCGCATTCACAGATGAGCCTTAGCGCGAGGGCTGGGGGTGGATGGAGGAAACAGGTAGCTAAGCCATTCACCCTTGGTCCTCCATCAGAGCCATCGCCTGTTACGCATGCCAAATATTAATTATTATTATTATTTATTGGTGCTTAATGTCACATACTTATGCAGAATGGCTAATCGTGACCGTGACAGTTTTACGGGCGGAGGAAGCCGGAGTACCCGGAGGGAACCACCGAGCATCGACCAGCAACTGTCAGCTCCTCAACATACTAACTCTGTTCAAGCACGGCTCAAGCAGTGTTACAGCGGTTGAAGACTTATGCACCATCGACGTGCAGTACGCCTTAGTACACGGAGTCATCGCGCCCCCATTGATGCAACCGGGGTAAAGAGCCTTGCCCAAGGACACAACGCGGGTCGTCCCGGACGGGGATCGAACTCGGGATCTCTAGCATAGATTAGAATTCCAACAGTTTACAACTGAGCCACCGCGCTCCCTCCACGTGCCAAATACTGAAACAACGTCACAAAACAAACATACTATACGTCGTATAATATAGGCTGCATCCGCTGAGTGACATACACGGATGCAGCCTATATTATGCGACGTATAGTATGTATGTGACAGATTAATATGTTAGACATGGTTCCATTCATGTGCTATTATAATGCTGTGCATTAGTTCGACAGTGTTTGCAGGGTTCCGTTCTACAGTTTCGCACTATTGCACAGGATATTTGTTGAAACTAATGCCATGGAAATTGGAGATATATTTTTAGTATGAGATAAATGATTACATTGGGCTATTTGTTGGACAAGAGAATTTGAAGTTTTGGTCATAGAGTTGGAGTCTGATGCATTGGAGTAAATTACCAGATGAATTATGGGAAACAGTGGCTTAGAAAAATTGACTATTTTTTAAAATGTCATTTTACACGGAGTTGTTAACAGGCATGTAACTAAAAATGAGACGGATACTTATAATTTTTCTTTCACATTTTTGAAACAGGGGATGATATACCCCAGGGTAAGGTAAATGGAGATAGGGGAAAATTCTGCTTTTGAGAGTGATGGGTGGCTGAAAATGACTGGAATCTGCACAAATGCAAATATACATCAAGCAACTGTGATCACCCTTAACTAGAAAACATTTGAACTGCATCTAGAAACCAATGTTGGACAATATTTTTAGATAAATGCATATTCTAAGACTTTCGTCTGCTGAGTGGGCTTGAATAGCAGCACATGACGACTTGCCTGACAAAATATATCCTATTGTTCAAGATTTGAATACGTTATCATTCCATCTCAAAACTTTTCGACATTTATGCACCTCAAGTTGCATAAATGTCAGCTAGATAAACATTGGAACTCTCATCACGCCACAATGACAATGAAAAGATTTTTGTCTCCCCGATCTTTTGATCTTGTAGAATACATTACTGGTATCTATTAGCATCCAAATATCTCTCTTGTCTCTTTCGCACGTCTGAAAACATCAGTTAAGTGATAATTTCCACCGTTCCGCAATCATGATACATCGCCGTCAATGAATTAAGGTATTCAAAAGCAGTATATTCAAATCAATGGAAATCATTTCCCAGCACAATATCTCTTTCAAATCGGTATGACTGCAGCTGCAAGTGGAAGAGTATCCAACTCAAGCGACGCTTCCTAGTCTCCCGGCTCCTTCTATATGTTACAGTCAATGTGTCAAATCAGTCATATGTCCAAATGACTGAAACTTTCAGTCATTTGGTCAAATGCCTGTGACCGTCAGTCATTCGGCCAAATGCCTGAATTAGCCAGTCATTTGGCCAAATGTCTGAAATTGACCACCAGGCATTTGGTCAAATGCCTGGTGAGTATTCATTGAGGGTTTGAAAATTAACAACACCGTGTGTCATCTTTATTTATATTTATTATAACAGAAATGAAAAATCCAAGTTTGTTAATCAAATAATTCAAATACATTCAACATATATTCAATAATTGCCATAATATAGTGGAGCCTACTCAATTGGATCTCTCAAACCTGTTAACCCTTTACCTAACCTGAAAAGCAGACGACACTTGCAAAAATAATTCTTGAATAACTAATTTTTTTTCATTTTTAGTCTCAAAAACATAGGTTATGACCCCTCGTTGGAACGAGCTCGACGAGCTCGTTCCAACGAGGGGTCATAACCTATGTTTTTGAGACAAAAAATGAAAAAAATAATTAAAATTAATAGGCGATTTTTGAGAATAGCGCTGGCCGGTTTTGGCCGTTACGTTAGATAAGCGTTAAATGAATATAATTTCCAGACATATTGAACAATTATTTACACAATCGCGGAATTCGCTATCAATAATCAAATAAAATAAAGGTATTTAATTTATTATATCTTGCTTGACAGACCTCTATGAGCTCTGTCAAACAAGATATAATAGAATAAATGCTTAGTTAATCAAATACATTCGACACATATTCTATAATATAATATACAATAGCATACATATGTAAGACCTAGTATTCACATAATTCATTTGTTTGAACAATTTACACTGTTGTGACATCTACTGTTACATAACAACATTATTTTTGAAACAAGCACATCTCTTACACTTACACCTCTTTGGTCCATTACAATTACACTTAACAAAACCTTGACCACCATGTGAAGACTCAATTTTGTTTGCTTGACGAAGCGACACACTGCTATCACTGTTAATGTCCGATTCACTCAAAAGCCCCTGGGGACATAAATCAAACTGGTTTCTACTGTATTTCCCTTTCAGTATACCAGAAGGGCAATCTATTGTGTATTGTCCATTTTCCACAGCTAATATGACGCCTAGAATGTTTCTAGGATCTCCACGCCCCCTGTCAACAGATGGAATAGGTACCGCTACATTATCACCAATGGTACCATCCTTGAGAATCACCCGGCTTCGCTTTACAATCCGCTCGGTCTGTTCTTGCTGTGCAGTTATTGTAAGTTTTCTTTTGGTTGCTATGTTATGTTCTGGTTGATTTGTAGGTTGTGGTAGAGTTGTCATCTCTGGTTGAGTTGTCATTTCTGGTTGAGTTGTCATTTCTGACTGAGTTATTGGTTCTGGTTGAGTTATTGGTTCTGATAGGGTTGGTACTGATAGAGTTGTTTCTGGGCGTTGAGTCACCTAGCTGCTTGACAGAACTGACACGTCATCTTCCGTCTGTAACTTTTGGATGACATCATGAGGCAACGATGAAGAAGTTAAGCCAACCCTGGCTTCGACGCGCCAAGTAACGTTGCATATGGTGATTGTTTGATGCCCGCATTGTAGCTGGAGTTCTTCTGAAATTGCACAAATTTAACACCAACAGTCCAGTCCGAGGTATCGTTTTCACTCATTCATGCAACAAGCATGTCTTTGATGTCGTAATTTGCTCATTCAACAGATCCTTGACCTTGTGGGTGACGTGGCTTACCATGCACTATCACCAGCTTCGGCCACATCTCCTTCAAATCCGAAATTATTTGAGCTGCAAACTCTGAACCATTGTCACTTTGTAGGATTTGTGGTGCACCGAATAGACGAAAGATGTCCATGAGTTGGTATGCAACCTCTGAAGCTCTGTTTGATGTCAGTGGGCGGATAACACAAAATTTTGTACGGTGGTCCTGATACACCATAATCCATTTGAAAGAACCATGTATGCTTGTCTTGCAGTATCCTATGGGGGAACCCGCTGAGTGAAATTACTGAGGGTACCTTTTACACTACAAACGAAACATATTGGTCTAACAACTACACCCTTTGTCATCGGTCGTACACGTTTCCGTTGACAGTCAATCCACGTGGTCTTAAACAGCTCAACAGAATCCCTGGTCACATTGGCATATTTCTTGCCTAACTCCTTCACCATTCTATCACGGCCGCCGTGGCCAGTAGCTAAGTGGGCACGTTTGTTAACATCAAATGCCCCAGCAAAATCGGCCAAAACGTTTTACTGTGTTTGCGCATAAACTGATCAAACTATCTTACTGGGGGTAGGGTGTGTGTGTGTGGTTGGGGGGGGGGGGGGGGCTGGACTAATGGCCCATATGGATTATAGTCACTTAGTCTATCTGGCAAAGGGGCGAAAATATCGTGTTTTCACTGTCACATTTACTCCCCTATTGGCTCGTCCACCGGACGAGTCAATTAACCCTTTACCCAACGTAACGAAAAAAACGGCCAGCGCTATTCTCAAAAATCGCCAATTAATTTTCAAAATATTTTCATTTTTGTCTCAAAAACATAGGTTATGACCCCTCGTTGGAACGAGCTCGTCGTGCTCGTTCCAACGAGGGGTCATAACCTATGTTTTTGAGACAAAAAATGAAAAAAATTAGTTATTCAATAATGTTTTTTGCAAGTGTCGTCTGCTTTTCATGTTAGGTAAAGGGTTAAGGGAGAAAATGTGACAATAAGAACACAGCATCAGTTAGATAAACTTTATTCATTTGTTATCCTAATTTATGTGTTGTTTTCTGTCCCAATAGGATTAGCAACTGATTCCCTGCACTGCAAAAATATAGGTTCTCTTTAGAACCAAAACTGGTTTTAATCTTGTCCCTGAGATGGAACCAGTTCCGTTTAAACAGTATTTATTTCAAATCAAATAAATTTATGAAGATTAACATTAAATATTAACAGAATTAAACATAAATTGAGGGGGTTTCAGCCGTAAGTTTAGAGCTTATACGAGGTTGTCTCAAATCATTATAGTATATATGAACAGTGAACAGTTGGCATATCGAACCAGTTTTGGTTCTTTACAGAATCAAAACTGGTTCGATATGCCAACTGTTCATATCTCCTTTGTTTCAAAATGTTTGGCGACTGCGTTGAATAAGCTCCAAGTTTAGTGCTGAATCCACCTCAGTTCATGTAATATTCTGTTAAAACTGAATGCTAATCTTGGTAAATTTATTTGATTTGAAATGAATACTGTTTAAACAGAGCTGGTTCCATCTCAGGGACAACAGTAGAACCAGTTTTGGTTCTAAAGAGAACCTATATTTGTGCAGTGTGGAATCCCTAAGAATTATTAAAGAGACGTTTGGCTGAACCCAGTGTAGATATCTGCAGACATGGCTTTTTGGGGTGAGTAGTGTCATACAAACTATTGCGTCTTTTTCTAAGTTAAAGAGTCTGAAATGTTGTTTTCGACTGCATATCACTGAGATCAACTTGGCCATGAGCGGAGAATTCTTTAGATAATATTGGTCTAACAACCACACCCTTTGTCATCTCAACTTGGGGTGTAGTTGTTAGACCAATATTATCTAAAAAGCCCGAGTGACTATAATCCATATGGGCCATTATTGCGTCTTTTTCTATGTTAAGGAGTCTGAAATGTTGTTTACTTTTTGTTCCTGTTCCTCTCACACAGAAATAAGGAACCGAACTCAAATCTGACAAACCCAAATCACATTATAATAATGGGGTTACACGATATATGTTATTTATTTATTTATTTATTTATTTATTAAGGCTTAATGACACATTAACAGCCAAGGTCATATCGTGTCGGTGACAGTTTTACGTGTGGAGGAAGCCGGAGTTCCCGGAGAGAAAAACCGAGCAACGACGAGCAGCTGCCAGCTCATCCAACATCGTAATTCCGCACTGCAGCACAGTCAGGGTTAGATGGGTTGAAGACATGCGAACCATCGGCGTGCAGTACGCCTTAATACACGGCGTCATCGTGCCTCCTTGTGGACAATCGGGGTTAAGTGCCTTGTCCAACGACTCAACGCGGAAGTCCGAATCGATTGCTCAGACGGCCATCCATCCAAGGACTAACCGGGCTCGATGTTGCTTAATTTTCGTGATCTGACGAGAACCGGTTACCGCAACGCCACCGCGCCCCCAGATGTATGTAAAAATTTTTAAATCTGTTACTCTATCGACGGATTCAGAATATTTGGTAAACTAACATTAATTTTGAGCGGCTCTGAAGTAGAGAAGCTGTTTGTGACACCATGCTGCACCAGTCTACTCCAAGTCACGTGTTTTGACCAATCAAACTGTGTAGTAATAGGTTACAATACAGTGTTTTCGTGCAAGCTGCGCCTCTGGTGGTTTGCACCCCTTTAACGGAGGATAAAAGTTCCTGGGATTTTCCGATTGGTGGAAAATGAACTGTGCTTGTAAGTGTGAATAAAATTTTAAAGTGCATGTTTTGGAAAAGATTGGTGACTATTGTCATCTGAAATGTGTGAGAGAAGAATAAAATTGGGTGGGGGTAGGTAAAAATGTGTCTATTTCATTCAGTGCGAAACTGGATGGGAGTACAGGGAGCTCCAAATTTAAAGGCAAAATTCACATGGCGACCTATATTTTTTCAGTATAATTTTTTCATGAGATGATAAACTAAATGGATAGATGGTTGTTTTTGCCCAAATCAGCTTGATGAGATGGGGAGAGGAAGAAAGATTAGCACTGTCGTCAATGAAAAAAACTCTGTATTGCAACCAATAACAGTTTAGAATAGTACTGCAGAGATATTGTAAACAACTTCCTCTAAAGTGGACGCCATTGTTATTGATCAACCAGTTATACAAAAGCACCTATTTTGTCGTTTGTCCAATTCAAGACTGTTGTCAGAAGATTTGTGTCTCCTTTATTAGTGTGTGCCAGAGGTTTCCAAAACTTCACAAGGGGCCACTGTCGATGTAATTTGTCTGCTGTTTAGGATTTTATGTTAACGTACCAACTCTCAGACGGCAAAGTTTGTTAAAATCGGATAAAAACCTTTGGTGGCTGGCAGCTTCCAATAGTTATTAGTCCACCGAAGGTGATATTTGTCTTTTAAAATACCCGCTTCATTCAGCCCATTGAAGTTTAATCGTGGAATAAATACTGAACGCAACTCGAGTAGAGTGCGAGGCTCAGGAATCAATGACCCAAGAAAGTCCAAGATACAGGGTTTCCACTCGTAATGAAATTACTGTCATTCCACAGATAATCATGAACGTTTTCCCAGGGAGGCAGTATATATTAAGACAGAACACAACGAGTTATTTGGGTCACAACGAGTTAGACTGGTGCTGCATCGTGTCACAATGATCTCATTGACAGTTTTTCAAATGATGTTCTGTTTATTTCAATGGCACCTTTATACTTTCAAGGGGCGGTATCGTTGTTCATGGATAGGACATAAATGGGGTGCATGAAGCATAGGAATACGTATGTTTGTTCAATTCTTTACCCAACGAATCGGCCGCATCCCCCCCCCCCCCCCCCGCGTAATATGCAACTCCAGCAGTTGAAAAAATATTATTTTTCAAAATATTTCAACAAAACCATATCATGTGACCCTCGTTGGAACGAGCTCGACAAGCTCGTTCCAACAACGGGTCACATGATATTGTTTTGTTGAAATGTTTTGAAAAATTTGAAAAAATTTCATTTAAAATAATAAATTTTGATATCGTCTGCGTTGGGTAAAGGGTTAAACACTTGGAAATGAACACACACAGTTGGCTAAAATGACTACTGCAGTACCTTTCCGTGGTCTGCCATCTGTCAACTTTAGTCGCCAAAAGAATTAAAAGACAAATATCACCTTCGGCGGTCTGATAACTTTCTTTATCAACCATTTACCTAAAACCCCAAACGCAAACCGCGGTATTAGTAGCGATAAAAATTGGACGATAAAAGATCTTGTATTTCCATTGCAGAAGCGATAGAAGTCACATGACGCCGCGATAAACAAACACACTCGTGTCTGCGGACTATTTAAGTGGAACTGGCAATCGTCATTTCCTTCAAAAACTTGTAATGCTGCATTGAATGATGCCTCAACATAATTCCATATTGCAAGGAATTCCACAATCCAGTATATAAACAATCCACCATGCAAAACACCAAAAACAAAAAAAGACGACGTTGAACCGCAAAAACTGATAGATGCAGCGAGATAATTTTGAGACGTAACGCCAATCTTAGTGACGTTTCACGCTTCTACAAATTTGAATGAAGTGACGTCATATAGTTAAAGAGATTCTTGCGCACTACTAAAATACAATTCCCCAGTTGCTTTCAAAACCACCCACCTGTTCACTGGGTGACCCCATGAGCTGAACTTAGAAATATCATTGCACAGCAAGAAAGGCATACTTGGACTTAGTTTGATTATATTTTATCACTATGTACGGGAGGGCGGTGGCTCAGTTGGTAGAGGTGCAGGCTACAAGCCGAGAGGTCCTCGCTTCGAATCCCACCTGTGGCAACCGCGTTGTGTCCTTGGGCAAGACACTTCATCTCCATTGCCCGCGTGGGGGGGGGGGGGGGGGGGGGGGCACGGTGGTGTTGTGTACTAAGGCGTACTGCACGTCGATGGTGCACTTGTCTTCAACCAATGCTAACCCTGCTTGTGTGGAGTTGGTATGTTGGGGAGCTGACAGCTGCTCGCCGTTGCTCGGTGGTTATCTCTGGGTACTCCGGCTTCCTCCACCCGTAAAACTGTCACGGTCATGATTCGCCATTGTGCATAAATATGTGACCTTAAAACACCAATAAATAATAAATAAATCACTAAGTACAATTTCATTCATGTTGAAAAAATCTCATTTTGCCGTTGGGTTGAGAGAATTGAAAAAGGAGTCCCATTGTTTTGATCTGATGAGTGTGTGACTTTTTGCTTGTCAACGATTATTTTCGAGGAGTAATGGTTAGTGGGTTTGTTTGACAGAATGGTAGATTCAAGCGGTATGCGCTCATTGTACTTATATACAATCTGCGATTGATGATAACAATGAAATCAATCGTGAAGGTTAAGGTTTGGGCGCTCAGGAACAGTACTGAAACAGAACAGCCCATTTCGACCCTTTTGTCAGTTGTTTTTCATCTCGGGGAAGCCTTGGCATGTCTAATCATGACAGAGGAGGAAAAAGGCAGGAGATACGCTGCCCTATTTTCGTTGGCATGGACTCCTTTTCTTTTGTCTATACTGTTTTTTAGACATGGAGGGTGTTGTAATTGATTTGGCTGTTGTGACAGAGCTTGAAGGTAGTGTATCCTTTTCGGACAGATGGTGGTGGTAAGCTGTTTCTTCTTTCGTGTTCTTTTCTGAGTCTATTGAAAGCCGTCTAGACTCTTTTTTAGTTTGTCGGACCTCTTCCGTGGTCTGTCACTATCTCCATCCTATACATGAGTTGCATTTTTGGCTTATTCTCGGAATTCAGTTGGGTTAAAAATCAACCCAAGTCAACTGGCTTGAGTGAATATGAACCCATTTGTCCGACTAATACAATCAGTATTATTAACAACACAGTATAATATCAAAAACTAAGCGCGGATATAACACTGTCAGCGTTGTGGATAGAGGTTTCCGATTGGGGGGTGTAGGGTAGTGAATTTCCAACTAGGGGAGGGGCCGGAGGGGGAAAACCCCCTCCGGTGGTCCCTCACCCTAGTTGGAAGTTCACTACCGAGAAACATTTTGAAAATGAAGCCATGAAAGGGGGCATAAAATTGATTCTAGTAACTGAAATGCCAACACATTTATGATAGAATTATCAGGTTATTAATATTTGGTATTATTCTGGGAATTGAATGTGTGCTAAACAAATGCTCAAGCTGAGAACATTGAGCAATTCACACTGTCCTAACATTACATCAGATCTTATGCAGGATTGATCAGTTTTCGCTGTTTCATCATTTTGTAACTACGAATGGTGGAATTAACTCAGGATAACGATTTTACATGATGTGATTTTCTTGAAGTGCATTTCGAGGATTTTTTTTATTACGATAAGTAAACGTACTATAGAAATCTCGTACCGATTGACATCATGCATACTTATGAAGCTCGATATTGCATACACTGTAGTTGAGAATAGTAACGGTTGGAATTTTTGCCGATTTGAAACCGAGTTGGAATTTTGGGAAGTAAAGGAAACATCAGCATCACCAAAGAATCTCTAAATCTCTAAAATCCAGATAGGTGGAATTTCCAACTACTCATAACTTGGCTTCCAAATTTCCAATTATAGGAAATGTTGGCCAGGATTGGGGGGGGGGGGGGGGGTGACACACCCCACCCCCCAGTCGCCACGTCCCTGAACACTGTTGTCAAAACAGATTCTCAGTAAATAGGACGTATACTGAAAGGGCTTGAAAACAACTTATGGACACATATTCAGCTCGAGAGAAAGGAAACATTTGGAAAGAATATCAAGATTTTGTAAAGTTTGAAAACAAGTACATTTTGTTGTACAATTCATGAACTAGACGGGTTTTGAACGAAATTTAAAATCTTATCACATGGTGTTGCCCGTTCATGAGCTGAGCAGAACAGTTGCCCAGTTCATGAAATTGGCAATTGTCTGCCCAGTTGATAAACTAGGCAATTTGGCTGCTCAGTTCGAACTGGGCAATTTCACAAAGAGCGTGCAACACATCTACTCCACTCGTACATGAGTTATTTGAGAAAATGGTACTCAAATCTTACCGTAAATTTACATTCTGTATTTGTAAAACTATAAACTTTCATGTTTTGACTACGTGAGTTAATCGACTGACTGAATCATACAAAGTAATGCACCTCACATAGGTTATTTCCTGAGTGTTAACATTCGAAACGATCAGTTGAATTGATTTTGCTCAAGCACATTTGTCCCATGTTGTTCCAGCTCTGACAACCCATTAATCAACAGTCACTTGCGCACGTGCTTGCACCACGATTTCTTTAACACCGACGATATATTATTTCTTCAAATTCGTCGATCAAATACCCCACCCACACAAATACCTCACTTTGTACTTTCTTGTATGCTTCCATTATGATGCGTCCGTAATATTTTTCACTTCCAACTCCCACGCGACTTTAAGACGAATTTCCTGAGAACTCAGTTGTAAAGTGATTGCACTGTTTTGTTGCTATAACAACAACTTCTGCAAAGAGAGGTTCCAGGAAGATGGCCAAACTGACCATGTTGCCTCCCAATGATATACCACATGATAAAATTGCTCTTTGTGAACAAAATTGTTTAACCCTTAACCTTAACTTATTAACCATTTATCCAACGTAACGACCAAAACCGGCCAGCGCTATTCTCAAAAATCGCCAATTAATTTTCATTATTTTTTTCATTTTTTGTCTCAAAAACATAGGTTATGACTCAACGAGATCGTTCCAACGAGGGGTCATAACCTATGTTTTTGAAACAAAAATGAAAATTAATTGGCGATTTTTGAGAATATCGCTGGCCCATGGCCAAGAAAATGTTTCCCTTGATGCGATTCTTTATAACATTACCTCCCCTTAATTTGGTAAAACTGTTCAGGCATTTGACACTGAGAGAGATGGGAACTTCATATAAAAAATTATTTTTTTAATATTCGTGTATTTTCATCATCGATGCGCATCATTTCACAAACTACAGTTCTTTTCCTGTGGTGTAGTATAAGCAAATAAAAGCTATCTTGTTACACTTTTTTCCCAATCAATTTGAACATTGGACTATTGTTCCCAGTAGAAACCCATTTAAAAAAATAGAAAACTGCCTTTTCAGACCCTTTTGGTGATCGATAACTTTTTATGTTCATTGTATCAACAGTGTGCGCATCATTGCATAAAATACAGACACTGTTCTTTTTAATAATCTAAAAGTCTGTCAGATGTGGTTTTCCATTTTTTTTCCTCTGATGAATTAAAACTTCCAAATTGCTATGAAAACACATTCTTGGACTGTTCAATAACGCAGAGATGGATGAGAAATTACATATAAAGTGCTTTAATTGGTGTCGCTATTTCACACCTCATTGCCATTCATCCACGCACATCAAGTCTCAGAAATTTCACACCTCACCACCCACATTCACTGCCTTCTTTATTGGATTTCGTTTCGCAAGTTCAATAATCTCAAGGGAGATAATTTTCGCGTAAGATATTATTTTAATCAATATTGTTGGGTATGCGCTTTTGGCCGTTACGTTGGGTAAAGGGTTAAACTCAGGTATTTTGTTGAATAAAGATTGATTGATTGACTGATCACTGAATTAAAAAAAAGAAAGGCAACCAAGATTTTAAAAATTGTTGGCGTCAATGGCCATGCAAGAAGCTTCTTGAGAGTGTCAGCCTAGCGTTTAACCATTTGTCTGACGAAACGGTTGCACTCGTCGGCGCAATATAAAAAATGAGGAGCAGAAATGTTTTTTAAAAATTCGCCCAAACCATATCATGTGTCCCCTCTTTAGATGGAGCTGGTAGAGCTCGTTCCAATGGCGGGTCACATGATATGGCTTTGTTGAAATATTTTGAAAAAAATGAAAAAGTAATATTTAAAATCATATATTTTGATATCATCTGCGAGTTTACTGATAAATGAATTCTCACTGTCATGATTAACTTTGAAAAAGAAAAGCCTAACTTCACCATTGTCCATTTGTTATAATCTTCCACCACGCGTCATAAATGAGAACATAAAAATGAGAGAAAAAAATCTCACTAGAAGGTCTGCAGCGTCTCTCAACCATCACCCCTCCCCCCCCCCCCCGAAAGCACTGCTGCACAGTTGGGCTGCTCGCGCTTCATCAAGCCCTGGAGCAATACAGTAATAATTCGAGTAGGTAGGAATGTTCAAAGAGGCTGTGCCCCCGCCAATGAAAGTGTCCCTTCAAGTCGTATGATAGTCACCCTCTGTGGATTTCAAACCCTGGATACATTGCAATCGGATGTGACAAAAATTGCCTCGTTTGAAATTGTCTCTACTATGGACTTAACAGCCGAGTAAAATGCCTATGTTTTACCAAATTTCCCAATCGTGCCGAAAAAAATGAAGAGGTGTGTGAATCCTTAACATTACTTTGTGTGTTCAATTCCTACCACGGCACTACGGCACATGCCCCCCCCCCCCTTCCCACCCCCCAACGATACATATCAGTGTGTGGGTACCTTTGTATGACCCCCATGTTCGAAATGCTTCATACGTCTATCGAAATGCTTCCTACGCCTATCGAAATGTTTCCTACGTCTATTGAAATGCTTCCTTCGCCCATCGCAATGCAATGCTTCCTTCATCCATCGAAATGCTTCCTACGTCTATCGAAGTGCTTCCTACGTCTATCGAAATGGTCCTACGTCCATCGAAATGCTTTCCACGTCCATGTCATTGACCGCATCGTAGTGGTTCAGTCATGATATGGACTTCACGAAGATCACTTCTGACGCAGACATTTCCCCGCGGAGCCCTGGGAAATGAAGTAGTGCTTATTAAGTGTGGTAAACAAGCTCTGTTTTACTGATAAAATGGGACCCGGTAACCATTGATTGGGGAGGAAGTCCTCTAAACTGGGCAACATGGCTGTAAACGATTTACTGGACTTGACTTTATATTATTTATTTATTTATTTATTGGTGTTTAAGGTCACATATTTCTGCACAATTGCTAATCGTGACCACAAAATTAGAGGAAGCCTGAGTACCCACAGAAAACCACCGAGCAACGACGAGAAACTGTCAGCTCCTCAACATACTAACTCCACACAAACAGGGTTAGCGTTGGTTGAAGACAAATGCATTGTCGACGTGCAGTGCGCCGACGAGTTGATGCAGATCAATGGTAGCTCCATTGTGTGTATTCCCATTTTTCATTACTGATCTCAAAAAATAATAGTTCGATTAACTAATGTTTTTTCAGACAAAGATTGAGAATTTCTTAGAAGTGTTGCTCTTCTGCGATTTTATTACGACAATGCGGCGTTTTTCATTTCCCTGGTATACGATCAAAACACCAGCTGTATGTATTAAATATGACGCCTGAATGACATTGATGGAGTTCCATCTGAAGAAATGTCATTAATTACTGGCGTTCTTTTTACCATGTTTTTACCATGTTTTGACAATGTTAAGTGGGAATTCAACTAGTAAGTTGTGGTATTCAACTTCCTAAATTCCGAACACACCGTTTTTTGGTGCCGTGAATGGCTTTTTATCTGCTGAGATATCAATATATGCAGGGGGAGGGGGTGGGTGGAGGGATGAGTGTCATCCCAAGACGATTTTCCAGCCGGGACATTTTCATCAGAAGTTCAGCTCAATGGATTTTTTTATTGGGGTTTAACGATATTTCCGACAGCCAGGGTCACGTCTTGTCAGACAGTTTTACGGATGGAGAAAGCCAGAGTACCCGGACAGAACCACCGAACAATGGAGAGCAACTGTCAGACTCCACAACGTACTAACTCCGTATAAGCAGTGTTAGCATTGGTTGAAGACATCTCATTGACCTACAAAAACCTGTTAATTAAATAGCCACTTTGCCAGTGACAATTATTCATTTAACAGGAGTATTCAGTTAACAGGAATCTGGTCACTTTCACGTACTCTAGAGATCTACTGAGAATTTATTTATTATATGCGGTTTGACAGAGCTGAGCTCTGTTAACCCTTTACCTAATCTGAAAAGCAGACGACACTTGCAAAAATAATTCTTGAATAACTAATTTTTTTCATTTTTTGTCTCAAAAACATAGGTTATGACCCCTCGTTGGAACAAGCTCGACGAGCTCGTTCCAACGAGGGGTCATAACATATGTTTTTGAGACCAAAAATGAAAAAAATAATAAAAATTAATTGGCGATTTTTGAGAATAGCGCTGGCCGGTTTTGGCCGTTACGTTTGGTAAAGGCTTAAATAAAATATAACAAGATATAATGGATTTTTAAAAAGTTGGAATTTCGAGGACAAAGTACGAAAATTGAAAAGCTTGAGCATGAATATACTAGAGGAAGCCGGAGTACCCGGAGAGAACCACCGAGCAACGGCGAGCAACTCTCGGTCTCCCCAAAGTACTAACTCCACACAAGCAGGGTTAGCATTGGTTGAAAACAAGTGCACCATCGACGTGCAGTACGCCTTAGTACACAACGCCACCGTTCCCCCACGTGGGCAATCGGGATAAAGTGTCTTGCCCAAGGACACAACGCGAACCGAGGACCTCTCGGTTTTCAGCCTGCATCTCTACCGACTAAGCCACCGCGCTCCCAAAGGACACCTTAAACACCACTATACATACACATAAAAAAACATGAAAATACCTACTGTTACCGCCTTGAATTAAAAAAAAAAATGATTCCAATCGATAAAATGTACTATAATTTGAGCCAGCCGAAAACTTTTTGAAATTTCGTTGAAAAAATGTTTATTTTCATGGGATATTATTGCACAAATGGTTTATTACCTTACTTGTTATCACACGGCAGAATCTTTCTGCTACATTACTGCTTGATTATTGTACTGCTGATTAATGTGTATTACATGGCTGGTTAATATTACACTGCTGGTTGATTATTACACTACTACTGTTACAAAGCCACTGCACATGAGGAAAATTACATTCTTGATGAGTTTCGAGAAAATACTAATAGTTTTATGTATTGGTACCAGAGGCGCCACAACTCCATTCCCAGGGGATGACGGTGGGGCGAACGTCGGCAGAACACAGATCTTTTGATCATAAAGGACGCAAAATGAAGAATATCTTCACTTTAGGACATGAGCAAACAGACATTCACTTTAATAAAGCAGTGCGCAAAATTTCAAAACCGACTGACCGTTCTCGTGGGTTGGAGATGGCTAACCGAGCACTCGGCTATGTAAAAATTCTTGGGAAACTGCTTTTTTATCATTAACAAGTATCACGGCAAAGGTCTAAAAATCTCTCAAGACTCAAGAAAGGCTGCTTAACTGTTAGAGTGCTAGAAGCCCATATTTGGGCTTTATACTGAACTGCAGGTACTAAAAGTTAAAGGCTTCATATTCTGTGGACGTCCTTCATATTATTTTGTAAGTAAAATTACTTCATCTCCATTGATTTGTATTGTTACAATTTATGGGAGAGTGCCTATAGGCACCCTCCCATGAATTGTAACATGACAAAAATGTGTGAACAAATCATGAGCTGAGAAATTTTTTTTAGCACTATACTAGTTCAGTGACTCAGACTTTATCATTCAAGATGCAACTTTTGGTTAACCGGTCATCCGTTCGCGTATATTTAAATTTGCGTAACCACGAGCGTTCTCGTGAAAATTTTCACACTGCTTTACCCATAAACCCACCCACCCACCCACCCACCCACCCAGAATAGATCTTTCACCGTACATTAACCTTTGAAACCACGCGTTCCCCAGTCGGATCATCGTATGCAAAACTGGTTACAGTGTTCTTTACATTTTCACAGGGGTTCGATAATAATTTAAACCTACAGCCCAAAAGGTCCGTGGGATTACATTTTTACTGGTCGTGATGGCACACCTATTTGTTTTCCATAATATTGTTTGCTTATCCACTACCGACTTTTCTTTTACACAAATTGTAAGTACACCAGGTTAAAAACTAATCTCCCATGGCTGACAATTTCGTAACTGGGAGAAATTTACAGGAAAGTTATCTTCCATTGATTACCTAAACCTGTCAGTACAGTTAGCACAATGGGTATAGAAATTTCACGTAAAAATTAAAATTTCGAAATGTTTGCGAGTTTGTATCATCGATGTGCGCATCAATTCAAAAACATCAGGCATTTTCCCATAGAGAAGTATAAAAATACAGAACCTGGTTTTTCCAACGTTATTTCCCACTCAGTTTGAACGTTTGATTATTATTCTCCGGGGAAGACCATTTAAAATAAGAAAACGCCTTTTTCCACATCTTTTGATGTTCTGAACCTTTTTTCCTGTTCGTTATATCAGCAGTGTGCGCATCGTGGCATATAATACAGACAAAGTCCTTTCCATTGTAACAAAACTTTCGGAGGTAAGATTTGCTAATATTTCTCCTGGGAAGAATAAAAACTTGCAAATTACTGTAAAGAACATTTGCTAAACATAAAGTCAACGTGGACGCTTACTTGGTATTTATTTATTTATTTATTAAGTTTTAACGACACTTTAACAACCAAGGTCATATTGCGTCGGTGACAGTTTTAAGGGTGGAGGAAGCCGGAGTACCCGGAGAGAACCACCGAGCAACGACGAGCAGCTGCCAGCTCCCCAACATCGTAACTCCGCACTGCAGCACAGGCTGGATTAGATTGGTTGAAGACATGCGCACCATCGACGTGCAGTACGCCCTAGTACACGGCGTCATCGTGCCCCCATGTTAACAATCGGGGTTAAGTGCCTTGCCCAAGGACACAACGCGGGAGTCCGAAACGATCGCTCAGATGGTCACCCGTCCAAGGAATTACCGGTCTCGACGTTGCTTCACTTCTGAGATCTGACGAGAACCGTTACCGCAACGCCACCGCACCCCACTTGGTGTTGATAGGTGTGGTACTGATGGATATGCATAATTAAGGATTGTCTGTGAAGTAGTTGCTTCTAATTATCTTAACGTTAAACGCCCAAGTTTCCCTTTGTAACTTTTAATAAACGAAAACAACAGACAGCTCCGAGAGCTGTCTGTTGTTTTCGTTTATTAAACGTAACAAAAGGAAACTTGCTTTTATTTTGTACTAATGTCACAGGTGTTTTCTCAATAATTACTTGCTTCTTAATTGGACCGTCC
Organism: Pictodentalium vernedei; assembly: GCA_031216915.1. NCBI lineage: Eukaryota > Metazoa > Mollusca > Scaphopoda > Dentaliida > Dentaliidae > Pictodentalium > Pictodentalium vernedei. Next base: position 393,125,136 of record CM062293.1, on the reverse strand, counting down.
TCACGCGTCTAATAATCTCAAGGAGAGGGAGATAACTTTATCGAAAGTCGATTTTCATGATGAGAAAGGTGAGGGATGGACGAAACTCAGTCGTAAATAAGTTGAGAAAAAAGCCACCAAAAGTTACTTCAGCTTAAGTATCGGCTTTAAACGGGTGAGGAGAATAGCACAGACAGTCGACACAAGCTGAGACCTTGGAAAATGATAGTTTTTTATTGACCCTCCACCTTCATAGATAAATACAAGGTATACAACTCCTCTTTTCAAAACAAATCAACCGACCTTCTTTCTATTCTTCTCACATTTGAACCACTTTATACGTGAATACCCGATGTTAAGGGACAGAAGAGACAATATGTGTTGAACTGATGTATGACCTGACGGTTGGGGGTTCTTTGATTATTCACAATTAATGAGAATTTCGGGGAAAACACGAAAAAAACCCGGAGGGCAAATAAATGGGTCACTAACTGAATTTAAACCAGTCTCGTCTTTCCGTTTGGGTACTACTTGTATCGAGAAAGTTGCTGGCCAGTGGGAGGACTGGTGTATTCTTGCGATTTATCTTACAGGAAGAACGCATCCCCCCAATACAAATAAAAACCATCTAGACCATATACAAATCTGTACTGAGGATAACAACTACACGTGCGATCATTCGATTAAGAAAGAGAACGCTTTTCGTCTTCACTCATCGGAAACTGATTGCACATGTCGATGCCACCGTTTATGATAACATTAATTAAATGATAAATAAATCACCAACTGAGTGAAATAAATTAGACTACATTATTTTTTGCCATTATATTTTATATAAGCCTGCGATGCATTAAACCTAAAAAATAAAGAAGCACATAGCTCAGACACTACTATAAGCTTCAGCGGTTATAGTACAAGAAGAACAATGAATGGGGATCTTGAAAAATTTAAAAAAATTATATTTAAAATAATAAATTTTGATATCGTCGCGTTAGGTAAAGGGAATGGAAAAACACTTTGTTTGGTATGTTTTGAAAAGGGGAGTTGTATACCATGTAGATGATCGATAAACATAGTTATGAACGATAATTTTTCGAGTTCTCATCTTCTGTCGAGTACCTGTGGGGTGGGGCATGTTCCGTCCCACGTTCGACTGAGCCCCCATCTGTATTTGTTTCCCAGGGAACGCCAATGTGTTATCAATATCCATGATTGTATCTAAACAGTGTTACTAAAAATGGGAATTCCCTTTACTCCAAAGATTGAAATATATTCCTACATTCGAGAAAATTTCTTTGAAACTTGTTTTGTTCGGGGGGCTTTTGTCCGGATGGCTTTTGTCCGGATAGCTTTTGTTCGTTCCCCATAATTTATAACGCTCTCTTTATGGAGTTTGTAACTTCACCATAAACGTATTATTCGCCCACGCAGTCTGATAAGTGTTGGTGCAAACAAGAAATTGATTAGTAGACAAATGACAAGAACATATGGTCTATCCCCTTCATCTGAGATTATATTGTCAAACCTTATGATTGATCAGGATCCAAAATCATCTTGGTCTGACAGTGAAATACAGACAGACCCATTCTTTGGAAGTTTAATTTATCACAGGAGAATAGAGTTCATTTGCCTAATAGACTTTTACCCTTCTCCAAACTTACGGCAAAACCGTCCATGGCTATTCATAACAATCGTCATTCAATTTTTATTTTGTTCATTTATTGGCGCGGGGGCGCGGTGTCTCAGTAGGTAGAGGTGCAAGTTGCAAGCCGAAAGGTTCTCGACTCGAACCCCACATGAGGCAACCGCGTGGTGTCCTTGGAAAAGACAGTTTACTCCAATTGTCCTCGTGTGGGCACGGTGGCGTTGTGTACTAAGGCGTACTGCACGTCGATGGTGCACTTGTCTTTAACCAATGTTAACCCTGCTTGTGTGCTGTTCGTATGTTGGGGAGCTGAGAGTTGCTCGCCGTTGTTCGGTGGTTCTCTCCGGGTACTCCGGCTTCCTCCACCCGTAAAACTGTCGTGGACATGATTAGCCATTATGCAGAAATATGTGACCTTAAACACCAATAAATAAATAAATAATTTAATGGCTCCAAAACATTGCTTATGACCACTCATTGGAACGAGATCAACGAGCTCTTTCCATTGTGGATTTATAAGCTATCTTTTGAGTAAAAAAAATGAAATATTTCAGTGATTCAAGCTCCTCGTGGGAACACCTGGAAGTGAAGCAGTGCTGTGGTAAACAAGTTTTGTTTTACTTGTAAAATAGGACCCGGTCACCAATGCCCGGGGTGAAAGTCCTCTAAAATGCGCAACATGGGTATAACGACTGGCCGGGGTTGACATTATATCCATCTTGTGGTCACGATTAGCCACTGTGCAGAAATACGTGACAAAAACACCAATGAATAAATAGTATAGTTATTCAAGAAATATGTGAGACAGTGTCGTCTGCTTTTGGTGTTTTGCAAAAGGAAAGGTAGCACCCTTCTTGGATATGTCGAAGAAAGAATTGAAAACATTGCTAACAGGAATGTTTTAGACTTGGGGGCCAGGGGCAAGGAAAGACATGCCATAATTTATGAGACCTCAGACTTCTCAGAATGGGTGGATGATTGACTGGATACGAAATAATGTCTTTTGAAGAGAAAGAGATATGTAGTGGTACCAGGAGGTTTAATCCAATTGCCTCCCTATTCCCACGCTTCTTCTCTCCACCCAACAGTCGGAGACGAACTGCGTGATGACATCCCTTGCCCCATTCTTCCCAATCTCTCCGATTAGTATATTAACCCTCTCCTTTGAGTCTCCCACTAACCATATGTCCTTCATTCTCCCATCTCACTTCCCCATTATACTCCCAGTGAATCTCATTCTTTTAGACTGGTATTTTGGGCATTGTAGAAGAAAGTGTTCCAGGGTCTCCACCACGCCCAAATTACACATCTAGCACTCCTTTTCACTGTTTTCCCCAATTTTTCCCCTCAGCTCCAGGGACCGCGGCCTCAGCTTGAACAACAGCGACCCCACAAAGGTGCCATCAAGGTACTCTTCAAAACCAGGCTTTTCTTTGTCACACAGGCCACCCAAAGACCTCTTTGATTTGACCTCCTCTTGCCAATTAAGGTTCCATCCTCCATGACCCTTTCTCCGACGATGTTTTTACCCTGGTCTGCCCCAACGTCTAGGTCCGAGATCTCCAATGAGTAGTTCTCTATTAGTTCCCTCAACTGGACCATCCACCCTGTCTTGATATTTGAGCTGAAAAATCTCAGGAACATTACTTTACACCATTGGCTGTCGGAGAGATTTACCAAATAATTAAGATAACCGAATTTCAATAAGTCTATACTGTCCTTAATCCTCGTCCACCCAAGCTCACCATTAGCTGCTTCTAGCGCTGCGGCATTACTCGACCCCGTTATCCATCGACCTGCATCGTTCTGCAGGATTTCCAAGCTCTTTACAGCCGTCTGGTTTAGGGGTACCACTTCCGTACCATATGTTATACTTGGCAGACCCACCATTTCCCAAATGGTTTTCTCCACGAAAACCTTATTGAAACTGTTTCTCCCTATAAGTTTCATTTGATTAAGGATTCGCCTCCACTTCAGAATCAATTTATTTGTGTGGTTTCGGTAGATGCTTCTTCCTGTGATGTTTATATTTACCCCCAGATACTCGTAGTCACCTGTCTCTCCTACACTAAGAGGTTTGCTGCTACCTTCCGGAATACAGAACTCCCCCAAGTCTGAACCCAAGGCATCAAAATACACTAAGCCTGTCGGAAGTGAAATTGATTAATTCCCAAGGAAGGCACTATCTAGAGTGGTTTCATATATACTATTCAAAAAGTAGGGGATATTTGATAAAAAAAGAGATATATGAAGAAATATATTTATATTTTCATCAAAAAATCAGTTGAGGCATTGCACTGTGACATCTGGTGAATGATTTCAGCGATAGTTGGGTGTCTGACAAGCACACATTCCACGCATTGTGCTGTAGACGACATGGACGCTCAGTCAAAGAATTTACCACATTCAGTCTAAGACCTCAGCAAATCCTTCTCGGTTCGCGAGACTAGCGCGGATCCGAGTGGCATACTCCTCACCAAACGTCCAATATCAGCTTGACTGATGTTATTCCATTCTTCCTGCAGTGCAGCGGCGAGTTCCTGGACAGTGGTAAGGGGCTGTTGGCTTTGTCGTAGGCGCCTTCCAAGCACATCTCAGACGTGCTCGATTGGTGAAGGGTCTTGATTTAGTGCTGTTCAAGGCAGTGTAATGATGTTCAGCCTCTGGTGGAATTCTGCAACGACACGGGTCCTGTGTGCCCTTGCACTGACATCTTGGAAAATGAATCGACGGCCGTAACGTCGCGCAAATGGCACCACATAAGTTGCGTACAGGTTGTCACGGCAGTACTGCCCCGTGATACGCCCTTATATGCAGTGCTGTTCTGCTTGTCATGGTTATGCCTCCCTACACCATAACCGATCCACCTCCAAAACGATCGTGCTGCCAAACGGTTACGTCATGATATCGTTCGTTCCGCCGCGTCACACTCTGTTTTGCCTGTCGTGGAAGTCGAGAGTGAACCTCGATTCATCGGAAAACACGGCGTTGCACGACCGACGATTGCCCCAGCGCTGTCGTGTTGCACACCAATTACGGCTTGGTGGGATGTGACGTTCAGTCAAACGTGGAATTATTCGAGGTCGTCGAGCGTACAAATTCTAGATGTGTAGGCGATTTCGGATAGTCTGACATCTGTCGCTCAGTGCAGCTGCTGTCCAATTTTTGAGGCACTTTGATGGCGGTTACGTAATGATGTGGTTCGGATGAAACGATCCTGGCTAGCAGTTGTCGCCCTTGGACGACCTGGCCGACGTCTGTCATCAACATTTTCCTGTCTGACGGTAGCGTGGCCACAACCTGCTAATCACCGATTGAGTAACGTTGAGAATTTGAGCCACTGCAGTCTATCTGTTGCCCGCTTCCAACATGCCAACGGCACGTAAACGTTCGTCACGTGTCAGTCTTCGCATAACTCAAAAGTTACGTTTCGACCAGAAACTATTGATGAACGATGAGACACCTCGTGTCGGACAGTTTTACGGGTGGAGGAAACCGGAGTACCCAGAGGGAACTACCGAGCAACGGCGAGCAACTGTCAGACTCCCGGCGTACATGTACTAACCCCATGCAAGCAGGGTTAGAATTGGTTGAAGACAGGTGCACCAACGACTTGCAGTACGCCTTAGAACTCAGCGCCACTGTGCTCCCACATGAGCAATCGCGTCGAAGTGCCTTGTTCAAAGACACAACGCAGTCATCCCTTGCGGGGATCGAGCCGTGGACCTTTCTGTTATCCTGCTTGCTGTGAATAAGTGACATAATGAGATCAAGCTATTGGGTTTTGGAAAGCCATCTGACTGAACACTTTTGTTGGGTGTTACTATATGTCTTTGCAGACGTATGCAGATTCTGTTTTAGTAAAAAATCTAGGCATTCCAAAATGTCATTATTCGGTCTCACTATACATTCTTCCTGCTTTCTGGTTGGTGGGATTCGTGCTCACTACATGTGGGATGAGGGATGGCAATTCGTACAAAATAAATAAATAAATAAATAAATAAATACAAAATAAATAAATAAATAAATAAATAAATAAATAAATAAATAAATAAATAAATAAATAAATAAATAATCGACGAACTAGAATTGTTCGGAACTTATAAACTTTGGTACTTACACGAAGAAGGTTTAAAAGTGGTATAAGTATGTATCACAATATTATTCTGTAAATGTATTGATTATTATATTTTACATACCCGTTAAATAAAAATATAAATTTTATAGTAGATTTCCTTTCTTATTATACCTACCGCAATTGTTTACTACACGCTTGCACTGCAATGGAAGACCCAAACTCGGATAAAATACACTCTGTTTTAATCTTTCCCAAGAGATGTGGGAAAGAAAAGTGGTGTAAAACAAACCACGAATCAATAAGCCAAAACTGGACCGAGCGCCATCGGCGCACACCCAGTATGGGACGCTCTTCCCTTAGTACAAATCTACGACTTCCGTTAACCAATGCGCAGTGCGTCATCAATTCATCACTCTTTTGAGTCCGCCAACATAGGAGCTATGTGATCAGCGGGGAGGAAGGATTCTTACCCGAATAAGACGGGAGGGCCTCCATGTAAACAACTGCGGTAGGTATAACAAGAAAGGAAATTTACTATAAATTTTATATTTCTTATCAACCTACCTTACAATTGTTTACTACAGGCTGAATGGACAATAGGATGGAGGGAATCACATAACCAACCCACACATAACTCAATTGCACTGGAACCGTGGACAGAGGAAGAGATCCCTAGTCCTATCAAACCATAGCATCACAAACATTAGTAAAAGACAATGAAAGATGAGGCGTATGGTGATGTGCGACGCACAGACAGAAAGGGCAGTAACAGGAACTGACCCTGTAAGAAGCTAAATGACTGTGATAAACAACAGCCTGAGCAGAAGAAAGAGGGCCCGCAGGACAAAGGTCCTCTGTCTGCTCCTGCAACTGTCGCAGATAAATGGAGAAGGTAGCATTTCTCCAGTGGACTGCCAGCATAACATCCGACAACATGATAAGTTACATAAGTTAGTATAAGCCCCGAGAGGAAGACAATGCACGCACCTCGTGGCAGAAAAACGATTGGTAATACAATAGCCAGTAGCTGGACGGAAACTGCACGAATAGCAAGAAGCAAGACAAATCCATCGAGAAATGGATTCAGGAGAGATCTGGCATGTGAGAAAACGCATATCCATCCGGGATAAAGGCGCGAACGCCCCCCCCACCCCCCAAACAGAACAGCGCCCAAGAATGTGTCCATCTTGGAGTAAACTGCGAAGTCCTAGGCCTTTTCAAGGAAAAGAGCCGAACAAGCTTGGAGAGGCAAGGATGAGTGCCGAAACAATGCGGTACCACATATGAAAAAAGATCTCCGAAGCATGGACTTGTACCCATCGCTGGAGACCACCAGAAACAAACATATACAAGAAACTCTGCAATCGGTGTGATCGAAGGAGTGACAGAAGCAACAGAGTGATCGCACACCATCGACAGAAGAACCTTCTACTGAGCCACAGAGGCAAAACCAGTGGAGTGAGTGCCTCCTTGAAGAAGAAAAGCAACTCCACTGCTCGTCTCGATAAAAGACATGCGAGAAATCACAATGAAGTCGGGTCAACTTGAAACCTCCTCGGGTGACTTTGGCAAAGAAAGTCGCGACGTAGAGGGAGACATGCCGGTACCACCGCTAACAGAGAGCGGAGCAGATTGATCCACACCCACCGAGGACACAGGGGTGTGATCGAAAGGATTCGACAACTGCAGGTTCATATCTGGGCTAGAACCTGAGGCAGAATCGGAACCGGCAGGAAGGCATAGCCGACAAGACCATCCCAAAGGAGGGCCAGAGCGTCCACGGCGAAAGCCAGAGCATCTGGACACGGGGACATGAAAGTGTCCACCTGATGATTCCAATGAGTCGCAAAGAGATGGATGTGGGGAATACCCCAGAGATCGCAAAGAGACTGGAACACCTCCACGTGGAGCATCCACTCGGTGGAAAAGAACCTGCCGCGTCGGGACAGGGAGTCGGCTAGGACGTTCAGACGACCGGGAATGTGACGAACCACCACTCCGACGTTGACATCCTGAGCGAGCAGTAGAAGATCCCGAACCAAAACGTACATGGGAACATAGTGCACTCCCCCCTGGTTCCGAACGCAAACAACCACCGTAGAATTGTCAGACCACAGAAGGACCTGACAATCTGAAAAGCGGGGAATCTACTGTCGGAAACACAGAAGAAGAGCATGAAGCTCCTTCTGGTTAACATGAAGAGCTGCTAGATTAGATCCTGGTCCCATGACCCGTGAAGGAAAAGACCCAGAGGATCCCAACGTCACACCCTATCCGAGATCGCTGGCTACCGTCAGAACACGATCGGACGTGGGGAAGTCCAACGGAACTCCATGCATAATCCACTGAACATCTGTCCGGGGAGAAGGTGACAAGGAAGAGACTCCGGTAACAGAAGCACCAGAAGCAGAGGATCGACATTCGGCCTCCAACGACTGAGCAAACGGTGTTGGAGAGGTCAGACATGCAGATGACCTAGAGGAATTAGAGACCAAGCAGATACCAAGCAGTCGGAGAAGACTCCGAGCTGATGAAGTCCATCCCAGATGACAAGACGGAGAAGAGACCAGGTCCGACTTCTCTCCGTTGACTCAGAACCCTAGTGACGTGAGTAGGTTCAACAGTGTGACGACATCAGACTCCAGAAAAGCAGCATTGGATTGCCTCTGGAGGATATCAACTAGACAAGCCGAAGAAGACACCTTGGACTGTGTGCTATGTAAGACTAACACATGCGACATCAGACAGGTGAAGGCCCAAGGATCCAAGCCGAGGCAAAAAGGAAATGGCCTTGAACTGGAAAACATCCTGGGGAATGGAGCGGCGAACTGATCTGAAAGCCTCCATGCTGCACTGAGGAGCAATAACAGACTGCGTCAGAATACTCAGATCGATAACCTATCTGAGTCGACCGTCCTTCTTCGGCACCAAGAACATGCGGGAAACAAAATCCCACTGAAAGAAAGTTCTTGATGATCTCGATTGTCCCCTTTGACAACTGACAGGAGAACGCCTATCTCCGTGGTCAAAAGGTCCCAACGTGTAACGTTGAAAGGGGCTCATGTGGGAAGAGGCACTCTCTACTTAGTGGAGTGCCTCAACCTGGGACGAAATCGAGGCGACTACTGCCGACGCCTACCCCGCCCTGTGAGTGAGTAGAAGTGGCGGTAGGAGGATCAGCCCTTAGCTTCGCAGAGGAAGCAGAAGGGCACTTGTTAGGCTTTGGACGGCGCCTGCTTCCAACAGAAGACCGATCAAGCTGACTAAGCAGCAGCAGATCAATGGAATGACAAGGGGAGCCATCCCGAACCGTCGCCACGGAACCATGGAATAATCGCGGACGCGCCGAAAGAGGTAGATCGAAGAGCAGCGCACTGCCCCTCAAAAAGGGGGACGTCTTGTGTCCAGCGCAGCGTAACTAATTCCAAGCTAGCCGCGTAACAGGCATGTGTGTGAGAAGATGCATGATGCAACAGCACACACAAAACAAAAACCTGTTTGTCGTCAAACTCATCTGGGAACAGATAAGCAGCAAAGCAGAGACGACGTGATCGAAGAGAGAACGCATTCCAGCATCCCTCTCAATAAGCCCAACCTGCACTCCAGAGTCTCCATATGGTTGAGGAGATGGAGTCCCGATCCAAGACCGTCACAGTCTGGCAGATTGACGGATTGGCGAAATCGTAGGAACGATAACGCGCCAGAGGCAAAAAGTGTCAACCCTGATGAAGAACGACGTCTCCATAGCCTTGGAACTCAGCTTAGAGTCCAAAGCGGTAAATGCCTCAACACCTGTACCGACAGGCACGGTCGAAGGTGCCCAGAAGCATGTTACTCCATAGGCTGTAGGCGTGCGACCGATGACCGCAGCCGGGCTGACACTATCGGCTGGTTTGACGGTTTGAGACCTGGAAGGAACCCAAATACAAAGTCAAGAGCTGCCCCCAAGTCAGAAGACTGTTGGCTCTCGACGTCAGGAATGACAGACTCATCCCATGAGTCGGAAGACCCTTCCAACTTCGACAAGTTGAAGTCAGGGAAGGCTGAGGCCAATACCCCACGTCTACACTACCAGACATCCCTGCAGGACCCTGCAGGGATAAAACTGCTGAACTCAACGGCTGAGAGGACACAGCATGGGGGTTCGGTCGGCAGCCACTTCCAACTTCAACGAGTTGAAGTCAGGGAAGGCTGAGGCCGATACCCCACGTCTACACAACCAGACACCGCTCCAGGCCCCTGCAGGGAGAAAACTGCTGTGCCCAACGACCGAGAGGACACAGCAGGGGGTTCAGTCGGCAGCCATTTCCGACTTCGCCGAGTTGAAGTTAGGGAAGGCTGAGACCGATACCCCACAACCACACTACAGACATCACTGCAGTCCCCTGCAGGGATAAGCCGAGACCGGCTAAAATGGTGCCCGATGACGTTGTAGACGGAACAGCAGTAGCAGCGACGGGAGCTGTTGGAACTGGCGGAAAAGGGGAAAGAGCCACCTAGCTCGGCCTCCAAAGGAGGACTCACAACCCTAGTGACAGCCTCAGATGTCGGTGAGGGTGCATAGTCCCGGAACCAGACATCTCTTCACCAGAAATCCAACAGCTCCCGCAGTATCCACCACGGTAAAAAAACTGCACATCCACCACGGATGGGGAATAACTCTCACCAGACGTGGTCGAATCGGAAGGCCCCGAAACGACAGCGTTCCCCACCCCCACGGGTGCGGGAGGAGCTGCACATCCCCCACGGAGGGGGTGTAACTCTCACCAAACGTGGTCGTGTCGGGAGGCCCCGAAACGACAGCGGTCCTCACCCCCGCGGGTGCGGGAGGAGCTGCACATCCTCCACGGAGAGGTGTAACTCTCACCAGACGTGGTCGAGTCGGAAGGCCCCGAAACGACAGCGTCCCCCACCCCCGCGGGTGCGGGAGGAGCTGCACATCCCCCACTGAGGGCGTGTAACTATCACCAGACGTGATCGAGTCGGGAGGCCCCGAAACGACAGCGTTCCCCACCCCCGCGGGTGTGGGAGGAGCTGCACATCCCCCACGGAGGGGGTATAACTCACACCAGATGTGGTCGAGTCGGGGGCCCCGAAACGACAGCGTCCCCCCGCGGGTGCGGAGGAACAGCCACGAGAACGCACCAAAAACGGGGGCAAAATGAATTGCCTTAAAGGAACCGAACTGGAAATAACAGGGGTGAGAGCAGTAGAAGAAAAAGGTGAACTCAACAGATACATAAAGTAGAAGAACACCCCCAACTACGAGGGAAAGTGGCAGAAAAATAACCGGTGGGTACACGACAGAACCCTGACGGCCGACAGGGACCTAAAATCAGAAATTCAGCTCTCAACAGTGCGAAGAACTCCTTTCCATACAGTCCCTCAATGACACCTAATTCCATTAATAATAATAAATTTTATCAACCGAAAAATTTATAGCCGAACAGCGTTGACACGATGTCGAAAAAACATTCGCGAAAACGGAGTATATAAATAAAATGCAATGAAAATGTGGTTGAAAATATTAACGAGAATATATAAAACACAGTCCTGTTATTATATGATCGTCATATCCATAATTCCAGTCACAGGAAAACCATTATCGACGAGCTGAATTATCACTGTTTCGTAGAGCAATATGGCGATACGTCCTCCACGTGCGCGGACAAAAAAAAAGAATGATGAATTGATGACGCACTGCACATTGGTTAACGGAAGTCGTGGATTTATACTAAGGGAAGAGCGTCCCATACTGGGTGTGCGCCGATGGCGCTCGGCCCAGTTTTGGCTTATTTTTTCGTGGTGTTTTTTACACCACTTTTCTTTCCCACATCTCTTGGGAAAGATTAAAATAGAGAGTATTTTATCCGAGTTAGGGTCTTCCACTGTAGTGCAAGCCTGCAGTAAACAATTGAAAGGTAGGCTGATAAGAAATGAATTGAACTGAAGTGGATGGGAAATATGTGAACACATTCTGAAGGATGTTCTTTTGGCCTGGGCTCTCCTGGACAAATAAAGCACCAAATCCCCCTCAGAAATACTAGATGAAAAACTCTCCTGGACAAATAAAGCACCAAATTCCCCTCAGAAATACTAGATGAAACTATTTTCCTAAATAAGCAAATAAAAGTTAATTGACAAATTTTTCAATAAAACTTGGTGAAATAAAGGCATTTACTTCGTAAATGACTTAGTATCTGAAAACAACGGCCTCCTAACCTTCGCTGACTTCTCCAACAAGTATAACATCAACACACCATTTACCTTTTTCAGGGTATTATACATGCTATACCTAAATCTTCGAAAACTGCAACCAGATCCAATAAAAGGTACCCTTTATTCAGGACAAAAATATTGACATGTTAAAATCTACTAATAAAGTCTCCCGGGCTTTTTATTTTAATTTTTAGAACTGCACACAACACCTCCTATTAATGCACAGAACAAATGGAATGAGGTTTTAGATATAAATTTGCTCCCATTTACAATCACAGATGATACATATTTACAAAGTTTGCATTTCAAAATTGTCCACCAATTTTATACACGAATTCAAAACTTTATAAATGCAAACTCTTTAATGTTCTGTTGTGAAAACAGTTTTTCTGAATTTTTTTTAGAACATTTAAGGAACAAGTGTGATGTTGAGTTTCCTTTGAGCCCAGAATATGTTATTTTAGAGGCCACAAAAATATACATGCCGCTTCTAATAAAATAACAGACTTCTACATGCTTATCTTCAGAAAGTTTATTTATACTTTACTCTACCAATCAAAACAAAATGTATTGAACAATTAAGAAATTACAGAAATGTAGAACTCATAGCCACATATTAATACTCGAATAAGCGCATCAAAGAGATAAACTTAAAATGGGATACAATCAGTTCTCTGCTAACTGGTTAACCCCTTTTACAACTTGCTTATACTATATTTCAGTCGCCATAATGCAGTGACGTTGTAGATTGCGATTGGTGCTGTAACATCACGACATATTTGTATGTTACTTGTACCGTCGTAACACTGTTGGAGAAAGCGCTATACATTGCTTGGGTTGAGTCATTTCAAATCTTTACCCAGCGCTATGCGTTGCTTGGGTTGAGTCATTTCAAATCGTTCCCTGCTCAAAAATGACAAAAGTTCTAAAAACATTTCCTCTAACCCATAACTTCTGCCCCCCTCGCTGGAAGGAACTCGACTTGAAAAAGAATGAAATTTTAGAGTGGTTTTTGCATATTGCACTGGTCGGTTTTAAACCATTACTTTGAGCATAGGGTTAAAGTATTTCCGGTAATTTTCAAGTTTACTTCATTTCGGTTAAACAATAAGGTGAAAAGTAAGTGCTTGATATGTATGCAGAACCTTGACTCTGCTAACACACACACGGCAGCTCCGAGAGCTGTCTGTTGTTTTCGTTTATTTAAGGTAATACAAGGAATCAACGGTTTATTTTCTACTGATGTCACAGGTGTTTTCTCAACAATTACATTCTTCTTAATTGGACCATCCTCGCCCGTCTAATAACTTCAGGGAAGGTACCGTTATCAAAAGTCGATTTTCATGGTGAGATACGCCAGGGATGAATACCCGGTCCTAGTTTATTATTCCTTACATATTAACACACAACGCGTACCGCCTATGCAAAGATCAGACGATTGAGATTCCACAATGTTAATTTGTTTTGTCAGATGGGGTTACAAAACACAGTTATATGAGCTTATTATAAACATTATCAACCACGGGGCTTTAGCCTAACCAATCAATGGTAAACAAATTCGGTACACGGGAGCGAAAGCCATTTCATCAATAATAATAACAACTTAAAATAAGTATATTACAACGGGCATTTATTACTCATACCCCATTTGAAAGCAAATATTCGCAGCCAAGACATTTTGTTCACATCAATTTCCCAAAAGTCGAAAGGAAAAGAAATGTTTAAATGTTTCTATTAATCACTTGGAGGCGTTATCACACGAGGTCCATTCTGTCTGGCAACTCGTCGCCTCATGAAGAGTGAAACGAAACCAGCTATTATTTATTACGTTTTTAAATAAGTTTACCTCATAAGAGACCAAAAATTAACAAACATACCTTCTCTCATGTTAATAAAGCATCCATAACTCGAAATATGATGTTATTATAATGAAAAAGGCCCAGTGATTTGCGTGTTACTTTTTCCATTTCGTTTCGGCGATAAAAGAAATTGACAGTGGAAGTACCGCCTACCGGTGCTCATGTAAACAAAAACAGATTCGCACGTATGTACGTATGCTGCTCAGTAAAATCGAGATAAAATAATAGCGACTCTTAATAATCTGACGATCATGGTATAAATAAAATATACCTAAAGTAGCTTGGTGTACCAACATTTGGTTCACCAAGCTATTGTGGGTGTATTATATATATAGCTTTGAAAGTTTATGGGCTTTTTCAGATTATGTTACTCGGACATTGTCACCAACTCTAATGTTATGCTTCTAGATATTATTGTTATTTTTGTTTGAATTGTAGTTCTTTCACATTTTCTTCTGTGACTTAATGACATTGTTTAGAACATTGCGTACTGTTGTTTCAGGTTGTTCAACAGGCTTAAGCACTGTTAATCTATGGTGCATCTCTCTCTCCGAGTCATAAGGTGTTATGTCAGTGGCTGAGTGTGGTATAGATCTGCTTTGTTCCAAGGTATCACGAAGTAATTTTGACCAAGACTTCCCAACAATAATATTTGTTTGTAATAAGTTTTTCACCGTTTGTTTTGAGGCGTTCAACAGCACCATCTGAATTTGGAGAATATAATTGAGATTTAACATGTTGTATATTGTTTATATTCAAAAAAGTGTTCAAATGTATGGTTTGTAAATTGAGAACCGCTGTCCATAGTGATTTAAATTGAAAGTCCCCATACACTAAACTTGGATTCAAGAAAGTCTACCATCTTCCCTGAGGAAATGTTATCTGAGGCGTAAACTGGCCACTTAGAGTGGCAGTAAGTAAGCACAGTTATAAACTTATACCCTCGAGTCGCACTTGTGAAAAGTCCAACATTGTTCATCGCGTGTTCCTGCAAAGGACCTTCAGGTCTGAGAGAAGCAGCTGTAGTCTTATGAGATATATCGCTAGTTTGACATGGAACACAATTTCTTATTAAATACTCAGCGTCATTGTCCATTTGTGGCCAATACACTGTTTGCTGTAGTTTTTGTTTCAATTTCATGATGCCAAAATGTGATTTGTTATGTATCATTTGAAGGATGTCAGTACGCGATGCAGATGAACCATTCGTTTCTCTTTTTGTAGTAAGGCTGTAGAGTAGCAGGGATTTCATTCTTAGGTTACCATCTGCCTTGCACGTATCGCACCACATTACTGAGTATACCACCTTGCCTTGTGGCATCACCAAGTGTGTCTGCATTTAGCGATTTGCTCAAAATTACGAATATTGCAGCTTCATCCTCTACATCGGCACATGTTAGAGATGGGTAGGTTGACACGAGAGAGTTCCTGCCACGATGTTTGATGTTCCTTTCGTGTATACCACTTTGAAATTACATTGCAGAAGACAAGCTGTTCGACACGAAAGCCGGAGTGGACGTGTCCCTGTTGTAGTTGTCTGCAGTACTGTCATTAGACTTTTGTTATCAGTTTTCAATGTATACTCTTTACCTCGTAAGAACCTACCCCTACATCCAACTGTGTATATACAAGGTAACAATTCCAGTTCACCGATACTATACGTCTGTTAAAGAACGCGAGATGAAAGCTACGGATCTCACGGATCCATCAGGTTGAGTCTACGAAAGTTCAGCAGTGAGACCTTTCATCGATGCATCGCGGGTCACAAATGTTTCAGCTTCTGGTCTATAGAATGCAAGTACTTTGTTATTGGTTATTGTCACTTTCATGTTATCAAAAATTGTCTTTTGTTCGTGTTACCACTGAACGTTTTTAGCATCGCTGGCTCAAAGTAGATTTCGAAGTGGTTCAACTTTTGGGGCAAGGCCAGGTATGCATTTTGCATAGTATTGGAAGAGTCCAGGCATACTTCGGAGTTCTGCGAGATTTATTGTTGGAGTTAATTCTTTCATTGCTGTTATGTTTTCATCAGACATTTCAACTCAGTTTTCTGATATGGTGGCACCTAACCATTTAAGTTTATTCACTTTGTATTCACAATTTTCGCGATTCAAGGTAAGGCCACTTTCGTGAATTTTTTCACCTACATTACGTACGCTTTCGTCGTGTTGTAAACTCGAATTTCAGTTATGATAATGTTGTCAAAGTACACATATGTACCTTCGCACCATGCAAAAAGGATAACAAGCATTTTCTGGAATCTTCCCTCCGGGTCTGCTAAGGTGAATGGGGCTTACAAGTATTTGTAACAGCCACTTGGAAGACCGAAGACTAAACGTTTTTAATTCGCTGGTTTCTGGCTCGATTTAACTGATGATCACTAGTCATGCCGAGACGCGTAATTAATTTTGCACTGTGAATACAGAGAGAGTAATCGCTTGACTGGACTGGTTACGTGAAATAATTCATGAGAGGTGAGGGACGTTGTACCCACACGAGTGCGCGAATGCGCACGAGTGTTTTACAATATAGTCCCTCGCCTCGAATGAATTATTACACGTAACCAGTCCAGTCAAGCGATTAATCTGTTTATTACCTTTCCTTATTAACGATAATTATATTATTTAACCCTTTACCTAACGTAAGGGCCAAAACCGGCGAGCGCTATTCTCAAAAATCGATAATTAATTTTCATTTTTTATCTCTAAAACATAGGTTATGACTCCTCATTGGAACGAGCTTGTCAAGCTCGTTTCAATGAGGGGCCATAATCTATGTTTTTGAGACAAAAACTGAAAATAATAGTTATTCAAGAATTTTTTTTGCAAATGTCGTCTGCTTTTCATGTTAGGTAAAGAGTTAAAAAAAACCCTCAAAAACAATGAAGTCCCCATTACACCCACGGCAAAGCGTCTTCGTTTGCGTGCACGGATACATGACCCAATTGTTGATTGCATAGTTCACTTGTGAAGTTATCGTTTATAATCAAACCCGGAAATCCCAGTAAATCACACTTTGAAAAGTAATAATAGCCATTAAACTTTCTTTGTTTGGTAGAAGACAACGAATTGTCTTGATGCACTTATTAACCTCGCTAAGATCAAGACAAAGTCGAATTCTACTATTCTTGCAGCGTGCAATGACGACGGGGGCAACCCAGTCAGAATGGTCACAATACCTTTTTGTATCAAGGCATTAACCTCTTTCATCACATCCTCTTGAAAAGCATATGGAATTGGTAGCTGTTTTTGCGCAATAGGCACAACGTCAGGCAGAACAGATTTATGCACTTATTTCGTGGCATCACCAATACGGTTAAAATGATCAGGGTTTTCATCAAGGATGTACCTTTCCTTCGATGGCATTCTCTGGATTTGCAAACTCAGTTTATCAAACAGATCAAGACCCACGATGCAGCAAACTTTTTCAGTAACATAAAATATATTTTGTGTTCGTTTCCCATTAATTCAACATCTCCGGTAAAAAGCCTCGTGTATCAATTCTCCGAATGTCAAAAGTTGAAAGGTTAATGTCGCACGGTTGCAATACTATGTTGGAAATGTTATTGTCGAATGTCGCGGGGCTGGGGGGGGGGGGGGGGGGTGGGTGGGGGTGGTGGGGGAATAAATTGCGTGAACATAGGTGGGAGTGGGTGGGTGGGTTGTCAAGTACAAAAAAAAAACGCGCGAAAACAGTTACTGTATTCCCCCTTTTCACTGTTAGGGCATATGTTGTGCCCCAAACAGTAACAAAACTTCACAAGTTGACCATAAAAGCCCATTGAGACGCATTATTAACAAACGGTACCCCTTTAATATGAATGATAATGGAGAATTTCACCAAAATCAACTTGCGGATGGGAGGGGCGGGGGGGGGGGGGGGGAGTGTCCAATATTAAATGGAAAAAAAAATTGTCCCAACAATTTTCTCCTAAAGTCGACTAAAATATCCATTCACAACATAATTCTTTCATATTCGAGGGTTGTTTTAAGGAACATTTTTTAAAATGAAACATAATGCATATAATACTGTCTAATGAGTTATAATAGTCAGATGGGACTAATTTTTCAAAATTAAAAAATTTAAAGTATTAATTTTTATTTCAACAAAAGGAAAATAGTCTGGTTCAACAAAAAAACCAAAATGTCTTTTTGATTTGATAGCTATCTTGCTATGCAGATACATTAACAAAAACAAAAGCACGAGGCTTGCTCTTCTTGCGCCAGAACAAAAACAAGTTCCTATTTACTCAACCAATATTTGCAACATATATGCGGCTACGGCATGAGCAGTAGCAAATTAATTGTGGGCACTGCGCCACTGTGCAAATACGAGGAAGTATCAGTCAGCGTAATTTTAGAAGGAACAATGTTTTCGCATTTACAGAAGTCACATTATACAGGGCTGATTTGTCGATATTTGGTGGACTAATCTTCTGAACCAGCAGGAACTTCTACAAAAATTTGTCAACAAGCCCTTAGCGGGACATAAATTATGACGTAAATTGAGAAATCCTCCTGGATATTCCGTAATTATTATGTGCACTATGGTAAATGCATACCAGTTCTACATGTGTGCATTACGCGAATCGAGTTGGTGTTCGAGTGCCGAGGTTTTGTAAATAAAAATGTATGAGACGGGGGTGGATCCCAAATATGTGATGGCAAAAATATACAGGAAATGGTGGGTGGGTGCAAAAAATCTACGCATTATTCCCGACTCCCGACTCCCGACTCCCCCCTCCCACACCCCCACCCCAGGCGATGTTGGAGATTTTAATAGCGAAAATGTACGCCTGTGTCGATAGTCATTTCACAGGTACAGAATTAATAGAAATGTTTGCATGTTTGTGACTTGCAGGTAAATGATTGCTAGTGATCTTCACCACAACTGCATCAACACATTCGTTGGAGACAATTTATTTATTTATTTATTGGTGTTTAAGGTCACATATTTCTGCACAATGGCTAACCATGATCGTGACAGTTTTACGGATGGAGGAAGCCGGAGTACCCGGAGAGAACCACCGAGCAACGGCGAGCAACTGTCAGCTCCCCAACATACCAACTCCACACAAGCAGGGTTACCATTGGTTGAACACAGGTGCACCATCGACGTGCAGTACGCCTTAGTACACAACGTCACCGTGCCCCACGTGGGCAATGGGGGTGAAGTGTCTTGCTCAAGAACACAACGCGGTTGCCGCATGTAAGATTCGAACCGAGGACCTCTCGGCTTGCAGTCTGCGCCTCTACCAAATGATCCACCGCTCCCCCGTTGGAGTCAATTTCCACGTTTGAGTTAAGGTGCTGTATAAGTAAGGGAAATTTGTTCACTTTGAAATCCCCACCTCTGATATTCCATAAATTAAAAGTAAATATTCACAAGTTATACATCAAAATGAAGGCTGAGATGTATAGAACACGGAAAATATATGAAATCAACTCACAGAGTTGATAGCAAGCACCAATTGTTCCTGGAAGTCTACTACCGTATTCGTACCAGAACCGATCACAAAATAATATTTCAGGCAAATAACTGGTGGCCAAATGTGCTTCCACATTAATGTGCTATATAAGTAAGGGAAATCTGTTTACTTTGAAATTTCCACCTCTGATATTCTATAAATGCAAATTAAATGGACACAAATTATACATCAAGATGGAGGTTGTGATGTATAAAAAACGAAAAATATATGCAATCAACTCATAGAGTTGACAGCAGGCACCAATGTTTCCTGGAAGTCTGCTACTGTATTCGTAGCAGAACTTATAATACGTACCACAACTGATAATCAAATAATATTTCAGGAGAACAACTCGTGGCCAAGTATGCAATATATATCCAAGAAGAACGCTACCGTACGTGGAGAGATTATTATCACTAAATCACCCGGAGAGTGGAGATTCCACCTAAGCAATAATTGCAAATTTATTGCAAAGCATAACAAGCACAGGCACAGTTTCAGCCAATAGACCTTCGGGTTAAACCCGAAGGTCCATTGGCTGACACATTGCTTGTGTTTTTTTTGTCCATATGTACAAAATTTGAAAGTTATAGTTTGGGTGATAACTCCACTCTATGGGTGATTTAGTTACAATCCACTCTCCACATACTGTAGGTATTCAAAACACTTTGCGATGCTGCGACATAACTGAATTTGGGGAAAAGACAACACTGTCTGCATTTTTATTGGATATAGGTACCATGGCCGACGGACATGCGCATAAAACGCGATACCACGAATTTTCAAAGAAAAAACAATCGCGTAATTCTAAGAAATTCAAATAGATGTCTTGAATATGGCAACTGTACAGTCTCTATATAATAATAGTGTGTAGTGTGAAGGCGATCTGTCTCATTATTTGATTGTAGCCGGCATTGTTTTATTTGTTTATCGATGCTTTTTCAGCCCCGTTGACCTTTGACCGAAATGTAAACAAACCGAAAACAAAACAAAGCCGAGAGTTTTTGAATTTACCCCTCACACAGCTTTGTCGCTGCGTTTTGAAGACCAGCTTTGTTCTTGGATATCTGAAGCGCACTTGGCTAAAAATTATTTTATTGTCAGTTCTGGTACGACTGTGGTAGCACACTTCCAGGAACCGTTGGTGCCTATTGTCAACTCTGTGGATTAACTTCAAATTTCGTGTTCTAAACATCACAACCTTCATTTTGATACATAATTTGTGAATATTTAATTTGAATTTATGGAATATCAGAGGTGGGAATTTCAAAATAAACAAATTTCCCTTACTTATACAGCACCTCAACTGAACGTACTTGGTGAGCACGACTCTTTTGAAGACAGAATTGTTCATAATCTCCAACCTTATGACAAGATCGGCATTCAACATTCTTTGAGCAACACTTTGGGTCATTCACGAGATGTAATCGTGAGGCGCATTGGAAGCAGGCTTTGGTTGGAGATACAGTTGGTCGGCTTTCACACTTATTATTTCGTGTTGTGGAATTTCACTGAACAGAGCGGTTATGAGATGTTTTGTACTTTTGGGAACGCACGCAGTTTACTGAAGCAGAACCATTCAGAAGAGAATTCATTTGTTCACTTGTTGAAATACCCCCTTCAATTTACAGACCAATTTTTACCACGTCGGCAAGTTTATACGTCTGAAAGGTAGGTTTCTCACGAATGCGAGGGAAGATGGTGAATTCAGTAAGCTGATCGCGTATCATTTCAGCTTTCATCATTTTGTTATAATAGGTTCGAGCATGTTCATGCAAGGCAGCAAGATACTGAGTGATTGATCCATCTGGACGTTGTTTTCGGTCTCGAAATTTACCGCGTTCATCGGCAGTATTTTCTTTCCCGTGAATACTGTCTAATTCGTGTTTCATCTCATCATGTGTGGATTTCTTGTGATTCGAATCTGAAACAACAGAAAAATACATGCAGGCGTTGACCGCCCCCAAACAATCCAAAAGAATTGAATTTCATCGAACTCATTGTACCCAGTAGCGGTCATGCAGTTCTCAAATGTTCTTTTCCATATCCCCCAGGGAACTGGAGGTTGACCAGGGGTGATCAAAAAATTCTCAGATTGGGAAAGAAACAATGCTGGAATTGCACTCATTTTTGTTTACATGTACGCTGTTTTGCAAAGATCACTTTTTGTACAAAATTAAAAATTTCAGCATCAGCAATTTGGCAGCATAGGTAGACAAGATACCTTTCTCAATCGTCGCCATTATGTGATGTATGTAGCAGCAGGAATAACTGTTTATAATGATATTTGTAATAACAAACTGACATGTTTACAAGCAAAGCAAAAACCCGTGTTCTCTCCCCTAGATAACAACGTAAAATGATCCCAACCCAGATGCGAGTGGGGGTGGTGCACAACAACAAATACTTTAACAAGAGGCCTCGATGTTGCGCACAGCAATTTGACTGTGCCATTTTTTGTGTACCGCCTCTACTCTCTTTGCCATTTTGCATTTTCGCACACTTGGCCTATTCACGGAATTCCTTTTCTATTTGCTTTTGTCCCCGATACACTCTGTTGTCAGATTAGCAACGAAAACTCAACAATCTCTGCCCGAAAATTAGATAACACCCCATGAAATGATCCTCAAGACGGAAATTTGACCCACCTTCTCCGAATTAAAACACGTTGTTTTTCTGCTTGAAACACGAGTAATGCAACCGTCAGATGAACTGTATCTCGCGAGATAATCCACCCCCCCCCCCCCCCACTGATAAATGCAAAACAGTTGACTAATAAATGCAAAACAGTTGATTCACCCCCCCTCCCATTTCGACTTTCTAATTATGCAGTTGGAAAGCCAGCCTTCACGTCTTCGCGAAACACAGCGAGAACGCTGATCGATCACACAATGTGAATCTTCCTGGCGAATTAAGGGAACGATTCATTTTCGAGTTACCCCCCTTATACCACAGAGATTGGTCGGAATTTTTAAACATTGAAGTTATTTTACTTCTTTGTACTGGAAATATAGTGGATAAATCACATTACAATTACATTATCGTACACGATAAGTGAGTAACTGACTTCTTATTACATCATTGCTGGAATTTCAAGTATATTAAACTCACACCTATAAATGCAGTTGTGTGGAGTTCGTATGTTGGGGAGCTGACAGCTGCTCGCCGTTGCTCGGTGGTTATCTCCGGGTACTCCGGCTTCCTTCACCCGTAAAACTGTCGCGTTCATGATTAGCCATTGTGCAGAAATATGTGACCCTAAACACAAATAAATAAATAAATAAATAAATAAATAAATAAATAAATAAATAAATAAATACACTAAATAAGATCCAAGCGTTGAGATAAAGTAACAAATTCAACCCTTTTACCCAACGCAGACGGCATCAGAATTTATTATTTTAAAATATTACGTTTTCAAATCAACAAAATCATATCATGTGACCTCCTCATTGGAACGAGCTCGACGAGCTCGTTCCAATGAGGGGGTCACATGATGTGGTTTTGTTAAAAAAAATTTTCAACTGATGAATTTGCATATTACGCGGGCGAATGCGGCTGATTGTTTAGGCAAACGGTTAAAAGTTTTATTCCATTCTACAAATTCTACACGGCGTGATGGCAATATTCTTCTTTTGGCCGTAATCCAAAACAGCCAAATCAAACGAATTCCATGATTATGAAAACAAATTGGGGAAGCTGTATTTGTATGATCTTCAAAACGTTGTAGTTTCTTGTCGACTTTTGAATGCAATGGTTGTTGTACAATAGCGAACTCTCCCGCCGAATATGATTTTCGAGTATTTGATGATTACAATAAATCTCTTCAACTTGGGTTGATGATATTCCATCTTGTTTTTCAAGATTACTTGTTTCTTTTTTTGTTTTGTTTAGCATTTTTAGCTCACCTGACTTAAAGTGATCACTTTCTGTCCGTTACTTTATCGACTTCTCATAATCCACTGGGCCGAATTGAACCAAATTTGATGTACATGTTCCTTATCATAAGTCAATTTACGTTTTTTAAATAAAGTTGCCACGCCCACCGGTGCACCACAAGGGGCATTACTCTGATAGCACCCATAAATTGTTTTGCAAAATTGAAAAAAAATCTTCTTCTCCAGAACCATCAGTTAGAATCTTTTGATATTTGGTATATTTATTTATTTATTTATTGGTGTTTAAGGTCACATACTTATGCACAATGGCTAATCATGACCGTGACAGTTTTATTGGTGGTGGAAGTCGGAGTACCCGGAGAGAACCACTGAGCGACGACGAGCAGCTGCCAGCCCCCCAACATCGTAACTCCGCACTGCAGCACAGGCGGGGTTAGATTGGTAGAAGACATGCGCACCATCGACGTGCAGTACGCCTTAGTACACGGCGTCATTGTGCCCCATGTGGACAAGCGGGTTAAGTGCCTCGCCCAAGAACACAACGCGGGAGTCCGAAGCGATCGCTCAGACGGTCATTCATCCGCGGACTCGACGTTGCTCAACTTCGTTGATCGGACTAGAACCGGTTACCGTAACGCCACCGCCACCCCCCCCCCCCCCCCCCCGATATTTGGTATATAACACCTCTAAGAGCGGCATATTCAAGTTTGTTCAAATGGAATCCTTGCATTAATATTTTAGCTCCCTTTGAAATTTTAACTGTGCAATATGAGGAAATTTCTTTAAAAATCATCTTCTTCAGATTCACCAGTCAGAATGCTTTCATATATGGTATACAACATCTGTAGGGGTGGGGGTCAGATTCAAGTTTGTTCAAATCAGGTCCCAGAGTTTATATTTGGACTCTCTATTGGAGCCCAAAGTTTAACTTAGTGCAATATGTGGAAATTTCTTTAAAAATCTTCTTCAGATTCACGAGTCAGAATACTTTCATATTTTGGTAACAACATCTCTAGGGGGTCAGATTCAAGTCTGTTCAAATCGAGTCCCTGGGTTATTAATATTTGGGTTCCGTTTGGGAGTCCGAATTTTAACTATGTGCGATATGAGGGAATTTCTTTAAATAAAAATCTTCTTTTTCAGATTCACCAACCAGAAACCTTTCATATTTGGTATACAACATCTCTAGGTGGGTGGAATTCAATTTTGTTCAAATTGGGTCCCTGGGTAAATATTTGGGCTCCCTATAGGATCCCGAATTTTAACTTATTGCAATATGAAGAAAATTCTTTTAAAATATTCTCCAGAACCATCAATTTGAATCTTTTGAGTTTGTTCTAATCGAGTCCCTGGGTAAATATTTGGGCTCCTTATGGGGGCCCGAATTTTAACTCGGGGCAATATAAGGAACTTCCTTTAAAAATCTTCTTCAGATCCACCAGTCAGAATTCTGTCATATTTGGTATACTACATCTCTGGGGCGGAGAGGGGGTGGGGAGAATAGATTCCAGTTTGTTCAAATGGTGTCCCTGAGTTTATATTTGGGCTCTCTTACTTTGTGCATTATGAGGGAATTTCTTTAAAAATCTTCAGATCCGTCAGACAGAATCTGTTTATATTTGTATACAACATCTATAGGGGCGGGGGTAGTGGGCGGGGCAGGGGTGAGGGGCAGATTCAAGTTTATTAAAATTGGGTCCCTGGGTTAATATTTGGGCTCTCTATTGAAGCCCAAAATCTAACTTTATGCTATATTAAGAAATTTCTTTTAAAACCTTCTTCAGAACCATCAATAATAATCTTTTGCTATTTAGTATACAACATCCCGGGGGGGGGGGGGGGGATTTGCAGATTCAAGTTTGTTTAAATCGAGTCCCTGGGTTAATATTTGGGCTCCCTATGGAATTTTAACTTAGTGTAATATGAGGATATTTCTTTTAAAAATCTTCTTCTTCATACGCACCAGTCAGAATCCTTTCAGATTTGGTATACAACATATCCAGATAGGTCAGAATCAAGTTTGTGCAAATCGAGTCACTGGGTTAATATCTGGACTCCATATGGGAGCCTAAATTTTAGCTTCGTGCAATATGAGAAAATTTCTTTAAAAGTATTCTTCTCCAAAACCATCTATTAGAATCTTTTGATAATTGGTATACAACGTCTCGAGGGGGGGGGGGGGGGGGGGGGGAGGGCAGATTCAGGTTTGTTCATTGTTAAAATCGAGTCCCTGGGTAAATATTTGGGCTAATTGTAACTTACTGCAATATTATGAGGAAATTTCATTAAACATCTTCAGATCCACCAGTCCGAATGCTTTCATATTTTGGTACAACATCTCTGGGGGTGGGGGGGGGGGGGGGGGTGGGTGCAGATTCAAGTTTGTTCAAATCAAGTCCCTGGGTTAATATTTGGGTTCTTTATTGGGGGAGGGGTTGCAGTGACTGCAGTGGCATAACAACCCTTGGAAGTTTGGCAGTGCTTGTTTACAGCTGATAGAATTGGAAGCAGTCGGGAAGACCTATGATAATAATCATCTGACATGGACACTAGAGTTATGAATAATTTCATGACTTCATTCCTCTATGGTGTTGATGAACCATGACTAACTGAATGTGACCAAAAATACTTCTTTGAACCACTTTGTCAGGTGAGCGAATAACGACCCTTTGAGGTCTCTTGTATTTGTTTTCTATCCTGATAGAGTTATTCAAAAAATTTGATTTACATTGAAAATAATGGTTCTATGTCATTTGATATTATATTGGTATATTGTTTGCAGGGCATGGTAGGTCTGTATATTGACCAAAGGGGTAGAGAATAACAACTGCCAAATTTGATTAAGACACCCTCGTATCCTTCTATGAATTTTAAAGCTTCATTTTAGTTTGGCAGATTTGCTTTTAGCCCTTCTGTTCACTACACAGACCGGATTTTGATTCATGTTGATAATTAAATTGAAAGTGGGAGGAAATGTGATAGATTCTTTTCGGGTTTACTTTATGAAATAAATATTTTAACCCTTTACCCAACGCAGACGATATCAAAATTTATTATTTTAAATTTAATTTTTTTTAATTTTTTAAAAAATTTCAACAAAACCATATCATGTGACCCCTCGTTGGAACGAGCTCAGCGAGCTCGTTCCAACGAGGGGTCACATGATATGGTTTTGTTGAAATATTTTGAAAAATTTAATTTTTTCAACTGCACAACTTGCATATTACGCGGGGGGATGCGGGCGACTCGTTAGGTAAAGGGTTAATAAAAATAAAAAAAAACGCCCACCTTATTAATTTCTGGAGACCAGATGCCTGAAAACCAAATTATTTATTTTTTTGCCATATATATTACTTTTAACCCTTTACCTTACATGAAAAGCAGACTACACTTGCCAAAAAAATTCTTGAATAACTATTTTTTTTCATTTCTTGTCTCAAAAACATAGGTCATGACTCCTCATTGGAACGAGCTCTTCGAGCTCGTTCCAACGAGGGGTCATAACCTATGTTTTGGAGACAAAAAAATAAAAAAAATAATGAAAATTAATTGGCGATTTTTGAGAATAGCGCTGGCCAGTTTTGGCCGTTACGTTGGGTAAAGGGTTAAAACTCTTGATGACTGCAACACTCGCTGCCTTATCTGGATTATTTGTCTTTATTTAGTGACTTTTGAACGCTACGTATCCCGCTGTTTCTGAACAATATTGGCAACTTTATTCCGTCATTCGTTGAAAACATAAGAATATATAAAAATATTTCCCAAGATATTTACACAAACAAAGACATTCTGTCTTGACTCTCTTACCTCCATGATAAATAGATCTACTCCCCCTCCACTCCTAAAAACACACCTTTTACTCCTTCCGCACATGTCTAGGCTTGAGAATAAAAAGACTGTGGATCAATTCTGTGCCCCCCTAGACTTAGGTCAGGTGGCACCTAGTGACTGAAGTGTGTGTTTGTGCAGGAGGGGGGGGGGGGGGTGGTTATGTGTAGGTGCGTGTCTGAGTGCATGGGTCTGCCTTCCCAATTTTGTGAGAACCCAGACAAAGAATAGTGTTTGTTTTATCCGAGTCCTCACAAAGAAAACAACGGATTGGGCTTGTCTTCTTGAGTTTGTGGGACTTGTTTATCATCGACAACAAAAGAATAAAAAAAAATCCCTACAGAGGCGGTTAAGCAAGACAGGGTCGTGTGTAAGGGATAGTGTTGGAGTCTGTCTTCCAGAATTTGTGAGGACCTAGACGTCCCCTTTACGACCCACAAGGATTTCCTTTGTTATCTCCAGGTCCTCACAAAGAAAACAATGCGTTAGGGTTTGTCTTCCCGATTTCGTGGAGACTTGTTTGTCACCGAGAACAACAGCCTCCCCACCCCCCTCCCCCCCCCCCAAAAAAAACAAAACAAAAAACCCCAAAACAAGAAAACCCAAAAAGGTCATCAAATTTCAAACAATTATAAAGATAAATAAGAGGATGTCACACACCTCGTACCTGGGTCTGTAACGTCAAAGACACGGTCCCATCTCAAGGTCAGAGTTAAAATCGGCCACTATTCGTGACTCACCCCAAATTCCGAATTTAATCAAACTACAGTAATTAAACTGCATACAAATGTCAGGGACAGTCATGATGTGTATCTTGTATAATAATCACTTGGGCATCTTCAAGGTCAAGGTCACACTTGACTTCCATATGTTCAAGGTCACACATCATGTTTCGGGCATAACTCAGAAACTGTGTGGACTACAGTCATCAAACTTCACACAATCACAAAGTTCAATGTGAGGATGTATCACACATCATAGATGGGCCCGAAACCGCAATCTGGGACCGCAACTTAAAGTCAAGGTCTAATTAATTACAAGGTCACGCTTAAAATCCCTCGATATTCGCGTCTCCGCCATAATTCAGAAACCAATCAAAAAGAATTATCAAGTTTCACCTGTTAAGGACAGTCAGAAGGGTGTAGCAAATATTGTTTCCAAATAAAACAAAATACTGCGTTTTGACTTGCTGAGAGGAATACTAGTCAAAACGTGACCACACCAAAACGTAACATTTCACTTTGGTCAAAACGTAACAGTTTTTGGTCGAAACGTAACTTTTTTTAGTCAAAACGCAACATTTCACTTTGGTCAAAACGTAACATTTGTTTGGTCGAAATGTAATTTTTTTTTAGTTAAATCGTAACCTGTTGTTTTTTTTTTATCTCTTTATGTTTACTCAAGTTCATGTGGATCCACTACGAGAACTCCCCCCCCCCACGCCCACAAATCTTCTAGCATTTATACTGATGAACTGTTGAGTGAAATTCATTAACCCTTTACCCAACACAAACGATATCAAAATTTATTATATTAAATATCATTTTTTTAAATTTTTCAAAAAATTTCAACAAAACCATATCATATGACCCCTCGTTGGAACGAGCTCGACGAGCTCGTTCCAACGAGGGGTCACACGATATGGTTTTGTTGAAATTTTTTGAAAAATAATATTTTTTCAACTGCTGAATTTGCATATTACGCGGGCGGATGCGGGCGATTCATTGGGTAAAGGGTTAATGCTTTCCACTGTGCTCTCTATTTTCTGCGCGAGTAACCTTAGCTACCTTTGCAAGTCAACCGAAGATTTTATCGCGTCAAAGGCGCGCTGGGTGGTATGGGGGAAACTAAGCCCTTACGACCTTTTGTGGAATCACCACTGGGCTTGGGCAAGTGGACATTATTGCTGGACTCGGATGCGTAAGGTCCCCTTTGAGTCCAGTCGCGCCTGATAAGTTCAGGCGAGTCCGCAGGCAAAGTAGGGGTCTAAAGTCCCCAAATGATCACCATCGTGTTTTCCATCTGTCGTGGATTCATAAGCAAATACAGTTATTCGGGTCGCAAGGAACTTCAAGTCCCATATCGTCGCTGTTTGCCTTCGGCTCGTTAAAAGTTTCCGTCCATTCATTCATTCAATCATTTATTCAGTATCATTCAGTAATTTAATCATGGAGATTATTACCAGTAATAAAGGTGGAAAACAGTAATAAAGGTGGAAAAAAGTTATTATTTGATGGATAGATGTACACCAAAAAGACAGAAAATAAGTCCACAGTTTGATGGAGTTGCTTTGGTAAAAATATTTTCAATTGTAAATCTATTGCGACCACAGATTTGGAGATAAGATAAATTACAATAAAATCTTCCAATTTTAAAATTATTTTCTTTCGAAAAAATTCTTTTGGTGAACAGCAACTATGAATTTCAAAAGAACACGACAATTTGTCATTGTTAAAACAATGGATTTGGAGTCACATGCAACTTTAAATAATTAAATAAAATTAATTTGCTTCAATTTCAGGTTTTCCAAATTCTTTGTATTATGCAGGGTGGGGGGGGGGGGGGGGGGCACTAAAAATTTGCAAGACGTGACGTCCTATTTTTATTCGGCTCCTTTTTACACCCACCCACCACTACGTGCAAATATTCTACTACCGTTCTCAGACACCCACCCCCCCACTCTCCCATTAAAATCCAAAATAAACTTATAAACTTAGTAGGCACAGCTGTCTTTAGGGGTTTTTCATAATGTTCTTAAACTGGTACCACCAATTTAAACCTCTGTGTGCTGCTGTGAGCCCAATCTACAAATGACAAGCTGTTCATTATCAGGCTTGGCCAGAGCAGGTGTACATTTACGGGAACAAATGTTCATTTGAATTGTTCTGTCAGTACTCTCAGGTGTTTGCTACTTTCCTCTTCTATCCATACAAATTCTATTAATAAATAAATGGGTTGAATTTAGTGCATCCCAAAATATTGTCTGCACATTTTCTACATTTCGAACAAGACATCCACCCCCTACTAACGTGTGACATTTTCCCAGATTAAGCCCAATATTCTCACATATGAAGCCTCCTGATGTTGTATTTATGTTAAGAGTGTGATGTACAACATCATCTTTAAGGTTTGAAACACAAATGATGGTATATATTAGCTGATATATTGATATATTTTGAAAAAATTCAAAAAATTGAACAAGTTGGAAATGCACATTTGTGGCGCACTCAAGAGACCCATCCACCCCCACGTCACGTCTTGCAAATTTTTGGTGCCCCCCCCCCCCCCCCCCGTATTATGCCCATAAAACAAATACAGAAAAAATATCATTCCAACAAATTATTTAATTTCCATTTAATATCAGATGTGTTCTCTGCACATATATCTATATTTATCATATGACTCGTCCGTTTAGTTCACTTTAAAACATTTGATATTTTGTTTTCATATTAATCAGTGATAAATAAAGCCTTCCGTCAATTTCATTGGTCAATTTCAAAACTAGACAATTTGATTGCCTGAACAAAATAAAACTGGACCACATTTTCATAATTTGCATAATTAGAGTTGGGAGCTTTCATTGGTCTATTTCAAAACTGGACAATTTGATTGGCTAAACTAAATACAACAGGGTCACATTTGCATAATTTCAGTAGGGAGAATTTACGTTATCTATCCTATTTTGGGTGGGTTATATTGTATTAATCTTTTGCCTAACGTAACGGCAAAACCGTCTCGCGCAAACCAAGAGAAACGCCATTCATTTTTTTTATATTTTCACTTTTTGCTTCCAAAACATAGGTTATGACCCCTCATTGGAACTAGCGTGTCGCGCTCATTCCAATGAGGGGTCGTTTTGGAAGCCAAAAATGCAATTTTTTTTTAGTTTAAACAATATTTATTTCCAAATGTACAAGCAAACATAGTGTGAATAGAACAAGCTGGTGGATTCGATTTTTTTTTAACTTATTCGAGGACGTTTTTTCCAAGTGCCGTCTGCAACTCAAGTTAGGTGATGGGTTAAAAAGTCATACTAAGTGGCTAATTTGTGCGTGTGTGTGTCATATGATAAATAGAATATGAAATGAGTGTTTTTCTCATATAATATTTATGAAACTCGTCCGAATTTTCCGTTTGGGTTCGCCAGAGGCTCGCTCAAACGGTAAATTCTTAGACTCGTTTCATAAATATTATATGAGAAAAACACTCATTCCATATCCTCTATATATCATCTAGCTATATATATTTTTAATAAATATGTTTCATAACTTATGTTCTTTTTTCGATTGAGAGCATTTTGTCCAAGCGTATTTTGTCTTAAGGGCATTTTTTTGTCCACCCATACGTATTCCATGTGGGCATTATGTCCTAGGACATTTTGTCTGGGGGATTTTATCCGAGTGCATTTTGTCCTAAGGGCATTTTGTCCGGATAACTTCTGGGACAAGCTTGGACAAAGAGACCGCAAGTAAACTTCTAATCTTAAAAACACCAAATAAACTCGAACGTATACGCTAGATCGCACATAAATTTTATTCTAAAGATAGTTGTAACATCTTGATTTTACACCATATTTTTCTGCGCTTAATGTCTGATAGAAAATCACATTTCCGTTCTCATTTTCAACCAGGCAGAGTGACACAGAAATTAAAAGAAAACCCTTCGCTATTAAGAGCCAATAAAGTGGATTTGCCAATTGTTGTAAGGTGTGAATAACAATAAAAACTCCATTCGCCCTTTATCAGAGCTTCACACGTACGGCAGAAAACAAAAATAACTGTTATCAAAACTGATTAAAATGCGATTTTTTTTATTATTATTAATGTTTTCCGGAAATGAATCGCCCTATAACAATGCAATAGATATGCAATAATAGTTAACCATGGTGTAAAAACAAGAATACACAAAAGCACACTATATGGCTAAAAAAAAAAATACCCATTTTTAATTATTAATTCCTACCTTCTGCTCGGTTTTGTTAGAACGAAAATAAAAATACAGGAAATTTAATATTTATTTGTAATAAAATATTACAGATATGGATGTCCTTGGAATTGGCGATGGAGCAAGTTACAATGACATCCATATTTGTGTGGTTTTGTTAAGAAACTTACAAAGTGCAAATTTTCTGTCAGTTTTTTCCCCACAATTTTGGTTAAAGTATTACGTACACTTAAATTCTTGGAAATAAATCCGTTATCCTTGTGTTTTCCAGGGTGTATGGGAGTTTACACCGGTCTGGGAACTCATACAGCCATCGGCTTCGCCTCAGGTGTACACGCTAAAAACTAAAGTGTTAAAAACTGCACTTGAAGTGCTGTATTCAACACTTACTAAGTGCTGAACGAGCACTTTGTTCAAGTGTAGATATCCCAGAACTTGACAGGTGTTGACAATAATACCACTTGACAAGTGTAATGTCGCGACACTTAAAAGGAAACAACGCAGGTGACGCGGATCAGGCTCGAACTCTCGAGCCTGATCCGCGTCATCTGCGTTGTGTCCTTTTAATTATGTACCCACCAAGCGCAAATCAAATTATGGATGATTCTGGAAGAACCACCAATGCTAGACACATGGGAAGTGCCATCCATTCAAGTTTCAGATGTCTGACGATTGTAATGTCTAAGTGCTTAGAGCATTGCACTTTGAGTGTTAAAATCAAACCCTAAGAGTTAGAATGGGTTTAACACCTTGAAAGTGTCAGTTTTAACACTTTAGTTTTTAGTGTGTATGAGTTCCGAAACCGGTGTAAATTTCCATACACCCTGGAAAACACAAGGATAACTAATGATATTACTTGCATCTTAAAGGTCAAAGTAATACTGAGTACTTATGCTGAAGGTCACATGCCATGTCCCAGTCATAACTCAGACTCTGTTGTGGTTATAAACATCAAATCCCATAAAATCATTAAAGTTAGTGTCATTATGTGGCAGAGGCAAGGGTTGGGGTGGGGGCATGTGTTAGTCCACTGGCATTTCTTGTTCAATTTTTTTTCACAAGAGACCGAACGATGATCGGTTTGGCGCTTCTTGGACATTTATGAAGCCTTCCAACCATCAACGCAATTTCATTGAGCTTCCGTCGCATCTGATCATGGCCTGGCTAATTTACGGCTTTGTTTATTTTTTGTTTCGTATTTTCTTGTGTCTAGTTTGGATTCATTTCGGGAATGTTTATTTGTTTATTTTATTTTATTTTATTGTATTGAGGTTCAGCGATACACGCTAAAAACTAAAGTATTAAAAACTACACTTGAAGTGCTGTATTTAACACTTACTAAGTGCTGAACTAGCACTTTGTTCAAGTGTAGATATCCCAGAACTTGACAGGTGTTACAATAATACCACTTGACAAGTGTAATGTCACGACACTTAAAAGGAAACAACGCAGATGACGCGGATCAGGCTCGAACTCTCGAGCCTGATCCGCGTCGTCTGCGTTGTGTCCTTTTAATTATGTACCCACCAAGCGCAAATCAAATTATGGACGATTCTGGAAGAACCACCAATGCTAGACACATGGGAAGTGCCATCCATTCAGGTTTCAGATGTCTGACGATTGTAATGTCAAAGTGCTTAAAGCATTGCACTTTGAGTGTTAAAATCAAACCCTAAGAGTTAGAATTGGTTTAACACCTTGAAAGTGTCAGTTTTAACACTTTAGTTTTTAGTGTGCAGACTCTCCAACTAACAAACTCTGCACATACACAGTTAGGAGCGGTGGAATGCAAGGGCTCCATCGACATGCTCTACGACTTAGTATATAGCGCCAACGTGCTCCATATGAACAGTCATATTAAGTGTATTGCCCAAGGACACAACGCTGTTACCACCCGTCAGGATCGAACTGTCGACCTTTTCTGTTTAACTTTTAATGCTCTAACCAATGAGTCACTGCACTCTCCATTTTGTGAATGTGGCTGTCTTTGCTCTCAGCTAAGTCGCTCAGGCCTCCCTCGAAACCAACGTTGTATTGCTGTCTCCAGTCTCTTTCCAGATCACTGTTTTTTGAAAGGCTTGCGCAGGATACTAACCTCCGCCCATTTTCCCGCATACGGTACTCGTGTGGCGACCCTGTCCCCACGCCCAAGAATAATAAAAGTCAAGAATTCTACTATCTGTGTAGAATGTTTACTAATGATGGTAACAACTGACGTTCCACCACGGTTTAAAATGCAGACGGCCAAATGCAGCTCCACGGTTCATTCCCACTAGACCAGTTCCCTGTAGACCAACTCCCACGAGGCCAATTCACAAAAGACCAATTCCCCTAAGACCAACTGGTGTGTTCTACTTTAAAAATAATTCTATATCAATAATTTGATATATTTATAAATATTTATAAATGTATTTAATGTTATTGATATTCAACCCTGAAAATAAGCAGTCTGTCATTTGCAGAATTTCGTCCCCAGAGGGGGCATTTGCTGATGCTATCCCATACAGTGGGCCAGTTTATCCTCTGGGTACCTCTTTCTGATTATTTTTGAGACCTTGATTCAGACTGAGGTTCACAGAGGGTAAATTTAGTGATGCTACCCTGCTGTGCAGGGTAGCATCACCAAATTCACCCTCTGGGGACCTTATTTTTCAGATGATAGTCTGCTCATTTTCTGGCTTGTCGATATTTTATTGATGTTGGGCAGAGTTTTATAAATAATTGTTTTCCTAATTATCCTAAATCAACCCTGAATCAGAAACACTATGTAGTTGGTCAAAGAGGAATTGGTCTAGTGGGAAGACACCAGCTCCACCTGTCTGTTTTTTTTTTATAAAAACATTTCTCATGTGGTGGACACCGGTATCTCCCCCCTACCTCTACTCAGGCCACCAGCCTTTGTAAAATGTATGCGGCATACCATGCGGGATTCTTAAGAGACGCAAGTCACCCCCATCCCCCACCAACACCACACCCACTCAGTCTTCTAAATATAGGTTCATGGGTATGCGCCTGCAACACTCGAAGGGTGATGAACATTTAAGTCCTGAAATGAAACATACCGTGGTGACTGGAGGAATTTTATTGACAGGAGACAATGTGACTAATAATTTATGCATCGAGTGAATGCTTGCGTGAGAGATAAAAATAGCAAATAGGGTAATTCCCCGAAAATTACGTATCGGGAACAAGGCGGTATATATAAAGTCTGGATGAATATCTGTAATTTCAGTTTCTCGCCATTACTTCATCCGCCATTCACGTTTATCAGTGCAAAGAATTTTTTTGTGTAAGTATCTCTTATTTCCAGGTAGCTGTGATCAATAAATCGTTGAAAGCTCACAAGATTTCAGTGATTTTCAAACTTTTATCATGGAAAATATTTTCGGAATCTAAAGGTGCTATAAAGGTAACGAAAATTTGTTTACTTTGGAATTCCCAAGTCAGATATTTCTTGGGAGCGCGGTGGCTCAGTGGTTACGATATTGGACTTCAAACCGAAAGGTCCACAGTGTGATCCCCGGCAGGGGCAACTGCGTTGTGTCCTTGGGTAAGGCACTTAATCCCGATTTTTCGCGTGGGAGCAAAGAGGCGCTGTGTACTGAGTCATACTACAAG
The DNA here is from genome assembly GCA_031216915.1 of Pictodentalium vernedei. Taxonomy (NCBI): domain Eukaryota; kingdom Metazoa; phylum Mollusca; class Scaphopoda; order Dentaliida; family Dentaliidae; genus Pictodentalium; species Pictodentalium vernedei. The sequence goes on along the minus strand of CM062293.1, from coordinate 393,089,600 downwards.
TCGATGGTGCACGTTTCAACCAGTGGTAAACCTACTTGTCTGGAGTTCGTACGTTGAAGAGTCTCGCCGTTGGTCGGTGGTTCTCTCTGGCTTCCTCCACCCGTAAAACTACTGTCGGACACGGGGTGATCCTGGCCGTTGAAAGTGTCGTTAAGCCCCAATAAATAAATAAATAATAAATAAATAAAATATGCACAAATTATACATCACAATGTATGGTGTGATGGATAGAAAACGAAAAATAGGCAGAGACTTGACAGTAGGCATCAATGGTTCCTGGAAGTCTGCTACCGTATTCGTACCAGAATTGAAAATCAAATAATATTTCACGAGAATAACTCATGGTCAAATATGCTCCCGCTATCCAAGAATAAATCTAGAAAATCAAAATTCTTCGAAATGCAGCAACAGATCTGCTTTGTACGGAAGCCTATTAGCTTCACGTGTTTTTTAGTTATTAAATTGTAGCTACAATTTAATAAATTCTACCTACAATTTAGCTAAATTGTAGTTACAATTTAATAAATTGTATTTACAATTTAGCTAAATTGTACTTACAATTTAATAACTTGTAACTACAATTTAGCTAAATTGTAGGTACAATTTAGCTAAATTGTAGTTACAATTTAATAAATTGTATTTACAATTTAGCTAAATTGTACTTACAATTTAATAACTTGTAACTACAATTTAGCTAAATTGTAGGTACAATTTAGCTAAATTGTACCTACAATTTAATAAATTGTAGCTACAATTTAGCGCCTGTACTTTTATTGTCAAGCTAAATTGTAGCTGCAATTTAACTGGCCAATCGGGTTCGTTGTTTTGTTTCGCTGAAAATGGCCTGAATAATCTCTTTCTTTGAGATGTTTCACACATTCCGTAGGTTGAGTCAGTCACGACAACAAAATCTAACAATAGAAATGGGGAAATAAATTCATCATCATTTATTATAAATATGATTATTTTTATTTTGGTTATCATTGGGCATAATTTGAGTATTATTGGGTAACATTGGCAACTTGGGTGTCATTATGTATCATTGGGGTAAAACACATGCCGTAAGAAAGTGAGGGCCCTAGGTAGCGCCGATCTGCGTGGGCCTGTAGGTTCAAGTAATGCACACGGTCAACCATGTTGTGGCCCCGCGGGAGAAAATTTGTTTAATCCAAAAGGAAAAGGAGCCATTCCCTGGCACTTGAACCTCTTGAAAAAAAACATCGTTTCACGCGATTCATGTTGCATATTTGAGAGAATATTATCGTTTTGCATAATTCCGTGTAAAATGTGGGACCCCCAAAATGAGTGAAACCCTGGGCGTTTGCCAGTCTGGCCATTCCGCAACAATTGGTGCATTGGCAGGGTTGGAGCGATTGACAACAGAAGTAAGTCGATAGCGGTTTATATACCTCAATACACAGAGTCATCGTGCCCAAAGTGTGCATGGGGATGAAATGCCTTGTCCATTATACAATGATGGTCGCTGTTATGGCTTAACGAGCTTGAACTCAGAACCTCGAGCACAAAAGTCAAGCCGTCTATCAGTGATTCACCACTACCCCTAAATTTATCATAACAATATCCTCATGGAATTAACTCGAATTGTGGATGACCTCCGTGCTATGATATTTTACCATTTGAGAATGTTGGTTTTCCTTTTCAAATGTTTAAGCACTTTGGAGCTGAGTGTGCCTTCAAAGACTGAAATTTTTCCGGGGTCGGGAAAACATCCTCAAAGCGCTTACCCTCTTTGCAACGCATTTTTCTCACCACCGGTACTATAACACCCAAATCCTGCCGGTCTGAGTGTTATGATAGTGAGCCAATTTTAAGCTATCGCCCCAAAATGCCACGGCTTCCGTGATTCCAAGGCTACACACATTACATTCCCTTTCTATCTAACACTCTTTTTAATGCATCCGCTCCCCCGCAGTTCTAGTGATTTCGATCTGACCTTGAACAACAGTGACCCCAGCGAACCACCAAGATAACGTTCAAGAGCGGGCGCTTCTTTCTTAGCCCACCAAATAAGCTTTTAGATTTAACACCCACCCTCTCATTCCCATTACAATCCTCTAAAATTCTATAAAAAACTCGCCGACTGACACCGTTTTAAACTCCCTAATATTTGCCCCTCAAATTGATGATTTTTGACTATTTGAAGTGTAAATATGCAGGATTGAGTAGTGAGCCATGGTGCGTGCGAATGCCACCGATTGCAGCTACAATTTAGCATTACCAATAAAAGCACCGGTGTGACAGGAATGATAGTCCGTAGGAACGTTAGTCCCTCTGGACTATTATTCGCGGAATTATAGTCCTGGGTCTAACATTTCTAGGAATAGTAGTCCGGCGGACTACTATTCCTAGAAATGTTATAATTCCGCGGAATAATAGTCCAGAGGGACTAATTTTCCTACGGACTATCATTCCTGTCACACCGGCGCTAAATTGTAGCTACAATTTATTAAATTGTAGGTACAATTTAGCTAAATTGCAGATGCAATTTAATAAATTGTAGTTATATCAGTGGCAAGAGAAATTCTGTTCTGGGCAGGAATATCCACCAGCAAACAACCTTTACATTTTCAGTTTCATTTTTCTCTTTGTTTCCTTTTATCACGACCTTTAAACGAAAATGTGACTAACAATTTAAACATCGCGTGACTGCTTTACGTGAGTGATAAAAAATATGGTAATTCCTGGAAAATGACGTATTAGGAACACAGCGGTACATAAAGTCTGTGGATGAATATCTGTAGTTTCAGTTTCTCAATCCACACCAATACTTCACCCACCATTCATGTTTATCAGTGCAGAGAATATTATAGTGTAGGTATCTCTTATTTCTAGGTAGCTGTTGTAAAAATTGTTGACAACTTAGGCCGTTCGTTCAGCTCACCATGTTGCAGAATCTGTCTGAAGAACATTTGGCCACGTGTTTCCGTGAAATATTATTTGATTATCAGTTCTGGTACTAATGCGATAGCGGACTTCCTGGGACCATTGTATGACACTGTCATGGGAACCCCACTATCTTAGTTTAAACAATAATTATTTGCAATAATATCATGCAGTAATGTTCAATAGTATGTGGATTGGATTCGCAGGCTTATTGTTGTCGTTTTCATGCATATAATAATGGTTATGAACGCCTAAATAAATCCCATTGACCACATAGTGTTAACCTTTCACTCTCTGTACAACACATCAAGTTGTTTTAAAAAAAAAATACCTATACATCTACAAAGTGCATCATCTCTTGAAAAAATTAAACTGGAAAAAATATATGTTGCCACATCAAATTTCAGTTTACATTTCGAATTTTCACAACTACCGTATGTCTTGCACTGAATGACCTTCACACTTTTTTCCCATGCCTCATGTTTTTGAGAGATTCTCACACATTCCGGCACCAAATTACAAACAAACTTATTAATCCTTTCTAAAGTGGACGAAACAAAATTTTAATTAATGGTTTCAAAGTCAAAAAATATAGTCAATCAGCTGATCAGCCCTATTTAATCCTACTCACAACTTTGGGTGACAAATGCTCCAAGTCACATGTTCACTTATTTAGTTGTTCATAACCTAAAGAGATACCAAAGTTTATCACAATATCTGTAATTTGGGATTTAAATTCAAAATAAAATACTACAAAATTGATTCCAAACATTTTTTTTAAATTCGCCGTTTTTTTCTCTGACCTCTCTATGAGAGAAGCACACCTTGACTCAAATAACCATATAATTTGAGTGGAAAACAGAAACAAAGGAACAAGCAAGGGTTCCTATTTGACCCACACCGTACCAACCAATTCAGTGAAAAAGCCAACCCCTAATGCCTATGAGACCTTCCATGATAGTTTCAGTGACATAAGTTTATAGTGTTTCCAGATCTATAACTTACAGAGATAAGAAGTATCTTAGAAATCAATAAATCACAGATTTATTTTATCTTATCACTGGCAGAGTGGCCTCCGAGTGGAAAATTCCCTTGGTAATGTGTTGCAAAGACATAAAAAGCTCCACATGTACCCTGCCCAAATGAAATATTTTATTGACAGCACAGGAATTTTGAGGGAAGTCAGCCACATGACTCCTTGTATTGTACTCATGGATGCCAGGAACTGAATTCAAAATTAGCAGAAACAAATTGGGGTGGGGTGGGGGGTGGTGAGCAGAATAATAAAATCTTACAGATGACTCCAGATATGTTTCAGAGGTCACACAAATACATACAGTGACATAGCACTCCCCACCCCCCCCCCAATCCCGCTGGAAATGAGAACTATTGACCCTGTCTAGTTACTGTTAACCCTTTCCCCACCCCAGCCTATCTCCACTTGTTTCACCTTTTCAAAAAAAAATAGTTGTTGAACCCTCTTAGAATCAACGAAGGTGCTGATTCCAGAAAGATTCAACAACATATTTTTACTGGAATATCCCTGAAACATTAATCTAAGGAGTGGTTAGGTATCTTTATTTACCCTATTTATGATATAATATGTCATATTGACTGCTACAGCATAACATTAACAGAAAGCAAATCTTAGTGAGACTACTTGACAAAAAAAAAATAATGGTTGAGAAACCAAGCACAAGGACAAGAAGCAAAATTCAATTTTCAAGCATATGTTTTTATATTTTGGGGAATTCGCTCTTTGTAAGGAACACCATACTTATGGTAGACCCAGCGAGGATTGACTAAACATTGGTACTGACTCTTGAGATGAAAAGAGGAAAGAATTTTATACAATGTGAATGCTGCCATTGCAAAAACTGAAAAAGACTCTACGGTGTCATGATTTTCAAATCAAGAAAACCCTTCTAGAATGGAGATTGGAATCTGATATTCAAAACACTTCAAGGCAGAGGGTGTTTGCTCAGAAGTAACTGGAATAAGCTTCCAATTGTCCATCAATCAAAGGGAGGCAATCCACTTTCAGTTCCTATCAAATAGAAAGGAAATTCAGCTGTCACATTATGAAAAATTCAAGTAACTCCATACATAAACTGCTCACATGGAGTGAAAACCTTCTGTACACCACATTAACACAACATTTAATTCATTTCATAGGATGAAACAGGTTATTTCACATTTGTTTCACTAACTGAGGACCCCAAAACAAGAATAGTCTCCATTCTGTGCTGTTTCTGAGGCCTTGGCATGTTAAAAATCACATATTCAGCACATTTATATGGATAGAGGGGGGGGGGGGGGGGTTAAAATGTCAGAATGAAAGAAAAGACTTGCAGTAGTTAGATGTTGGATGGGATCTTAGGTGGCATGTGGAAAAACATGACAAATTTTATTAATTGTGTTTCAAGGTAGCATTAAAGTGTATTTAAACTCCAACCGGTATAGGGTTAAACAGACTCAGTCTGCAGAAATGGTTGTGTTTGTCACCGTTATTTCGTGCAGTTGCCCCGAACAACTGGAAATTCAACAACTAACCAGCCAAAAATCATTCCTCCTATCTCAGATCACCTGTTTGTTCAGCAAGCATTTTATGCATGCCAGGAAAGCAAAACAGGCACTGTGTCGTGAAAATAAATTGGGCATCCCACACCTACAAAATAGCATTTTCCAAAAACTTTCAACCATATTACAAACCGAAAGTGCTTGAATTGAAAAATTAACACGACCGGGATATCCGAAAACAAAGAAATTACTTGAAATATCCCCCAACAATAGTTACAAGGAAATACTCCTTTAGGTTATGAACGCCTAAATAAATCCCATTGACCACAGTGTTAACCTTTCAATCTCTGTACAACATACCAAGTTGTTTTGAAAAAAAAATACCTATACATCTACAAAGTACATCATCTCTTGAAAAAATTAAACTGGAAAAAAATATATGTTACCACATCAAATTTAAGTTTAAATTTCGAATTTTCACAACTACCGTATGGTCTTGCACTGAATGACCTTCACACTTTTTCCCATGCCTCATGTTTTTGAGAGATTCTCACACATTCCGGCACTAAATTACAAACAAACTTATTAATCCTTTCTAAAGGGAACGAATCAAAATTTTAATTAATGGTTTCAAAATCAAATATATTTAGCCAATCAGCTGATCAGCCTTATTTAATCCTATTCACAGCTTTGGGTGACAGATGCTCCAAGTCACATGTTCACTTATTTAGTTGTTCATAACCTAATATTACAAACAGATTAGATCAGATGCTTGTCAAGAAGCTGGGACTTCGAGTAAATATTGGAAATATAGGTTAGAGAGAGAGAGAGAGAGAGAGAGAGAGAGAGAGAGAGAGAGGAAAGAGAGAAAGCAAATGTTATTGATAATAGTGCATAGAAAGAAATACAAAACCATCACATATATATATATATTATGTACCTAGGTCAGCATTCAGATCCAAATACAAGTTCGAATTTTAGCAGATTCGTTGTCCTGCACATCCCAATCGGTGACTCCACGCAATCCCTTGGACAATCGTATAATAAAAAGTAACACCAAATTCCAAGACCAGCCGAGCCAAACACCAAGCCAAGTCAACTGAGTCGAGCGAACACGAACCCAGTTGGGTTCATATTCACCCAACCCAGCCAACCCGCCCCAAACCCCAACCCAACCGATTCCAGAGAGCAATAATAGCGCTTATGTTAACAATCATAAGAAATTTCGAGTATTGCACTCTCTTCGTGTGCGGAGGACACTGTTGAATTGATTAGTGTTCAACCGATTATCGGAACCGGCCACCACAATCGGCCGATTGTGGGCAATCGGATAACAACGGCAGCGGCTCCTGGAACATCGGTTCAACCGATTGTTGCCAAGCATTTTGTGATGATTCATTCAATAAAGTTAAGAAACAGCCACAGCGTGTATTCTTAATCTCCCTAGACGCACCTTTACGGGATATACAAGTTAAACGACATGTAAAGCTTACAATTGAGCATACTTGCGGCAATGGCCAGTTCATACTGGAAAAGTGAAGGCTGCACACCATTGACTCAGGTCGCAGTAAAATTACCAATCGCACGCACTTGGGCGGTAAACGTGCCTCTGAGAGCCACGTTTACCGCCCAAGTGCGTGCGACTGGTAATTTTACGGCGACCCCAGTCACCGAAGTTTAACACTGTGAAAAATGTTCAGTTTAATGTAGTTCTTTCAAGTCTCGACTTGTCTAGTGGTGCACGGTATTACAATCGGAATCGGCGCCGGAATCGGCCGATTGTGAGCTCAAATAACCGGTAATTGGTCAGCGACCATTATTGGTAATCGGTTTAACACTAGAATTGATTGTCAAAATCTCGTTAAATTATGTTTATCCCCACTTGCATTAGGGGCATTGGTTTTGATTCCCCCGCCCATCACACCACCATGAGTTTTAGCGCAACTTGGGAGGGGAGTTAGTCCTCGGTAGCTCAGTGTTAGACTCTATGCTAGAGGCCCCGAGTTCGATCCCCGTCCGGGACGACCCGCGTTGTGTCCTTGGGCAAGGCACTTTATCCCGGTTGCCTACATAGGGGCACGATGACGCCGTGTACTAAGGCGTACTGTACGTCGATGGTGCACATGTCTCCAACCGCTGTAACCCTGCTTGAACGGAGCTTAAACAGAGTTAGAATGTTGGAGAGCTGACAGTTGCTCGTCGATGCTCAGTGGTTCTCTAGGGTACTCCGGCTTCCTCCACCCGTAAAACTGTCACGGTCACGATTAGCCATTGTGCATAAATAAATAAATAAATAAATAAATAAATAAATAAATGCGAGGGGAGTTGGGGGGTCATTCTTAAGAGCCGATCAAACAAACGTAATGAGATCAACTAATTTACACACTATAGTTCCAGTACCTACTACCTAGACAAAGTGACTAAGTACATCCCACCCTTGTACGTCGACTACATACATTTCATTATAGGGTCGGGTATGTGCTGGCGCCGTTTTGAAATTGTCATAATAAAAATAGAATCCCACAAAAACTATTTGGAAATGGAGTTAGCTAGGTAAAATACCCACTGCTATTCCAAGAAAACGAAATCGAAAGTACTTTCAAAAATGAAAGTTGATTGTGGGGAGTTTTTACGGATAAAAAAGTAGGCGTAAGCTAATTTACACACTATTATATAGTTCCAGTACCTTCTACCTACACAAGTACATCCCACCCTAGTACGCCGACGACATACAATTCATTATAGGGTCGGGTATGGGCTGGTGTCGTTTTGAAATTGTCATAATAAAAATAAAATCCTACAAGAACTGTTTGGAAATTGAGTTGGCTAGGTAAAATACCCACAGCTATTCCAAGAAAACGAAATCGAAAGTACTTTCAAAAATGAAAGTTGAATATGGGGAGTTTTTACGGATAAGAAGTAGGCGTAAACTGGAGTATTTTATTTTTAAAATAACGTGAGAACAATTCAGGGCAGCTTTGTAGCTTTGATTTATATCTTGGTTTGACAATAAATTCTAGAACAACTAACCGGCAGTTATTTATTTACTCTCTAGGCAATGATGCTTATTTTCGAAACAAATGGCCTTTTCAGAACCACCCGTCTGTATCTTATAATGTTTGATATACAATATCTTTATTGTGTGTGTGTAGGGGGGGGGGGGGGGGAGGGCAGATTTAAGATACCTAACTAAGTCAATCTAAGTCCCTATGTTAATATTTGGGCTTTCTATTGAAGCCCTTGTAACTTTGAGCAGCATGAAAAATAATCTTTAAAAATCTTTTCCAGAACCTTTAGTCAACATCTTTTCGTATTTGTTATGCAGCATCCTTGCGGGGATCAGATTCAAATTTGTTCAAATGAGGTCCCCAAGTTCATATTTGGGCTCGCTATAAGAGCCCGAATGTTTCTGAAGTGCAATATGGATATATTGTTTAAAAATCGTCTTATGCAGAACCACAGTCGGGATATTTTATTTGTTACAGCACACATGCTTGGTGGGGTGGCTGGGGTGGGGGGGGGGGGGGATTTTGAGTGGGATCGGCAGATTCAAATTTTTACAAACCATGTCCCAAGCTTTATATTTGGGCTCCTTACGCAAATCCGATTTTTAATTTAGTTTAATATGAGGAATATTCTTTAAAAATCTTCCTCTTCAGCTCCATTAAGCATGCTGTATCTTTAGGGAGTCAGACGCAAGTTTGTTCACACCATGTCCCTTGGTTCATATGTGGGCTCTGTATGAGAACCCGAAGTTTAACTTAGAGCAGATGCGAGGAATTTACTTCAAAAACCATCTCCAGAAACACCCGGCAGAATTGTTTTTATATTTGGTATGCTGCATTTTTAAGGTGTGTGTGAATTTACGGTTAACAATTTCCTACTGAAACGTTTTAAAAATGACGCAGAAAAATTAACTGATCGGAAACTTGTGCGACATCTCTATTAACCATTTACCTAACGAATCGCAAGTTGAGCAGTTGAAAAAATTAAATTTTTCAAAATATTTCAACAACACCATATCATGTGACCCCTCATTGGAACGAGCTCATTCCAACGAGGGGTCACATGATATGGTTTTATTCAAATGCTTTGAAAAATGTTAAAAAAATTATATTTAAAATAATAAATTTTGATATCGTCTGCGTTGGGTAAAGGGTTAATTTAACCTTAAGCTTTTAGCGGAGTATAAGCCGCACCTCCCCTTTAACGCAAACCTCTGGCTTTCATCACTGCGCTCTAGCTCCCACACTCACCACCCATACGTTTTCCAACTTTCATAAGATTGTGTAATTCGTGCATGTGCTACATAACATTTAACCCTTTACCCAACGTAACGGCCAAAACCGGTCAGCGCTATTCTCAAAAATCGCCAATTAATAAAAAATTAGTTATTCAAGAATTTTTTTTGCAAGTGTCGTCTGCTTTTCATGTTAAGTAAAAGGTTAATGTATTATTCTAATTATCTTGACTCCTATCAACAACAGTTGATTCGACTCATGTAGGATGATGTGCTTCATTAAAATGACGTGAAACATGTCACAGTTGACAAGTGCCCGCAAAAATGGACCTGTCTGATACATCACTTCGAAACGATATATCCCCATTTTGCCCCAGGTTTTTCAGTGACCATGAGTAGTTTTGTAGCATACACAGCATAACGGACCACATTTTAGTGCTGCAACTGAAGATTAAAATAAGTGGTGTTGATACAATTTTTTTCTGTTATTGAAGATGAAGCTGTCAGGTCACCAGTCTAATTCTGTATGGAATCTGACGCTGTTATGGGCTGTTTGTTTACTCACTTTTCGTGGAGTTTGCGCGCAGACTGCCGTTGATGAAATGTGAAGTTCATTCACTCACAGAGATATACAGATGTTCTTTAGTGTTCCAGTCATGGAGATTCCAGTCAGTAATTTAATTCACCTTTAAATTTCCAAGTGGAATTACACGGCGTAACCAAAGCTACGGCAATTGTGAGTCTTCTTTCCTAATGGCAATGTCATCAAAAGTTAGATCAAATCAATCTGGAATGAGCAACAGATTTAGCATTATGATTTATTAGATTTAATAGTCTGAAATATCTCAGTTGGTCGGAAAAGCGAACCTACCAACTGAAATATTCCAGACGAGTGAATCCAAACGATAGACTGTTTAAGAGCTAGACTGGTTCCAGGCCATAACAGCGTCAAATTCTTTACAGAATTAGACTGGTGTACTTGGAGCTTAATCTACGATATGACGCCACAAGCTTTCTCTTCACTAGGGCCGGCTTACGCTAGATTTGTGCATTCCTATCCAGTTGTGTTACCCCTGTCTTTAGTTATGGCGTTATTTTATTATAAAGAAAAATACCACGTCTATTTCAGGTAAATAAAACGAACGAGTAAATAACAGAGAAAGATGTCTGGCAAGAAAGGTAAAAAAGGTAAAAATATTACATTGACAGTTCTGTATTTTCTCCAGTTACATTCGGAGCCAGGGTCGTAGATTGATCACACTTCCACTGGTGACACTATATGCGTTCAACATACCAAATGACCGAAATATTATTATTATTTATTGGTGTTTTAGGTCACATATTTTTGCACAATGGCTAATTATGACAACAACATGAGCATCAACCCAAGACCAGCGGTGAGCGTTAATAAGCCATGTTGACCATTTTATAGAGGGTTTGCACCTCCCAAGCATTGGTGACTCGGTCCTATTTTTCCAGTAAAACAGAGCCTGCTTAACGCGGTGAACAGGCACTGCTTCACTTCTCGGGGTTACCAAATGACCGAAAGCCCGACGCGATAATGGGGATCTTTTGGGCCATAAATAAATAATAATTACACATATGTATACAGACAGTGAAAAGCAGCCATGTGGAATCGGGGACAGTTGTCGAAAGGAAACTTGTACTATAATCCAGAATACACCACCAAGAGACCCTATAGAGACGAGACTGACCAGTCAAGGCATTCTCGAGATAAATCATAATTGACGGCAGCCAGACGGCAGCCATATTGAATATCGAATGCGGTCATTTATTCTGCCACTACCCACCATCGGTACATAATCAAAATATGAAACTGATTAGTGAAAAAGCATTTCGAGTGACTGGCGAATACCAAAATAAAGATGACTGTGTTGGCAACGCAGAAACCAAAATCAAGATGGCTGACGTGGAAAAATCAATATGGATGTTGTGGCAGCCCTTTTGAATATGGAATCGGCAATTATCGAAGGGAACCTCCCACTACCAATCCTTTTCACTATATCACCAAGAGATGAGACTGATCAACCAATGTATTTGTGTGGTATTTGATGGGAACCAAATTCAAGGTGGCTGCCATATTGTATATCGATTCAGGACAATTATCGAATGGAACTGTCCACTACTCACTCTCAAAACGCCACCAAGAGATGAGAATCAATTGTGACGGTGTTTGTGAGGTGATTGGTGGAAACCAAAAGTTTACAGATTGAACGAACACTAAATACTCTGAATGCTGGAGCGGTCTGACAGAAATCGACGAGGATTTCCTCATTAGAAAGCAGTCTATTTCTACATGCGCCCCAGAGTTGCTATGTCTGTTAAGGGGGAAGGCCATAGGGCGTTGAGGAAATGATGAAGGAAGATGAGGAGTTTTTGGACGCCCACTGAGGCAATATAAATAATGTTGGTGTAACCCGACACAAAGGGGCTCCCAAGGCTACACGTTGAAAGTATTAATTGGTCTACCCTTAAATACTGAGTATGGATTCTTCCAATTGCTGCCATTGAACTGACATGGAAGATACCACCAGGATTCAAAGGGTTAAACACCGTTGGTAATATAGGCGTGCAGTCGGGAATTTTGTTGGGGAGGTGCGCTAAGCAGCTATCAACGATCAATGGCTAGTAAAATTTGAAAAATGAGTATCAAATGGAGCTCTGTGGTAGCATCTGGGAAAATATGTGAACTTTTGGATCTAAAATATAAGCACGTTGCACTTGTATGTGACAAATTACGTACAAAATAGATCGATAAAGTTGATAGGCATATTTTATTTTCCAGATAAACATTATACCTATATATAAGTAATTAGAGAAGGTCACTGGGCGTAAAGATTTAACACTGAAATTCCCATAGACATTTGTTCGCCTGAGAAAATCCAGATCTGGAGGCCATTGGGCGTAAAAAATTAACACTGAAAACTTCCAAGGGGTTTTGAATTTTTAAATTTAAACTTTAGACCAGGAGTCCATTGGGGGGTACAAATTTAACACTGAAAATTCTCGTAGACATTTTTACGCCAGAGTGCCATCAGCCGATGGCACTCTGGTGTAAAAATGTCTATGGGAATTTTCAGTGTTAAATTTTTACACCGTTATAACGACATGGAAACTCGTTATGACGACTTTGTAACTCGTTATAACGACTTACGTAACTCATTATAACGACTTGGATAAGTCATTATAACGAGTTACGTAAGTCATTTCAGCGAGTTTCTAACTCGTTATAACGAGTTGCTAAGTCATAATGAGTTAGTAAGTCGCAATAATGAGTAAGTCGTTATAACAAGTTGGCTGAGTCGTTATAACGAGTTAGTAAGTCGTTATAATGACTCACTAAGTCGTTATAACGGCTTAGAAAAACATTTCACACATGCCCTAAATACGCTTCTGTTGTAAATTTCTGTTTCATTTTTAAAAGGGAAACTGGTAACGAGAGCTTAGCTGTATTGTTGTGTTTTTAAGTTCCTAGAAAATAAAACAACGGAAATATCTCATACTTGAAAATCCCCATCTTTGTATGCTACCATTTCGTGGAAAAATATCTGGCGTATATGCAACCATAAAAACTAAGAAGAGTCGAGAAGAAAAGAGCACAGTTGTTTAGTATAACAAATTTTAAAGAATTACTTCCCTTTAACTGGTAGAGTGCTAAATTATTTTCCCTCGCCAAAATTTGTTCACGTGTCTTTGCCTACTTACAATTTATGTACGAGTGCCTATAGGCACTCTTCCATAAATTGTAACAAGGCGCATCCTTACAAACAAAATTATTTAACTTTAAAGGTACTACAGAATACATCCACAGAATATGATACCTTCAAGATGCAGCACCTGTACCTCAGAATAAATCCCAAATATGGGCTTCCAGCACTCAACCAGTTAAAGAAAGAAATTCTTTAAATATAATAATAAACGAGCGAGCGCCTTCATACAGAGAATATATGAAATACAAGGGTATTTTTATGTGTACCCATACTATGTATGGTACACATAATGCCGGCATCCGGGGTGTCCATCCGTCGTTCGTCCATCCTTTGTCCGTCCGTCTGTCCGTCCGGCGTCCGTATCCATTTCTTTGGCATTCGATAACTTGAAAAATATTGCTTGGATTGTCAAGTTACTTTACATTTGTATTCAGGTTACTGATGCGCCGAGCTGTATAGTTTTCGGTGTAAATCTGTTATTTTGATCCTGAGATATTAACCCTTTATCCTTCAAATTGAAAATTCCTCCAATTTTTTTCAAATTATCGGTATTCAGAGCACTTTTTGGCGTTCCGGAGATCAACAGTTTTCCTGATAGACAACAAAAAATTCTGACAGACAGACATGGTCCGCCCCATACCACCCCACCCCCGGGACCATACTAGCTTTCGGTGCCCGGGCTTGCCCTGTGGACAACGTGATCTGAGTGAGCGCTTTTAGCCTTTAGGCTCACTTGAGCCCCTGATTTATATTTCTGTAACTGATTTTTAGACGCCCCCTCTCCTTTTCCATTAACTTGGGACCATACTGCGGTTGTCCTTTCACAGAGTCTGTGGAATGATATCACATTGTTTAACCAATTCAATCTTGTTCGACAGAGCTCTTTGAACGTGTCCAACAAGACTGAATTGACTAATTTCTCAGTTGCATTATGGGAAAAATTGCAATTTTGATATTTTAGATATTAGGATTAACATAAAGATGCCGAAGGAAACGTGATGGTTTTGAAATCGCAAAGCGAATTTCCAGGAGTCATTGGCGGCCAAGTCTGGTCTGAAGTGCGATTAAATGTCCAAAATTGCGAACGGGAAATGTTAAAAATGAGGTTCAAAAGAGGAGGTAAACAAACACAAAATCTAAAATTCACTGCCATCGGGGGTGGGGTGGGGGTGGGGGGTTCAAAACTTGGGAGTTAACAATTTCAATTGAGTACAAAATGGTGTGTTAAGTTTGATAGATCTGCAATAGATATATATGGGCTACTGGAATTACAAAGGTACAGTTTTTAATGAGACATGACCAAAATAAACAAAACTTTGAATAACGTAAAAATATCAAAATGGTGAAAAATCGAAAAAAGGCAATCTCTTTGAATTTTTTGAGGTCCACAACATACTCAAATTTCAAACAATTCCGACGCATTTCAGTTTTTGACCCTATGACCCTTTTTGACACCACCCTAGAGTTCGTCCATAACGGTTGGGAATTTCCAAGGATGACAACACATTTTTGGATGGTTTTTCGTGGGGATTATATTTCCCATATTTCGAAAGGCTAAAAACAAGGTTGAAACTAAACGTCAAGAAAAAGACGTAAAATGGGCTTACTGAAATAAATGTAGCGCTTTTATACGACAGCGCTGTACCGTCACACTGACTTCTCTTATTATCTTGTTAAAACAATTTTAATATCTTGTTAAAATAATTTATTTATCTTGTTAAAACAATTTATTTATCTTGTTAAAACAATTTAATATCTTGTTAAAATAATTTGCTTATCTTGTTGAAACAATTTATTTATCTTGTTAAAACAATTTAATATCTTGTTAAAACAATTTATTTATCTTGTTAAAACAATTTATTTATCTTGTTAAAACAATTTAATATCTTGTTAAAACAATTTATTTATCTTGTTAAAACAATTTATTCATCTTGTAAAAACAATTTAATTTTAAAGCTCCATAGGCTCACAGACATGAGGCGTTCACAACAATGATAATACATACCCTAGTATATGCTAGCCAGTATATAGACAAAACCTACATTCCACGTTTGAATATCGGGAACTCTTTTGTGACTGGGGAGAAATGTAATATTGCGTACTTTGAATGTTTTCTGGAGTCACAAGGTTCATCTCCTTTATTAAGCCCCCGACCACGGAGTTCCCGGTATATAGTCGAGGTCTAAGTCTGTCTGTCCGTCCACCCGCCCATACAAACATTTTGTGTTATAACTCTGGCATCGGTTGTCGGATTTTAATGTCCTTTGGTATGGTGATAGACCGACATGGGGGGGGGGGGGGGGGGGGGGGGGTGGGAGGGGGGAGGTGCTATTTGCATGTCACGTCTTTTACCTGTACATTTTTCCCAGTATATGCCCTTGCTACACTTAGAAATTAGAAAAACACTGTTCGACTGTTTTGTATTATAAATCAGTAGTATGCCAGGGTCACTTCTTATAAGTTTCTCATGCAGGTTCTCCCAAAGGTGACCTGGCCTGGGAACCCTCCGGTGAACCTGCCCCAAACGCTTTGGTCAAGAATAACACAGGTGCCCCTTCCCCTTCTTCCAGAAGCCATAGCCTCCCATACTTGCCCAGTGACCCAGACTTAGTTATGTAACATGGTGGTCTGCTCCACAGAGCTTGACCAAGAAGCTCTAACCTGCCCCATTCGACCCAACACCTCACGCTATCAGTGACCCGGCGACCCTATCCCAGAAGCCTGTGCATGCACAGTGAGACCATGTGTCACCATATGAAGGACGTAACAAAATGGCCACTCGGGCGCTACCACGGCAGCACCCGTGTGCCCCTTCTGGTCACGTGACTAATAAGTTCAGATGAGAACCTGCATGAGAATGCGCTAAAAAGCAAGAAGTGACCCTTACATACTACTTAACTCAGTCATTTATGTGCCGACTTTAATATCCATTGGCATGGTGAGAGACTAGCGTGGGAGAGAAGACATCCACATTTTGCTGGTTGTATCCGTGCATAAAGACCAGAGCTATTGTCCTTGTAATGTTGCACTTATAAAACTTTCCATATGAACATTTTGCATTACCACTCGGGTATCGTTTGCTGGATTTTGGTGTCCTTTAGTGTGGTGATAGATCAGGCTGGGAGAAAGGGTATTCGCATATTGAATGGGGCGACGTATGCAATGCTTCGCGTTGCACTCTTTTTTTTGATATCTTATATTCAGCAGGCATTACTCGGACTTGTAGGCACTATCATATAAGTAGTATAGAATGTGGCTTAAACCCCCTCTTTTAAGGATCTTATCAATGGATGTCATGTAACGTCATATTGAAATCACCCAGTTACGTGTTTGGTTGTCGTGGTAACCATGGGTACGGTCATGTTGTGGCATTATTATTGTGATACGTAGTGTCAGTGCACATGCACCCAGCATGCTTGTAGTGTTTTCGTTGTCTATTTTGTATACTGCAGGCAGCCATCTTGGTTTCTATAGTGGCATGTGGTTGGTATGTCAAACAAAGCTATCTAATAGGGCGAGGTGTGTTCAGTTTAATAGGAATACATTTATACCAACTTTAAGTTGTTTTAACAAGATATTAAATTGTTTTAACAAGATAAATAAATTGTTTTAGCAAGATATTAAATTGTCTTAACTAGATAATTAAATTGTTTTAACACGATAAATAAATTGATTTAACAAGATATTAAATTGTTTTAACAAGATAATAAGCGAAGTCAGTGTGGCGGTTCTACGTTGCCGTACTTTTATGGAAACTGGACAAAATAACTTAAATGATGAAATAATACGTTCAAATGAATGAATGAATGAATGAATGAATGAATGAAACTTTATTTTGCAGCATACACAAGTACAATAACAATTTACAAGTAACAAATAACAATAAGTGTACACTGCATGGAAATGGCATAGCCGGGGAGGTTGCTTCCTAGTATTAACGTGGTAATTCATTTGTTTTACGTCGGATTTTCGCAATTTTTCAGCTTTATAACTGGAATGATGCGTACTAATGTGTCATTGGGACGAAACGGAACAGAACTGTCTTATCGTCTAACGTCGAAGCGTTAAATATATTTCGGAGAGCGAAATAAAAATAGCAAGATGCTCGTTTTAAAGTATTGATCGCTCTGTCTATAGAATATTACAGCGGCATCGTTGTATTTTGTGTTATGTGCTTCACGAATAGGTGATATTTCAAAACTTCCAAATTTAAAATAACGCAAAAACGTAAAAATGACGTTAAATAAAAAAAATCATAGAACAGCTTTATTTTAATTTTTTTAAAGCCCTACAACATACTCAGACTTCATCAAAATTGGAGAAACTTTCTTTTTTCCGACCTTGATGCCCTACTGTCAGCGCAGTGGCACCCCAGACTAAATTGTTGTCAGCTACAAAGCAGGCCTGACATTCTTTAGGAGTGTGGAAGTGCTGCACTCCTACTGCACTCCTAGAGAAAATTGAAGAGGGCAATTTTTTGTACCCCTTGATTTTCCGGAATGCCAGACCTGTTTGGGACTGCCTTTAAAATCTGTTATCATTTTGTCCCCTGAGTTGAAATGTGTTCTCTGTGACACTATATTCCATTGATATTTTCTTAACATCTTTGTTATCCACAATTCTTTTGATACGTTTTCTCAAGGAGTTTATTGTATACAGTACAGTCGCCGTGGACTGGCCGTAATCCATGCCTAGCAGTGATGTCCACGCTTGCGTTTAGCAGTTAATAAAATATCATCTTCAGCAAAATTTTAGTTAATGAAGCGCCGGGTTGTACCCGGCGCTTCATTAATTAAACTTTTGATAATTATCCTTATAATTTGTATTTACATAGAGATTATTACCATTATGTGGATGAGCAAAATAAGTATCCAAGTCTAGCTCCAGGTTCTAAGGGCAGATCACGACGAGTCGTGATCTACTCTTAGAACCCGGAGCGAGACTCGGATACATATTTTGTACATCCACATAATGGTAATAATCATTTTATCTTATAATATATTGGGGATAAGTCAAGAATGTAGACGAATATATAACGAACTATTTATTCGTACGGATGAACAAAAAAAAAAAAAAAAAAGGAACTCACACGAAAGGAACGTTCTTGTATCCGACCCCCTAATACAAACATCTGTATCAGGGAGTCGGATACACGACAGTTGCGGACTTAATACAGACAAAATACATGTTGATTGTAAGATAAATAGAGATTATCATGATTATGTGCATGTCCTGTGATTTGTAACAGATTCGAGGTGGTGTCCAGAATGGGATCTCATCGAGCCGGCTTTGTGATTGCATTTTGGGACACCACCGAGAATCTGATACGAATCACAGGACATGCACTTTATCATGATAATTCATTTATCTAACAATTCTGTCACATAAATAGATTAAATCTTAACCCTTTTCCCAATGTAACGTCAAAACCGGTCAATGCTATTCTGAAAAATCGCCAATTAATTTTCATTATTTTTTCAATTTTTGTCTCAAAAACATAGGTTATGACTCTTCGAGCTCGCTCCAATGAGTGGTCATAACCTATGTTTTTGAGACAAAAAACTGTCATGATAACCCGTAGCGCTACCGGAAACCAGTCGTCTATATGATACGGGGTCAGAATGAGTCGTCTATATGATACGGAATCGGAACACATTATGTGATACGTACCGTTTCTCGTGGTTTTCAGGCCAAAATTTATATGATTGTGAGATAAAATCTTAAGATTATTGCGTCCGTGGAAATATTACCCACCCATGGAAAGTGACTAGTCCGCGGCGGCCGGACTGTGGTCTGTGGTATAGGTTTTACCAGATTGAGATACTTTTCAGCTTCATTATTTGTATATTAATAAGTAATTCACTAAAACAGCGTAGATATCCTCTATATGTTTCTTTTGTGTCTATTGTAGGTGGTGATATGACGGTTTACCACCACACATCAAGAGACGGAGCGAAAGGAATACTAAATGATGGATAAATCAAGATGTCGGATCCTAAAAGGGGAGATGCAGTGCATGGTCGCGGAACGTACGTCACCGAGCTTGGACCAAAGCATCCAAGAGCTCAAGTAGCAAAAAATAATTATGACGGGGTATCAAAACATTGGGAGGGCCAAATGAACCAAGGGAAAGCTGACGTGGCAATTGAAGTGAAAGTACCGAGAAGCAG
The DNA here is from genome assembly GCA_031216915.1 of Pictodentalium vernedei. Lineage (NCBI taxonomy): Eukaryota > Metazoa > Mollusca > Scaphopoda > Dentaliida > Dentaliidae > Pictodentalium > Pictodentalium vernedei. The sequence continues at coordinate 393,070,035 of CM062293.1, read as the reverse complement.
AATCCAACCTGCAGATGTTCCCCGGAATCGGAACGTGTACAAAGTGGACGATGACATTCCTCTGAGGCCAGGCAGCAGAGTTCATGTCAGAGATCCCAGTGATAGCTCAAAATATACCACGTATGAGCTGAATTAAAAGAAACACATACATTGTAAATGATTTCGATCACTATAATGATATTAAAACAATTTAAACATCTTCCAAAATATCGTAATGAATTCTTCGAGGCCCCAAAATAAATTCCAATCCCCACAGGGATTTTGCCCGGGATTTGGATAGTACTGAAATGGTTAACCAGATAACCGATTTGAAACCAGTCACCTACCTAACTGATTAGAAAACGCCGCGAACTGGTTATCCAAAATATCGATGGCCATCGTCATTCCACGGTTAAAACCTAGTACATCTACACTTTGTCCTTTGGGATATATTCCATCGCGAAGCTGGGTGGTATATATTGAGAAATAATCGACTTTGGCATTCAAGAATTCGTTAAGGTTTAGCAATTTCCGTGAGTACTGAGTAATCACAGAAACGATTCCGCAGTATGTATACAAACAAACGTTGTCGAGTACTCGACAACGTTCGTTTGTATACACACCATGGAATAGTTTCTGTGAATTTTGCTTTCCGATCCCTATAGTTTTGATCCAGTATTCGCTGAAATAATGGTCACGGATAACCGGATATTATCCGGTTGTAGCTCTCAGTTAATCGGTTGTGAAAATGAGCGAACCGTCACAGCCCTAGATTTGGGGATGGGTGGGCGTGAGGCACTCCCACAACCTCCACCCCCGTCGCCACGCCCCTGATATTGTGACTGAAACAAAAGATGAAATGACCATTTTGTGTACAATACTGTTTAAAATAGAACAAGTTGAAATTGCATTCATTACAGCGTAGAACTCCATCCGTCTGTCCGTCCGAATTATGTTTATGGCATAACGATAGTTAACGGATTTCAATTCTTTTTGGTACCTGTCTCTACAGCAACAATGTCTACGTCAAGTTCGATGACCAGCGATCTCCGATGAAAGTTTTTGTGAGTTATTGCCCTTTGTTTGCTAAAAAATATTGTGTTATGCTTGTTTTGTGGCAAAACTTGAACAATAGTTAACAGATTGCAATCCTTTTTCTGTATATGTCTCTACAGCAAAATGTCTCCGTCAAATTTGATGACCAGCGATATCCGATGAAAACTATGGGACTTCTTGCCCTTTGTTGAAAAATATCGTGTAACTGCATGTTTATGGAATAACATAAACATTAGTAACCAAATTTAAGTTTTTATACCCCTGCCCCCAGCGGTGTAGATAGGATTCGCCTCGCTCGCCCGTCCGTCCGTCCGTCCGTCCGTCCGTCCGTCCGTCCGTCCGTCCGTCCGGGCAATAATACGGGAGTTATGAGTTGTTTTTTTTTTTTGCTCGGACAGGCATTATGAGCTTACTTTCAGATTATGAGCTTCCGAACAAATATTATGAGGTTAATGTCTAAAAATATGAGACTAATGAGGAAAGTACTCCCAACTACCTCCCTGTTCCCACGCTTCTTCTCTCCTCCCAACACTCTGAGATGAACTGCTTGATAACATCCCTTGCCCCATTCTTCCCAATCTCTCCGATCAGCATATTAACCCTCTCCTTTGAGTCTCTCACTAACCACATGTCCTTCATTCTCCCATCCCACTTCCCCATTATATATCCAGTGAATCTTATTCTTTTAGAGTGGTATTTTGGGCATTCTAGTAGAAAGTGTTCCAGTGTCTCCACCACGCCTAAATTACTCATCTGGCACTCCTTTTCACTGTTTTTTTCCCAATACCCCCCCCCCCCCCCCCCAGCTCCAAGGACCACTACCTCAGCTTGAATAAGAGTGACCCCCCCCCCCCCAAGGTGCCTTCAAGGTACTCTTCAAAACCAGGCTTCTCTTTATCACAAGAGACCTCTTTTGATCTGACTCCTTCTCGCCAATTAAGGTTACCATCCTCCGTGACCCTTTCTCTGACGATTGTTTTACCCTGGTTTGCCCCTATGTCTAGGTCCGAGATCTCCAATGAGTATTTCTCTATTAGCTCCCTCACTTGGACCATCCACCCTGTCTTTGTATTTGAGTTGAAAATACTCCGGAACATTACTTTACACCATCGGCTGGCAGAGAGATTTACCAAATAATTAAGATAACAGAGTTTCAATAAGTCTGTCCTGTCCTTGATCCTCATCCACTCAAGCCCCCATCCCCCCCCCCCCCTTCCCCGATTGCTTCTAGTGCCGCGGCATTACTCGACCCAGTTATCCATCGGCCTGCATCGTTCTGCAGGGTTTCTAAGCTATTTACAGCCGTTTGGTTTAGGGTACCACTTCTGTACCATATGTTATACTTGGCAGCCCCACCATTTCCCAAATTGTTTTTCCCCACGAAAACCTTATTGAAACAGTTTCTCCCTATAAGTTTCATTTGGTTAAGGATCCCCCCCCCCCCTCTTCAGAATCAAATTATTTTGTGTGGCTTCGGTAGATGCCTCTTCCTGTTATGTTTATATTTACCCCCAAATAATCTAGTCACCTGTCTCTCCAACACTAAGAAGTTTTCTGCTCCCTTCCGGAATACAGAACTTCTCCACCTGCGAGTGGGGTCCACTTCTGCGTCCCGTTGGTATAACTTTGCTCTTGCTTTCATTTAGTTCGAGTCTCCATTGGTTCCCATATTTCCCAGCAATTCCCAGCATTTTCGAAAGTCCCTCTTCGCTTCCGGACACTAACACCATATCGTCTGCAAAAAATAGCCCTGGGATCTTGAAGTCCCCAACTGCTATCCCCTCATCGCTACGTAGGAGTTCATCTCCTAAACCTTTGATGTACAATGCAAAAAGAATTGGCGAAAGGATACACCCCTGTTTTAGGCTTATCTCCATAGGCACATGTTTTGTTGTTATGTTACCCAGGCTAAGTTCACTCTGTAATCTTCATATAATGCTTTCAAAATCCTAACAAACTCGTCTCCCAAGCCCAGAGCCTAAAGCTTTTGCCACATAACCCCCCCCCCCTCCATACTCTATCGTATGCCTTTTTTAACATCCAAAAAGGCCATAAACATCTTTTTCGTTTTTTGCTTTCGCGGATTCTATCGTTTGGGATAGCGCGAAAAGATGGTCAGTGACGCCCCTTCCCTCCCTGAAGCCATTCTGAATCTCTCCCAGAAAACCCTTCTCCTCAATCACCTCCTCTAATCTCCCATATACGACTTTGCAGAAAACGTTTCCTATGTTGCTACTGACAGAGATCCCTCGATAATTATCCAAAACGTCCTTTCCCCCCTTTAATGTCACTTTGCTTTCTCTCCACTCTTTTGGGACCTCTTGTTTTTCTATGGCTAAATTGAATAGGGCAGTTAGGCTTTTCACAGAGTTCCTCTCCCCCTTTTTTGATAAACTCGTTAGGAATTTCGTCCACACCTCCCGCTTTTCCATTCTTTAATTTTTGAGATCATCTTTCGCACCTCCTCGGTTTTGATTTCGCTACACACGAAGTTCGATAGATTTTCCTCGACCTGGTTCGGACACTCCAGTGGGTTCCCCATGCCCCATCACTTATCGTTTACCTTTTCCCAGTGCTTGACTAGTTCTGATGCGATTTGATTTTGATCATCTGTATCTCTGCCATCTACTTTAATACTGTGTGGGTTACACCCTTTGTTACGCTTATTCACCCATTTTCAAAATACTTTCGAACTCGACCCCCCTGTCATTCGTATCGTCCTAACAAGACAGCTATTTCGCACTCTCCGATTATCGTCTTTAATCTTATTTACTTTAGTTCGTGCGTGTTGGTATTCTTCCTCTGCTATCATGGTATCGTTGATTTCCGCCCCCTTGAGTTTTCTCCTTCTGCATGCAGCACATTTTAGCTTTTCTACCCTCTATGGCCCTTTTCAGTTCTTCGTTCACTCTGTACCCAAGATCCCGTGTTGGCACCCTAATCTTTCCTACACTTTCCTTCCCTGCTTCCACTAGGCTCGCAACTATGACGTCAGTCATTTTCTGGACACTGGCCCCCTTGTGTACGGTTGTAAGCTTTGGTTTCCATTTTTCTTTGAACTTCGCCCAGTCAGCATCCTTTTTCAGTTCCCAAATCTCATTTAAGCTTCCTTTGCTTCTTTCTAGGTTTTTGGCCCTGGTCGTCACTGTAATCAAGTTGTGATCACTATCCAACTCCATTTTTACCTTCATCATCCACTTCTACCCCCATCACTTCCCTCCATAAATTAATATCTGTGAGAAAAGAGTCGGTTATTGATTTTCTGTCTTTCCTCTCCCAGGTCCATTTCCCCTTACACCTGGCGTCCCTGTTCAGAATCTTTCTTCCTTATCACCTATGTGTCCATTAAAGTCACCCATCAAAATTATACCGAGCCCCCTGTTTTTTTCTAGTTCTGTGATATTGGACCTTAGTGTTGTGTATATCGAGTCATTCCACTCGGGTTTGCTTCCCTCCACCGCACAGTTTTCAATCCCAAGGGCAATAAGTTTGATTCTTAGATTGATCTTTACCCATCCAATTTCTTTCGATACCTCAGCCGAGGTGCTGACATCTTCCAGGTCTGTGATCAGCAACGGTTTTAAGTCTTCTTTAATGTACATTCCTACCCCTCCCCTTTTTCTGGCCTTTTGTTCGCCTCACACCTATTCACACGCACCCCCTAACGTGGTCTACCCGTTCCCCGTGTGTTAACCCGTCTCGCTTAAGCCCATGACATCAAAGTCCTCTGCTTCGATCAATGTAGGAATTCCATTTACTTTCCGGTGGAGACCCTGAATGTTGCTATAACTCACTTTCAGGGTACCGAGATTCATTGGTTTCCGCCTACTGGTTCCATTGTTGTCTGACGCTAACCTTGGTAAACTTATTCTACCCGCCTTGCTCCTGTTCGCCCTTCTTGTGTCCACTCGTGCTATACTTGCCTCTGGCCTCCCACCCCGCTCATCTCCAAAACGGCTCCGCTACCCGAAGAATTTTCCCGCAATACCCGTTTCCTTATCCTGCTAAGATGCAGCCCGTCACGCCCGTACATGCTCGCGATGCCCCAAACGTGTCCCAGTGGTCGATAAAGGTATTTCCAGGTCAACACAGTAGTCCCCCAACTCCTCATTCAGTGCCAAAATTCTTGAGTTCCATTCGACCCCACCCCCAAGGACTGGAAAGACCCCGGATACAACTACTCTTGCATTCCTACTTAGAAGTTTGCTGACTAAACCTCTGTACGACTCCACCAGACTTGCTGACCTTCTCTCCCCGATACTGTTGGTCCCCACATGGACCACCACTACCGGATCCGATCCTGACCCTTCCACAATACCATATGCCCGGTCCCTCAGATCCTCCACCTTCGGCCCCGGAAAGCACACGACTGTTCGATTAGAATTATCGGGACCACAAACCACATTGCCAGTCCCACGAACAATGCTACTCCCCGCTACAACTAATTTTCTTCTTCTGCCCCCAGTTCCTATATCTTCTGAAACTCCTCTCGTTTTGCATGCCTCCGGCCCCTCTTTCTCTTCAGCGCCTCCTCATCCCATGTTAGCAACATCAACAACCATCTCACCCCCTCAATGTCCCCCTCACTCTCATTCCCTGAGGTATCAGAGTCTAAAACACTAAACCTGTTCTCTACACACCGCCAAGCAACTTTGGCAGCCTTACGCCGACCATGGCTTCCCGACATTACGCAGCCCTGTCCTGAAGCCACCTTCCGAATGTTCCTACTAGATCCCCCTCCTCAGTTACACCTCCCACACCTCCCACATCAAGCGTTCTTCCCCCACGTTTCCTGCTTCCCAGTTCCCTCCTTGAGTCCACAACAACCTTCCACCCACCTTCCACCTCGCCATCATATAGGTAACCTTCAAAGGGGTGACTCCAGATAGAACAGCCCTCCCCAACCTCCCTCTCAGCTCTGCAACCTCCCGCTCGAATCCAACACACTTCTCTAACAACTGTAAAATATCCCTGCAGTTCACACATTCTCCACTACTATCCACTGGCCGACCACCACCATACTTCATATCACACTGTCTGCACGCCTCTGTATCCTCAATCTCCCCCACCTGCACCTGCACCCCTCGACTCACCTTCCACAGACCCCCTTTAACAACCATACTTACCTCCGTCTGGACACCCGTCGAGCACTTACCATTCATGTTTATAAATATTATAGGACCTCATAACCGAAATCGACAAAACCCCAAACACACGAAAAAAGGCAACTAACGTAAAAAAAAAGCAAATCGGGAACACTCATCACCTAAACTTCCTTATTTCACCCTACGATCCTCCCCTAACACACATGCAAACTAAATATATAAAAAACTTCCCTGAAATAAAACTAATAAAAAAGAATTTGCTCATCACAAAGAGGGAATAACACATGAATAGAGCAGAATGATTTATTGCACGTCGTGACATGTTCTGGTATTTATGTACATGTGCAGAAATCAATTGTGATGATAAACTTGGGCAAAATCATGGGGGCCCTCTGACGATTTTGGAGGCTGCCAGCGTTGGGCATGTACGTCTGTCTATAGTTCTCAACAATGGCTGCAATTAACAACTCCACCTGAATAAGACGAAGGGTGCCAACAGGCCAGCCTGGCAATGTAATAGTCATCCCAAGACCAATGGTAATGGGATGGCTGTACACGTCAGCTTGGCGTGTGTGCAGGCCTGTATATGGCCAAGTCGAGACCGAATGGGGGAAATATGTGATAACATAGGCTCCAAACGAAGCTGTTAGCCACACCATCTGAGAGCCCCCATGAAGGCGCGAGCACCACCGGAAAAGGCACGAAAGGAAGATAGGAGGTGGAGACGTAATAATTGTATATGTAACTAATTACTAAAGAGATAATGAGACTGTGCATAAACTGAACGTAAGAGAAATGAAATGTCCTTAACGCCGGTCAAGAGCTGCCATAGCAATTGAAGATTATGCTTAGTAGTTGGGAAAAGCCACAAGCGAACCCAACTAGCCAGTATTATCCTGTAGGCTGACCCGCGAATAACAGTGAAGTCATGAAGAATTAAATTTAATTTCAACCGAAAATCCTGACGATCACCATTATTCAGCCAACACTACTATTAGGCAGGGAAGACCATCAGTGTATGGATTGCTAGCGCCAGCTAGCGAAGCTGCGAGGATGTGTTTGCGAAATAAGAATGTTACGTAGTTGAAAGGATACTATGGCAAAACGTAGCGTCACGTTTCACAGACCACCGGCTGCACCGAGAGGCTGCGGTACAGAACAAGGGTAAACAGGCTAGCGCCAGCTAGTGAAGCCGCGAGTATGTTTGACAAGGCATTACATAACGTAAGCAGTGTAGCCATTGCTTACGTTATGTTATGCCTTGTCAAACATAACGTAAGCAATGGCTACACTCAGCCATTGCTTACGTTATGTTTGACAAGGCATAACGTAAGCAATGGCTGAGTGTAGCAAAGATTGTGTATCAATTCATGGTGCATAAGCAAAAAGCGATGGGCGCTGGAGGCAGCATGTCGCTGTCTGTACGAAACATGGAGTACGATGCGAGGCACTGATGAAGTTCACAAGACTATTGGAAGACTAAGGCGTAGTACTGCAGCACGTCCGAAATCCGCTGGCAAAGCCTGGAGACTGTGAAACTTGTTTGGGTAGCGTCAGAAGACATCTGAGTCATGCCTACAATGTTGTGTGAACTGCTAGCGCCAGCTAGAGAAGCCGCGAAGTAGAAGGATGAGAGAGAGAGAAAAAAAAAGAGGAATGCTGCTACTCACTGCTGGGAGTCACGAGACGATAGAAATTAAGGCAAAGCACTGCATACGTCCAACAGTCTGCTGGCCGCGCCAAGAGTCAGTGGGACGTGAGTACAAGGCGACATAACAGGAAGGGAACTGCACCAACATAAGTGAATGAGATGCTAGTGCCGGCTAGCAATGCCGCGACGTCGAAGAGGGGTGGCAGGTGTGAATCATATACGATTTTTGACGCCGGTCAGAGGCTTTTTGAGGGAACGTGCAATGAAGACTATATACATATATACAATATAATGTGCTAGAATGCGAGAGCACACGCATCATGAAAGTTGCTGAAGGCAGCAAATGTACAGATAAAGCATATTGCACCTGACCTGCCAACTGTTACAAAAGGCGTTAAATGGTGTGACGTGTGTGGGTGGTGGGTCACCAGAGGGGAGGTTGGGTTGACACAAAGAAATTTGGGCCTGTTGAATCACGCGATCAGGAGTGAGTATATAGCGTTGATAACAGTCCGAGAACCACCGTCCCAGGGTGCGGATTAAATGATCTTCGAGGCGGGCAGTGCACGCAGCTGTGGCAGCGCCGATACGAAAGCTGTGACCGGAAAACTGCAGAGGCGATAAGCCTAGTATAGCAAGCAAGGTACGAAGCAGGGAGATGAGACAAGCACGTATTAAAGGGTGCCGATTTTCCGTTAGGAAGAGGGGATCTGGTGGGAGTGCCCCAGCATGACGGCGGGATTTGGCAAGGAGAAACGAGACTGGACACAGTGGGTGGTTGATCGAAAGAAGGCGGATTATTACCCCTGTACGAAAAGGGTCGGTCGGAGTGCTTTAGAGTTATCTGGAGAAAAGGAAAGGTCTTCTACACACAAATGACAAGAGCTATCGAATGTATGAGTAGCAATGATAAATTCGCCACAGCGTAGGAAGCCAAAGAAAGCTGTGGTTAAAACTGTTTGCATAAGAAGGTTGGTATATGGTGAAAAAGGGCCAGATGCGAGGAGATGCACCAGACGAGTCACTTGTGATAGGGAGTCGGACTAGATGAGAAGACGGTGTTTGTTTTTTGAGTGCTTTTAGGATAGGCTGGAGGCGCGGCCAGGTGATGCTGGAAGGAGACTGCAAAGGGTCAGGCAAACCAGAAGCAAGGTAGTGGAAACGAACGCCTGCCAGGTACAATTTAATGGTTGAGTGAGACAGGTGCAACATTCTGAAGCTGTAAGCAATGAACTGTAGCAGTAAGTCTTCGGTTACAACTGGTAAACGATGGGAATCAGATTGGAGATCGTCTGAACAATGGAACAAAAGGAACCTCCGGAAGCAGGAAAAACCGGTATTGTAGGACCGTCGCGCGGCCGCACTGATGGAGTTGCACCAAAGGGATTGCACAACCTGATCTAGTCCATGAGAACTTGTGATGCTGCGGGACAAAGGTATTGCTGTAGCTCCGCTTCTGGAACTAGGTGACGGAAACCCTGAAATCGAGATAGAATCAGCAATTATATTTGTTTTACCTGGAATGTGGCGGGCAGAAAAAGTGAAATTATTCTGTAGGGCAGAAAAGGTGATACGTCGCATGAGTTTCATGATAGGCTGAATTGGAGAATGCCCTGATGATTTGGACTGTAGCAAGAAAGGACAATGCGTTTTTTAGCCCAAAGGTGACCCCAAAGCACAGATGCGACCGTGATTTGGATAATGTTCGAGGAGAGTCATGGACCAACGACGATGGCGGCTAGGCTGTAAAACAAGAGGCCAGGTACCCTGAAACCATCTCCCCTGAAAATCCCCCCCCCCCCCCCCAAAAAAAAAAAAAAAACCCTTGGTTGATCTGGCATCTGTGAATAGCTCCAAGCCAGACGCCAGAGTGGAAAAGGGCTCTAAAAACAGAGACACACCATTTCAAGAGGATAGGAACTGGTGCCACATTCCCAGATCCCTACGACAAGCAGCAGAGATTGAGACATGATGCCAAAGTTCCGTGTCTGAACAGGAAAGGGTAATAAGATGGGATACGACAGAACATCCCTGGCACAACAACGCGACATGCGAAACACAGATAGCCCAGGAGACTGAGGAGCTGACGTTTTGTAGCTGATTTTTTATGTAAGAATTTTTCGATTTGTTGCAAAATGACTTCTCGCTTTTCATCAGGTAAGCGCATTTCCATCTTTTCTGTATCGAGGATAATTCCAAGGTATTGAAGGCCATGAGTCGGCCCTTCCGTTTTTTCTAGGGACAGAGGCACACCAAGGGTTTGAAAAAGGGAAAGAAAGGAGTGTTGTGTGTGTTTGTGTGTGTGTGTGTGTGTGTGGGGGGGGGGGGGGGGTCCGAGTCAGCAGGGCTAATGGCAAGAAAGTCATCCAATAAGTGTAGAATATTGCGTATGCCGTAAATGTTTTGGACAATCCAGCAGATGGCTGTGGACAATAAATTAAAGATTTGTGGGCTCGAACGGCACCCGAAAGCAAGCCGACTGTGAAAGTAGTATGATTTTTCCCATTTGATGCCGTATAGATGCCACAGACTCGGGTGAATTGGAAGTAATTTGAAGGCATTTCTTACGTCAGTTTTGTGAAGCCATGCATGTCTTCCGAGTCGTTGGATAATTTGAACTGCGTGATCGACGGTTAAGTACGATAGAGAAAACTCGGTTTTATCAATTAAGGAATTAATGGAAAAAGAAGTGGTGGAACAGTGCGGAACCGAAAAATCTACTATGAGGCGGGATTTACCGGAAAATTTCTTTGTGACTAAACCCAATGGACTGACACCTCGGACATAAGCAGTGTACGGACGGTTTCGGGTTTGGCTCAGGCGGAGCGAAGATTTTTTAGCTCCAATGTGTCAGTTGGGGTGTGCATACGCCAGTGTGGAACCCCTGTCGCAAACCCTCAATAAGGCGGTTAACAAAATTGCGGTCCGGGTGTTGTAAGAGCGCCTGATGTAGATTATCAATGCAAATGGGAGTTGATGCTGTGGGTGGCGTGTTTTGTAATGGTGGAGAACATGATAGTCACTTGAAAGATGGGGCATTAGCAGGTGGACGGTGAGGCGACTTGGGGCATAGGGTCCGCGGGTGAGGACTCGAGCAGGTGGTGCAGACGTGGCGGAATTTACAAGATGGTCAAAAGTGGCATCCTTTCACAGAATTAAACTTTAAACAAGGTTCCGGTGAGAAGGGGATAACGGTCTGTTTTCTGTCAGTAGAGGCCGAAAAGGGGCGCACATTGTTCAAAGCTTGCTTATCTGAGCTGAGGGGACAGAATTTTGACAAATGGTCCTGACCATGACGTAGAAAACATGACTGGGCCTTGTGACCGGCAAAGATTGAACAAAACAATTTGTTGTCCCTAACTGACCAGTCGACTTTAACCCCACGGTGGAGCCAGGCAGCTGCTTTAGCCGAAAAGGCAAGGTGGTACTGGTAAAAGGTATCCCCATACTATAAAGCAATAGTAATAATGTCTGCCTGGTAAGTGTCCAGCTCGAGTCGTCGATGGGGATATGCCTCGCACATAATGTTTGTAAATTTGCTAAAGTCGCGAACAAATTCTGGTAAAGATAAAGCCTTGGATAACCGGGGGTCGTGCTTGTCTGGGTGTTTGGCAGCATTGTCAATGGGAGGCATGAGTAACTCTGCTAAGTTCACATCCCTGCTGGCAACAATGTCGGCCCTGAGGGCTGCCCCAAAGTTGGTGTCTATGTCCGGTAAATCAGAAAGGGCTGTGCCGGGAGACCTAAGTAATTGTGACAATGTGTCCGTACCTGGAAAGTCTGAAGCAGGAATGGCATGTGACAGAACCGGCGTGTCAAGTGGAGGGTTAAAGCCTTGCATATTAGGTTGTCTATCTGCCAGGCGTGCTTTAAGTATTGCCAATGATTTATGGAGAGTGGAAAGTTGATTTTGTTGCGCATGCAACTGCTCCAGGATAGATGAAAACAAGTGAGAATTATGATTAGGCTGAGAGAAATCCCCACCCCATCACTAAAAGCATAAGAGTTTGTGGCAAGAGCCGGTCTCTGCGAGTCTGTGGTGGGTGGTCTGGTTGGCTCCTCGTCCAGCAAAGGTGTGGACGGCCGATATTGCGAGGCTGACAGTCCATGAAAAAACAGAAGCGCCTGTGGTAGTAGTGTCCTGTTGAGAATGAGTATACTGAGTCTGAAGGGGGGAGCAGGTGTCCACAGGCACTGGGTTAACTGCGGGTAGTGGATTGGTTAAATCGTCAGTTCCGCGTAAATGTTGGGCAAAAGTTACACTGGGTGCAGATACATTTGCGTTTTGCAGTGCCGGTGACAAGTGGCTGGAGGCTATGGGCACCGGACATGAAGACGAAACCGGGCGGAACGACTATCTGTTATCTAGGTACAATTGCAGGAGAAATGTCTTCCTGGTGGAATGTTGGGTTCGAAACCCCAGTTTATGCAGTTCCTGCCTCAAGCGCGGCACTGTCCAATTTTTGGGGTTAGCAGGATCCCATAACGCACTGCGTTCAGACGAGGGAACGTCGGTAGTTGTCTGGCGGCGACTGCGAGAATGTTCCAATTGAAAATCATCCAAAACACTTGGGGCGGATGTTGATTTAGGGAAGTCGACAGGAAGTGCAGTTTTTCGTGCTCCGCGCAGCGGTTGAACAGTCTGGGGCTCCAGATGAGGGCCCGTCGTTAGATTTGAAGTTGGTTGAGTCATTGTGGTCGAACTGTCCGACGGCTGCAGGCTACGGCCACGCGACGTGTGAAGATAGGGCACTTTGAGTGTCCGAGGCTGTTGTTGCGAGTCCTCAGCTAAGGAAATGTCCACTGGGGAGCTTAGTCCAAGTTCCCTGATCGGGTCGTCGCATGTGCGAGTTGTAGTGTTTGTGGTCCCGAATGCAGTGCACTGAGCGGATTGAGGGTCCACATAGGTGGTATGCGTATCCATTAGTGAAACGGAATCAAATCATCCTGAAAACAGATCTCTGTGGTGTCATGATGGAGAGTCATAATAGCACTGTGTGTCCGGTTGGGTCGATTTAATCGAGCTTCGCACAGAAATAACAGGTGCATAGACAACGAGTGTCACAGTCCAGAGACCCGACAACCTGGGGTTCGGTTCGAGCAACATGTAGCGTAAAAGTCTAGAAAATTCCTGAAGTGGTAGGTGGCATGAAGCTGGAATGCCAAAGAACACTTTCACGGTTTCGGCCAGAACGTGTCGACCAACTAAATCGTCAAAATCGTGATCCATGTTGAAAATATACACACAAAAAAACACACAGTCTGAAAGTCCTGTTTTGAGAAGTTAATATATATAAAATTTCCAATCCCTGGACGAAAGGGACACTGGTCATTAGCACAATGAAGCGTCACAGATTTGTTGCACAACAGCGCACTTTTAAACAGAAGAAACAGAGAAAAAACCACAAGGCACAATAATCAGGAGAGCACAGGGCTTGAGCGTGTTGATGCAGCGGAGGCTGGAAACTTAATGCGCAATAAAGTGACTGTCCCGGGTCGTGTGGAACTTGCGGACCGTGTGCCAAATATATTATCATTGTGTTGGAAATAAGCTGGGTTAAGCCAGGTACTGGAGGTGAAAGAAAGTTTAATTAGTATTGTTTGAAGTGACGTGCGCAAACCTCTGGCTGTCCCTTTACTTCGTTAGTGGGGGTATAATGATTCGCACACTGAACTGATCTTAATACGGTTGTGAAGGAATTGCAGCATTCTTTGCGGTGTGCAAACTTTCTGAAACGATGTTTCCTTACAAATACTAAAAACAACTCTGAGTAAAAAATTCTCTTCGTGAGTAGTATTCAATTTTGCAGTCAGTATTCTCTAAGAATGCTATATTAAATTTGATAATCTGTGTGAATCTGCGTCGCAGATTGATGGATGTATTCTAGATGCCAAATGCTGACATCAGTCTCAAATAGCACACCCAACATGAACTTGTTCAATGTCTCACTGCGCTCCAGGACTTTGTAAATGTGTTAAAAATGATTGGGTGCCCACGCGGTTTTAAATGCCAGGTGCCATGTCTAAATCCTAACAACTTGGGCAGGTGCGATGAAGATTTTAACAGTGACTTTCGTTTTGTATGAAATTTGTGCACAAAAATGGTATTTTGGGCTCGAAAATTGGAAAAAAAAATCACTTAACTTTGAGGGAAGAAGGCATTTATTGATGCACCTTGAACTATTCACCCGTATTTATTTCTGTGATATGTGACTCCACGCCATAAACGCATCTGTTGAGAAATTTGGGCATAAAATTAATAGTGAATATTTTCCCGACATTCGTCAATTTTTAGGAAGAGTGTTAACAGCATGGCAAATTAAGATACTTAAATTAATACAATCCTGGTAATTATTATTTCAGTAGAAATATATATACCTATATATGTTTTTAAAACAGAAGGTGTAGGGTATTGGGGGTAAAATATTTACTTATCACCAGAGGCGGACTGGGTCAAGAAAAGTTACCGGTGAATGCATCAAGGAGGCTCCAGACCCGGAGAAAAGTTTGATTTTGCGAACTGAACAGTCCAGTCCACCTCTGGATATAACTGATTTTCCGAGTTGGCAAGATTGAAAAATTAGAATTTTTTTTAATCATTTTTGGACATTTTTGATGAAAAAATGTAACTATGCCGTCGTATATTGGCCAACCCTTCATTTTAAGCTTAACTTGACAAAATCAAGATAAGCTAATGCCATCACGCGTGCGGAGGTAAGTGAGTCTGTTCACATTTTCCTTTAGCACAGACTACACCACTTGTCCGATCGTCACGAAATGTCACATGCAGGTTTGAGGTCATGTCTGGATGAGAACATCCCCTGTTGGTGGCGATCGTTCAACCGTGATGGCTACCCGAGACCAAAACCCGAAAACCTTTAGCACAGACTACAGGTCGCATTTATGAAGGCATGCCATTGTAACTTGGTAGGATGACGCAGTCTAATGTTGTAGACGAGGACGTGCCCTTTTGGTTGCTATCGGTCAACCGTAATGGCTATACAGACCCGATGCCCGAAAACCTTTAACGCAGTCTACAGACCGTATTTATGAAGGAATTTCATTGTAACTTGGTATGATTACTCGGTATAATGTCGAGATGAGAACATCTCCTTTCAGTCGCGATCGGTCGACCGTGATGGCTACCCGAGACCAAAACCCGAAAACCTTTAGCACAGACTACAGGTCGCATTTATGAAGGCATGCCATTGTAACTTGGTAGGATGACACAGTCTAATGTTGTAAACGACGACGTGCCCTTTTGGTTGCTATCGGTCAACCGTAATGGCTATACAGACCCGATGCCCGAAAACCTTTAGCACAGTCTACAGGTCGTATTTATGAAGGGATTTCATTGTAACTTGGTACGATGACTCCGTATGATGTCTAGATGAGACCTTCCCCCTTTGGTGGCAATCTATCAATCGTGATGGCTGCCCGAGCACGACACCCAAAGGCCCTTAGCGCAGTCTACAGGTCGTATTTATGAAGGGATTTCATTGTAACGGTAGGATGACTCGACGAGAACGTCATATTTTGGCCGTGATCGGTCACCGTGAAGGCCGCACAGGAATGTGACCTAGATTTGTTTAACACAGTTTACAGTTCATATTTATGAAGTGATTTCATCGTAACTTGGAAGGATAACTCGACATGATGTCTAGATGAGACTTTCCTATATTGGTCACGATCAGTCAGCCGTTACCGCCACTTGGTTACGCGACCTGGATTCATTTGGTACTGTCTAAAGTTTCTTTTTATAAAGGGATTTAATTGTAATTTGGTAGGAGAACTTGGTATGATATCCAGATAAGACGGTCCTATTTTGGTCATGATCGGTCAGCCGTGACTGCCGAGCCGTCATGTGACCCAGATTCCTTTAGCAAAGTCTACGAGTTACATTTATGAAGAGAATTCATTGTAACTTGATAGGATGACTCGTTTTTGAATAATTTCACCGTAACTTGGTAACTTTGGTTGACAAACATAAACCGTGAGGGCCACATAAACCCACCCTCAGTTCTTTAGTACAGTCTACACCTCAAATTATTTTTATTGAAAACATAGCATACAGGGAACAGAAATTAACATATTCTCAATTATCACAATTCTTGTATTTCATAATTCTTTCATAAACATTGAACCTTATCCTTTTCATCAAACACAACACAAAGTCAATTTAAGTTACAGTGTCATTGACATTTTCATTCCGGTGTGGTGTGTGTTTGTTGGGGGGGGGGGGGGAGTCCGTGGTCAGGCTATCCCCACCCCTTGCCGCGGCTCACATCCCTTGTTCCACTGAATCTCAAGCAAACACGCCGCCGCGTAGTTAACTGATTGACAATTGTGTATCTATCGAAATGCGATTACGCGTGGATGAAAAATGTACAACACCAAACGGGCGTTCACGTACAAAGTCACTGGAGCTGGCACACCGTATCCAAGGTAAATGCTAGCATAGCAACGGTGTTCATGCAGAAACACTAAAAGCCTTGTGTGAGTGTTAACTCTACTGTGCCACTGCCGGGAAGGAAAGGCCAGCTACTGACGCAGGCTACGGCGGGAACGTCCTCGAGCATCAACCAGCTTGGCGGAACATGTACACCAACAATAACTTCTTTTTTTTATAATTCTGCTAGCTGGCGTGCATTTAAATCATATTGCCTTGTTGCTGTGGTGGGGGTGGGGGGGGGGGGCACGAGGAAGGCACAGTTCCTTTGTTGAAAACGACCAGACTCCCCCCTCCCCTGGGAAAATATCTTTATGTAAGCCAGCTGTGTAAAAATGGTATTACACGATACAACAAGCTGCATTCAGCTTGTTGTTGAGCTGGACTGTTCGTGAAATACCATAACAACAGTCCATCCAGTACAATTTATCCCCCATAAAGGTGACCCGGAGAAGAAAGGCCTATTTTCATACAGACATACCATGTCTACAGTAGCCTAACCCGGACTTTCAAACAGGAGAGGGTTACCCCCCCCCCCCCCATCCCCTCCGACACCGCGCTGCTACGGACTCGGCTGTAGCCTTCGGAAGCGGGTACAGTTAGTTGTAGCACCTTAACACCACCCCTCTTCTTTGGGGATCATAGACATGATCATAAGGGATATGATGGTGTAGCCACTGTTCAGAACATTGCTTATAACCCTCATTGGAACAAGTTCGTCGAGCATGTTTCAGTGTAGGGTGTTTTAGAGGCAAATGTGAAAATTATTTGTCATTCAAAAATTTGAGTTTTTTTTGCAAATGGTGTCTCCTTTATATTCGTGTTAGGTAAAGGGGTAATTAATGATTCTTCCCATTTTGCGCTTTTGATACAGTATAATACCTCCTATTTGAGCCTTACTTTAACCCCTTACCTAACATTAAAAGCAGACGACACTTGCAAATAAAATTCTTGAATAACTAATTTTTTTCCTTTTTTATCTCAAAAACATAGGTTATGACCCCTCCTTGGAACGAGCTCGACGAGCTTGTTCCAAAGTGGGGTCATAACCTATGTTTTTGAGACAAAAAAAGAAAATATAATGAAAATTAATTGGCGATTTTTGAGAATAACGCTGGCCGGTTTTGACCGTTACGTTGGGTAAAGGGTTTAAAACAAACACAAAGACTGACTGTACGACTACCAAACTACAAACTGACACACGTCATAAACCCTAGTACTCTGGGAGTAGAGGGAATTTTCTCCGTTCATTCTGTTTTCTTTTGTTTAACCGTGAATTTAACCCATTACAACTTGTTTGGCAGCGCTGGATGAGCTTTGCCAAACAACTGCATTATGGGAAATATTTGCTGCTGAAAACTTTGCCATTTTGACACCAGAGTGTAAAGAGTTAATAATGGTTTTGAGACAATTCATTGTTGTATCAGTATTTTGTTCAGTGCTTACAAGTTTCGCTCTCAGCAAAGGTCTCGTCTTGCTATTTATTTAATCTTATTTGTTTTACAAAGATTGACGAACAAGTTATGCAACTAATATTAACGCCTCTCCTTGGCCCAATGGTGCAGTTGCGTGGGATGATCTTCTTAGCGGCAACTTCGTGGCCTTGCTCTTCTCGAAAACTACGAAGGTATGATCTTTAGTCTGCACGTGGGCTCTCTCCGCACAGAGGACAGCATTTTACGTCCCCACCCGAAAGGACGGTACGCTGTAACAGCATCAAACATTGATGCTGACAGAGTGTTCGGACGCCTCGAGAACTTTCCACGACCGGAGAAATATCCAGGGACCTCTGGCATGAGAGACCAGCGCACTTGTCCACTTGGCCACCACTGTCTTGCTATTTAACGCCTGGGAGCGCGATGGATCATTGGTGTGAGCGTTGGATGTAAGGCCGAACAGTTGTAGGTTCGATCTTGAACCGTGTCATGAACTTTGCGACCTTGGGCAAATTATATAATTTTTCTTATAATTCTCTGATGGGATATTAAAGTTACCTCACCTCTGTCTGTAGTGGTATTCTCAACATTTGCGCTGTGTCCTTGGACAAGGCACTTAATTCCGAATGCCCATGTGTTGACGCAGTGGAGCTGTGTACTAAGGTTCATTACACGCCTGTTCTATGAAATCCCTATCTACAGCAACACTAAACCGCGCGGAAAATGAAAATCTGTTCCGCACATATGTGCGGAACGAATTATTTTCAAATAGAAGTAAAATTTTACTGGAATTTTCTACAAATCATACACTGCAATTATAATTTGAATCGACAGCGATAGCTGAAAATTGTCCCCTGAGTTTCACGGTGTTCTTTGTGCCGATAGGCACTCAGGGGACGAAATAGTGCCCCTCGCAAATTTGGTTGGCGATAAAATATGTTCTTTTTTGATAGTTGTCAAATGAATCGCTGAGTGCCCTTCCAATCTTTTTTTATAGACGTGAAGGCGTGCAATAAACAGAGAACGACACACGCGTGTGGATGGGTTAATCGATATGGCACTTGTGCCATCGCGGAAGGGTAAAACTCGGGGCCTGTGGCCTCTCGTTTTATCCTTCCGCGCTGGCACACTTGATTCTACACAATGCAAGAGGCATAGCATTCTGCTTAAAAGTTTTGAAACAACCTCAGGTGGGTAGAAATTTATTGAAGCTGGTATAGAACGGATGGAAGAAAATGGGGATAAGGTACTTCCCCAACAACACCTGCGTAGGATTGAAACTTATTTGAAAACCACTAAATTGGAAATGTCGATGCAATATTCTGTGATATATCAGAAAGTATATTCCTGACGAAAAAATGCAGCCCTATTTCAAGCACATTTGTCATCCTTTGATCTTCAGGTGCCCCTAATGTTCATTCACCACCATCTTCACCCTATTTAACCCATTCTGAAACATTTGCATACATTTTTGCATCAACAAAACAGTAGCATTCAATGACAAGATGACAGAATACACAACATGCCGGTAAGAAGGGTCAGCTACAAGTAAACCTTACAGCCCTGAATGGCTGTAGGACTGAATTATTACTGAACCTCTCTAGAAATACAAAATAGGTTGGCTCACATTGCTATAAGAGTTATTCTGTTCGCGACTAGCATTAACAAGCTCATTTTTGAAAAGGTTAACGGGTCCATTTCCAGAGAACAATATCTGAGTCCTGCTAAAATACTGTTAGCCCATTACTGGTGTACGATACACCATTTATTCTTTTGGTATTATTGTAGTATTTGGAGGGTGAATCTCCACGAAAACTCCTGGTAAGAAGACCTTCCACCTAGATAGCAACTCAAAACTTGTCTAAAAGTATAGGAAGTATGAACAAAATTATTTCAGTCCATGGCTCTGTGTGGTGAAACCGGGGGTCCATTGGCCTAGAACTCTGCTTGTGCTTTTAATGCCCTTTCAATGTATTTAACAGAACACATTAGAGCGACAATCGTTTGAGGAATACACCTCTTGATACTCGTTTATATGTATCATAATTCCGATCGTGTCAAAAACATAATCTGTTTGTATTATATCGGCTGTTTCCGTAAATACGGAAAGAGGAGGGAATCGCCTGAGTAGTTTTTTGACGTTGAGAGAGAAAGGGGTATCGGTATGGATCATACACAACCTCACACCACTTGCCTTTTACACTCATGATACCTATGCGGCCACAGATGGTACCCACGAATTCCCCAATTCCTCTCTCATTAACTTGATCTTGACACAAAACTAATATGAAAATACGTGACACGTAATGGTGCACACCCAATATTGTTAATTTCGGTAAATATTGCAGGCCCCAACCATGATTTTTCAGGAATGAGATGGTATATATCGCAGATATAGCAGCGGTTATGTGATATATAACAAATTGCCAAAACTTGTGCAGCGACATGCAATAAACACAGAACCACACATGTATGTTGATATGTTAATGTGGCGACAAATATAGCAATCGAGAAATTTAGAAAGATTGCAGAAGGAAACTTGAGACAAGCTATAGTAAAACAAACCTTCATTTTTTAACCTGACAAAATATCAATTGGTTCATTAGGGTTTAACAACACTTTCAAACAAACGCTATATGATGAGCGGGATTATACGTCAATTTCAATAACTAAGGTTCTTATATCAGGTTGTTAACAAGAAGATGAAGGTCAAACTGATCTACTAGATGGCCAATAAAAACACCAACCCCTGCCGAGGACCTTGCAAACTCACTCACATAGACATCGTAATATCCTGATGAAACAAATCACTACATTGAGAAGTCTATATGAACAGTCAGGCAATTGCTGCAATGTATTAACAATCTGGCTACCACATTATATCTACCTATTATATCCAAGACACACTGCGGGAAAGCCGCCCGTGCATCCAACGCTTGGCTATCAAAGCTGGGCCTGTGATAACCCGATCAAGGGCCTGTTAAACACCAGGTGTTATGATATCGACAGTTCCCACCTGAAGGCAGATCCACAAGACCCCATAAACTACTACTCTGTAATATGCAGCTTCTAGCGAGGAACTGACAAGCTCGCCCACATAAGGACGATGGTATTCAAAATTAGCAGAATATGATAAAAATAGATGATTCTGCTATACGATGGCTCAGATCGCCTCACGAGAACCCCACATCTGTCATAACATTTAGTTCCACCAACCGGGCTCTTCAAGCAAAGTTAGAGGACTCTCATGGTCGAATGAGGGGGTCTATTCTACTCCAGAAACACACACGGGGTAATCAATGGACAAATACGGAGATCACAGCATTTAGAAGTAGCAAGGAAGTGACAAGCTTACTTACAAATGGAATGGAGATATGATAAATGATAATATTTTCTTATCGCCAGATATGTCTATAGATTTGAATAATCAAAGTACATGGCATATAATATTTTTAAAAAATCAATTTCTATTGACGTGCAAAATATCATTCACACATATGCATACTAGACTGAAACTAGACATACTGAGCTGGAGTAATACGTTTTACCAAGGTGACTACTGGAATCATGTCAGAGAATTATTATGCACACGTGTCTGTCTCTTTTAATGATCAAACATGCACATGGAAACCTTAATATTAGAGGTCGCGTTTTCTTCAGGTCAACCCAATCTGGAGAAACGACAATAGGAGCATGAAGTAATTTTTATTAGTAACTGTTTGGTCCGTTTTCAGTTCGTTGTAAACAACTTGTTTTAGTTTTAAAAGAAATAAAAATATGAAACAGGATTCGAGATCAAGATCTTGAATAACAGGCCAACATAAGTAGTAGATCATGTACCCAATCGACCCACATTGGACGGGTCTCATATGCCGTCATAGCCACATGACCCAGTTATGTCATGTTTGGTTGTCGTGGTAGCCCTCGCGAGCAGCCATCTTGTGATGTCACCCTCATTGTGATGCGTGGCCCTAGTGCGAGCGCATGTTGTTAAGGTGAAAGGTGTTTCCTCGTCTCACTTTACGGAATCGGCTAGGAATCCCACTTACGGAATTCTTTCAATAGCCTGTCTATATCTACAGATGTTATACAAGAGATTTAAACTCTGTATAAAAGAGTACATGTTACGGAAAATGAAGTAATCGGATTGAACCTATTGAAGGCTTGACTGGGGGCAGAGTCAAGTACATGACTTTAATAATGCTACAAATCAGTAGTAGTGGTTCGAGGCTGCAATGGTGGTAGAATACTATAGTATTGGATGAATGCTGTTTAAGCTAATCGTAGGACAGATGATAATGACTATGTAGAACAGTAGTGGTTTTAGAGCTATAGAAACCCGAAGCTGATTAGGTTCTATGAAACCATAATTATCTTCAGGTAGGTATCCTCCAAAGTATCCTCCAATGCCGAATCATCCCATCATAAATATCCTACAATACCCAGGTGGGGGGGGGGGGGGGGGGGGGGGGGGGGGGGGCACTAAAAATTTGCAAGACGTGACGTCCTATTTTTTATTCAGCTCCTTTTTACACCCACCCACCCACCCCTACGTGCAAATTTTCTACTACCGTTCTCAGACACCCACCCCCACTCTCCCATTAAAATCCAAAATAAACTTATAAACTTAGTAAGCACAGCTGTCTTTAGGGGGGTTTCATAATGTTCTTAAACTGGTACCACCAATTTAAACCTCTGTGGGCTGCTGTGGGTCCCAATCTACAAATGACAAGCTGTTCATTATCAGGCTTGCTTGGCCAGAGCAGGTGTACATATACGGGAACAAATTTTCATTTGAATTGTTCTGTCAGTATTCTCAGGTGTTTGCTACTTTCCTACTAACGTGTGACATTTTCCCAGATTAAGCCCAATATTCTCACATATAAAGCCTCCTGATGTTGTATTTATGTTAAGAGTGTGATGTACAACATCATCTTTAAGGTTTGAAACACAAATGATGGTATATATTAGCTGATATATTGATATACAGTCGAGCCCACTTAATTGGATATCTCTTAATTGTATATCCCTGTTAATTGAATATAATTTTCAAACACAAAACCATTTACCATATCTTCAGTACAAATTTGATCTGTTAATTGCATATGGGTTGTAGAGTAAACTCCTGTTAATTATATATAATTTTTTGTAATATGTCGAAAAAATTACTGTGACATGCACCAAATTCCCCTTATTTATCAACCTTTTTGGCCTCACTACATCCAATACAGGCAGGCATTTATTTTATTATATCTTGTTTGACAGAGCTCTATGAGCTCTGTCAAACAAGATATAATAGAATAAATGCTCAGTTTACCTCCAGAACACATGAAACTGACCAAATCCCTGTTAATTCTATACTCCTGTTAATTGAATAATTTTCACTGGCAAAATGGATATTCAATTAAGAGAATTCTACTGTATTTTTAAAAAATTCAAAAACTTGCACAAGTTGGAAATGCACATTTTTGGTGCACTCAAGAGACCCACCCACCCCGACGTCACGTCTTGCAAATTTTTGGTGCCCCCCCCTGCAATACCTAGAGTTTATGTGTAGTCACACATTTGAGCAATTCCTCGATGGCTTATTTTCTCGATGTGATTCTAGTCGTTCGAGTAACTTGAGGTAGCAAGCCTACAGTAGTGCTAGCAGTGGTATAAGGTTTGAAGAAGACTATAGGATTGGGTGACTACAGTAGAAGCTAATCATAGGATAGACAATGGTCTTAGAGCTATGGAAACCAGAAGCTGATCGGGTATTAGGAACAATAATTATCTTCAGGCAGGTAACCTCCAAAATGTATCCACTAAAGGACATCATTCAATGCTGAATCACCGTGTCAGAAGTATCTTTCAATGCCAAGATGAGCAAAAGAGTCGTACGTGGAGTCACTCGTTCGGGCAATTACTCTATGGCTCATTTGCTCGTTGGGATTCTGGTCGTTCTATAGTTAGCAAGCCTGCACTAGTGATAGTAGTGGTACAAGGCTACAAGGGTGGAAGAAGACTACAGGATTTGTTGACTACTGTAAAAGCTAATCCTACCTCCACGATGGCAATATTGGAAAAGTCAGTAATAGTGGTGCCGGAGATATGAAGATCATGGAGAGGTCTAGATGCAGGGAACTGGAGAGATGCTAGGAGCTAAATTATCATCAGGTGGGTATCCTCCAAAAGATAGCCTCCAAAATGAATCCTCCAGTACTACATGATCATGTCCTATACCTCAATGAACATAAGAGTTGTAAAAGGAATCGCACTTTCGATACTCATTTGCTCAATTGGATTTGTGTCGTTCGAACAATGACTTTTTAAGTAACGGGTTTGCGGATCATAGAGGACTTCGTTATACACAGGGAAGGTAAAAACAGAGACAGCTAAGACAAAATAGACTGTTGGGATAGGCAGAAATGGGACCAGTAAAAAGGCAAACAGGCCAGGAAATTGAACGATAAACCACAGAATAGATCGGGATAAATAAAATGCAGAGACTATGGTGCAAATCCGAAACAATAAAGTTACTCTTATACAAAGGAATGCGTCTCTTGTTGGGCAAAATAATTCTGGGGGACACCAGACAGAAACCGACGATTTAGTGGGAAATACGCACTAGTAAATCAATTGTTGGATTTATTTGGATAATTCTACAAAGTAATCGAACCAATAAAATTACTCATACCAGGAAACGCACCTTAAAGCACTGCATGCTACTCTTTTAAGCCCGAAATAGAGGAATCCGTGCCAGATAAAGTTGTTTTTGATGATTAAGAGGGATTGTCTGGATGTTTGTGGTAATTCGATGTTTTCTAGTTCACTTGAACTAAGGTTCAGCTCTACAGTTTCGCACTTTTGCACAGGGGTGAAATTCTAAACATAGGACATATGTTGAAACTAAGACCATGTAAAATAGAGATATATTTTTAGTATCAGATATATGATTACATTAGGCTTTCTGTTGGACAAGAGAATTTGAAGTTTTGGTCCCAAAGTTGGAGTCTGATACATTGGGGTAAATTACCAGATGAATTATGGGAAACAGTGGCTTCGAAAAATTGGCTATTTTTTAAAATGTAATTTTTACACGGGTTTGTTACTAGACAGGTAACTAAAAAATGAGACGGAAACATATAATTTTTTTATGCATTTTAGAAACAGGGGATGCTCTGCTCCAGGGATGGGTGGGTGGGGTTGGTGGGAAAATTCTGCTTTTGAGGCTGCTAGGTGGCTGAAAATGACTGGTTTCGGCATTTTTTCATGCAATTTTTCAGGTTGAAGTCTTGCCCTTGACAATAACTTATTCCACCCACATTCAGATTGCTTATTTCTACTTAATCAGATAGTGTTATATGTTTTTGGTGGAAATTTTTGGGAAATGTAATATGTTATGGGTTAGATAACTAAGCTACAGAATATTTGCATTTGAAAATAGTGTATGGCATGTCATATTTGGAAATGCCTGGAATACTGTGGAGCAGAACCTTATCCACAGGAGATCTCCCATCATATAGCACTACGTGCTACTATTATAAGCCCTAGATGGTGGTTTTCCAAGTCCATCTCGGTAGTTATGGATTATATAGAGGGACTGTCGGGTTGTTTGTTGTAATTAAATTAACTCATATTCAATCGATCACGCCCTCCGAACACACCCCTTTCCGATTACGTTTTGGGTTACATAGCAACCAGGTGCTACCATAGAAACCAAGATGGCGGCCTCCGATATACAAAATGGACGACGGAAACACGTATCACCTCAACAAAACGCGCTGCGCATGCACACTAAAACCACGTATCACTATGGGGATGATGTCACAGGATGGCGCACACGAGGGCTACCATGGCAATCAAAAATGAAGTAACTGGGACATGTTCCTATGACGTCACATGAGATCCGGTGAAACCGAGAAATCCATGGTTCGATCCCCACCAGGGGTAACTGCGTTGTGTCATTGGGCAAGGCACTTAAGCACGATTGCCCAAGTGGGTGCACGGTAGCGCCAGTGGTGTAGCCATGGGGAGGGGCCTGGGGCACCCCCCAAAAGAAATTCCAGTCATACCCCCCTCCCCCCCCCCCCACACACACACCCTCCAAGTCAACCCATATATAGGAAACATCAGGCAAGAAATTTTAATTTCGAGATATTTATACTTGAAGGATGTATAAGGGGGTTGGGGGTGTGTAATAGCAGATTTATATCTCAACTTAATGACACCAATGTGGTCAATCATTTGCCAGACGCGAGAAAAAAACGTCGCCTTGAAAACGTCCCCGGTGTTCCGTCGCCGGATTTAAGAAATAACGTCGCCGTTATTTGGTAATTTATCCGTTTCGACTGCTCCGGGTTCGCTATTTAAAGTTGATGAATCCCTTGGGACGATATGAAAAGGAAGGAATCGTATCGTTAACAAAAGTAAGACGGTAATATTATTTGATAAGCAATTGCTGCCAATTTTAAAAAGCATAAACCGGCTATTTGTTTTTATTTTGTGTGATATCATTAGGCATACTTATTTAATTTAATACCATTCATGAAGTTTCCTGTTTTCAGGAGAGTTTTCAAAAAAAAAAAAAAACCTTGACTATTGGTATGGCGAGGGTCGGTCGCCTGGCAGGCGGCCTTTTTGCTAAAAACTTAGTTGTTTCTGGACGGATTTTGATATCTGGTATGTGGCTTGATATGCATGTGCAAAATCTGATGACGCAAAATAGGGCGTGTTCACACTTTTTCACAAGAGTTATGGTCCTTTGTTCAAATCTTCTAATTTGGAGCTTGATAGCGCGACACTTCAACAAACGTCAACCGATTTGACAGATATTTGGCACATGGGTTTCAAGGAACAATGTGTTGGTCGAGTTTTGTTTCTTTGTTGCTCAAATCGACTAATTTTGAGCTTCATAGAGCGATAACTTCAACATACGTCAACCGTTTTAACTGATATTTAGCACTTGGGTTTCAAGGAACAATGTCTTCATCGAGTTCGAAAACGGACTTGGTCTGATGTACGGCTGAAGAATTATTGGTCTGACTTTGCCATTTTTTTGCAAATTTTGTGCTTGATAGCGCCATAACTTGGACAAATGTTACCCGATTTGATTCTGTTTTTATTGTTTGGGTTTCCAGGACAATACGTCACCTGAGTGCTAGAATGTTCTATGTCCAATTGGAGGACATAGAACATTCTAGCACTCAGGCGACGAATTGTCTCGACCAAGTTCGAAAATGGGCTCGGTCGGATTTATGAATTATTGGGTTGACGTAGTCATGTTGTTCAAATTAGTTATTTAGAAAAAGGTTCTCTCATGCTTTTTAGTTCATAGTTACCCACCGTTGTGTTAGCCACGAAAATACGGCCCCGCATCAGAGATGCGGACCATTTCTATAAATAGAGTTGTTGTCGTTGCTTTCGTGATTGATCATAATTCCGTGATTTGCATAAATTGGTATTGTCCTCACACAAGGTGAAGGTGAAATAAATTTGAAAAAAGAGTCTCAATGTGGCCGCCCTCCCCTCCCCTCCCCTCCCCCACTCCACGAAACAAACGTGAACGTCAATTTTGTTTCTAAAATTGGGGCTGCAGCTATATTATTCACCATTATTACCACTCAATCTATAAGTTACTAGTCGATTAACATAAGTTTTAAGGCCCGTTAAAACTCCATAATTTCAGTGACGTCATTTGGCGGAGCCGGGCCGCGGGCGATAATGGTATAAATAGCCATTAGCCATTAGCGGATCGCGGGCCGGCTATTTTTAGATTCCATGGTCTAATGAATTACTCCCATTCGGATGACGTCCCTTTGTATTTATGAACCGAGTTTAGTGATTATTTCTTCCAGCAATTCCCTCGTGCGGTTAGCTGTAACAGGGAGTGGTAATAATAGTAATAACATGATTGTTGTCAGGCATCATCATTCATTAGCGCCCCTGCAGCAATGATGAACAGCCCTTGGGCTTATTAACGGCCCTCGACTTCGTCTCGGGCCTTTAATAAACCCTCAGGCTGTTCATCATTGCTGCAGGGCCGCTAATGAACCATAATGCCCTCCAAAATCATGTTATTGTTATATTCGCAACATAAATTCATTCATATTCGAGGGTTTTTTAAAGGAACATTTTTTAAAATGAAGCATAATGCATATAATACTGTCTAATGAGTCATAATAGCTAGATGGGACAAATTTTTCAAAATTAAAAAATTGAAAATATTAATTTTTATTTCAACAAAAGGAAAATAGTCTGGTTTAACAAAAAAACAAAAAGTCTTTTTGATTTGATAGCTATCCTGCTATGCTGGACCGGGAGTCAGAAGTAGACTACATGGGCTTTATCAGAATGGATCGGAATATATTTGCAGAAGTTCTCCAACGTGTGGCACCAAGGATCACCAAGTCTGAAAGGTGAGTATTGTATTACAATTTCAAAACAATTGAATCTAAATTTAAATTGATGTTATTACACTAGAAATTGCAGACCAAAAAAAAAATTCAGGGTTTTCATTGTGCAATAATGTTACCATCAGATCTCAGTTTTCTTTCATCTTTTTCAGGTGCAGGCGTCCTTTGGAACCAGGTATCAAATTGGCTATCACTCTACGGTATCTGACCACTGGCATGAGTTACGAAAGCCTGGAGTACAACTTCCGTGTGTCAAACAGTACCATATCGCTGTTCATCCCACAAGTTTGCAATGCCATCTACGAGGAGTACCGAGATGAAATGTTTGGCCTACCTGAGAACAGTGACCAATGGCGTGCATTGGCTGAAAGATTTGGGACAAAATGGAACTTTCATCACTGCTGTGGAGCTATTGATGGAAAACACATAGAGATAAAGAAGCCTCTTAACAGTGGATCAGAGTACTTCAATTACAAGGGATACTTTTCTATCATTCTACTAGCTTTAGTGGATGCAGACTATAAGTTCCATTGGTGCTGCACTGGTGCTTCTGGTTCATTATCAGATGTTGGTGTTTTCAATGGTTCCCGTCTCAAGACTGCTCTTGAAGAAGACCGCCTTGACTTTCCTGACCCTGATCCACTACCAGGCGATGACCGTGACATACCGTACTTTCTAGTTGGGGATGATGCTTTTGCCCTTCAAAAGTACATGATGAAGCCCTTCAGTGCCCGCGGCCTCTCAGACAGTGAAAGGATCTTCAACTACAGGCTGTCTCGTGCCCGTTGGGTTGTGGAGAATGCCTTTGGCATTCTTGCCCATCGCTGGAGATGTATACTTTCTTGCATGCACCAGGAACCAAGGAATGTTATCCACATAGTTGAGGCCTGTCTCACCCTGCACAACCTCCTCCGTACCCGCCAACCACGTCTGCAAGTCAATGAAGTTGACCACGAGGATGAACTGGGAAATGTGGTCCCTGGTGCCTGGCGTGCCAATGTCAACCTCACTGACACTGATGGACCAGGAGTAGGGCATCCAAACTTTGAGGGCAAGCAAATCATGAACTACTTAATGGACTATTATAACAGTGATGTTGGAAAGCTGCCATGGCAGGAGCGCATGGTTGACTTGTAGACACTTATAGAGACTGAATTGAACAATTTATGAACTGTCACAATATGATTTATGAATAATTAATAATATGGAGTGTGAAATATGTGAATATGGAGTGTGAAATATGTGAATAAAAAATGTTTATTTTATTGTAATTTTTCTGTATGTACTATCTTATATTATGTTTAATTAATAATGAAGCTTTGTTTGACATGATATTTTGTTTATATATGTTTATATATTAGGAATACCAAAATTGAAGCATCAACCAAATCTCCATGTTTTTTTCAACCTAGTAGAGCATCACAGTCATTAACATCACTATGCCTTTAGTTAACTTTAAGTAAAATAGTTTGGTCTATTACCCAGGCAATACGTTAATGAATTTGATGCTCTACTGAGTTTCCAAAAACATAAACATTTGGTGAATTCAGTTTGGAAATTATACAATTAGTAATGCACGACTGTGCAAATAATTTAACATACTTGGCACTGATTGTGGTGGTTGATGCTGTACTAGGTTATCAAAGGCATATTCATTTGGTGTTAATTACTGCAATGGGTGAATGTGTGTGCTCTACTGGGTTACCAAAGGCATATTGATGTTAATGACTGCAATGGGTGAAGGTGTTATCAAGACTCTGGTATAAATCCTTGGAATCAAACCTTTGATTTTCTTAAAAATTTCAAAGATATAGGGAAAAAATGAATGATTGATTGTTGTTAGGAATTGAACCCCTGCCTCCTTATAGTTTGATGTTCTTCAAACTTTTATTAACACTGGGAATGATTATGTTATTAGGAATTGAACCCAGGCCTCATTAGATGGGAGGCAATCAATCATGATTTGGATATGAGCATAAAAAGGATTTAGATACAAGTATGTATAATGAATAGAAAAAATTGCTCAACAGGTTATTAGTTTTTTTAGGAGTTAATGTATATTATCTTTACATTACAAACTTATATCTGAATCTCATTATTGCTCATATCTAAACATTTCTCATAATAATTATTAAAATGACAATGAGAAATATTAATGGGAATTACATATTACATAAACCAAATTATCAAATAAACAATCACATTCAGTAAAGATTTCAAACTTTACTCTCCGAAAATATTATAAATGGGAACATACATGGCCACCACATAAATGTCCAATAATTAAAATGTCTATTGCAACACAAAACATTCATTAATCAGTCAGATCCAGATTCATAATGAAGTTCCTGTTGTGACCTTGGCCGCTCGGATTCCAGTGTGGGAACATCAGGGGTCGACATCCTTCGATCAGACTCTTGTGATCTGCGAGCGGACATCGGTGGTAACAGTTCCTCCATCAAACTGGAACTGAGAAATGGCATGGCACTGTCTTGCGAATCACTCTGAAAAAAAAAACAGAAAACATCATGAGATTCTAAAAAATTAGTGAAATTATTAGTACATTATTTAATTATGCTATCAGGAGTAGAGCATTATCATTGCATATTATACATTATATAATTTATATATATATATTCTAAATTATATAATTTATTCACATTTTCTTCTTACAATAATTTGCATACATTTGTTGGGAATCAATTAATTATTTTAGAAAAATAGTGCTAATTTTATATATTTTTCCAAATTCATAACACATTATTATATGAATATTAATTACACTTTTACATATTTTAATAATCAAATATAATAATGATTTGTACTTACCATTTGGCTACTGCTGGGGATGGGGGTGCTTTGTGCTCTCTGTGGTCGCTGGACATCAGTGGCCTTCACCACAGACTGTTGAGGGGCTATTGGATCCCACCCCATCTGCTGCTGCAGCTGGTGCTGATGCCGTTGCTGATGTGTCCACTGCTGCTGTTGTGTTGGGTTCCATTGTTGCTGTTGCTGATGCGGCTGTGTCCACTGCTGCTGCTGTTGTGGCTGTGTCCACTGCTGCTGCTGTTGTGGCTGTGTCCACTGCTGCTGTTGTGGCTGGCTCCACTGCTGCTGCTGAGAGAATGTTTGCGACTGGGAAGGCTGCTGAGAGTAGGTGGTCGAGCTTTCACTGGATGTGGTAGTTTCTCGTTGCCTGGTGTAGGTGTTGAGAAGTTGTATGGCATCATCAGTGAACTGATCCCATCTATCATCCGACACCTTGGGTATTCTTGACATGAACCATTGACCAAATGCTGCCCGCTCTCCTTGAAGTCCTTAAAGTCCTTTATTTTGAATCTATAAAATACAAATATCGAAAAAAAAGGATAGCAAGCAAATATAATAATGAAATGAATGAATGAATGAATGAATGAATGAATGAATGAATGAATGAATGAATGTTTATAAGGTTCACTTTAGGCACTGATGGCACTTTTAGGCACTTTAGGCACTGATGAAGTCAGGCAATCGAGATTTTAAACAAAAAATTATTCCATTTTTCTTAGCACACATTAAGCCCAGCAATAAAAAAAACATTTATTTACCTTTTTTGCAATTTCCTCGGAGGCCCTGGGCCGGGACACGAACTTCATGATTGCCTCATCCACCTTGGACATTGTTCTGGAGCGCTTGGCAACTGATGATGACCCCCCCCCCCCCCCCCCAGATGGCATTTTGCTGGAGAATCCGGAGGAAGTTGCAGGCTCCGACTCCTCTGTTTGGAGGAGATCTTCCTGGTCATCTCCGCCGCCAGGCATTCCTGTGTCGTGCTGATAAGTGCGGGGCTGAATGTGTGCAGTCAGGAACTGGAAATCGGACAGCTGCCACTTGCTGCGATTGGTCAATGTTTGTGCGGCCTGCCCGGACCTCTTTTTCAGCAGCTTCCCAAGTGCTGTCCTCTGATTTGTGAACCAGCCAGAGATCTTAGCAGCTAAAATAAACAAATACAAACAGGACATAAGCATTACATGAATGAAAAATTTATGTGTACTGGACTGAACATATAATTTATCAAGTTTTCTGATTGCTAATATTAAAAAATAGTTTGTTTTATTACATAATTTCAAATTATAATTTCAAATTAGCAATCTAAAAATCCATAATTTTACTGTTAATTTGGAAACAAATGTATCTAAATTGGTTATTATTAATATTCATAAATTTTTGTGATTATTCCATATTCTCAAATTATAATTTAAATATTTCAAATTATAATTTCAATTTATAATTCTAAAAATCTATCAGTTGACTTTTAATTTGGAAAAAATTTATCTAAATTTGTTTTTATTAATATACAGAAATTATTGTGATTATTACATATCTTCATTATAATATACATTTCTAAATTTCAAAATTATTCCTTTTTACTGGTAATTTTGCAAACAAATGTCAATTAATTTTCTAACACTTACATTCACATGACAGCTCGACTCCCATGTCTCTCAGCAGCTTGTTCTTGTATTGGCTGTCAGCATAGCGGCGCGACGTCTTGTTGTAGAAGCAGTCATGGGCCTAAAAAAATTCCACCAAGCGCCTCGCCTGCTGATCCGTGAAGTTGTATGACTTCACATCCTTCCATTTCACAGTCACACTTCCACTGCTACAATCACTATCTTCTTCCTCTGCATCTGCCCTCTGTATCCGAACAGGCCACGCACTCCGCCCCTGCATTGTCCTTGCTATTTGGCTTCATGTTGCGAACACGTAGAGAAAAATGTGCATGCCAATTTTCTTCTGCGTGCGGTCTGCGGGTTCGAATGTCTTCAATTTCCCTCAAGGGACACTTGCGTGTCACTTGCGATTTTGTCCAATTTTGCCCGTAGACAGCCCGTAGAAGCCCGTACGACCGGTTGTAAGAGAGCCTTTAGTGTTCGAGTGCTGGGGTTTTGTAAATAAAGATGTATGAGAAGAGGGTGGATCCCAAATATGTCATGGAAAAAATATGTAAAATAAAACCATCCACCTGTGTTCAGGCATTTTTTTTGCAGACAGCTCCACCCACCCCCGGTGAAGTCGCAGAATTTAAGGTGATTCTAAACTGAAGATTGCAGTTTGAGTGGACAGGTCGAAAAAATGATTTTTTTTCATTACTTTTCATTAGTAATGGTTATTTAATACATGAATGATTGCTTCCTACCTAATAGATTACAAAAATGTGATAAAATTTTTTAAAAAAAGAATTTACTCACCAAAAAAATGCTTTTAAAAATCCGTAACTCACGGTCAACTTCCTGCCACCAAAACATGAAATATGAATCTCACATTGAAAAATATGCTTTCTATGTGCACTGGAGAAGAACAGTTGAGTCATAACTTTTTAAAAAATAAATCCAATTGTATATTTAAATTTTTGAAGGACCACTGCATGCATTGGTCCAGCCATTTTTTCACAGGGAACTATTTACAGTTCAAAAGTATGGCACACCACACTAATCCGTAATCTAGTTGACCTCCCCTGGAAATATTAGCCATACAAGTGATATGTCTGTTCTGGCCTCTTCCACAAGTAAAACTGTCTTGACATGAAATGACCCTGTTGAAAGTGTATCGTCAATAATAATAGAAAATAAAAGACTGCGTGGCTACCCCCCACCCCCACCACAAAAAAAAAAAAAATGAATTTTTCAAAATTAAAAAAGGGACACAACTCTGGCAAAAATTGTCTGATCAAACCGTGATCTGACTTGACCTGCATTTTATGTTGATACACCTACACAACAAATTTTATTTGATTCTGTCAATTACAGCTCAAGTTATTGGTTGGAAACTCAAAAAAAGGAGTTTTCAAAGTTGAAAAAGTGTGACACTGGAATCACCTACCAGGACTACATGCAGGCTCGAAGGGAAGTTATGGAATTGTATTCCGCCAATAAGTCGTATCGATTGACCAATACTTACAGTGCTCAAAGTATAAAATATTCGTCCAATTATTTAAAAAATCTGATAAGGTGCTTAATGTATAAAAGTATTTTTCATGTGCTAAATGCTATGTTTTGGATCATGAATAAACTCATGTTGTGTCAGAAACCTACCTTGTATTATTGGGTTTTTTTTGGTGGTGAGTTGACCCGGTGGCGAGTTGACCCGTTCCCAAAAATTTTATGCTCGATTGTGCCTTGTGTGTGTTGCCATACTTCACTTTCGTTGAGAATTTCTATGCAACGACTGATAAAATAATTTTCAAGAGAAAAATTTCATGTTCACACTTCTATCATATTTTATTTGTGATTAGGAGGTCTAGTGGGGTGGATAGAAAGAAAAAAAAAATTGTTTTCGCACTTTGAACAAGCGACTTACCAACGCATGTGACTTTCCGGTGACAACAACTTCGATCAACAAATACTTGCAGGCATGAGTCTAATAGCCCACAGATTATTCGAAATTATCGATAATCTTTGTGGATTGCAAACAAATTTAATGAAATACGTCATTCACAATGATTCGCAATGTGAATCACACCAGATCACAAAATTGGGAGCATTATTTCTCGAACTCACCGAAACCAGACCGAAACGGGACCGAATGACAGACCAATGAAGTTAACCATCAATATTACATGACGAACAATACGTCCTCCGATTTGCGATTGAAAGAAGTGAAAAAGCAACCAGTTTACGAATATTTCAGCAACGAAAGAATACAACATGGTTTTCTAATTCCATTATATGTCACCGTTTTGTTAATTAAAGAAAATTGAAATTTTTGTTCTCTATTGGTAATTTTGGCGCATGAATACAAACTAATGGCAAGGTCGATCCATGTAAACAAATTTATTCTTCAGTTGGTGAGGGAAGAATATTTACATAGAACAGACAATCAATGCAATTTGCCTCTATTAGTCTGCTTCCCTTGAGATATATCGACAATCAGAATTTCAGCAGTGGCATTGTCATGAGAATTTACGGGACATAAGGCGAGATCTTTTGTCGCAATGTTGCCCACAACCTTCAGTGTTTTGAATTTCCCACCGTAAACATGGCGGACACTTTTGAGACTGAAACGACCCAGGTTGACAACGTGCTTAGTCCTATCCTCGATGTGTTTTATTAAAAATTAAGACTCAACCGCTGCAGTACATTATTGATAGTTCACGTTGGTTGTTCATTGGAAGGTGAGGCGTCTCGCTATTTTTTGAAATCCTGCCCACGCCATTTCCGACTTTTTGACAGTACATATTTTCTAATGTCTCCAAATGACTCGTAAATTTCTTAAATGCATATTTTGCGGGTCCCATCACGTTCTATGTGACATGACCGTTCCCCCCAACCCTGGTATCCAAGGCAAGGCTGTTTCGTTGCCAAGTTATTGTTCAATGAAAAGTTCACATTTTTATGTGTTTCTGGCTTCTATGTTGGCAGCCATGACTTTAGAATCACCTTAACAGGGAAACTGTGGCGCCTGTGTCGGTGGTCATTTCCACAGGTACAGAATCAATAGAAATGTTTGCATGTTTGTGACTTGCAGGTAAATGATTGTTATTGATCTTCAACACAACTTCATCAACACATTCGTTGGAGTCAATTTCCACATTTGAGTTAAGGTGTTGAAAAAGTGAGAAAAATTTGTTTACTTTGAAATCCCCACCTCTGATATTCCATAAAATAAAATTAAATATTCACAAGTTATACATCAAAAATGAAGGTTGAGATGTATAGAATACGTAAATATATGAAATAAACTCACAGAGTTGATAGCAAGCACCAATTGTTCCTGGAAGTCTACTACCGTATTCGTACCAGAACCGATCACAAAATAACATTTCAGGCAAATAACTGGTGGCCAAATGTGCTTCCACATTAAGGTGCTATATAAGTAAGGGAAATCTGTTTACTTTGAAATTTCCAGCTCTGTTATTCTATAAATGCAAATTAAATAGACATAAATTATACATCAAAATGAAGGTTGTGATGTATAAAACCCCCCGAAAAATATATGCAATCAACTCATAGAGTTTACAGCAGGCACCAATCTTCTTTCCTGGAAGTCTGCTACTGTATTCATAGCAGAACTGATAATACGAACCAGAACTGATAGTAAAATAATATTTCAGGAGAACAACTCGTAGCTGAGTGTGCAACAGATTTCCAAGAAGAAAGCTACAGTACGTGGAGAGATTATTATCACTAAATCATCCGGAGAGTGGAAATTCCACCTAAGCAATAATTGCAAATTTGTTGCAAAGCATAACAAGCACAGGCAAAGTTTCATCCAATGGACCTTCAGGTTAAACCCGAAGGTCCATTGGCTGAAACATTGCTTGTGGTTTTTTGTCCGTATGTACAAAATTTGAAAGTTATAGTTTCGGTGATAACTCCTTTCCACTGGTGATTTAGTTACAATCCATTCTCCACATACTGTAGGTATTCAAAACACTTTGCGACGCTGCGACAGGACTGAATTTGGGGAAAGGACAACACTGTCTGCATTTTTATTGGATATAGGTACCATGGCCGACGGACATGCGCACAAAACGCGATACCACGAATTTTCAACAAAAAAATAATCGCGCAATTCTGAGAAATTCAAACAGGTGTCGTGACACCTTGCAATTAATATGGCAACTGTACAGTCTCTATATAATAATAGTGTATAGTGTGAAGGCGATCTGTCTCATTATTTGATTGTAGCCGGCATTGTTTTATTTGTTTATCGATGCTTTTTCAGCCCCGTTGACCTTTGACCGAAATGTAAACAAACCGAAAACAAAACAAAGCCGAAAGTTTTTGAATTTACCCCTCACACAGCTTTGTCGCTGCGTTTTGAAGACCAGCTTTGTTCTTGGATATCTGAAGCGCACTTTGCTTTACATTATTTTATTGTCAGTTC
This sequence comes from Pictodentalium vernedei, assembly GCA_031216915.1. NCBI lineage: Eukaryota > Metazoa > Mollusca > Scaphopoda > Dentaliida > Dentaliidae > Pictodentalium > Pictodentalium vernedei. The sequence continues at coordinate 393,033,094 of CM062293.1, read as the reverse complement.
TGGTACGAATGCGGTAGCAGACTTCCAGAAACCGTTGATGCCTACTGTCAACCCCGTGGATTAACTTTAAATATATTTCGTGTTCTATACGTCACAACCTTCATTTTGATATATAATTTGTGAATATTTAATTTGAATTTATGGAATATCAGAGGTGGGAATTTAAAAGTAAACAAATTTCCCTTACTTATATAACGACTCAGGGCCATTCACGAGATGTGATCGCAAGGCGCATCGAAAGCAGGCTTTGGTTGAAGATACAGTTGGTCGGCTTTCACGCTTATTATTTCCTGCAGTGGAATTTCACTGAACAGAGCGGTTATGAGATGTATTATACTTTTGGGAACGCACGCAGTTTACTGAGGCAGAACCATTCAGAAGAGAATTCATTTGTTCACTTGTTGAAATACCCTCTTCCATTTGCCAACCAATTTTTACCACGTCGTCAAGTTTATACGTCTGAAAGGTAGGTTTCTCACGAATGCGAGGGTAGATTGTGAATTCAGTAAGCTGATCGCGTCCCATTTTATCTTTCATAATTTTGTTATAAAGGTACGAGCATGTTCACGCAAGGCAGCAAGATACTGAGTGATTGATCCATCTGGACGTTGTTTTCGGGCTCGAAAGTTACCGCGTTCATCGGCAGTTTTACTTTCCCGTGAATACTGTCTAATTTGTGTATCATCTCATCATATGTGGTTTTCTTTTTGATTCGAATCTGAAACAAAAGCAAAATACATGCAGGCGTTGACCGCCCCCAAACAGTCCAAAAGAATTGACTTTCTACGGGGTTCACCCAACTCATTTTGCCCAGCAGCGGTCATGTAGTTCTCAAATGTTCTTTTCCATATCGCCCAAGGAACTGTACGTTGACCAGGGGTGATGAAAAAATTCTCAGGTTGGGAAAGAAACAATGCTGAAATTGCACTCATTTTTGTTTACATATACGCGGTTTTGCAAAGGTCACCTTTTGTACGAAATTAAAATTCGGCACCAGCAATTTGGCAGCATAGGTAGACGTGATACCTTTCTCCATCGTCGCCATTATGTGGTGTATATAGTAGCAGGAATAACTGAAAATAATGATATTTGTTATAACAAACTGGCATGTTCACAAGCAAAGCAAAAACCCGAGTTCTCTCCCCTAGATAACAACCTCAAATGATCCCAACTCAGACGCGAGTGGGGGTGGTGCACAACAACAAATACTTTAACAAGAGGCCTCGATGTTGCGCACAGCAATTTGACTGTGCCATTTTTATTGTGTACCGCCTCTACTCTCTTTGCATTTTCGCACACTCGGAACTCAGGGGACGCACTGTTTACGGAATTCCTTTTCTATTTGCTTTTGTCCCATACACATTCTCTTGTCAGATTAGCAACGAAACCTCAACAATCTCTGCCCGAAAGTTAGATAAAAACCCATCATATTGTCCTTAAAACGGAAATTTGACCCACCCTCTTCGAATTAAAACATGTAGTTTTCTGCTTTAAACACGAGTAATGCAACCACCAAATGAACTGGACTTCGCGAGATAATCCCTCTCACTGATAAATGCAAAACAGTTGATTCATCCCCCGTCCATTTTGTCTTTCTGATTATGCAGTTGGAAAGCCATCCTTCACATCTAAGCAAAACATATTTGAACCGAGAAGACGACCCACGCCACAGAGAGAACGCTGATCGATCAAACATTGTGAATCTTCCTGGTGAATAAAGGGAACGATAAATTTTCGAGTTACCCCCCTTATACCACAAATTGGTCAGAATTTTTAAACATTGAAGTTATTCAATCTCTTCGTACTGGAAATATAGTGGATAAATCACATTACAATTGCATTATCGTACACGATAAGTGATTAACTGACTTCTTATTACATCATTGCTGGAATTTCAAGTATATTAAACTCACAGCTATAAATGCAATTGTACACTAAAGATCCGAGCGTTGCGACAGAGTAACAAATTCAACCCTTTTACCCAACGCAGACGATATCAAAATTTATTATTTTGAAATATTACGTTTTCAAATCAACAAAACCATATCATGTGGCACCTCATTGGAACGAGCTCGACGAGCTCGTTCCAATGCGGGGGTCACATCATGTGGTTTTGTTGAAATTTTTTTTTCAACTGATGAATTTGAATATAACGCGGGTGAATGCGGCTGATTGTTTCGTAAACGGTTAAAAGTTTTATTCCATTCTACAAATTCTACACGACGTGATGGCAATATTCTTCTCTTGGCCGTAATCCAAAACGACCATATCAAACGAATTCCATGATTATGAAAACAAATTGCGGAAGCTGTATTTGTATGATCTTCAAAGCGTTGTAGTTTCTTGTCGACTTTTGAATGCAGTGGTTGTTGTACAATAGCGAACTCTCCCGCCGAATTTGATTTTCGAGTATTTGATGATTCCAATAAATCTCTTCAACTTGGGTTGGTGATATTCCAGCTTGTTTTCCAAGATTACTTGTTTCTTTTTTTGTTTTGTTTTAGAAGCATTTTAGCTCACCTTACTTAAAGTCAGGGAGAGCTAAAGTGATCACTTTCTGTCCGCCGTCCGTCCGCCGTCCTTTCGTCAGTCGTGATGTTTACATTATCGACTTCTCCTCATAATCCACTGGGCCGAATTGAACCAAATTTGATGAACATGTTCCTTATCATAAGTCAATTCACGTTTGGTCAAATAAAGTTGCCACGCCCACAGGGTGCACCACAAGGGGCATTACTCTGATAGCAATAGCACCCATGTATTGTTTTACAAAATTGAAAAAAAAATCTTCTCCAGAACTATCAGCTAGAATCTTTTGATACTTGATATCTTTATTTATTTATTTATTTATTTATTGGTATTTAAGGTCACATACTTATGCACAATGGATAATCATGACCGTGGCAGTTTTACGGGTGGAGGAAGCCGGAGTACCCGGAGAGACCCGCTGAGCAACCACGAGCAGCTGCCAGCTCCCCAACATCGTAACTCCGCACTGCAGCACAGGCAGGGTTAGATTGGTTGAAGACATGCACACCATCGACGTGCAGTACGCCTTTGTACACGGCGTCATCGTGCCTCCATGTGGACAATCGGGGTTAAGTGCCCTGCCCAAGGACACAACGCGGGAGTCCGAAGCGATCGCTCAGACGGTCACCCATCCGAGGACTAACCGGGCTCGACGTTGCTCAACTTCGGTGATCGGACGAGAACCGGTTACAACAACGCCACCGCGCCTCCTGATATTTGGTATATAACATCTCTAAGAGCGGCATATTCAAGTTTGTTCAAATCGAATCCCTGCATTAATATTTTGGCTCCCTATGAAATTTTAACTTTGTGCAATATGCGGAAATTTCTTTAAAAATCATCTTTTTCAGATCCATCAGTCAGAATGCTTTCATATTTGGTATACAACATCTCTAGGGGTGTTAGAAGCGTGGGGGGGGGGGGGGGGGGGGTCAGATTCAAGTTTGCTCAAATCGGGTCCCAGAGTTAATATTTGGGCTCTCTATTGGAGCCCAAAGTTTAACTTCAAAAATCTTCTTCAGATCCACGAGTCAGAATCCTTTCATATTTCGGTAACAACATCTCTAGAGGGTCAGATTCAAGTCTGTTCAAATCGAGTCCCCGTGTTATTAATATTTGGGCTGCCTATGGGAATCCGAATTTTAAGTATGTGCGATATGAGGGAATTTCTTTAAATAAAAATTTTCTTCTTCTGATTCACCAACTAGAATCCTTTCATATTTGGTATACAACATCTCTAGATGGCTAGAATTCAAGTTTGTTCAAATCGAGTCCCTGGGTAAATATTTGGGCTCCCTATGGGATCCCGAATTTTAACTTGGTGCAATGTGAAGAAAGATTAAAATCTTCTCCAGAACCATCAATTTGAATCTTTTGATATTTGGTATACATCATCTCTTTGGGAAGAGTTTCAAGTTTGTTCTAATCGAGTCCCTGGGTAAATATTTGGGCTCCTTATGGGGGTTCGAATTTTAACTCAGTGCAATATAAGGATCTCCCTTTAAAAATCTTCAGTCTGTTCAAATGGAGTCCCTGTGTTTATATATTTGGGCTCTTTAACTTTGTGCATTAGGAGGGAATTTCTTTAAGAGTCTTCAGATCCGTCAGACAGAATCTGTTCATAATTGGTATACAACATCTCTAGAGGCGGGGGTAGGGTGGGGGTCAGATTCACGTTTGTTCAAATTGGGTCCCTGGGTTAATATTTGGGCTCTCTATTGAAGCCCAAAATCTAACTTCATGCAATATTAAGGAATTTCTTTTAAAACCTTATCAGAACTATCAATTAGAATCCTTTCCTATTTAATATACAACATCACTGAGGGGAGGGGGGGGGGGTGGGGGCGGGGGTGCAGATTCAAGTTTGTTCAAATCCAGTCCCGGGGTTAATATTTGGGCTCCATATGGAATTTTTACTTAGTGCAATATGAGGATATTTCTTTTAAAAATCTTCTTCTTCTTAATCACCAGACAGAATCCTTTCAGATTTGGTTTACAACATATCTGGATAGGTGAGAATCAAGTTTGTGCAAATCGGGTCCCTGGGCTAATATTTGGACTCCCTATGGGAGCCTAAATTTTAGATTCGTGCAATATGAGGAAATTTCTTTAAAAGTATTCTTCTCCAAAACCATCTATTAGATTTTTTGATAATTGGTATACAACATCTCGGAGGGGGGGGGGGGGGGAGGGGGGCAGATTCAAGTTTGTTCATTCTTCAAATCGAGTCCCTGGGTAAATATTTGGGCTAATTGTAACTTTGTGCAATATTATGAGGAAATTTCATTAAATATTTTATATTTTCTTCAGATCCACCGGTCCGGGGGGTTGGGGGTTGGGGGGGGTGATGGAGTGGGGAGTAGGCTCAAGTTTGTTCAAATCGGGTCCCTGCGTTAATATTTGGGCTCTTTATTGGGGGAAGGGTTGCAGTGACTGGTAGTGACAGAACAACCCTTGGAAGTTTGGCAGTGCTTGTTAACAGCTGATAGAATTGGAAGCAGTCGGGAAGACCTATGATAATAATCATCTGACACGGACACTAGAGTGTATAATTTCATGACTTCATTCCGCTATGGTGTTGATGAACCATGACTAACTGAATGTGACCAAAAATACTTCTTTGAACCACTTTGTCAGGTGAGAGAATAACGACCCTTTGAGGCCTCTTGTATTTGTTTTCTATCCTGATAGAGTTATTCATAAAATTTGATTTACATTGAAAATAATGGTTCTATGTCATTTGATATTATATTGGTATATTGTTTACATGGCATGGTAGGTCTGTATATCGACCAAAGAGGTATAGAGAATAACAACTGCCAAATTTGATTAAGACACCCTCGTATCCTTCTATGAATTTTAAAGCTTCATTTTAGTTTGGCAGATTTGCTTTTAGCCCTTCTGATCACTACACAGACAGGATTTTGATTCATGTTGATAATTAAATTGAAAGTG